>CM077086.1:161552556-162752556 GCA_039513925.1 Platanthera zijinensis | reverse complement strand
TTTGTTGTGTGCTGTGGTTTTTATTTTACTGCATTAGTTTTATTTCTACATCAAAGCACCTTACACCTATACATAAATTAAGCCTTTACTGCTGTGCAATTTTAAATTTTAAATTTACTTTAAAATACTCTATTCACCCCCCCCCCTCTAGATTTAAGATAGATCTTACCCTCACTTTCACAGTTGCTATGTCGACATAGACTCGTAGTTCCCACTTTTCGAGCAGGTAGCTAACCTCTCAGGCGTCATCCGTCGTGGCCAGACGGTGATAGTAGAATGGACACTTCTACTACTAAGTGGGTATCCACACTACTTCACTTAGGCCTCCGTATGCCTCAACGCTAAGAACACAACAGCGGAGCTCACCTGCGTACTACGGCCCAGCGGGTATCTCGGGTAGATGTGCACCAAGATCCAAGCCCCGAACTGGCCTATGGTGTGACCCGGAAGGAGCCTCGGAAATAAGCATGAGGGTCAAGCCCAACCGTTCACTTGGCACGGAAGGAGCCCCGAGACATGAACATCGAGGGACAAGCCCAACCTCCCAAAGTCTATCTGTCAACTCCCATCAGTGTGACGATTGGCGAGCCCGTAGACCTGCCACACTATCCTTTACCCAGGATTACGACACCGCTTGTCGACTCACACCGCATGCAATTCCACAAAAACGTTGCATGGAAGGAGCCTCAGAGAAAGCATGAGGACCAAGCCCAACCATCCACTTTACTCATTTCAACACCATCGCGTCTAGTGACGGCCAACACCGCACTTACTAACTTCCACAATGCTACCCGTAGGGAGACGACACTCTAAGCATTGGACTACCAAATTTCATTCTATCAATTCAACATACATCATGGCCATTTTTTATTCATCTACATGTCCTTCCGAATGATTTCAACATAATATAAAATAATGTGCATAAACGATAGTCTACCAATTTATATCAAGCCCTTTTATTCAACTAAGCTTGCTTCACAACTCGTTATATGAATTCAAATTAATAAACTTCAACCTTCATATCACTATGATGATTACCACAAAAGAGTTCACCCGAACCTCGAGTTAAATTGCAACATTAATTCCACCGAATATAAATCCATGTTATACACTACCCAGAAATTTAGGTGCAGAATAAATCTTTATAGCAAATTAAACCGAGGATTCCAGTGACTATATGGATCTGGTGAGTGCGTGTAACCCCTCGATGGAAAGGTCTTTCCACTGGCTAAGACTTTCATGTTCAGCCGACAACCCAGATCAGGCTATAACCCACGTGAAATTGGCATCAAAGCCTATAGCATACAGAATACAATTTCTGTGCGCTTAGTCTACAGCCCTTACTTAGATCAGACATTCCTGTGGCTACAGGCTTCACTCGAAGGCGTGTAACCACTGGTTGGAAAGGTAATTTCAAGGGCTACAACTTTCGTGTTTAGGCGAAAGCCCAGATTGGACCATTTTTTGCCTGAAAACAGCCAAGATGGTCATTGCGTGCAGAACATAGATTCTGCACGCATCTTGAAGCGGAATGAACGGCATCGGTTCATCTTCCTCCTCAAGCCGATCACCCCAAATCACAACCAGAAGTTCCTACACCCTTATTTTCCCTCTCAAGACCATTCCTCTTCACGAATCCACCCTCATCATCACTTTGAAGAAGGGGAGGTTGAAGATGACTAGTCATTAGAACAAATGTTCTAGATAGGCCTTCCTAAAAACCTTCTCCTCACACATCAAGACTCATTTGAGCCGATGTCTTGCCTAAGAATATCCAAGGATCTTGCACCAAGGGAGAGGGAAGGAATCTCACCTCATTTCCAGCGGTACCACCATTTCTGGCCATGGATCTTGTCATCCTCCTCGGCGGGATCGCTTTTTCCTTGGCGGCAGTGGCGTTTCTCCTCCTTCAAGGTTTGCTCCAACAAGATCTCCTTCTCTAGAAATCTCCCACCAGAAAAATAGGGTTTGGGAAGAGAATGAGATTACCAGGGTTTCACTTTTCCTTTTTATACAGAAGTGACACTAGTAGGGGCATGGCTGTGTCCTTACCCATGTTCAGTCCTGGCGAAACGTCATCATCGGTTTGACAGGCGTTTCATGCTCATACACGAGTACTAACACGCCCGTGTCGGTACCCGTGTCCAAGTGACACGACCATGGTTATTGCCGTGTCAATACCCGTGTCCTGGTCGGGACACTTCTCGTCTTGCTTGCCTTGGAGCATACGGGTAGGGATACGCCCGTGTCTCTACCCATGTCCTTCTCTGGATAGACTCAAAGCCACTGAACACGGGTAGGGACACGCCCGTGTCCATACCCATATCCTTCTCGGGACACACCACTCAATGCCACCGAACACGGGTAGGGACACGCTCGTTTCCCTACCCGTGTCCTTCTCGGGACACACCACTCAACGCCACTGAACACGGTTAGGGACACGCCCGTGTCCCTACACGTATCCTTCTCGGGACACACCACTCAATGCAATTTTAGAATCACTCAACACTATAGTCACTCAACGCCACTGAACACAGGTAGGGACACGCCCGTGTCCCTACCCGTGTCAAGCTCAACATAAGTTTTTAGCCTATTTCCTTATTCCCCGCGAGTGCGCACTTGATCGCCTGCACCCCCTTGAGCCTACACCAGCTTTCCTGACACCAAAAACATGCGCAAGGGGCCTAGCTTTAATCGGAATATTACAAATCCTATAAACAAAATAAAAGATTTCGTCCCCGAAATCAGGCTAAGGCTATGGGGAGTGAGGCATACAGAAAAACAAAATATGCTTTTAAATAAAATTACCTGGGGCAAACAACCACGAGTAGCGTCTTTGAATCAAATCCATTGGATCCCATGTAAACTCCTCCTTCCTATGATTAAACCATAGCACCTTTACTAAGGGAACACTTTTACGGCGCAAGGTTCTTATCTCGTTGTCTACAATCTGCACCGGCTCCAGTCGCACAGACCTATCAGACGCCACAGCACCATCAGTTGTGGGGATGTATTGATCGGGCCGTAACAGTGCCTTCCGAAGTGACGATACATGGAACACATCATGGAGATTCTCTAGCTCGGGCGGTAGCTCCAACAGATAAGCTAACGGGTCAAGCCTTTCTAGTATAGTATAAGGACCCATATACCTCGGGCTGAGCTTCTTCACACCACGTACTCGTGACACTCCATGCATCGGCCGGATTTTCAGAAATACTTTATCACCCACTTGAAACTCCACCAGACGGTGCCTTGCATTATAATACTTCACCTGCCGACTTTGAGCCTCTAACATGTGATCCCATATCAGCCTAACCACCGCATCAGTGTCATCTATATACTCAACTCCCAAAGTCTTCGGGTCTTCATCTTGCACCCTAGATAAGGGGGTTCTACACCTTCTTCCATAAAGGGCTTCATGGGGCGCCATGCCGATGCTCGCCTGATGGTTGTTGTTGTAGGAGAATTCTACCAGGGGTAAGAGCCTTTCCTACGGATCTCCCCTATCCAACACACATAATCTTAACAGATCCTCCAATGTCCGGATGGTTCGCTCAGACTGCTCCGTCTCAGGATGGAACGCGGTGCTGAAGGTAAGGCGCGAGCCAAAATACGCTTGTACCGCCTTCCACTCCTTGGAGGTAAAGCGACCATCACGGTCAAAAACTATCATCTTAGGCACGCCATGATACCGTACAAATTGCTCCATAAAGAGGCGTATCAAGACATCCACATGAGCCTCCTTCTTCATAGGGATAAACCGGGTTACATTCGTCAGTCGATCAACGATCACCCATACTGAATCATTCCCTGAGCGTGAGCGAGGTAGACCATGTACAAAGTCCATGGAAATATCCTCGAACTTCCACTCGGGGATGGGAAATGACTGTAATGAGCCGCTGGGACTCCTGCACTCCGCCTTCACCCTTTGATAGGCTTCACAATGTGTAACAAAATATCGGACATCCTTCTTCATTCCTGGCCAACAAATGGTCTTCCGTAAGACGGCGTACATCTTTGCAATTCCCGGGTGCACTGAATACTGAGAGTAATGTGCCTCTCTCAAGATATCCTCCCGGATTTTACCGCCCTTGGGAATGTTGTAACATCCCATTTCCGGCTAGACCCCTAGGAGTCGGTTAGTTGTGACAAAACCCTAGGAAGCCCAAAATTTGAAATAAAGCGATCAATATTTTCGGGTCACGGGTTGGTCACGCCCGTGACCGACCCGTCATGCCCGTGACTTGGGCGTGACTACTTCGACGATCGTCGATCTCCACGAGACGATCGTCGAACGTGCTGTCTGGGCATGTCACTCCCGTGACCAAGGCATCACGCCCGTGACAAAGGGCGTGACCCCATCGACGATCGTCGATCGCCGTGAGACGATCGTCGACCTTGCGGCCTGGGCATGTCACGCCCGTGACATGAGTGTCACGCCCGTGACCTAGGGCGTGACCAGCCTTCGACGATCGTCGATCTCAATTCGACGATCGTCGACCCCAAAATCTGCCGTTCGGGCCTGTCACGCCCGTGACCCAAGTGTCACGCCTGTGACCATCCTTCGACGATCGTCGATCTCAGTTCGACGATCGTCAAACCCAGAATTGGCTATCCGGGCCTGTCACGCCCGTGACCTATGTGTCACGCCCGTGACATTGGCCGAAACGACGGTTCAGGCCCGAAATTATTCTAACATGCGTGGTAATAAATGCTGGTGTGGGAAGTTACACCAGGAGTAATTTCAGGCCGTTTTCCTTCTGTAATTATATAATAAATGAGGAAGATATGGTCCAATAGGAAGCCGCCAGCTGGACACACCTATTCAGTTTCCACCGTTTCTTATCCCTTCACTGTAACCGAAACGTTAAGGGGAGAACCTTCATGGCCATTAAGGCTTTACCCATTCATCTTCCCACTTTCTGACTTATAAAAGCCCACTTGGGGCAAGAGGAGAATGTTACACGCTCAAGTAATCGGATCAGATCCTTGTTCTTGCAGTAAGAGAAGTTCAGCAACGCCACCACCGCGCCATGGCACCCCGTCGTTCTTCTCGCCTTCAAACCGCGAACAAGGTCCTCCTCTGCTCCTTCTCTTTCATGGGTAGATCTTAGGATTCTTAGAAAGGAAGTTCGCGCTCAACGGAGCCGGACCCGTCTCTCGTTTTCATGGGAAAACCATGAAAATGGTATTTTTGAGTTCGCCGGAAACCACCACCTCCGGCGGCCAAACCACCGCCGACCGATAGCCATCGCCTCAACGGAGGTGGTGGTTGTAACGACCCCATCCGTTAAATGACGTATAGTAGAAGGTCCGGCCGGGGCCCCACACTATATGCCACAAACAGACGGTGAGGTCACAGGATAATACCAAACCAAATACGAATCCTAACTCAGCGCATTCTAGCGGAAGCTTTAAGTTACATCTTTGAACTCTTAACCGGAATGTCCAATATATAAAACCACATTTATATATATACCACGGAATGTACACAACCACAAGAGTTTGGCCTTAAGGCCTTACAGTTCCTCTGAACATACATCATGTTTTACAAACCTCGGCGCGCAGGCCGGCCATACATGAGTACAAAGAGAAAACAAAACAATGGCTTAGCCTTCCAGGCTAGCCGCAGCAGCAGCAGCAACAGCAGTAGGGCTCTCCCGCCCATCACTTCCCACTTGGCTCTCCAGCACCTGCACGGGGACAATCCACCCAACCGGTGGCAAACAATGCAACGGTCAGCATTCAGCTGACCCAATTATAACAATCCTACCCCTTTCTCGGGGCATGAGCATTCTTTCCCTGCAAGCATGGCATCATCAATAGCAACTATGTGCGCGCAGGCACATTCAAGCCATCACAACCATCGGCCACCCGGCCCGACAGTCCGTGCACTCAGGGCACATTTTCGGTGTACCGGAATACCAGGGTCAACACCACCGTCTACACGGTATTTGAGCATTTCTAGTCTTTCCGGCGCGCGGGCCTAAGACTCTCATTAGGCGCTCCAACAAAACCTATACCAGGCTTCCAAGTCGGACGGACCTAACGCAGGTACGGATCAGCCACCCCCCGTTGCTCAGTCGCCGAGCCACCTCGAATACGGAAGTATCCATGGCATTTTATAGGCGCGGGTCGGTTTCACCTTTCCTGTTCGGCACTCAGCCTTTTTATCGAGTTGCAACCCAACGGCTCAACTACTCACAAAGTGGCAACACACGGCCACAAGAGTTGCCGCCAACCCTCTTCATTTCCTGGACATCGTCCAGTACTTCCTGCCGCACCAAGCAACAGGTAGGAACAAGGCATCACAAGCCATTATCACGGAGCCTTCTCCGATATGCAAACAAGCATCACCAATCCAGATTCCATCCAGATGGGCTTCACACAGCATGCCTAGAGCCGTACTCCAATTCCGGCCTCTAACAAGGGGGACTTCACATATCTACCCCAAGGGACACCACAACCCACCGCACACTCGCGGGGAAGGGCTTTCCCTATGCAATGCAGAAAAGAAGGACTTCACATGTCCAAGGAGGGAGATCGTTACCCTTGTCGATCTCTTCGGTGCCATCGCAAACTAGCCGGTGAGAAAGAACCGCAGCAGCCTTGCCGTCACAACGCCGGCTTCGGATCACGAATCGAACCACAGGAGCTCCGCCGGTGGCTTGGTCTCCTCCTCCTTCTTCCTCTCTTCCTCTCTCTTTTTCTCTTCCTTAAGAGTAATGAAGAATGAAGATTCAATCCTCTTCTCACGACTTATCCAGCCCAAGAAACCACCTGAGCCTTTGGATCAAAAGAGAGGAAACTGAACGGCCAAGATTTCCCCAGAATCTCACTTTTTGGCCGACACGGCCTGTGACACGCCCGTGTCACAGGCCGTGTACCCCTTAAACGGTGCACACAGCTTGAACCGACTGAACAACACGGGTCATCGACACGCCCGTGTCGGACCTGACACGCCCGTGTCAAACCTGAGACATGCCCGTGTCTCCTGCTCCATCGGAGCTGCAACCAGTACACGGGTCGGAACACGGCAGCTGACACGCCCGTGTCCAGCCTGACACGCCCGTGTTCCCGGCCGTGTTCAAGGCCGTGTCCGGCTCTGCTCGGAATAGGCCAATTTTTCAAAATAAATAGAACACGCCCTGGGACACGCCCATGTCCCAGGCCGTGTCACCCGACACGCCCTGGGACACGCCCGTGTCCCAGGCCGTGTAACCTGACCTGCTACTCAAATTTCAAGTTGAGTCTTTTGGGCCTTTTTTGGGGTGTTACAACCCTCTCCCCCTTATCAAAATTTCGTCCCGAAATTTGCACGGTAAGGAAATAAAACTCAGCAGCTATTACTCTGTTATAACAAAAAGTACACGGTCTACAGTTTATACAAATAACTCGGGAAACTCAGCTCGCATGGTCTGCTCTCGCTCCCATGTTAGCTCTTCACGGCCACAATTGTCCCATCGGACCTTGACCATCCCGATCACTTTGTTCCACAACTGTTTCTCGGCTCGATCCTCGATCCGAATGGGTCTAACCTTCGTCGTTAGCCCATACTCGACCGGTACCCGATCAGCCTCCACGACTTGCGCCGGATCCTTTACCGCCTTACGAAGGACTGAGATGTGAAACACATCATGTAATCCACCCAAGTCCGCTGAAAGTGCTAGCCGATAAGCAGCTTCCCCAACACGCTCCACCACCTCAAACGGACCAAGATACCTCGGACTTAGCTTTTTCAAACGCCGAATCCTGGACACACCTTTGAAGGGTTTGATCTTCAAATATACCCAATCACCCACCGCGAACTCCATGTTCCGGTGCTTGGCATTGTAGTATTTTGCTTGACGATCTTGGGCTATCAATAGCCTCTCCCGAATAGAGCGTATGAGCGAAGTAGCTTCTTCGACTTCCTTTTTCCCACTCAGCTTCGATTCGCCTGCTTCTGCCCAAGCTAACGGTGTACGGCATTTCCGACCATACAACGCCTCGAATGGTGCCATACCAATACTCGCTTGGTAGCTATTATTATAGGCAAATTCGACGAGAAATATAAAATCTTCCCATCTCTTACCAAAGTCTAGGGCGCACATGCGGAGCATATCCTCCATCGTCCTGTTGGTTCGTTCAGTCTGGCCATCCGTTTGGGGATGAAAGGCCGTACTAAACGCTAACTTTGTACCCAACATTTGATGAACGAGTCGCCAATCATTCGATGTGAACCGCCCATCACGGTCACTAACGATGCTCTGAGGAACACCGTGCAGTCGAACAACCTGCTCCACATACAGCTTGGCCAAGGTTTCCACTGAATCGTCTCTTCTGTTGGGAAGGAAGTGCGCCACTTTCGTCAACCGGTCCACAATCACCCAGATTGAATCATGACCGCGTTGAGATCTCGGCAACCCGTGCACGAAATCCATCGAAATATCATCGAACTTCCACTCCGGAATAGGTAACGACTTCAGAAAACCGCCAGGCTTCTGGCATTCTGCTTTCACCAACGCACAGGTGTTGCATTTAGCCACATAACGAGCCACATCTTTCTTTAGTCCGGGCCACCAGAACAGCTTTTTCATGTCCCTGTACATCTTTGTGCTCCCTGGGTGAACTGAGTACTTTGCAAAGTGAGCTTCGTACATCAACTCTTCCCTCAGTTTACCCACACTTGGGACGCACACTCGACCATTTCTCCGTAACAACCCGTTATCCCAAGAGAATTGATCATCCGGCCCATCTTTAGCATAGCGCTGGAGACTTTCATCAAGCTCCGTTGCTCGACGAATTCTGTCCGTAAGGTCATACTGCACCTCCGTCCAGTTCAAGCACGCATCGGTTGACGCACCCTTGTCAACACACGATATCTCCATTGCTTCCAATTCTTGGATCAAACGCTGATCATGCCTCTGCAACCAGCTTGCCCGCACCGGAGTCTTCCGACTCAAAGCATCAGCAACCACATTTCCCTTCCCGGGAGTATAGTGAATCTCGAAGGTGTAGTCCCCGAGGAACTCCATCCATCTTCGTTGTCGCATATTCAAATCCTTCTGATCCAACAAATACCTTAGGCTCTTGTGATCTGTATAGATATCCACTTTGACGCCATAGAGATAGTGCCGCCACAACTTGAGCGCAAAGATTACCGCCGCCAACTCCAAATCATGGACGGGATAATTCCGCTCATGCACTTTCAACTGACGCGAGCCATAAGCAATCACTTTCCCAAACTGCAGAAGAACGCAGCCTAGGCCGCTCCCAGATGCATCACTATAGATCTCATACCCATCGGTACCACATGGCGACGTCAACACAGGCGCCGTGGTCAAACGACTCTTCAAGTCTTCAAAAGCTCGCGCGCACTCCGGCGTCCATATGAACTTTTGATCTTTTCTCGTCAGCGTGGTCAGAGGTAAAGCAATCCGTGAGAAGTTTTCCACAAACCGTCTATAGTAGCCCGCAAGTCCAAGGAAACTCCTGACCTCGGCCACTGAAGACATCACTGGCCAATCTCGGATGGCACTTATCTTCAACGGATCCACCGCGATACCCTCTCCGCTTACCACATGGCCTAAAAAGGCTACTGAAGAGAGCCAGAACTCGCACTTTGAGAACTTGGCAAAAAGTTTATTCCGCCGCAGGGTATGCAAGACCAACCGCAAATGGTTTGCGTGATCCTCTTCCGACTGAGAGTATACTAAGATGTCATCGATAAACACAATAACAAATAAATCCAAGTACTCTCGGAACGTTCGATGCATTAGGTCCAAAAATACCGAAGGCGCATTACATAGGCCAAACGGCATTACCGTGAACTCATAATGACCGTAGCGTGTTCCAAACGCTGTCTTGGGAATGTCACCTTCCCGAATCCTTAGCTGATAATATCCCGACTTCAGATCCAACTTGGAATAGACCGTTGATCCCGCCAGCTGATCAAAAAGGTCATCTATCCTCGGAATCGGATATTTGTTTTTCTCCGTCAGCTTATTCAACTCGCGGTAGTCAATACACAACCGTAAGCTACCGTCTTTCTTTTTCACAAAGAGAACAGGCGCGCTCCAAGGTGACATACTTGGGCGTATATAACCCTGCTCCAACAACTCTTGCAGTTGGACTTTCAACTCAGCCATCTCTTTTGGCGCGACGCGATATGGAGAGCGGGCCACAGGTTTCGCACCTGGCACCAACTCAATAGAGAAGTCAATCTCCCGCTGGGGTGGTAACCCCGGAAGATCTTTAGGAAACACATCGGCAAACTCTGACACAACTGGCACTTCACCGACACTGGCCTTTGGCTCAACAGCCTGAATTAGCGTGAAGAATAACTCCGCGCCCTTCCGCACAGCATTGACGACTTGGAGTGCAGACAACAACGTTCCGCCAACTCCTCGCATACCAGCGAACTTCGTCACAAGCCCGGTATTCTGGCCCAGTGTAATCTCTTTGGAGTTGCAATCAATAAAGGCACGCTGCTCCGAGAGCCAGTCCATACCAAAGATCACATCAAACTCCGATAACGGTAGCACAGCTGCACTCAAACCGAAATCCCGACTTCCTATGAGCACATCCACATCGCAAGCCCTATCCGCAAGCATCACACAGCCATTCGGCAATAGCACCCTTGTACTATCCACCGTCACATGACTCGGTACCCCAATGCGAGATACGAAATCCTCAGACAGAAAAGAATGCGAAGCACCCGTATCAAACAGGGCTCTCGCTAAGTTATTCCGAATCAGGACAAAGCCTGCAGCACACACACATCATGCACAAGCTAAACAAAACCAAAACCAAAAGCACAGCAAGTAAACTAACTCAACTCGTACCTGTGACGACGTCACTTTGCTTAATCGCTTCCTGTTGGCCAAGTTGATAGATTCGGGGCTGCGCTTGGGAAGCAGAGGAATCCACCACCGCTTTGCCCTTCTCAGCATACGACGCACCCGTCTTCTTTTCCCCTTTGGGCTGCACAACTCGACAGTCACGAGCAATATGCCCCACCCGGCCACAGTTATAGCACGTACGAGCATCCGGCCTTGATGTCGCTCCCGACACAACGGTCGTAGTTACTTGCCCAGATGGCTTGGACCTCTTGCCCCCTTTCTTCTGGTAAAACGACTTGCCTGGGCGAGGTGCTTGAAACTCTGGCTTAGACACCACCAAGCCCTTGTTCCCTTGCACTCGCCTCATGTCCTTCTCCAACGCGCACGCAGTATCAACCAACGCCTGAAACCCTTGGCTCACAGAACTCGAAAGCAGGAATCGTAACTCATCCCGCAAGCCTTCATAGAACCGATTCGTTTTCCTTTGGTCATCCGCGAAGATTGTTCCCGCATATCGTCCCAACCTGGTAAACTCGTGCAAGTAGGTATCCACACTATCTTCCCCTTGCTTTAACCGTTGGAACTCGTTTTCCATAGCAATACGTTGCGCCGCTGGGACATGTTTCGCCAGAAAGATTCGAGAGAACTCCTCAATCGATACTTGTGTTAATTGCCTGCCCGCCAAGTGGTGTAACTCAACCTCGTCCCACCACAACCGCGCCTCCCCTTCCAGCATGAAGGTGGCTAAGGTGACCTTGAGAGTTTCCTCCGCCCTGATCGCTGTCATTATCCTCTTGACACGTGATAGCCAATCTTCCGCCTGCGTTGGGGATCCCATTCCCGCAAACGTAGGAGGACTGAAGCTCATAAATTGCTTCAACTATCGGTCAGCTGCTCGTGGATCTACAGCCTCAACCGGCTCGGGTCTTACATCAACACGAACTGGCACTACCGCCGGCTGCGCTTGCCCGGTCGGCTGAATCATGGCAAATAGCGCCTCAGCCACTAAGCGAACAGTTTCTGCAGATGGAGGAGGGGTTGGCACCTCAGCTGGTGCCGCACTCTCATCAGAACGCTGGGGCTCAGACTGCCCAGCACCACTACGTGTCACCTATAGGTGGACAAGACACACATTAGCGAACGTATGCAAGCAAAACAACACAAAAAGGAACGCGCAGATTCCTCAAACAAGATTTTGTACATTCCTTAATGGACATTCCAGAGTTCATTAGCGTTACAGCAGGTCGCACAAACACGTGCTCGCCACCCCACAAAAGAATTCGACCACGAATTCGAAAGAGGAAGACCGACGAAAAGCTGATACCAAAATGTAACGACCCCATCCGTTAAATGACGTATAGTAGAAGGTCCGGCCGGGGCCCCACACTATATGCCACAAACAGACGGTGAGGTCACAGGATAATACCAAACCAAATACGAATCCTAACTCAGAGCATTCTAGCGGAAGCTTTAAGTTACATCTTTGAACTCTTAACCGGAATGTCCAATATATAAAACCACATTTATATATATACCACGGAATGTACACAACCACAAGAGTTTGGCCTTAAGGCCTTACAGTTCCTCTGAACATACATCATGTTTTACAAACCTCGGCGCGCAGGCCGGCCATACATGAGTACAAAGAGAAAACAAAACAATGGCTTAGCCTTCCAGGCTAGCCGCAGCAGCAGCAGCAACAGCAGTAGGGCTCTCCCGCCCATCACTTCCCACTTGGCTCTCCAGCACCTGCACGGGGACAATCCACCCAACCGGTGGCAAACAATGCAACGGTCAGCATTCAGCTGACCCAATTATAACAATCCTACCCCTTTCTCGGGGCATGAGCATTCTTTCCCTGCAAGCATGGCATCATCAATAGCAACTATGTGCGCGCAGGCACATTCAAGCCATCACAACCATCGGCCACCCGGCCCGACAGTCCGTGCACTCAGGGCACATTTTCGGTGTACCGGAATACCAGGGTCAACACCACCGTCTACACGGTATTTGAGCATTTCTAGTCTTTCCGGCGCGCGGGCCTAAGACTCTCATTAGGCGCTCCAACAAAACCTATACCAGGCTTCCAAGTCGGACGGACCTAACGCAGGTACGGATCAGCCACCCCCGTTGCTCAGTCGCCGAGCCACCTCGAATACGGAAGTATCCATGGCATTTTATAGGCGCGGGTCGGTTTCACCTTTCCTGTTCGGCACTCAGCCTTTTTATCGAGTTGCAACCCAACGGCTCAACTACTCACAAAGTGGCAACACACGGCCACAAGAGTTGCCGCCAACCCTCTTCATTTCCTGGACATCGTCCAGTACTTCCTGCGCACCAAGCAACAGGTAGGAACAAGGCATCACAAGCCATAGGCATCACAAGCCATTATCACGGAGCCTTCTCCGATATGCAAACAAGCATCACCAATCCAGATTCCATCCAGATGGGCTTCACACAGCATGCCTAGAGCCGTACTCCAATTCCGGCCTCTAACAAGGGGGACTTCACATATCTACCCCAAGGGACACCACAACCCACCGCACACTCGCGGGGAAGGGCTTTCCCTATGCAATGCAGAAAAGAAGGACTTCACATGTCCAAGGAGGGAGATCGTTACCCTTGTCGATCTCTTCGGTGCCATCGCAAACTAGCCGGTGAGAAAGAACCGCAGCAGCCTTGCCGTCACAACGCCGGCTTCGGATCACGAATCGAACCACGGGAGCTCCGCCGGTGGCTTGGTCTCCTCCTCCTTCTTCCTCTCTTCCTCTCTCTTTTTCTCTTCCTTAAGAGTAATGAAGAATGAAGATTCAATCCTCTTCTCACGACTTATCCAGCCCAAGAAAACACCTGAGCCTTTGGATCAAAAGAGAGGAAACTGAACGGCCAAGATTTCCCCAGAATCTCAATTTTTGGCCGACACGGCCTGTGACACGCCCGTGTCACAGGCCGTGTACCCCTTAAACGGTGCACACAGCTTGAACCGACTGAACAACACGGGTCATCGACACGCCCGTGTCGGACCTGACACGCCCGTGTCAAACCTGAGACACGCCCGTGTCTCCTGCTCCATCGGAGCTGCAACCAGTACACGGGTCGGAACACGGCAGCTGACACGCCCGTGTCCAGCCTGACACGCCCGTGTTCCCGGCCGTGTTCAAGGCCGTGTCCGGCTCTACCCGGAATAGGCCAATTTTTCAAAATAAATAGAACACGCCCTGGGACACGCCCGTGTCCCAGGCCGTGTCACCCGACACGCCCTGGGACACGCCCGTGTCCCAGGCCGTGTAACCTGACCTGCTACTCAAATTTCAAGTTGAGTCTTTTGGGCCTTTTTTGGGGTGTTACAGTGGTGGTGGTGGCTGGCCAGGGAAGTGACCGAACGGTCGACGACGGATCACGGAACACTTACAGGAAAATTGGTTTTCCGTATCTGTTTTCGGTTTCATGAAGAAGATGAACAGTAGGATAAACTTTATAATATACAGATTATTATAAATTACAAAATGGGAAAATGTATTATTTGAACATATTTTTGGGGCTGTAAAATGAGGCACTTAGAGGCCGTCTTAGGAAAAATGACCAGACACGAAAGTCGTAGCCCTTTGAGTCTAGACAAATCTAAAATTGGTTTCAACTCGTTTGGGTAAGCGGTTCGGCCGCAACACCCGATTTAGTGGGGGCTGTACCTAGAGTTGGGCAGAAATTAAAACGGATGCCCACTCTTCATTCATTGTCCAAATGACCTGAAATTTGGTCAGGGGGTTAATCTTGTTTATACCTAAAGGCAGACCAAAAATGGGAATTTTTGGAGATACTTTGCCTAAAGTTTTTGTTTTAATTTAATAAACTTAGAGGAATTTATTTAGATGGTCAAATGACCTCCAAACCCTCCCAAATTTTGGTGAGTGGTCCCTGGCTATAAAACCTAGGTCTGTGTAAAATTCCAATTGATTTGGAGGAGTTTTGGGTGAGAAATCTTCTACCCTTATCTAGGCATTAGTGAGACACCTTTTAAATAAAAGTGCACTGAGAATTTGGAAAGGTCAAATCGCCTCAACAGAGGCTGATTTTCTGATCTCTAACTTAGAATGGTGTTATAACCTGCGTGGAGAAAAATGGAGTGGTTTAGGGTTGGTTTACCCTAGGATCCAAACTCAAATCTTAAATGAAGGGTTTTGAGGTTTGTGAAGGACATAGGAGCAAAAGCTCTTGTATGCCCTTGAAATTTGGAGGAGAGTGGCATGATATGCTGAAAACCCTCTGGTTGAAATAGTGAAGGAATTGGAGGTAATTAGGTATCTCGGAAGTTGAGATTTTGGTTTAGGATTAATATGTATTTTAGTTATTTTAAGCACTAAATCTAATCCAAAAATTATGAAACTCGGGAGGAGGGAGTTTTAGGATGTTTTAGACTTATGATAATTTTCCTGGAATTTTATGATTGATAAATATTATACTTCATGTGTTAAAGGGTTATTTGCCCGATTGGTTGATTCAATTATTTGGAGGCTTTAAATTAATTATAATCCATTAAAATTCTGGATTTAGATCTTAACTAGTAGAGCTTTGATCCCTGAATTTTCATAGAATTTTATGTTGAGTAAATCTAGTACTTTATTCACAGATGATAGGAAGGGCTTTTATGTTTAAAAATTAATTATGGATAAAATACTTGCTGGAAAATTATGAGACTTGGCCAGTGCTAATTTTAGGCATTTATCTGCATGGTATAAATTATTTATAATTTTTGGAAGAATATTTTCTGTACTTGATTAATAAACAACAGAAGTTAGAGATTATTTCTAAAATAATTTTCATGCCCTTCTAATGATAGAAAAATTATGATACTTAGGATTTAACCTATTGGGATAACCTAGTATTTATCATAAATTTGATGGACATCTTGCATGAGAACTTAGGGTAGTTCATGTTCAAACCGGTAGTCCTTGGGATTTTCGAGGAATTTAATTAAATGCCAAATAAATTAGGAAAATTTCCATTTTCTGGACTTAGGTCATTTATATCATGGTAAGTCTCCAGTAAATAATTTAGGGCATTTGGATGAGTAATGGATCATTGCATAACCGGTTCGACATGTAGCCTAGGTCGGTCTGCATATAGCAATTTGTGAAATGCAATAGGACATGATCTGAGGAAGGCACTGGAGCTAATCATAATGTCTGGGTGGGCAATGGTGGAGGAAATCACTATAGGAAGATATAAAGAATGGCGAGAAGTGGTGATAGCTAGAGTTAGGAAGTGCTCGGGTTGGGCGAAAGATCGCTTTTCCCGAAGAGAGGAAGGTTAAAAAATCACCCTAGGATAGTCTATCGTAATGTAAGAAGGGAATGGGTTAAGGGAGATCAACCAATAACAATAAGTGCCTTGCGAAAGGGAACTTCGGGCCGTAATGCCGCCGTCTTGGTTCCTAGTGCCCCTTGAGAGCCATTCACGGGGTATACCGGGGGCAGTCCTGGGCTAACGTAAACTGTAATAACAAATCGACAAGAGTAACTAGGTAACTAGGGCTGCACTTTTCACAAACACTGTTGGCACAGGAAGATTGATGAGAGCTTCGGCTCGGGTGATTTGGAAACGGACGTTTGAGTCCGGGGAGCTTCGGCTCGGTTGGTTAAGAGACGGACGGGATGGTCCAGGGAGCTTCGGCTCGGTTGGTTTAGAGACGGACGGGATGGTCCGGGGAGCTTCGGCTCGGTTGGTTTGGAGACGGACGTTTTGGTCCGGGGAGCTTCGACTCGGGTTTTGTGTGTTAACGATTAAACTTGCATGTGCATAAAATAGGAAAAGTTAAGGTGGTGGGTCTTTCGATATCGGGGAGTTCGATTGCACCGACACCGATATCGTTGACTCGGCGAGGTGGTTAGCACTTAGCCAGCAGAAGTCCGGTGCGTCAGCCGGCAAGAGTACGCAGGCATCCGCTTAGTGCACCAAGCGTTGAGGCGTACGATAGGTCAGACCAGTGGTGCTTTTACTGGTTTTGAGGTGGGCGAGGCCCAACCCACCGCTTCCGTCTGCCACTATGGAGGTATCCTGGGAGGTAACAGCTCCGAAAGGGGGAACTAAAGGTCTGTATCCACAGAGTCGGGTGTGTGAGTTGCACTTGCATGTTTCATCATACCCACTAGCATGTCATAGCATAATCGATTCATTTAACCCTGACACCTAAAGTATAAGTGGTATGGGACGCTTATACATTAGGACCTGCAAAACGACCCCTTGGTCTATAAGCTTGTGTGGGCAAGTTTATAAATCAAAGGTTAATTTCAATATATAACAACCATTGCTGTTTGATAACCGACACCCCAACGTATAAGTGGTATGGGACACTCTATACGATGGGAGCCTTGCAAAAGATCCCTTTTGCTTATGTGTTCTCGCATAAGTGAAGGTTTAAATTCATATATTTGCTTTTCTTACAGCTAGACCTATTATAACAATCATATTAACTGTTCACCGAATATAACTTGCTAGATTAAGTCCACTGTCACCTGTTTACTTTTATTCTCCACAAACATGTCCTCCCCTTTCTTCCTCTCCGCTCGGTACCTAGGAGCCATGGGGGAAGGGGTAGGGGATGATAGGGCTTAGTCTTTATGACTAACGGTTTTCGAACCGCATCATTTAGGGGATCGTGGAGCCCAGCATGGAGGAGCAGCCCCAGAGATCGGTGTGCCTAGAGATGGGGCAGTCTAGCTCCGGAGTTCACACAGCCGGGACCGTGAGTCTCGACCTTGAGTAGTTTCTGTTTTCGCTTCCGCATGAGAGACTTGTAGTGAGGACATTTTGTACCGGGCATAAGCCCGTATTTATAGTACTCTGATGATTTCTGTGGACACTCCCTTCGTGGAGATTTTATTTATTTACATGTGATTTATTATTGTGGACTGCATTGTGCTTACTTCAATAATTATGCTACTTTTCTGTGATCGAATTGGCCGGCAGAATCGGCGCCTTGTGGTGATGACCCTTCAGGTCGTGAAGGAGTCACCGCAAAGCGGCGGTTCTGGGCCTAAGACCCTGGTGGTTGAAAAAGAAAAAAAAAGGGGGGGGTCTTACAAGTGGTATCAGAGGAAACATCGATCAGAAGGAAGTAGCAGTCCACAAACCCTAGGTCACCCCCCGCTCGAGTTTAGTTTGGGGACAAACTAAGCAGCGGAAGCAGTGGTGTGCCCATATGGGGATCACATAAAAATTGTCCACCTTTATGTAATATTTTAACGTTTTCTTAGCGTGTGTTTTTGTTACGCAGCCTCCAGCACGGACTACGCCACAAGGTGGAGTTCAACAGGCTCAGGATGTTGCACCACCCCCACCGGCCCCCACTCCTTTCCTTCAGTCAGACATGGGACAGACCCTGACTGCCATCCTGGAGGCCTTCAGGGCCCAGCAGGTTCCGGCCCCGCAGCCAAGTCCGGGGGCCAACTGGCTCAGCATCTTCCGGGGTCTTTCTCCCCCGTCCTATTTGGGGACAGAGTCGGCTGTTCGGACGGAAGAGTGGCTGGATATCATGTACGAGATACTGACCGGGATTCGGTGTCCATGGGAGGAGAGGGTGGCTCTGGTTGTCTCCTGCCTGGAGTCCCATGCAAAGAGGTGGTGGAGGACGCTGTTGGACACGACATTTGCTGATAGGGAGGTTGCGGAGGTTACTTGGGAGGAGTTCAGGGCTGCTCTGCTGGAGCAATTCGTTCCACAGTCGGCCAGGGATGATTTGGAGGAGCGGTTCTTACAGCTGAAGCAGGGAACCCGGACCGTGGTGGAGTACCATCGAGAGTTCGACCATCTGGCTCGATACGCAGATTCCTACCAGTTGGACGAGGCAGGGTATATCAGGAGGTTCTATAAGGGCCTTCGGGAGGACTTGAGAGAGGCTCTGTTGTTTGTATCTGACGGGCCCATCTCCCGGATTTTGGAGATGGCCAAAAGGATTGAGGCAGATTGGCACACCACCCGGGGCCGGAAACGGCCAGCATTGGATCAGGGACGGAGAGGTAGAAATGACCAGCGGCGAGGTGCTGTACCAGAAGGGAGGAGGACAGAGGACCAGCCTCGTCAGGATATGAGGCAGGAGCCGAGGGAACAGGTGATATTAGCCCCTCCCCCTCTTCGGATGCAGGAGATGCCGAGACCCGGGGGAATGGCGTATCCCCCACCAGAGTGTTTTCTTTGTCATCAGATTGGGCACATTCGGAGGAACTGCCCCATGAGGGGGGCACCACCTCCAGCACATCAGGGCGGCCCACCAGCTCAGCATTACGGAGGCCGAGGACGCGGCCGTGGTCGTGGATACCAGTGGGGAGATCGTAGACAGGAAAGAGAGCAGGTATATGCTTTGGACCTTGCGCAGCCTCGAAATCCGGAGCAGGTCATAGCAGGTACACAGCAATGCTTCTTTATTTTCATAGAATTTCCCTTTTAGTTGTTAAAACTCAGAACCGCACTAGATAGATTAACAAGGAAAGAAAATTCTTTATAGAACCCTAAGATGTTTAATCACCCCAGGTATAGTCTTCATCAGCGGCAAGCCGGCCCGCACACTGTTCGATACTAGAGCTACTCACTCCTTTGTGTCGGAGACGTTCGTAGAAGGACTGGAGGGTGTGGAGCGGTTCACAGGCTCGAGGATGAGGGTGCGACTACCAGATGGATCTGAGCTCCTTACCACGGATCACTGCAATATGGAGGCAGAAATTGGTGGAAAAGCGTTCGAGGCTCCAGCGACGATTTTGAAGCTGACGGACTACGACCTGATCCTGGGCATGGTATGGCTGCACTGGAACTATGCCCAGATTGACTGCCAGGCAAAGAGGATCACCGTGAGACACGGGGACTCTTTCAATACCATCGAAGGTATAAGACCTGTCTCTCGTATACTCTTATCTTCGGTACAGGCCGTTAAGGCCCATCTGCAGGGAGAGCAGGTCTATCAGATTCTTTTTGAAATGGCGGAAGTTAAGGAGTCGGTGACAGACATCCCGGTGGTGCGAGATTTCGCTGACATATTTCCAGAGAAACTACCAGGACTACCTCCACACCGAGAGCAGGATTTTCAGATACAGCTTGTGCCGGGGGCCAAGCCGGCGTCTAGGGCCCCTTATCGGATGGCCCCAAAGGAGTTGGCAGAGTTTCAGACTCAGTTGCAGGAATTAGTTGAGGCAGGTTTTGTTAGACCGAGTTCCTCGCCATGGGGAGCACCGGTCCTGTTCGTGAAGAAGAAGGATGGGACACTCCGCCTGTGCATCGATTATCGAGCACTAAACAGGCTGACCGTCCGGAATACCTATCCGCTCCCACGGATAGACGAATTATTCGACCAGCTAGAGGGGGCCCATTATTTCTCGAAGCTGGACTTGAGATCAGGATACTACCAGCTGCGGATCCAGGAGGAGGATATCCCGAAGACGGCCTTTAGTAGCAGATATGGCCTGTATGAGTTCACCGTGATGCCCTTTGGGCTCACGAATGCTCCGTCGGCGTTCATGAGTCTCATGAACGGGTTTTCGAGGCCTACTTGGATGTGTTCGTCATAGTATTCATAGACGACATCCTGATCTACTCTAGGACGGAGAAGGAGCACACTCGGCCTCTGGCACTGACCTTGGAGAGGTTGCGGGAGCATCGCCTTTATGCAAAATTCAGCAAGTGTCAGTTCTGGTTGAAGGAGGTGGCCTTCCTAGGCCACATCATCAGCGGAGCCGGGTTAGCAGTAGATCCAGCCAAGATTCGGGCAGTTCGCGATTGGCCGCAGCTGAGGACAGCCACCGATGTATGCAGTTTCTTGGGACTTGCCGGTTACTACCGGAAGTTCGTGGAGGGGTTCTCTCGGATTGCCCTCCCCCTCACATCTTTGACAAAGAAGGAGGCACCTTTTGTTTGGACCCCGCAGTGCCAGGCGGCTTTCCAGGAGCTGAAGGACCGACTCATCTCGGCCCCTATTCTTGCCCTTCCATCCGGAAAGGAAGGATTCCAGGTGTATACCGACGCATCATACCAAGGGATGGGAGCGGTGCTGATGCAGAACGGACATGTCATAGCATATGCCTCCCGCCAGCTGAAGACCCATGAGAGGAACTACCCGGTGCACGACCTCGAGATGGGAGCGGTCGTTTTTGCTCTGAAGGTCTGGCGCCATTATCTTTATGGAGTCCACTGCAATATCTTCTCCGATCACAAGAACCTGAAATACGTGGACACGCAGAAGGAGCTGAATATCAGGCAGAGGCGTTGGGTGGAGTTCTTAGCAGATTATCAGTATGAGATGCACTACCATCCAGGGAAGGCAAACGTGGTGGCCGATGCGTTGAGCCGGAGAGCTGCCACTTCCGAAGCTGGGCCCCAGGTTATGTCCATGGAGCTAGTCCAGTCATTCAGAGATATGCAGATATCCCTAGTGTCCGAGGATGACCCAGTTCTGTATAGGGAGTATCTGGCATCGATGGTGGCCATAGATGATATTCGGGATCGCATTCGGGACGGACAGAGGACAGATGCGTGGGCGGAGCCGATGTTCCGAGCTTTGGAGGAAGGTTCGACAGGAGATTATTCCCTGAGAGATGGTTTGCTCCACTTCAGAGGCAGAGTATATATACCCGCAGGAGGCCAGATCCGAGAGGATATTATGATGGAGGCGCATTGCAGCCGGTACTCGGTACACCCGGGGATCACAAAGATGACCGCTGATTTGAAGAGGACGATGTTTTGGCCGGGCATGAAGAAGGACATTACATACTTCGTGACCCATTGCGAGGCGTGTCAGTTGGTGAAGGCGGAGTGCAGGAACCCCGCAGGATTGTTACAGCCACTCCCAGTGCCGGAGTGGAAGTTTGACGATATAGCGATGGATTTTATACATGGTCTTCCCCGGTCTCGGACAGGGAACGACTCGATTTGGGTGATTGTCGATCGGCTGACAAAGGTGGCCCGCTTTGTACCGATCAGGAAGGATGACTCGGTGGGAGTGCTGGTACGGAAGTTTGTGGAGCAGTATGTCCGATATCACGGCGTGCCCCGAACGATAGTGTCGGACCGCGATGGACGGTTTACATCCAGGGAGTGGCGGTCAGTGCAGGCATACCTGGGCACCCGTTTGACATTTAGCACGGCCTTCCACTCTCAGACGGATGGGAAGACAGAGCGCACCAACAGGACGTTCGAGGATCTACTACGACTGTGTATACTGGACCGAGGGGAGCCGTGGGAGAAGATGTTACCGTTGGTCGAGTTCTCCTACAATAATAGCTACCAGTCCAGCATCAGGATGGCACCTTATGAAGCCTTGTATGGAAGAAAATGTAGGACCCCGCTTTCTTGGGTTCAGGATGAGGATCCGAAGCTGCTGGGATCGGATTTCGTTGAAGACACCGAGGCTCAGGTGAGACTGATCAGAGATAGGATGTTGGAGGCGCAGAGCAGACAGGCTAAATACTATGACGCCCGGCATCGTCAGGTGGAGTTTCGGGTAGGGGATCGAGTGTTCTTGAAGATTCGGCCCATGCACGGAGTCTCACGGGTGCGCGGTCGGAGGAAGAAACTCATCCCTAGGTATATGGGCCCTTACCGGATCCTGGAGCGGATCGGACCCCTAGCCTACAGGCTAGAGTTGCTGCCAGAGCTGGCAGCTCTACACGACGTCTTCCACATCTCTTCGCTGAGAAGGGCTCTACTACGCCCGGAGCAGCGGATTTTGACCACCGAAGGGTCGGTAGCTTCAGACCGATCTGTTCACTTGGAGCCGGTTCGGATCGACGACAAAGGAGTACGGATCTTGCGCCGCAAAAAGATCCCCTTAGTCAAGGTTCTGTGGAGAAACCACGGTCAGGAGGAGCACACTTGGGAACCGCAGGATCTGATGAGGCAAAGATACCCGGAGTTGTTCAGCTAGGTACATCTCACCACCTCTCGGTATACTATAGATTGCCTTCTTGTTTTGGAATGTTAAGACTAGATAAGGAAAATCCAGGACCTAGGCATGCGCACTTAATCAGAAAGGTAGGGGCTAATCTTTTGTTTATTGGGGAGATTGTCTTCGTTATCAAACGAACAGTCGCCTGAACCCAATAGAAAGATCGTATGGGATGTTACAAGTTTAATTTATTCCGATAGAAATCCCCGTAGGCTCAACCTCAATTTCGGGGACGAAATTTTTGTTTTGTTTATTGGGATTTGTAACATCCCATTTCCGGCTAGACCCCTAGGAGTCGGTTAGTTGTGACAAAACCATAGGAAGCCCAAAAATTGAAATAAAGCGATCAATATTTTCGGGTCACGGGTTGGTCACGCCCGTGACCGACCCGTCGCGCCCGTGACTTGGGCGTGACTACTTCGACGATCGTCGATCTCCACGAGACGATCGTCGAACGTGCTGTCTGGGCATGTCACGCCCATGACCAAGGCGTCACGCCCGTGACAAAGGGCGTGACCCCATCGACGATCGTCGATCGCCGTGAGACGATCGTCGACCTTGCGGCCCGGGCATGTCACGCCCGTGACATGAGTGTCACGCCCGTGACCTAGGGCGTGACCAGCCTTCGATGATCGTCGATCTCAATTCGACGATCGTCGACCCCAAAATCTGCCGTTCGGGCCTGTCACGCCCGTGACCTAAGTGTCACGCCCGTGACCCAAGTGTCACGCCCGTGACCATCCTTCGACGATCGTCGATCTCAGTTCGACGATCGTCGAACCCAGAATTGGCTATCCGGGCCTGTCACGCCCGTGACCTATGTGTCACGCCCGTGACATTGGCCAAAACGACGGTTCAGGCCCGAAATTATTCTAACACGCGTGGTAATAAATGCTGGTGTGGGAAGTTACACCAGGAGTAATTTCAGGTCATTTTCCTTCTGTAATTATATAATAAATGAGGAAGATATGGTCCAATAGGAAGCCGCCAGCTGGACACACCTGTTCAGTTTCCACCGTTTCTTATCCCTTCACTGTAACCGAAACGTTAAGGGGAGAACCTTCATGGCCATTAAGGCTTTACCCATTCATCTTCCCACTTTCTAACTTATAAAAGCCCACTTGGGGCAAGAGGAGAAGGTTACACGCTCAAGTAATCGGATCAGATCCTTGTTCTTGCTGTAAGAGAAGTTCAGCAACGCCACCACCGCGCCATGGCACCCCGTCGTTCTTCTCGCCTTCAAACCGCGAACAAGGTCCTCCTCTGCTCCTTCTCTTTCATGGGTAGATCTTAGGATTCTTAGAAAGGAAGTTCACGCTCAACGGAGCCGGACCCGTCTCTCGTTTTCATGGGAAAACCATGAAAATGGTATTTTTGAGTTCGCCGGAAACCACCACCTCCGGCGGCCAAACCACCGCCGACCGATAGCCATTGCCTCAACGGAGGTGGTGGTGGTGGTGGCTGGCCAGGGAAGTGACCGAACGGCCGGCGACGGATCACGGAACGCTTACAGGAAAATTGGTTTTCCGTATCTGTTTTCGGTTTCATGAAGAAGATGAACAGTAGGATAAACTTTATAATATACAGATTATTATAAATTACAAAATGGGAAAATGTATTATTTGAACATATTTTTGGGGCTGTAAAATGAGGCACTTAGAGGCCGTCTTAGGAAAAATGACCAGACACAAAAGTCGTAGCCCTTCGAGTCTAGACAAATCTAAAATTGGTTTCAACTCGTTTGGGTAAGTGGTTCGGCCGCAGCACCCGATTTAGTGGGGGTTGTACCTAGAGTTGGGCAGAAATTAAAACGGTTGCCCACTCTTCGTTCCTTGTCCAAATGACCTCAAATTTAAGCAGGGAGTTAATCTTGGTTAAACCTAAAGGCAGACCAAAAATGGGAATTTTTAGAGATACTTTGCCTAAAGTTTTTGTTTTAATTTAATAAACTTAGAGGAATTTATTTAGATGGTCAAATGACCTCCAAACCCTCCCAAATTTTGGTGAGTGGTCCCTAGCTATAAAACCTAGGTCTGTGTAAAATTCCAATTGATTTGGAGGAGTTTTGGGTGAGAAATCTTCTACCCTTATCTAGGCATTAGTGAGACACCTTTTAAATAAAAGTGCACTGAGAATTTGGAAAGGTCAAATCGCCTCAACAGAGGCTGATTTTCAGATCTCTGACTTAGAATGGTGTTATAACCTGCGTGGAGAAAAATGGAGTGGTTTAGGGTTGGTTTACCCTAGGATCCAAACTCAAATCTTAAATGAAGGGTTTTGAGGTTTGTGAAGGACATAGGAGCAAAAGCTCTTGTATGCCCTTGAAATTTGGAGGGGAGTGGCATGATATGCTGAAAACCCTCTGGTTGAAATAGTGAAGGAATTGGAGGTAATTAGGTACCTCGGAAGTTGAGATTTTGGTTTAGGATTAATATGTATTTTAGTTATTTTAAGCACTAAATCTAATCCAAAAATTATGAAACTCGGGAGGAGGGAGTTTTAGGATGTTTTAGACTTATGATAATTTTCCTGGAATTTTATGATTGATAAATATTATACTTCATGTGTTAAAGGGTTATTTGCCCGATTGGTTGATTCAATTATTTGGAGGCTTTAAATTAATTATAATCAGTTAAAATTCTGGATTTAGATCTTAACTAGTAGAACTTTGATCCCTGAATTTTCATATAATTTTATGTTTAGTAAATCTAGTACTTTATTCACAGATGATAGGAAGGGCTTTTATGTTTAAAAATTAATTATGGATAAAATACTTGCTGGAAAATTATGAGACTTGGCCAGTGCTAATTTTAGCCATTTATCTGCATGGCATAAATTATTTAAAATTTTTAGAAGAATATTTTCTGTACTTGATTCATAAACAACAGAAGTTAGAGATTATTTCTAAAATAGTTTTCATGACCTTCTAATGATAGAAAAATTATGATACTTAGGATTTAACCTATTGGGATAACCTAGTATTTATCATAAATTTGCTGGACATCTTGCATGAGAACTTAGGGTAGTTCATGTTCAAACCGGTAGTCCTTGGGATTTTCGAGGAATTTAATTAAATGCCAAATAAATTAGGAAAATTTCCACTTTCTGGACTTAGGTCATTTATATCATGGTAAGTCTCCAGTAAATAATTTAGGGCATTTGGATGAGTAATGGATCATTGCATAACCGGTTCGACATGTAGCCTAGGTCGGTCTGCATATAGCAATTTGTGAAATGCAATAGGACATGATCTGAGGAAGGCACTGGAGCTAATCATAATGTCTGGGTGGGCAATGGTGGAGGAAATCACTATAGGAAGATATAAAGAATGGTAAGAAGTGGTGATAGCTAGAGTTAGGAGGTGCTCGGGTTGGGCGAAAGATCGCTTTTCCCGAAGAGAGGACGGTTAAAAAATCACCCTAGGATAGTCTATCATAATGTAAGAAGGGAATGGGTTAAGGGAGATCAACCAATAACAATAAGTGCCTTGCGAAAGGGAACTTCGGGCCGTAATGCCGCCGTCTTGGTTCCTAGTGCCCCTTGAGAGCCCTTCACGGGGTATACCGGGGGCAGTCCTGGGCTAACGTAAACTGTAATAACAAATCGACAAGAGTAACTAGGTAACTAGGGCTGCACTTTTCACAAACACTGTTGGCATAGGAAGATTGATGAGAACTTCGGCTCGGGTGATTTGGAAACGGACGTTTGAGTCCGGGGAGCTTCGGCTCGGTTGGTTAAGAGACGGACGGGATGGTCTGGGGAGCTTCGGCTCGGTTGGTTTAGAGACGGACGGGATGGTCCGGGGAGCTTCGGCTCGGTTGGTTTGGAGACGGACGTTTTGGTCCGGGGAGCTTCGGCTCGGTTTTTGTGTGTTTACGATTAAACTTGCATGTGCATAAAATAGGAAAAGTTAAGGTGGTGGGTCTTTCGATATCGGGGAGTTCGATTGCACCGACACCGATATCGTTGACTCGGCGAGGTAGTTAGCACTTAGCCAACAGAAGTCCGGTGCGCCAGCCGGCAAGAGTACGCAGGCGTCCGCTTAGTGCACCAAGCGTTGAGGCGTACGATAGGTCAGACCAGTGGTGCTTTTACTGGTTTTGAGGTGGGCGAGGCCCAACCCACCGCTTCCGTCTGCCACTACGGAGGTATCCTGGGAGGTAACGGCTCCGAAAGGGGGAACTAAAGGTCTGTGTGCACAGAGTCGGGTGTGTGAGTTGCACTTGCATGTTTCTTCATACCCACTAGCATGTCATAGCATAATCGATTCATTTAACCCTGACACCTAAAGTATAAGTGGTATGGGACGCTTATACATTAGGACCTGCAAAACGACCCCTTGGTCTATAAGCTTGTGTTGGCAAGTTTATAAATCAAAGGTTAATTTTAATATATAACAACCATTGCTGTTTGATAACCGGCACCCCAACGTATAAGTAGTATGGGACACTCTATACGATGGGAGCCTTGCAAAAGATCCCTTTTGCTTATGTGTTCTCGCATAAGTGAAGGTTTAAATTCATATATTTGCTTTTCTTACAGCTAGACCTATTATAACAATCATATTAACTGTTCACCAAATATAACTTGCTAGATTAAGTCCACTGTCACCTGTTTACTTTTATTCTCCACAAACATGTCCTCCCCTTTCTTCCTCTCCGCTCGGTACCTAGGATCCATGGGGGAAGGGGTAGGGGATGATAGGGCTTAGTCTTTATGACTAACGGTTTTCGAACCGCATTATTTAGGGGATCGTGGAGCCCAGCATGGAGGAGCAGCCCCAGAGATCGATGCGCCTAGAGATGGGGCAGTCTAGCTCCGGAGTTCACACAGCCGGGACCGTGAGTCTCGACCTTGAGTAGTTTCTGTTTTCGCTTCCGCATGAGAGACTTGTAGTGAGGACATTTTGTACCGGGCATAAGCCCGTATTTATAGTACTCTGATGATTTCTGTGGACACTCCCTTCGTGGAGATTTTATTTATTTACATGTGATTTATTATTGTGGACTGCATTGTTCTTACTTCAATAATTATGCTACTTTTCTGTGATCGAATTGGCCGGCAGAATCGGCGCCTTGTGGTGATGACCCTTCAGGTCGTGAAGGAGTCACCGCAAAGCGGCGGTTCTGGGCCTAAGACCCCGGTGGTTGAAAAAGAAAAAAAAAGGGGGGTCTTACAAATGTAGAGCAGGTCGCGAAAATAAATGAGGCCGTCTTTTAGTGTGTATTCGTCGGTAGTCCCGTCTTTGATTGACTTGATTGTCGGGGCCAGAACCGCATCAACTCCTTGCTCCACCCGGATCCGGTCCCGAATATCAGAAACTATGCTCATGCTGGTCAAGTACTCCGTATATTCTGTCGAAGGAGCCTTAAATATCAAAGTAATATCCATCTCCTCAATCATCTGAGCCAACTACATACTCATTAACCGAGACTCTAGGCTTGAGCCTGGTATTTTTCTACTCAACGCATCCGCTACTGAGTTCGCTTTTCCGGGGTGGTAGTTCAAGGTGAACTCATAGTCGCATAGAAATCTAACCACCATCGTTGTCTTAAGTTCAACTCCTTCTGAGTATGAACGTACTTCTAGTTTTTGTTGTCTGAAAAGATCTCACAGTGGACGCCATATAAATAATGCCTCCAAACCTTCAAGGCGAACACCACTGCTCCCAGCTCCAAATCATGAATTGGGTAATTGATTTCGTGTTTCTTCAATTATCTTGAAGCATAAGCAATCACGTGCTTGTGCTGCATCAATACCGCTCCCATCCCTTGATATGACGCGTTCGTGTAAACTTGAAATCCTTCCTTCCCAAACAAAAAGAGATGGGGGCAGAGGTAAGTCTATCCTTCAACTCTTGGAACGCAGCTTCACAATGGGGTGTCCACTCATACGGCACACCTTTCTTTGTTAGGGAAGTAAGAGGAAGAGCAATCATTGAGAATCCCTTTACGAACTTGCGGTAGTACCCGGCAAGTCCAAGGAAACTCCGCACATCGGCCGCCGACTTCAAGGGTAACCACTCCTTTACGGAACGCACTTTGGCCGAATCCAAAGCTAGCCCAGCCCCACTGATCACATGACCCAAGAAGGCAACCTCCTTAAGCTAGAATTCACATTTGCTAAATTTGGCGTACAAGGCGTGCTCCTTCAATTTCTTCAACACCAAGGTCAGGTGCTTGCCATGCTCCTTTTCCATCCTTGAGTCGACTAGGATATTGTCGATGAAAATAATGACGAAGATGTCCAAATAGGGCTCAAATACCTTGTTCATCAGGCTCATGAAAGCCGAAGGGGCATTTGTGAGCCCAAACGGCATTACGGTGAACTCGTACAACCCATATCTTGAACTAAAGGCTATTTTTTGGATGTCCCCTTCTTTTATTCTCAACTGGTAATACCCTGAGCGCAATTCTAGCTTAAAAAACCAATGCGCTCCCACTAGTTGATCGAATAACTCGTCGATCTGAGGTAGCGGGTAAGTGTTCCGCACCATCAACCGATTGAGTTCCCGATAATCTATGCACAGACGCAGGGTTCCGTCCTTCTTCTTCACGAACAATACAGGGGCTCCCCAGGGTGATGAATTGGGGCGAACAAACCCTGACTCCACCAGTTCTTGTAGTTGAACTCTAAACTCCGCGATTTCTTTCGGGGCCATTCGGTAAGGGGCCTTGGATACAGGCTTGGCACTCGGTACGAGATTAATTTGGAAGTCAACCTCTCTATGCGGGGGAAATCCTGGCAGTTTCTCAGGAAATACCTCGGGGAAGTCCCGCACCACCCGTATGACTTTTACATCCAATGCTACTTCCTTCAACTTGAACTAGATCATAGAAACTTCATCCCCCTTCATGTGGGCTTTTACAACCTGATCGGATGATAACGTCAGACGAGGTGCGAAGTTAATACCTTGGAAGATGACGTCGGAGTCTCCATGTCTCAAATAGATCCGCCTCTCCGCACATTCGATCCTTGCAAAGTGCCAGTCCAACCACATCATGCCCAAAATGATGTCAAATTCCGGCATTTTCAAGACAGTGGCAGGCGTAACGAAAGCCCTTCCCTCAATAAGTACCTCAAGCTCGCTCTTAGCGGTTGCAATCATATTCGAGCCGTCCGGAAGGCGCACTAGTCGGGCTATTCCAATAAAATATTGCACACACCCCATGTCCTTAATGAAATCCTCGTACACAAAGGAGTGTGAGACACCTGTATCGAACAACGCATAGGCCGTCTTTCTGCCAATTATCACGGTGCCTAAGTACCAATATTCAAAACTTATTGCTAGATAAGCTAGTATGTCGTAAGCAACTTAAGTTTAACACAAAAAACATGAAAGCTTACTGTACGTACCTGCAATAACATTCTGGGGATTCCGTTCTTGCGCCATGTCTAGCGCATACACTTGATCCTGGGCAGGTACGAGGTTACCTCCTCGCGGTCCTCGCCCTTGACCACGCATGTAACCCCGCCCTCGAGGGGCCGCCGGAGGGAGAGCGGGAGGGGTGTTTTCAAACAATTGCGGGCAATAGCATTGAATGTGACCCGGTTGGTTGCATTCAAAACACACCAGCCCACGACGCCTCTCGAGTTGCTGAAATTGCTAAGGCTGTGGTGGTGGAGGCAACGCGGGCAGTTGCGGAACCGGATGCTCCACCCTATAGTTTCGGTGGACACGCCCTCCACCTCTTTGATATCCTCTTCCTCCCTTAAAGTCTTGTCTCCTTCTTTTGCTCGGGCCAGCTTCCATAATGCCCTCTGCAGGTCTCTTACCACTACTCAAGTGGTCCGCCTCCAATCTTTTTGCCATATCGATAATCTCCGCCAAGTTAGCATCCGCTATAAACAAAAGGGCATGCCTTAGGGGATCTCGTAGCCCTTTGTAGAAACGCTTGGCGTAACCTCTATCATCTAACTCGTATGAGTCCACGAACCTTGCGAGATGTTGGAACTCTCGCTGGTATTCCGTAACTGTCTTCGATCCTTGTTTCAGTAGAAGAAACCTCTCCTTAAGTTCATCTCGAGCGGATGAAGGAATAAAATGCTCCAAGAAAACATCCGAGAATTCTCTCCAACTTATCTCTGTATAGACTCGGCCTTGAAAGGTGCAGCCCATGAGTGACTTCCACCACCTCTTAGCATGTAGCTCCAAGGTGGACACCGCCAATGACACAGCCATGTTGGCTGGACAATGGATACCAGCCAATAACTCCTGTACTGTGTCAAGCAATTCCTCCGTGCGCACGGCTGACTCCGTCCCAAGGTAAGTGGGAGGGGAGAGAGCCCAGAAGGTGCTCAGCCAGTTAGAGCCTGGGGCCTATTGTAGCACCGGAGGCTGTTGTGCCCTAAAAGCATCCAAGATGGCGGTGAGCGTCTGCCCCAACTCGGACTGTTTGAACTGAGTGGGTATGGAAGGGGCAGGAGTGCCCCCTAATGGCTCAACACGCACTGGAATCTATACGTAGAATGCAAACTTACGGTCAGGTTGGCTAATCTTAAGGTCAAGGTTGGACAAACTTAGTGTGAATTATATATGGGCACATCATTGCTTCCGCTAATTCAGTTTGTCCTCAAACTGACTAGTCGTATGGGAGTGGCCCATTGTTGAATGACTTCTTTAGTTGAGGATCGTAGCAAACTGATACCATTTGTAAGACCCCCCTCTCGGAACACAAAACACGGCACGAGAGGGGTCTTATGCCCAGAACAGCTGTCTTGGGGTAGCACTAACACTCGGGCTAGCCTGTACCATAAGACGCCTATTCTGCCAGCTACAACTAATATTAATATATATGTCAACCCAACCAAAATAATATAAAGAAATCAAATCCACACAAGCTATAAGTCCAAAAGTACAGTATTAGAGAAGCTAAACAGGCTTCTACAAAATCAGAGTACAGCTATAAAGTTGCCCCAAAGGGCTACAACAAAACTCTCATATACTCACGTCTGTAACAGATGGTAGCGATGGCACCGTCCCTTCAGGTCCTGTCATCCTGGCCTGGATGAATGGCTCCATGACCTGCTGTTCCATCTGTGGGGTTTCCTCCTAAAAAGGAAGACGTAGCAACCATTAGTCATAAAGACTAAGTGGCTTCACATCCGCTCCCCCGACGACTCCTCGACACCGGGCGGAGAAAGGGACATGGTACAATATATCTATATAGAGCAGGAGTATAAACAAGCAAGTGGTATAGGTACGGTATCACTACGTATATGAAGCAGTGTATAATAAAGTAATAAGTTATTCTAGCATTTCTACCATCTATCACAGCACATGAGTAAAACTATAGCAAAGGTATCTCAACTTATATGAATGCCCATACAGACATATAGGTTGAGGTTCGTTCAGCAGTAAGTAACTTATCGTATAGGAGTGCCCAAACAAATTTATACGATGAGGGTCTTGTGTATGTAATGAGGTGCAATGTTATGTATGCGATGCAATGACTCACCCATGTTCATGCACATGCAGTTGCTATGTCGACACAGACTCGTAGTTCCCACTTTTAGAGCAGGTAGCTAACCTCTCAGGCGTCATCCGTCGTGGCCAGACGGTGATAATAAAACGGACACTTATACTACTAAGTGGGTATCCACACTACTTCACTTAGGACTCTATACGCCTCAACGCTAAGAACACAACAGCGGAGCTCACCTACGTACTACAGCCCAGCGGGTTTCTCGGGTAGATCTGCACCAAGATCCAAGCCCCGAACTAGCCTATGGCGTGACCCGGAAGGAGCCTCGGAAATAAGCACGAGGGTCAAGCCCAACCGTTCACTTGGCACGGAAGGAGCCCCGGGACATGAACACCGAGGGACAAGCCCAACCGCCCAAAGTCTATCTATCAACTCCCATCGGTGTGACGATTAGCGGGCCCGTAGACCTGCCATACTATCCTTAACCAAGGATTACGACACCGCGTGTCGACTCACACTGCATGAAATTCCACAACACCGTGGCATGGAATAAGCCTCGAATAAAGCACGAGGACCAAGCCCAACCATCCACTTTACTCATCTCAACACCATCCCATCTAGTGACGGCCAACACCGCACTTAATAACTTTCACAATGCTACCCATAGGGAGACGACACTCTAAGCATTGGACTACCAAATTTCATTCTATCAATTCAACATACTTCATGGCCATATTTTATTCATCTACATGTCCTTCAGAATGATTTCAACATAATATAAAATAATGTGCATAAATGATAGTCTACCAATTTATATCAAGCCCTTTCGTTCAACTAAGCTTTCTTCACAACTCGTTATATGAATTCAAATTAATAAACTTCAACATTCATAACACTATGATGATTACCACAAAATATTTCACCCGAACCTCGAGTTAGTTTGCAACATTAATTCCACCGAATATAAATCCATGTTATACACTACCCAGAAATTTAGGTGCAGAATAAATCTTGACAGAAACTTCAACCGAGGATTCCCGTGACTACAGGGATCTGGTGAGTGCGTGTAACCCCTCGATGGAGAGGTCTTTCCACTGGCTAAAACTTTCATGTTTAACCGGCAATCCAGATCAGACTATAACCCACATGAAATTGGCTTCAAAGCATACAACGTACAGAATACAATTTCTATGCCCTTAGTCTACAGCCCTTACTTCGATCAGATAGTCCTGTGGCTATAGGCTTCACTCGAAGGCATGTAACCACTCGTTAGAAAAATAATTTCAAGGGCTACAACTTTTGTGTTTAGTCAAAAGCCTAGATCAGACCATTTCTTGCCTGAAAACAGCCAAGAAGGTTGCTGTGTGCAGAACACGGATTCTGCACGCATCTTGAAGCGGAATGAACGGCATCGGTTCATCTTCCTCCTCAAGTCGATCACCCCAAATCGCAACCAGAAGTTCCTCCACCCTTATTCTCCCTCTCAAGGCCATTCCTCTTAACGAATCCACCCCCATAATCACTTTGAAGATGGGGAGGTTGAAGATGACTAGTCATTAGAACAAAAGTTCTAGATAGGCCTTCCTAAAAACCTTCTCCTCACACATCAAGACACATTTGAGTCGATGTATTGCCTAAGAATATCTAAGGATCTAGAACCAAGGGAGAGGGGAGGAAGATCACCTCATTTTCAGCGGTACCACCCCGGTCATGGATCTTGTCATCCTCCTCGGTGGCATCGCTTTTTCCTTGATGGCGGTGGAGTTTCTCCTCCTTCAAGGTTTGCTCTAGCAAGAGCTCCTCCTCCAGAAATCTCCCACCAGAAAAATAGGGTTTGGGAAGAGAATGAGATTACCAGGGTTTCACTTTTCCTTTTTATACAGAAGTGACACGGGTAGGGACACGGTCGTGTCCTTACCCGTGTTCAGTCCTGGCAAAACGTCATCAGCGGTTTGACTGGCATTTCATGCTCATACACGGGTACTGACACGCCCGTGTCGGTACCCGTGTCCAGGTTACATGACCGTGGTTATGGCCGTGTCAATACCCATGTCCTGGTCGGGACACTTCTCATCTTGCTTGTCTTGGAGAACACGGGTAGGGACACGCCCGTGTCTATACCCGTGTCCTTCTCTAGACAGACTCAAAGCCACATAACACGGGTAGGGACACGCCTATGTCCTTACCCGTGTCCTTCTCGGGACACACCACTCAACGCCACTGAACACGGGTAGGGATACGCCTGTGTCCCTACCCGTATCCTTCTCGGGACACACCACTCAATGCCACTGAACACGGGTAGGGACACGCCCGTGTCCATACTCATGTCCTTCTCGGGACACACCACTCAACGCCATTTCAGAATCACTCAGCACCATAGTCACTCAATGACACTGAACACGGGTAGGGACACGCCCGTGTCCCTACCCGTGTCAAGCTCAACACAAGTTTTCAGCCTATTTCCTTGTTCCCCGCGAGTGTGCACCTGATCCCCTGCACCCCCTTGAGCCTACACCAACTCTCCTGACACCAAAAACACGCACAAGGGGCCTAGCGTTAATCGGAACGTTACACCCAAACTATGCAAAAGGTTTTCTGACCTTATGCATTCAAAGTTTGAGTTGAGCAGCATGGGTGAACTTTCATATTTCCTTGGTCTCCAAGTGAAACAATCATCTGATGGTATCTTCATCTCCCAATCTAAATATTTTAAGGAGCTTATTAAAATATTTGGGATGTGTGATACTTCAGCAATGAAGACACCTATGGCTGCAAATGTTGTGATAGATTCTGATGAGCATGGAAAATCTGTTGATCAGAAAATTTATAGGGTCATTGTTGGGTCTCTATTATATCTTATAGCAAGTAGACCAGACATCATGTTCTCTACATATCTTTTTGCTAGGTTCCAGGTAAACCCTAAAGAATCTCACTATATTTTGCTAAAAAGAATTTTAAGATATATAAAGGGTTGCCCTGATCTAGGACTTTGGTATCCAACCGAGTTAGAGTTTGAGTTAACAGGATACTCAGATGCTGACTATACTGGATGCAGAGTAGACAGGAAAAGCACATCAGGAACATGCCAGTTCCTTGGTGATAGGCTTGTGTCTTGGTTTTGTTAGAAGCAAACATCAGTGTCCACTTCAACTGCAGAGGCTGAATACATTGCAGCTGACAGTTGTTGTTCACAAATTTTGTGGATACAAAACCAACTACTGGATTATGGATACAACTTAAATAATTCAACTATATTTTGCGATAGTACCAGTGTTATATCCATAGAACAAAATCCAGTGCATCATAGTAGGACCAAGCATATAGAAATAAGGCATCATTTCATTAGAGAGTGTGTAGACAAAAACAAAATTAATCTTAACTTATCTCCACTGATTTTCAAATAGCAGATATCTTCACCAAGCCTTTGGATGAAAAGAAACATCTATTCTTCCTAAATCAGCTTGGAATGATAAATGGAATGGATTAATTTAAGTTCTGTCTAAGGTAGAATATTTGTTCACAAATCGTCGAACGAAGATCGACGATCTACGAACTCCTCTTGAGCTCTATCGTCAACCTGAGAACGATGATAGCTTTGTATGAAGCTAAGATCGTCGACCAGATATCGATGACTTTACTTTAGAAAATACATCGTCGACCTGAGATCAACGATCTGTTTTCCCCTCTTCATTCAGAGGCTGACGATAGTATTTGTCTATAAATTTGTTGTCGACCTAAGATCGAAGTTTTCTTTTTTTTTCGTAGGACAGAGCTCATCCTTTCGCATTCCAAAAACCTATATCGAGGTTTCTCTTCGAGCTCTATCCCGCGCTTTCAAAATTCCCTTGCACTTGATCTCTCTCACTTTTGCAGAAATCTATGGCGATTCAAGCGGCGATCCTGTCAGTAATGAAGTTTGATGCTTGCTTCGACATCGAATTCGACTCTTTCAGTCATTGCGATCAGATCTTCACGGACATGCTGAAGCTCTGTGAAGATCAAGGCCTGAGGAAGATCATGACTACAAGGATCAAATTGCCAGCAACAAAAATAAAAGAATGGGTTTATACGTCAACAACTCTTGATGACTCGTCTATGGTTAGAACCATCTCAGGTCAACAGGTTATTCTTTCCCCAGTTATTATTTCTGAATTATTTGAATTCATTAATGGAGAAAACACTCTAGAACAAGATAGTTTTGAGTATAGTCGCATGCTGGTTAGAATGGGTCCCCTAGAGGGAATACCATCCAAGTTGCTTAAGAAAAATTTGTCTATAGAATACATGTTCTTAGCAGATATAGTGGGCAAGGTACTTATGGGAAAGCATTCTATCCATGATAATATTAATAGGAAGCAGTTCTCAATCATGTCTGCATTGGTCAATAAGAAATCCATCAACTGGGCTGAGTTGCACTTTAATTTGATAAAAAGGAAGAACTCCAAGAAGGAGGTTTGCTTTGGGAGGATTCTGTGAATTTTCCTCCAGTCTAAGGCTTCTGAATTAATTGTCTCTCAGACCATATTTATTAATGCCAGTTAGAGGTTGGACTCCTCCCTGTTTAGTAAATGGGAAAGAACTATCCCAAATCCATCCTAGGCCTCCACCTCTTCTAGAACAGCTGAGGACACTAGGGCAGTCACAACCTCTCCTCACCCTGATGAAGCATTCCCTGCTCTTCCTCCTCCAGCCAACCCTCCTGCTGTCCATCAACCATCCACCTCAATTCCAACACCACCATCATCTCCAGCACTTCACACTACCCCTCCACATTCTCCTACTCTACCAAATCTTGTTATAACTCCATCTTTCAACATCATAACCCAACCAAACTTCAATCTTCTCTCTCCTCCTCAATCCCCAATCACATCTCATATATCTCCTGAACATCATTCCCATCAGAATTGCCCTATTCAACTTGATTCGACACTAATTCCTACTCCACCAAATTCTCCATTACAGGATGAAATCATGACAGATTTCAGTCCTCTCATCTCTCACTCATCTGTATCAACTCAAACCCCTCCTGAGTTCATGCAAATGAACTCTTCTTCCATCACCACTCTCTTGGAGCTTATCACTCCATTCCTCAAATCATTGATAATAGAGGCAATCTCACCTCTGGCTGCTTCTATTTCATCCATTGCTTCCCTTCTTGCTGCTTCCTCTTGCCCTTCTTCATCAAGGGGCCTGGTTCTAGTGTTTACTGAAACCAGGCAGGGGGAGATGTCCTATGAAGCAGTTCTAGGTATAGCAGCAGTTTCAGTTCCAGCATTGACCCTTCAGCAACAGCAGCGGAGATAGAGTTTGTTGATACTGAGATACTAGATGCAGATCTCACAGAATTTTTGGACACTGATTCTGAGACAGTTGATTTAGTTCCTTCTTTGGATATTCTTCTGAAGACTGTTCCATTTCTCCAGCAATTGAACTGAAGTCAATTCTAGATTCTTTTGATCTCTTATACAGAAACATTCTTTTATTTGTTTCTCCCAAGTATTGGACAGATATTATTTATTATATAGCTCCATTTAGTACAGAAACTATTCATGCCATTCAGGCAAGCTTTGTTACTAACATAGTTGTGGAACCTGTTGGCCCAACTTATGTTATGGATGATAGTCCTATACCAAATCTAGATGATTTAATTGCACAGGATATTGCACTTGAGATTGACCAAATGCAAAAAGATCCTGTGATAAATGATTTTCTTCTAACTGATAAAGACATAGATGATTCACAGATGCTTTCAGAGATTGTTGTCCCTCCTCAAGCTGTTCTACCTCCACCTCCTACTAAGGCAGACAAGCAAATTTCACAGGAAATAATAGAAGCAGTAGATGCTTTATATGACAATCCTCTAGGTTCTTCTGAAGATGACCCAGTTGATGATTCTGATGATTCTGAATCTAACAATGCCAAGAGATCAAAATCAAAGAAGAGGAAAGCTCCAGCAAAGGCTTCTCCCAAGCCCAATCCTGATAATGATGTTCTATATTACATTATGCACAACATTCCTCTCCCTCCAAAAACTCCACAGTGGATGAAGCTGTCTAGAAATCAAGCTAAGAACAGAAGAAGAAGAAGAAGTCTAGATCCTCTCTAGTGAAGAAATTTAGGAAAGATCCACCTCCTCCTCCTCCTCCTCCTGCAGGAGCCTTAGGGAATGTGTCTCAAAGATCAAATATCACTCAGTCCTCAAAATCAGTAGCCTCTCAGCCTCAGGAGCCACCACACTCTCAAGCCCAGAAGCCAGTCTCCTCTCAGTCTCAGAGGCTTGCCTACTCTCATAAGCCTAAAGGAAAGTTTAGTGAAGCTCTAGCTCCTAAATCACTTTACTCTAGACAAAAGCAGACAAAATCCTATTGCAACAAATTTCTATGTCCAGTCTATTCAATTCAAAAATCTCTCTCAGAAGTTACCCCAGGAAGCTCAAGGACTAAATCCAGAGAGACCTCCCTCTCCTCCTGTTGATCCAGAGCTTGATCCCAATTTCAGGATGGCTAGACTTAATGAACTGATTGGACTATCTCAGATGAATAAAACCAGAAAAGAAGGTCAAGACCCCTCACAGTTTTCTACCATGTCTTCTTATAGAGAAAAAGAACTTGAAAAGCTACAGGTCAGTAAGAAAGTTTTCAACTCAGCAGATTATATGACTCTTCATCCTGAAGTAGTTGTACCAAGAGCTGCTTCTTAGAAAACTCTTGGTGAGCAAGATCTAATGATGTCAAAAAGGGAAGCAGAAGACCTGTAAGACCCCCCATTTTTTTTATTTTAAAACACCGGGGTCTTAGGCCCAGAACCACCACTTTGCGGTGACACCTTCGCACTCGGGAAGGTCATTACTACAAAACGTCGATCTTGCCGGCCAAATTGATCACAATTGTAGCAAATAAATAAAGCAAGTCCACAGAAATCACATATAAATAGTAAATAATCTCCACGAAGGGAGTGTCCATAGATATAACATATAACTAAATCTTGGGCTTATGCCTAGTACATCAAGTCCTCACTACATATCCCTCATCGTGGAAGCAAAACAAATATCACTACTAGCAATCAGAACTCACAGTCCCTACCGTCTGAACTCCGGTACTAGACTGCCCGATCTCCAAGCGTATCGACTTCCGGGGCTGCTCCTCCATGCTGGGATACATGGTCCCCTAAAATGATGTGGTTCAAAAACCGTTAGTCTAAAAGACTAAGTCTTATCATCCCCCGCCCCTTCCCCGATGGCTCCTAGGCACCGAGCGGAGAGAAGGAAAGGGAAGGACATGATTGTGGAGAATAACAATTAAGCAGATGGAAGCGGAACTAATCTAGCAGTTCTAAGGTATATAAGACGGTAATAAAGGTATGGAACACTGAATAAGAAGTAACCTTATCTTATGTGAAAATACATAAGCTAAGGGATCTCTTGCAGGGCTCCTATCGTATAAAAAGTCCCATACCGATTTATATGATAGGGTGTAAGTTTTACTAGCAAGCATAAATATGTAATACTGAATAAAAACCTTAACTAAAAAGTACGCTCGCACAAACTTATAAACCAAGGGGTCATTTTGTAGGGCCTAATGTATAAAGCATCCCATACCACTTATACATTAGGTGTCGGGTTATATGCAATGATTATGCTATGAAATACAATTATGACATGACGTAAACATGCAAGTGCAACCCACCCACTCGACTCTGTGTACAGAGACCTTTGGTTCCCCCTTTCTGGAGCCGAACCTCCTAGGATACCTCCGTAGTGGCAAGCGGAAGCGGTGGGTTGGGCCTCGCCCACCTCTAAACCAGTAATAGCACTACCAGTCAGACCTATCGTACGCCTCAACGCTGGTGCACTAAGCGAAGCTACTACGTACTTTTGCCGGCTGGCGCACCGGACTTTATTTGGCCAAGTGCTAAACCACACTTGCCAAGTCAATGTTTTGGCATCGGTGCATCGACCCTCCAATACCAAAGACCCACCACCTTATACTTATGCACATGCAACCTTATCTATCAAGTACCGAGCTAAAGCTCCCCGGACCATCCCGTCCATCATAAGCAACAACCGAGACAAAGCTCGTCGGGCCATCCCGCCCATCACAAACCACTATCGAGCCAAAGCTCACCAGCTAACCTGCCCATCACCAAAACCACTGGGCTTACTGCCCGAGTGACCCAACCTATCTCCTCGAGACATCTAGGTGAGAGAAGATGAAACCCTAGATTTACTAGTTACTCTTGCATTTCAATTTTGCCTATGATTTAGGTTTAGCCAAGGACTGCCCAAGGTATTCCCCGTGAAGGGCTCTCGAGGGCACTAGGAGCTATGATTGGCTGAATCCCAAATCTCCCTTTCGCAAGTCACTTATTCTTATTGGTTAATACCCAATTCCATGTCCCTTACTATTGCCTTGGATCTAACCCTAGTATTTTTGACACTTTCTCTATACGGGGAAATGCGATCTTTCGTCGATCCCGAGCTCCACCTAACATTAACCAATCCAACCCACTACTCATCCTACCTCCAATGATGAACTCATTTTAATTTATCCAAACCAGCAAACTACTAATCCTGACTCATGTGCCCAAATTTATACTCCAACATAATTTCTGTAGTTTTACTATATGCAGACCACTAAGGATAAATACCATGTAAAATTGGAGGTACATCAAATAATCACTCAGTACTCCTATAATAATTATTGGAGGGCTATTATGACCTTTGTGGCCCAAATCCAAAGATTCACAATTTTCTTAATTAATTTGGTAATTAATAAATTTTATAAGAAATCCAAATGCTCTAGTTTTGTACATGATGTATCATTTTCAGTCATGCAAAATACTTCACAAAATTATAATAAATAATAGGCATCTAGGTTCTGTAAATTCAAGGCCTTATAATTTTTCAGCAACATTTACACTTATAAACATAATTGTTGAACATAACTTATATTTATCAAAAAAATGAAACAAGTACTTCTAATACACTTCCAAAAATTCCATAAAAATTTAAAGAGCTTTATAATCACATAAAGGGTCCTCTGACACAATTTTACAAGATTCCAATGAGTGGTTAATTCAAAATAAATTCCTAAGTAGATAGTGCAATTTTAAGGGTTGTGAATGAAGTACTTTGTTTATTGATCTAAAATTCATAACAAATTTTCTAGAGATGATTAACACTATAAAAATACTTTTACAAAAATTTCATCATGATTCAAGGTCATATGACCCACTAATAAATTCCTAGAGTGTAAGGACCTAAATATTTATTTAGTGGTTTAAGTGGGGTGTATGTGTCCAACTACTGTCTAATCCCTTCCTATGGCATTTCAACCTCCTAGGATTACATGGACTAAACCCCAAGTCCATCCAAAGAAAAATCACCTTATGTCCTTCACAAACCCCCAAAGTTCAACCTTAAGGTTTGAACTAAGTTCCTATGGCAAACCAACCCAAATTCATCTCAAATTCTAAGAGAGGGTGTTTTTACTGGCCATAGGGCTCTGGCCAAGGTCCCAACCCATTTGGGTGGGAATTTGCCCCTCCATGCCCCCAAATACTCTTTCCCCTAATGCACCCCTTAGGAGACCAAAATTTGGTCACACCAAAACCAATTCAAATCAAACCCAATTGGGCTGAGATTTTTCTCAGGGTCAAACAATAACCCTAAAATTCAGCCACCAAAATCTTGGGGGGTATAGAGTTCATTAAACCCCTAAAATAATTCATAAATGGTTTCTTGAATTTTTACAAAAAATATAGGACAAAGTTCTCCAAAAATTCTCATTTTTGGATATATTCTATTTATAGGTTCTAGTGACTTCTATCAAAAATTTCAAGTCATTTGGATGTCTGGATTGGTGGGGGCACTCCAAACACTATCTGGTCTTGCCTAGGTATATACCCCACCAAAATGGGTGATGTGGTCAAACCACTTACCAAATGGGTTCAAACAAATTTTAAATTAAACTAGACTTCATGGGCTACAACGTTCATGTTGGACACTCTTTCTGTAAGTGGGTCTAAGTATTTTTAATATTTAATTTAAAACAGACCAGTAAACAGGACAGAAATTGAAATAATAAAATTTAATAAAATCAGATCCAGCACGGATCTTAAAGCAAAATCGTGGGGCTCCAGGTCATCTTCTTCCTCCAGCCAAGGGCTGGGATCAGCCCGACTTGGAGCAACCTTTCAAGCAATTTTTCGGCCTTCTAGCCACCTCCCTGGCCAGCCACCACCGCCACCACCTTTGTTGAGGTGGGGGCTATCGCCGGGCGGCGGCACGGCTGCCGGAGGGGCGGTTTCCGGCGATCCGACCACTCCTTTTTTTTTTGAAAAACCATTAAAATTAAGAAATTTTCTAACTCCAATTGGGCTCAATTGAGCCCGATTCTTGGCCCTATTGATTCCTATGATCTAACCATAGAATAAGAGGAAGGGGAGGACCTTTGTGGCGGTCTGGTGTCACGCCAATCGCCGATTTGACATGGTTGTGGTGGTCGGATTTCTGCGATTACACATTGGGATGGCTCTGGCTCCTTCAGGTAAGAGTTGGAAATGAACTCCTAGAGTCCAGTGAACCTTTTAAGATGAAGATAAGAGGGATGGGGTGGGTGTAGGTTGCCATGGCCATTAATTGCCCTCTTTAGGAAAGTTTGGCCATGGTAGGTCGGGGATGGAGCATGGCTCAAACCAGTTGAAAGTCCACCTAGTGCCAACTACCTTCACCTATGGGGTGGGGGAATAGGTGTCTTGCAGCGTTTTAGCGGAATTAAAATTGTACCTGCACAAATAAACAAAACAGCACAGCACAAAAAGACACAGGCAATTTATAGTGGTTCCCCGATTTGGGTACGTCCACTTTCCCCCTTCGACCTATCTCCCAACCAGGGATGACTTGGTCACTTCACCAACAGGATTAAAATCTAATCCTCACACTAATGGAAGGAACCCTTCCACCCGAAGGAGTCACCACTCCTCCACCACGGGTTGCACCCAACCCTTACAATGAGGAACAACCGTTCCTTTACAACAAAAATAAAATGGAATGTATAAAAATACAAACTACTTTTGGAGCGCTAGGTGTCCCTCTTCGTTCGATGACGCGTTCTTGAAGATGACGAAGAGTCCACGACCTTAGCTCTCACTTGGAAAGGATCTCCTCTAGATCGGCGGCGACAAAGAATGAGGCGGCGATGTTATGTAGATCCAAACTTCGTAGCTTAGCCGGCAAGGTCTACCAACGGTCTTTCTTTGATCAATCGTCTCAATCGATTCGGATAGGGAAGGTATTCCCTATCTACAAATCAAGAGACAAAGGTTCTCAAGAAGGACTCGTGAGACGCGTTGCGAGACAGAGCTTCTGTCGCCGGGAGATCAGGAAGAAACCACGATCAGCGGCGGCGACCAACTAACACAAGCGGCGGCGGCGACGGAACAAGCCTCACGATCTAGGTCACGTCGGCGGCTCGGCTTTTCTTCTTCTCCTGTTCGTTCTTTTTTACTGTTCAAAATACCGATGTATTTATACAATAGGATGATCCAATATGACCGTTGTGGGCCCCACCAAAAAGAAACCCTAAGTCCGGCTCCAAATAGCGCGAGTTAACTTGGACCGGTCAAGAGAATAGCAGAAATTTGCCTAAGTCAAATTCGGCGAGAATCGTAGGTGATTCTCGACGAATCGGCGAGAATCACCTACGATTCTCGCCGAATTCCAATTAGCTGAATTCTAGCTACATTGAAATAGCAAGCTGGAGAGAATCGACGGTAATCACAATTGATTCTCGCCGAATCGGCGAGAATGCAAGATCATTCTCGACGATTCGGCGAGAATCACTTAGTGATTCTCGCCGATTCTTCCTTAGCAGAATTCAAGGCAGCGTTGAGATGGCCGGCAGCATTCGGCAAGAATCAGCGAATGATTCTCGTCGATTCGGCGAGAATCACTAGTGATTCTCGTCGAATCGGCGAGAATCACTTAGTGATTCTCGACGATTTCTACTTAGATGATTTTCGCCTTTCTTCCCTTGAGCTGGTCTTTGGCCCATCCTTGCTCCTTGTCTGCTCTTGATCTTTCTTAACCATGTGCTTGAAAGTAAGTACACTCCAATAGAGAGAGTAAACGTAAGCCAACACACTGATCTGCTCAACGAGGTATTACGTTGCACAGACCCGTGTATATTGACCTACTACACCCTTACATTGGTGCGTACTTAGCGAGGAATAACTGCAAGCACAACTTGAATACAAGTGATCAAATACATTGTCAATTCACCTTAGCTTGTTCAGGGGCTTCTTCAAATCAGGTACATTGTGGATACAATACCCAACAATCTCCCCCTATTTGAAGAAGCCTAAACCCTACAAGCTAAGGTGAATATAACAGATGGAAGAAAAACATAAACTGAATAATCAGTTGAGAAAGAATTTCCATACCATTATCTTTAGAGCATTTGGAGCATACTTTGCGAGAGCACCTTAGCCCTTAGCACCTTAGCCGAGAGGGCAATCTCCCCCTTTTTGGCTTCTACAAATCTGGGACTTTAGCACTTGCCACAATGCTCCCCCTCAGTTCTTGCATTTGGGCTAACACTTGAGTTTCTTGCGGATTCTCCCCCTTGATCCAAGAGCCGGGAGCCTCTGTATTCTTCATTCCTCAAGGTTTAGCATACCCAGTTCAGTTTTGAAGAGACCGAACTTGGCTTAATCTAGGGGCTCTTTGAAAATATCTGCAATCTGATTATTCGTGAGGACATAGCAGAGAGAGATGTCCTTGTTTTCCACATGCTCCCGAATGAAGTGGTAGCGCACTTCAATATTCTTCGTCCTGCTGTGCGACACAGGATTGTTCGTAATTGCTATTGCGGTTGAGGAGTCGCAATACATCGGAACTTCGTTGAACTGCAAGTCATAATCTTTGAGCTGATTCTTGATCCATAGAAGTTGTGCGCAACAGCTGCCTGCTGAGATGTACTCAGATTCAGCTGTGGAGGTTGCGACACAATTCTTCTTCTTACTGTTTCATGAGATAAGCCTTCTTCCGAGGAATTGACACGTCCTGGAAGTGCTTTTCCTATCATCCCTGCTTCCTCTTCGAGTTCTGACACCGTCACGAGGATCTCCGATGATCTGTTCTCTAGGATGATCCCTCACGTGTCGGAGCTCTAGGAGTCTGGCATCTGGAGCTCTGACATCTTCTCGGGCTTCTCCTTCTTCCGGAAGATTTTCTCCATCCTGCTCGTCAACTTCTCCAGCTGACGTCGAGGTGGAAACCTTGACGTACTTGGGAGTTGCACCTTTAGCAGTCTCATCTAAACTTAGCTGTTCAAGCCTTGCACCGTAGTTAGCGTTATCTCTTTTCCCTTAATCTTGTTCCATGGCAAGCCTTGAACATCTCTTGTCTAGGTCCCATCATGTACATGGGTACCTAGACTATCCTGCAAAAAAGAATTACCTTTCCTTAGGAACCCAATATGTATTGGGTCCTAGGTTCTTGTCAGCATAAAATCTTGAATGCCTTCCTACAGGAATCCTGTCAGGAAGGCTAACTCTGCCTAGAGGAGATGGATATGCCCTTTCCCTTGACACAGAGGGGTTGTGCCAACAATCTATGGCAAAGTGACCCACCTTGCCACAGCACCAACACTCGTGAATGTTGTATCGCCGTTTTAGACCTGGCCTACTGACTGAGGTAGTCATGATCTCAGGTCTAAACAGGATAGAGCCGGTTCTTCTCACAAAATTACCTTTTCCACCATGACACGTGGGAGGGTGGTCAAAATGCATGTGGTGAGTGTCATGAGGCCTGGGAGGTGGTGCCTTCCTTTCAGTCAGCACACTTCCAGAGGCCCCATGGGTACTTACCACATGTTTCCTGACCCCCCTTTCCTGTGTCCTAGGGTGGAAAGTACTGCAGTGAGAGCTGGTTCCTGCATATTCATTATGAGTTGGGGCTGAGGCTGAGAATACAAAGGGTTCAGAATGAGCCTTGGGTATTCTCTCATGGGTAGCCATGACAGCTCTGGCACTGTGGGTATTTCCACCTGAGGGCTGATCATTCTTGCAGTGGCCAACGTTGTTTCTGTGGTCATACCTGAAGGCATGATGAGTGCCCTTCCTACTCGGGGTGGGGGGTCTGAACACAGTTTCCCCATTTCTCCACGAATTAATAATTCGGGAGATCCACCCATTTTCTTCTTTTCTCTTGATAGCATCTATCGTGGAAAAGTTAGAAACTATTCTCTTCTCGGTCTCTAGATGACTTTTTAGATCCGAGATCTTTGAGTCTTTGACCTTGATGGATTCCACTTGGATATTCATCAAGGTCTTCAACTGAGCAATCTCCTTAGCTTGCTCCTCAACAAGTAAGGTTCTCTTCAGAAGAGCACACTGAAGGGATTCAAGATTTTCAATCATCTGATTGGAGCTATCCATATCCCTTGCATCACTAGAGGGACAATCCTCTGAACTATTCCTGTCTTCAGGAACTACAAGAGGAGAGGGGCATGATGAAGAAGTTGCCTGCTTCTGGCTTTGCTCTTCAGGGTTACCGTCAAGATCGGCAGAGACTTTTGAGTCAGCTTCATCAGAACTGCTTTCCTCAACTTCTTCTTCAGTCTCTAATAAGGACACAGGAGCCCTGATACTGACAGAATGATCATGCCCTTCATCTTCAGAAATGAGGACCCCCACATAGGCTTCATCTTCTTGCTGACAACTGGTCCTTGCTTTCTCTGATCCCATCATGAGATCTGAGATGGTTTACCACATGGACTTGGCGTCCTACACTTTTCCACTCTTGAACTAGATACACCAGACCAGACGTCAGTGATGATCTGACGTATTAACTTGTCCAAGTTGAACAGTGAGAGCTCGGTCTCAGACATCTCTTCGGGACACTTGGGGATTTGGATATCCTTTCCTGAACCGGAAGCCATCATGGGAATGAAGGGACCCTCTTCCAAGACGAGTGACGCCCGAGGTTCAATGGCCTCTACATGAAATATAACTCTCATCTTCCAGATGGGGTAGTACTCCTTTGTACATGAGGCGAGTCTTAGAGGAGGGACATCATAATCCAACTCCATGCTTGAGTCTGATCTTCTTGTTGACACTAGAGGTAGGAACTTACTCGAGGTGTTAACCCCTTTGATGAGCAACCTCCCTCTGATACCACTTGAAAGTCCACCTAGTGCCAACTACCTTCACCTATGGGGGGGGGGGAATAGGTGTCTTGCAGCGTTTTAGCGAAATTAAAATTATACCTGGACAAATAAACAAAACAGCACAACACAAAAAGACACAGGCAATTTATAGTGGTTCCCCGATTTTGGTACGTCCACTTTCCCCCTTCGACCTATCTCCCAACCAGGGACGACTCGGTCACTTCACCAACAGAATTGAAATCCAATCCTCACACTAATGGAAGGAACCCTTCCACCTGAAGGAGTCACCACTCCTCCACCACGGGTTGTACCCAACCCTTACAATGAGGAACCAACGTTCCTTTACAACAAAAATAAAATGGAATGTATAAAAATATAAACTACTTTTGGAGCGCTAGGTGTCCCTCTTCGTTCGATGACGCGTTCTTGAAGATGACGAAGAGTCCACGACCTTAGCTCTCACTTGGAAAGGATCTCCTCTAGATCGGCGGTGACAAAGAATGAGACGGCAATGCTATATAGATCCAAACTTCGTAGCTTAGCCGGCAAGGTCTACCAATGGTCTTTCTTGGATCAATCGTCTCAATCGATTCGGATAGGGAAGGTATTCCCTATCTATAAATCAAGAGACAAAGGTTCTCAAGAAAGACTCGTAAGACACGTTGCGAGACAGAGCTTCTGTCGCCGGGAGATCAGGAAGAAACCACGATCAGCGGCGGCGACCAACTAACACGAGCGGCGATGGCGACGGAACAAGCCTCGTGATCTAGGTCACGTCTGCGGCTCGGCTTTTCTTCTTCTCTGTTCGTTCTTTTTTACTGTTCAAAATACTGATGTATTTATACAATAGGATGATCCAATATGACCGGTGTGGGCCCCACAAAAAAGAAACCCTAAGTCCGGCTCCAAACAGCGCGAGTTAACTTGGACCGGTCCAGAGAATAGTAGAAATTTGCCTAAGTCAAATTCGGCGAGAATCGTAGGTGATTCTCGACGAATCGGCGAGAATCACCTACGATTATCGCCGAATTCAACTTAGCTGAATTCTAGCTACATAGAAATAGCAAGCCGGAGAGAATCGGCGGGAATCACAATTGATTCTCGCCGAATCGGCGAGAATGCAAGATCATTCTCGACGATTCGGCGAGAATCACTTAATGATTCTCGCCGATTCTGCCTTAGCAGAATTCAGGGCGGCGTTGAGACGGCCGGCAGCATTCGGCAAGAATCAGCGAGTGATTCTCGTCGATTCAGCGAGAATCACTAGTGATTCTCGACGAGAATCACTTAGTGATTCTCGACGATTTCTACTTAGACGATTTTCGCCTTTCTTCCCTTGAGCTGGTCTTTGGCCCATCCTTGCTCCTTGTCTGCTCTTGATCTTTCTTAACCCTGTGCTTGAAAGTAAGTACACTCCAATAGAGAGAGTACACGTAAGCCAACACACTGATCTACTCAACGAGGGATTACGTTGCACAGACCCGTGTATATTGACCTACTGCACCCTGACATTGGTGTGTACTTAGCGAGGAATAACTGCAAGCACAACATGAAGACAAGTGATCAAATACATTGTCAATTCACCTTAGCTTGTTCAGGGGCTTCTTCAAATCAGGTACATTGTGGATACAATACCCAACACCAGTCAATGACCAGCTAGTTGAAATGGGATTGCATTCCTTGACCAAGTGAAATGAATGGAGGGGGTTGGAGAAGGGGAAGGAGGAGCCCAAAGTCTTCCTCCATTACTTTCTTTCACTTTCTCTCTCTTACATAGGTGGCTTTTTCTCTCTCCTACACACCAAGCTGAAATTTGGCTCCTACATAACCCAATGTCAGCCCACATGTCCATTTCATCCACCAAAACAAGGTTAGCAAGAGTGAGTTGGGCTTGAGCTTGAGTTAGCCCATTTGGGCTAGCTTTACCTAAACCTTGACTAGGGTTGACCTTGGTCAATTTGGTCTTTGAGGTTGCTCCTAATGGGTCCTTGGTGACCCATTTGGCTCCCCTAAGGTCTAGGTGGGGTTGACTTGGCCCTTGGAGGTCACTTGACCCTTAACTAGGGCACTTTGATCACTTTAGGGCTAGAGTTGACTTTAGTCAACCTAGCCTTTTTGGTTGACCCCAATGGGTCCTTGGTGACCCATTGGCCTCTCACTAGGGTTAGGAAGGTATATGTGGGGTCCACATGGCTAAGGGGAGGTCAGTTGACCCTACATAGGTCAGGTTGACCCATTTAGGGTTAGAGTTGACTTTGGTCAACTTAACCACTTTGACTGCCCTCCATGGGTCCTTAGTGACCCATTAACCCCACTTTAGGTCTAGGAAGGCCCTGGTAGGGTTATTTGAGCTTTAATAGGGCACACTGCCCCTAGTGAGGGCACCTTGCCCAATTTAGGCCTAGAGTTGTTCTAGGTCAACTTGGCCACCCTATACCTATCCAATGGACCCCATAGGGCTCTAATAGACCTTACAATGGGTTGATGAGACCATGGTGGGGTCTTGAAGTCTTTGTGAAGCCCCATGGTCATCTTAAATTAGGGTTAAGAAATATACTGTTTGCAGACCATAGTGGTCTCACCTACATTCCTAGGTTCACTTAGCCTTCTTGGGCTTCCTAGGGTTTTGTCAATACCTAGTCATGACAAAACTACTCCTAGGGGTCTAGTTGTTTGAGATATGTTACAAATCCCAATATATAAACAAAAAATTTCGTCCTCGAAATTCTAGTTAGGCCCACGGGGTTTCAAATATAGAAAGTAAATTGTATCAGCTTGAGAGGTTGTGAGTAATACCTGACGAAAAAGCTCTGGGTACCTCTGTCGCATCAAGTCCTGAGGCTCCCATGTGTGCTCCTCTCGCCATGATTTCTCCACAGGACCTTGACTAATGGAACCTTCTTGTGATGTAAGACTCGTATTCCCTTGTCGGTAATTCGGACTGATTCTAGGTGAACCGACCGATCAGATGCTACCGGCCCATCTATGGCCGTAATCTGCTGCTCTGAGCGTAATAGAGCCCTCCCAGATCCTATAAGGCCCCATATATCTTGGGCTGAGCTTCTTCTTCCGACCGCATACCCGTGAAACCCCATGCATTGGTCGGATCTTCAAGAACACCTGGTCCCCCACCCGGAACTCCACCTGACTGTGCCTAGCGTCGTAATACTTAGCTTGTCGGCTTTGTGCCTCTAGCATCTTGTCTCGTATCAATCTCACCTGAGCCTCGGTGTCCTCCAAAAACTCCGAACCCAAAGCCTCGTGATCCTCATCCTGTATCCATGAAAGCGAAGTCCTACACCTCCATCCATTTAGGGCCTCATAAGGAGCTATCCTTATGCTAGACTGGTAGTTGTTATTATAAGAGAACTCGATCAGTGGCAACAGCTTCTCCCAAGGCTCACCGCGATCTAATATGCAAAGTCGCAGCAAATCTTCTAGAGTCTGATTGGTGCGTTCTGTCTGCCCATAAGTCTGGGGATGAAACGCTGTACTGAATGTTATCCTAGTGCCTAAATAAGTATGCACTGATTTACACTCCCTGGACGTAAACTGTCCATCCTGGTCTGATACAATCGACCTGGGTATGCCATGATAACAGACGAACTGCTCCACGAACTTTCGAACTAACACACCAACCAAGTCATCCTTCCTTATCGGAATAAATATGGCTACCTTCGTCAGCCAGTCGACGATTACCCAGATCAAATCGTTCCCCATCCACGATAAGGGAAGCCCATGTATAAAGTCCATGGCAATATCATCGAACTTCCACTCCAGCACTAGGAGTGGCTGCAATAATCCTTCGGGGTTTCTGCACTCTGCTTTCACCACCTTGCATGCCTCACAATGGGTCACGAAGTAGGTGATATCCTTCTTCATGCATGGCCAGTACATGGTTTTCTTAAGGGCCGCAGTCATTTCCGTAACTCCAGGGTGTACTGAATACCGACTGCAATGAGCCTCCGTCATGATATCCTCCCGGACCTGGCCTCCCTCTGGTACGTAAACTCATCCTCTGAAACACACTAGGCCATCTCTTAGCGAGTAATCTGTAGCAGTTCCTGCTTCTAAGGCCCGGGAATATCGGCTCTAGTTGGAAATCCTGCCTCTGCCTATCTCTGACTCAGTCTCGAATGTCATCTGTGGCAATCAACGATGATAGGTACTCCCGGTACAGCTCCAGGTGATCCTCAGGCACAAAGGATATTTGCATCTTTTCTAACATCTAGACAATTTCCAAGGCCATCAACTGTGTTCCTGCTCCAGGGTTTGCGGCCTTTCGGCTCAGCGCATCTGCCACCACATTCGCCTTCCCTCGGTGGTAGTATATCTCATATTGGTTGTCTACTAGAAACTCCACCCATCGTCTATGCCTGATGTTCAGCTCTTTCTGCGTGTCCACATACCTCAAATTTTTGTGATCGGAGTATATGTCGCAGTGGACACCGTACAGTTAGTGTCGCTAGACTTTCAGAGCAAATATGACAGCTCCCATTTCTATGTAATGAACTTGGTAGTTCTGCTCATGCTTCTTCAGCTACCGAGAAGTGTATGTTATTACATGACAATTCTGCATCAGCACTGCACCCATTCCCTGGTAGGAAGCGTCGGTGTAGACCTGGAATCCTTCTTTCCCTCAAGGGAGGGAAAGTATAGGAGCCGAGGTGAGCCGACCCTTCAGCTCCTGAAAAGCCACCTCACACTGTGTGGTCCAGACAAAGGGCACCTCCTTCCTTGTCAGGGATGTTAGTGGAAGGGCAATACGAGAAAATCCCTCCACGAACTTCTGGTAGTAACCGGCAAGTCTTAGGAAACTCCGCACATCTGTGGTCGGCTTCAGCTGCGGCCAATCCCGAACTGCTTGAATCTTGACCGGGTCCACTGCCAGCCCAGCATAACTGATGATATGGCCAAGAAAAGCCACCTCCCTCAACCAGAACTGACATTTGCTGATCTTTGCATAAAGCTGGTGCTCCCGTAGTCTCTCTAGGGTCAGCGTCAGATATCGCGAGTGCTCCTCCTCTATCCTCGAGTAAATGAGTATTTCATCAATAAACACAATGAAGAACACATCCAAATATGCCTCGAACACCCGATTCATGAGGCTCATGTATGCCAACAGTGCATTCGTTATCCTGAAGGGCATCACTGTAAACTCGAATAGCCCATATCTGTTACTGAAGGCAGTCTTGGGTATGTCCTACTCCTGGATCTGCAGCTGATAGTAGCCCGACCTCAAATCCAATTTTGAAAATAAATGTGTACCTTAAACCTGGTCAAACAGCTCATCTATCCTTGGTAGTGGATAGGTATTTCAGACTGTCAGTCAGTTTAGTGCTCGGTAGTCGATGCACAATCTAAGTGTCCCATCCTTCTTTTTGACGAACAAGATCGGGGCTCCCCTTGGTGAAGAGCTTGGCCGGACAAATCCGGCCTCCACTAGTTCCTGGAGCTGGCTTCGAAACTCTGTCAGCTCCTTTGGGGCCATCCGGTAAGGGGCTCTAGCTGCCGGCTTAGTCCCCCGGTACTAGCTATATCCGTAAATCCTGCTCCCGGTACGGGGATAGCCCAGGCATCTTCTCTGGAAATATGTCGGCAAAATATCGCACCACCTGGATATCCGAGATGGAACCCTTGGCCTCAGCCATTTCAAATAGCACCTCATAGACTTCCTCCCCTTGCAAGTAGGCCTTAACGGCCTATATGGATGACAGCATGAGAGGGGGAATAGATCTAATACCTTCGATGATGATGTAGGAATCCCCATGCCTCACAGTAATTCTCTTGGACATGCAGTCAATCTGAGCATGGTTCCAGTGCAACCATGTCATTCCCAGGATCAAATCAAAGACTGTCATCTTCATAATCGCCGCTAATGCATCAAATATCTTTCTGCCGATCTCCACCTCCATGTTGTAGTTGGAAGAGGTGAACAGCTTCGATCCGTCGGGTAATTGTATCCTCATCATCAAACAAGTGAATCGCTCCAGGCATTCCAACCCTTCTACAAAGGCCTCTGATACAAATGAGTGTGAAGCACCCGTGTCGAACAGCGTATAAGCGGGCCTGCCGCTGATGAAAACTATGCCTGGGGGGAGTTAAATGTCTTAGAGTCTAGTTATGGTTTTCTTTCATATATTATCAATTCTATATTCATAAATTTAAGTGTTAAGGAAAGAAAACTTAAAACTTTCTAGCATACCTGTGATCACTTGCTCTAGGTTCTGGGGTTGAGCCAGATCCAGTCCATAAACTTGATCCCTGTCCTGCCTGCGATCTGCACCCTGGTATCCACATCCTCGGCCACATCCTCGACCTCCAAACTGTTGAGCATGAGGGGCAGTCTGTGGTGTTTGTAGAGGTGCGCCCCTCATGGGGCAGTTTATCCGGATGTGCCCTGTCTGATGGCAGTTGTAGCACTCCGTCGGGGGAAATGCCATACCCCCGGGTCTCGGTGCCTCCCGCATTTGAAGACGCTGAAGAGCCACTAACACTGGCTCCCTCGGCTCCTGTCTCACCTCCTGACGAGGCTGGTCCTCTGCTCTTCTTCCCTCTCTTCTATCAGTGATGCGGCCCCGCCGCTGATCATTCCTGGCTCCCCGGCCCTGGTCCTTCGTTGGCCTCTTTCGACCCCAAGTCGTGTGCCAATCATCCTCAATCCTCTTGGCCATCTCTAACATCCGAGGTATAGGCTCGTCAAATATGAACAAAAGGGCCTCCCTCAACTCCTCCCGCAGGCCCTTATAGAACCTCTTGGTGTATCCTGCCTCATCAAGCTAATAGGAGTTCGCAAACTGGGCTAAAGGGTTGAACTCCCGGTGGTATTCTACCACTGTCTTGTTGCCCTGCTTCAACTGCAAGAACCTATCCTCCAGCTCATCCCTAGCCGATTATGGAACAAAATGCTCCAGTAATGCGGCCCTGAACTCCACCCAAGTAATTTCTGTAACCTCCATATCAGTAAAAGTCGTATCCAATGATGTCTTCCATCATCTCTTGGCATGAGACTCCAAGCAATAGACCACTAATGGAACCCTCTCCTCCCAGGGGCACCATATCCCAGTCAACATATCGTACATAATGTCCATGCACTCCTCCGTCTGAACAGCTGACTCTGTCCCTAAGTAGGATGGGGGAGAGAGTCCTCGGAAGATGCTCAGCCAATTGGCCCCCGGGTTTGTCTGCGGAGCTGGAACCTATTGGGCTCTGAAAGCTTCCAGAATAGCTATCAGAGTATGCCCCATCTCTGACTGTAGAAATGGAGTGGGGACCGAGGGAGGTGGTGCAATATTCGGAGTCTATTGGACTCCCCTCTGTGGTGTAGGCTGCGCTGGGGGCTACGTAACAAAAGCCAATTATAAGTAATCACTCCAAACTAACTAAAAGTTGACAATTTCATGTGATCACCCATATGGGCCCACCACTGCTTCCGCTGCTTAGTTTGTCCCCAAACTAAACTCGTGCATGGGTGATCCAGGGATTGTGGACTGCTACTTTGCAATCGAGGTTTTCCTCTGATACCGCTTGTAAGACCACCATTTTTTTCTTTTAAAATACCGGGGTCTTAGGCCCAGAACTGCCGCTATGCGGTGACACCTTCGCACCTGGGAAGGTCATCACTACAAAACGCCAATCCTGTCTGCCAAATCGATCACAACTGTAGTAAATAAATAAAGCAAGTCCATAGAAATCACATATAAATAGTAAATAATCTCCACGGAGGGAGTGTCCACAGATATAACATATAACTAAATCTTGGTCTTATGCCCAGTACATCAAGTCCTCACTACATATCTCTCATCGCGGAAGCAAAACTAATATCACTACTAGCGATCAGAACTCACAGTCCCTGCCGTCTGAACTCCAGTACAAGACTGCCCGATCTCCAAGCATGCCGACCTCCGGGGCTGCTCCTCCATGCTGGGCTCCATGGTCCCCTAAAATGATGTGGTTCAAAAACCGTTAGTCTAAAAGACTAAGTCCTATCATCCCCCGCCCATTCCCCGATAGCTCCTAGGCACCAAGCGTAGAGAAGGAAAGGGAAGGAAATTATAGTGGAGAATAATAATTAAGCAGATGGCGGCAAAACTAATCTAGCAGTTCTAAGGTATATAAGACGGTAATAAAGGTATGGAACACTAAATAAGAAGTAACCTTATCTTATTTGAAAATACATAAGTTAAGGGATCTCTTGTAGGTCTTCTATCGTATAAAAAGTCGCATACCGATTTATACGATAGGGTGTCAGTTTTACTAGCAAGCATAAATATGTAATACTGAATAAAACCTTAACTTATAAGCACGCTCGCACGAACTTATAAACCAAGGGGTCGTTTTGCATGTCCTAATGTATAAAGCGTCTCATACCACTTATACATTAGGAGTCAGGTTATATGCAATGATTATGCTATGAAATACAATTATGACATGACGTGAACATGCAAGTGCAACCCACCCACTCGACTCTGTGTACACAGACCTTTAGTTCCCCCTTTTTGGAGCCGAACCTCCCAGGATACCTCTGTAGTGGCAAACGAAAGCGGTGGGTTGGGCCTCGCCCACCTCTAAACCGGTAATAGCACTACCAATCAGACCTATCATATGCCTCAACGTTGGTGCACTAAGAGGAGCTCCTGCATACTCTTGTTGGCTGGCGCACGGGACTTTTTTTGGCCAAGTGCTAAACCGCACTTGCCGAGTCAACGTATTGGCGTCGGTGCATCGACCCTACAATATCGAAGACCCACCACCTTATACTTATGCACATGCAACCTTATGTATCAGCTACCATGCCAAAGCTCCCCGGACCATCCTGTCCTGTCATAAGCAACAACCGAGACAAAGCTCGTCGGGCCATCCTGCCCATCACAAACCATTATCGAGCCAAAGCTCACCGGGCTAACCTGCCCATCACCAAAACCACTGGGCTTACTGCCCGAGTGACCCAACCTATCTCCTTGAGACATCGAGGTGTGATAAGGTGAAACCCTAGATTTACTAGTTACTCTTTCATTTCAATTTTTCCTACGATTTAGGTTTAGCCCGGGACTGCCCAAGGTATTCCCCGTGAAGGGCTCTCGAGGGCACTAGGAGCTACGATGGGTTGAAGCCCAAAGCTCCCTTTCGAAAGGCACTTATTATTATTGGTTAAAACCGAATTCCAGGTCCATTACTATTGCCTTGGATCTAACCCTAGGATTTTTGACACTTCCTCTATAAGGGGAAAGGCGATCTTTCGTCGATCCCGAGCTCTATCTAACATTAACCAATCCAACCCACTTCTCATCCTACCTCCAATGATGAACTCATTTTAATTTATCCAAACCAGCAAACCACTAATCCTGACTCATGTGCCCAAATTTATACTCCAACATAATTTCTGTTGTTTTATTATATGCAGATCACTAAGGCTAAATAGCATGTAAAATGGGAGGTACATCAAATAATCACCCAGTACTCCTATAATAATTATTGGAGGGCTATTATGACCTTTGTGGCCCAAATCCAGAGATTCACAATTTTCTTAATTAATTCGGTAATTAATAAATTTTCTAAGAAATCCAAATGCCCTAGTTTTGTACATGATGTACCATTTTCAGTCATGCAAAACACTTCACAAAATTATAATAAATAATAGGCATTTAGGTTACTATAAATTCAAGGCCTCATAATTTTTCAGCAATATTTAAACCTCTAAACATAATTGTTGAACATAACTTACATTTATCAATAAAATAAAACAAGTACTTCTAATACACTTCCAAAAATTCTATAAAAATTTAAAGAGCTTTATAATCACATAAAAGGTCCTCTGACCAAATTTTACAAGATTCCAAATAGTGGTTAATTCAAAATAAATTCCTAAGTAGACAGTGCAATTTGAAGGGTTGTGAATGAAGTACTTTGTTTATTGATCTAAAATTCATAACAAAATTTCCAGAGATGACTAACACTATAAAAATACTTTTACCAAAATTTCATCATGATTCAAGGTCATATGACCCACTAATTTATTCCTAGGGTGTAAGTAACTAAATATTTATTTAGTGGTTTAAGTGGGGTGTATGTGTCCAACTACTGCCTAATCCCTTCCTAGGGCATTTCAACCTCCTACAATTACATAGACTAAACCCCAAGTCCATCCAAGGACATATCACCTTATGTCCTTCACAATCCCCCAAAGTTCAACCTTAAGGTTTGAACTAAGTTCCTAGGGCAAACCAACCCCAATTCATCTCAAATTCTAAGAGAGGGTGTTTTTACTGGCCATAGGGCTCTGGCCAAGGTCCCAACCCATTTGGGTGAGAATTGGCCCCTCCATGCCCCAAATACTCTTTGCCCTAATGTACCCCTTTGGAGACATAAATTTGGTCACACCAAAACCTATTCAAATTAAACCCAATTGGGCTGAGATTTTTCTCAGGGTCAAACAATAACCATAAGAGTCAGCCACCAAAATCTTGGGGGGTATAGAGGTCATTAAACCCCTAAAATAATTCATAAATGGTTTCTTGAATTTTTACATAAAACTATAGGACAAAGTTCTTTCCAAAAATTCTCATTTTTGGATATGTTTTATTTATAGGTTCTAGTGACCCCCATCCAAAATTTCAAGTCATTTGGATGTCTGGATTGGTGGGCACTCCAAACACAATCTGGTCTAGCCTAGGTATAGACCCCACAAAAATTGGTGTTGTGGTCAAACCACTTACCCAAATGGGTTCACAGAAATTTTAAATTAAACAAGACTTCATGGGCTACAACGTTCATGGTTGACACTCTTTCTGTAAGTGGGTCTAAGTATTTTTTATATTTAATTCAAAACAGACATGTAAACAGGACAGAAATTGAAATAATAGGATTTAATAAAATCAGATCCAGCACGGATCTTAAAGAAAAATCGTGGGGCTCCTGGTCACCTTCTTCCTCCAGCCAAGGGCTGGGATCAGCCCGACCTGGAGTAACTTTTCAAGCCATTTGTCGGCCTTCTAGCCACCTCCCAGGCCGTCCACCACCGCCACCTTCGTTGAGGTGGGGGCTATCGTCGGGCGGCGGCACGGCCGCCGGAGGGGCGGTTTCCGGCGATCCGACCACTCCTTTTTTTTTTTGAAAAATCATTAAAATTTAGAAATTTTCTAACTCCAATCGGGCTCAATTGAGCCCGATTCTTGGCCCTATTGATTTCTATGATCTAACCATAGAAGAAGAGGAAGGGGAGGACCTTTGCGGCGGTCTGGAGTCGCGCCGATCGCCGAGTTGACATGGTGGTGGTGGTCGGATTTCTGCGATAACACAGTGGGATGGCTTGGCTCCTTCAGGTAAGGGTTGGAAATGAACTCCTGGAGTCCAGTGAACCTTTTAAGATGAAGACAAGGGGGAGAGGGTGGGTGTAGGTTGCCATGGCCATTAATGGCCCTCTTTAGGAAAGTTTGGCCATGGTAGGTGGGGTTTGGAGCATGGATCAAACCAGTCAATGACCAGCTGGTTGAAATGGGATTGCATTCCTTGTCCTAGTGAAATGAATGGAGGGGGTTGGGGAAGGGGAAGGAGGAGCCCAAAGTCATCCTCCATTACTTTCCTTCACTTTCTCTCTCTTACATAGGTGCCTTTTTCTCTCTCCTACACACCAAGCTGAAATTTGGCTCCTACCTAACCCAATGGCAGCCCACATGTCCATTTCATCCACCAAAACAGGGTTAGCCCAAGTGAGTTGGGCTTGAGCTTGAGTTAGCCCATTTGGGCTAGCTTGACCTAAACCTTGACTAGGGTTGACCTTGGTCAATTTGGTCTTTGAGGTTGCTCCTAATGGGTCCTTGGTGACCCATTTGCTTCCCGAATGTCTAGGTGGGGTTGACTTGGCCCTTGGAGGTCACTTGACCCTTAACTAGGGCACTTTGACCACTTTAGGGCTAGAGTTAACTTTGGTCAACTTAGACTTTTTGGTTGACCCCAATGGGTCCTTGGTGACCCATTGGCCTCTCACTAGGGTTAGGAAGGTATATGTGGGGTCCACATGGCTAAGGGGAGGTCAGTTGACCCTATATAGGTCAGGTTGACCCATTTAGGGTTAGAGTTGACTTTGGTCAACTTAACACTTTGACTTCCCTCCATGGGTCCTTAGTGACCCATTAACCCCACTTTAGGTCTAGGAAGGCCTTGGTAGGGTTATTTGAGCTTTACTACGTCACACTACCCCTTATTAGGGCACCTTGCCTAATTTAGGCCTAGAGTGGTTCTAGGTCAACTTGGCCACCCTATACCTATCCAATGGACCCCTATGGCTCTAATGGACCTTACAATGGGTTGATGAGACCATTGTGGGGTCTTGAAGTCATGGTGAATCCCCATGGTAATCTTAAAATAGGGTTCAGAAATTTACTCTTTGTAGACCACAGTGGTCTCACCTACATTCCTAGGTTCACTTGGCCTTCTTAGGCTTCCTAGGGTTTTGTCACGACCTAGTCATGACAAAACTACTCCTATGGGTCTAGTTGTTTGAGGGATGTTACAAATCCCAATATATAAACAAAAAATTTCATCCTCGATATTCTAGTTAGGCCCACAAGGTTTCAAATATAGAAAGTAAATTGTAACATCTCGAGAGGTTGTGAGTAATCCCTGACCAAAAAGCTCTGAGTACCTCTGTCGCATCAAGTCCTAAGGCTCCCATCTGTGCTCCTCTCGCCCATGATTTCTCCACGGGACCTTGACCAATGGAACCTTCTTATGATGTAAGACTCGTATTCCCTTATCGTCAATTCGGAGCGGTTCTAGGTGAACTGACCGATCAGATGCTACCGGCCCATCTGTGGCCGTAATCTGCTGCTTCGGGCATAATAGAGCCCTCCTAAGAGAGGATATGTAGAACACGTCGTGCAGACTTGCCAGCTCTAGTGGCAGCTCCAGCCTGTATGCCAAGGGACTGATCCGCTCCCAGATCCTATAAGGCCCCATATATCTTGGGCTGAGCTTCTTCTTTCGACCGCGTACCCGTGAAACCCCATGCATTGGACTGATCTTCAAGAACACCTAGTCCCCCACCCAGAACTCTACCTGACGGTGCCGAGCATCTTAATACTTAGCCTATCGGCTCTGTGCCTCTAGCATCCTGTCCCGTATCAATCTCACCTGAGCCTCGGTGTCCTCGACAAACTCCGAACCCAAAGCCATCGGATCCTCATCCTGTATCCATGACAGCGGAGTCCTACACCTCTGTCCGTATAGAGCCTCATAAGGAGCCATCCTTATGCTGGACTGGTAGCTGTTATTATATGAGAACTCGATCAGTGGCAACAGCTTCTCCCAAGGCTCACCGCGATCTAATATGCAAAGTCGCAGCAAATCTTCCAGAGTACGATTAGTGCGTTCCGTCTGCCCATCATTTTGGGGATTAAACGCTGTACTAAATGTAAGCCTAGTGCCCAAATAAGTCTTCACTGATCTCCACTCCCTGGATGTAAACCGTCCATCCCGGTCTGATACAATCGACCTGGGCACGCCATGATAACGGACGAACTGCTCCACGAACTTCCGAACTAACACACCAACTGAGTTATCCTTCCTGATTGGAATAAATATGGCTACCTTCGTCAGCCGGTCGACGATCACCCAGATCGAATCGTTCCCTGTCCGCGATCGGGGAAGCCCATGTATAAATTCCATGGCAATATCATCGAACTTCCACTCCGGCACTGGGAGTGGCTGCAAAAATCCTGCGGGGTTTCTGCACTCTGCTTTCACACACTGGCATGCCTCACAATGGGTCACGAAGTAGGTGATATCCTTGTTCTTGCTTGGCCAGTACATGGTTTTCTTCAGGTCTGCTGTCCTTTTCATAACTCCCGGGTGTACTGAATACCGACTGCAATGAGCCTCCGTCATGATATCCTCCCGGACCTGGCCTCCCTCTTGTACGTAAACTCGTCCTCTAAAACACAATAGGCCATCTCTCAGCGAGTAATCTATATCAGTTCCTGCTTCTAATGCCCGGAATATCGGCTCTGGCTGGAAATCCTTCCTCTGCCCATCTCTGACTCGGTCTCGAATGTCATCTATGGCAATCAACGATGATAGGTACTCCCGGTACAGCTCCGGGTGATCCTTGGACACAAAGGATATTTGCATCTTTTTTAACATCTGGACCAATTCGAAGGCCATCAACGGCGTTCCTGCTCCAGGGTTTGCGGCCTTTTGCCTCAGCACATCTGCCACCACATTCGCCTTCCCTGGGTGGTTGTGCATCTTATATGGGTAGTCTGCTAGAAACTCCACCCATCGTCTCTGCTTAATGTTCAGCTCTTTCTGCGTGTCCACATACCTCAAATTTTTGTGATCGGAGTATATGTTGCAGTGGACACCGTACAGATAGTGCCGCCAGACTTTCAGAGCAAATATGAAAGCTCCCATTTCTAAGTCATGAACTGGGTAGTTCTGCTCATGCTTCTTCAGCTTCCGAGAAGCGTATGCTATCACATGACAATTCTGCATCAGCACTGCACTCATACCCTGGTAGGAAGCGTCGGCATAGAACTGGAATCCTTCTTTCCCTAAAGGGAGGGAAAGTATAGGAGTCGAGGTGAGCCGACCCTTCAGCTCCTGAAAAGCCACCTCACACTGTGTGGTCCAGACAAAGGGCACCTCCTTCCTTGTCAGGGATGTGAGTGGAAGGGAAATATGAGAAAATCCCTCCACGAACTTCCGGTAGTAACCGGCAAGTCCTAGGAAACTCTACACATCTGTGGCCGACTTCAGCTGCGGCCAATCCCGAACTGCTTGAATCTTGGCCGGGTCCACTGCCAACCCAGCACCACTGATTATATGGCTTAGAAAAGCCACCTCCGTCAACCAGAACTGACATTTGTTGATATTTGCATAAAGCTGGTGCTCCCGCAGTCTCTCTAGGGTCAGTGTCAGATGTCGTGAGTGCTCCTCCTCTGTCCTCGAGTAAATGCGGATGTCATCAATAAACACAATGACGAACACATCCAAATATGCCTTGAACACCCAATTCATGAGGCTCATGAATGACAACGATGCATTCGTGAGCCCGAAGGGCATCATGGTAAACTCGAATAGCCTATATCTGCTACTGAAGGCAGTCTTGGGTATGTCCTCCTCCTGGATCCGCAGCTAATAGTAGCCTGACCTCAGATCCAATTTTAAAAAGAAATGCGTGCCTTCCAGCTGGTCAAACAGCTCATCTATCCTTGGTAGTGGATAGGTATTTCGGACTATCAGTTGGTTTAGTGCTCGATAGTCGATACACAATCTAAGTGTCTCGTCCTTCTTTTTGACGAACTAGACCGGGGCTCCCCATGGTGAAGAGCTTGGCCGGACAAATCCGGCCTCCTCTAGTTTCTTTGAGATGGCTTCAAAACTCTGTCAGCTCCTTCGGGGCCATCCAGTAAGGGGCTCTAGCTGCCGGCTTAGCCCCCGGCACTAGCTGTATCCGGAAATCCTGCTCCCGGTGCAGGGGTAGCCTAGGCAGCTTCTCTGGAAATATGTCGGCGAAATCTCTCACCACCGGGATATCCGAGATGGAACACTTGGCCTCAGCCATTTCAAACAGCACCTCACAGACTTCCTTCCCTTGCAAGTGGGCCTTAACGGCCTGTACGGATGACAGCATGAGAGGGGGAATAGATCTAATACCTTCGATGATGATGTAGGAATCCCCATGCCTCACAGTAATTCTCTTGGACATGCAGTTAATCTGAGCATGGTTCCAGTGTAACCATGTCATTCCCAGGATCAAATCAAAGACTGTCATCTTCATGATCGTCGCTGGTGCATCAAATATCTTTGTGCCGATCTCCGCCTCCATGTTGTAGTGGGCAGAGATGAACAGCTCTGATCCATCGGGTAATCGTATCCTCATCATCAAACCAGTGAATCGCTCCACGCCTTCCAACCCTTCTACAAACTCCTCCGATACGAATGAGTGCGAAGCACCCGTATCGAACATTGTATAAGCGGGCTTGCCGCTGATGAAAACTATGCCTGGGGGGAGTTAAATGTCTTAGAGTCTAGTTATGGTTTTCTTTCATAGATTATCAATTCTATATTCATAAATTTAAGTGTTCAGGAAAGAAAACTTAAAACTTTCTGGCGTACCTGTGATCACTTGCTCTGGGTTATGGGGTTGAGCCAGATCAAGTGCATAAACTTGCTCCCTATCCTGCCTGCGATCTGCACCCTGGTATTCACGTCCTCGGCCACGTCCTCGACCTCCAAATTGTTGAGCATGTGGGGCAGCCTATGGTGCTGGTAGAGGTGCTCCCCTCATGGGGCAGTTTCTCCGGATATGCCCTGTCTGATGACAATTATAGCACTCCGGCGGGGGAAATGTCATACCCCCGGGTATCGGTGCCTCCCGCATCTAAAGAGGCTGAGGAGCAACTAACACAGGCTCCCTCAGCTCCTGTCTCACCTCCTGGCGAGGCTGGTCTTCTGCTCTTCTTCCCTCTCTTCCATCAGTGATTCGGCCCTGCCGCTGATCATTCCTGGCTCCCCGGCCCTGGTCCTCCGTTGGCCTCTTCTGACCCTGAGTCGTGTGCCAATCAGCCTCAATCCTCCTTGCCATCTCTAACATCCGAGGTCTAGGCCCGTCAGGTACGAACAAAAGGGCCTCACTCAACTCCTCCTGCAGGCCCTTATAGAACCTCTTGGTGTATCCTGCCTCATCAAGCTGATAGGAGTCCGCAAACCGGGCTAAATGGTTGAACTCCCGGTGGTATTCTACCACTGTCTTGTTGCCCTGCTTCAACTGTAGTAACCTGTCTCCAGCTCATCCCTAGCCGATTATGGAACAAAATGCTCCAATAATACGTCCCTGAACTCAACCCAAGTAATTTCTGCAACCTCCATATCAGGAAAAGTCGTATCCAATGACGTCTTCCACCATCTCTTGGCATGAGACCCCAAGAAAGAGACCATCAATAGCACCCTCTCCTCCCAAGGGCAGCGTATCCCGGTCAACATCTCATACATAATGTCAAGCCACTCCTCCGTCCGAACAGCTGACTTTGTCCCTAAGTAGGATGGGGGAGAGAGTCCTCGTAAGATGCTCAGCCAATTGGCCCCCGGGTTTGTCTGCGGAGCCGGAACCTGTTGGGCTCTGAAAGCTTCAAGAATAGCTGTCAGAGTCTGCCCCATTGAAAGTGTAAAGTTGTCAACCTAAATCACCTAGAGGGGGGTGAATAGGTGAATCGTGCGTCTATTTGCGGAATAAAAATTTTAACGGTATAGCACAAGAAATCAAACAATCACAGAAAGACAAGAAGATTTATAGTGGTTCCCCAATCTTGGGTACGTTCCACTTTACCTCACCGATCTAGCAAATCACTAGACTCGGCTACTCCACTATCTCGGATTAAAAACAATCCTATGCCTCAGAACCAAGTTCCTGCAAACTCGATCCAAGTGAATATACACTCGGAAGATAAACAAAACTTCCTACAACTCGGAGAACAACGCTCATACACTCAGAGAATGATCTCCTACAAGATAACAAAAAGATTTGGAAAAATACAAACAGAGATTTCTCAGATCTAGAAAAATTCAGCCCTAGGTCTTCTCTTGAATTGGCGGCTCTTTCAGAAATGGTTGAAGAATACTTGACGATCTGACATAAAAAAGCTTTGACCTACTCGATCAAGGAGAAGATGATGATCCCTTGAACAGCAAGTCTTCTTGGATCGAAAGCAAAAAGATCGATCTACTCGTGAGCGGCGGCGACGGATCCAGAACGTGTTCTTTTGGAAAGTGAAGGCCGATCCAGAAATCTAGAATGTACGGAAATCCGCTCCTTGTAATTGTTAGGGTTTTGTCTTAACGATAAGACTTTATATAGGATTACCCTTAACAGCTAGAAAAGACATTAATGTTGACACGTGGACCAATCACGTTAAGTCATTTGAAAAATTTCGACCGATCTGGACTTAACATAATTTTCTGAAAAATTCGACTTATAGTTCTCGAGAAGTAACTTTAGTTCTCGAGAACTAGAAACTGAGTTCTCGAGAGCTATCAGGACTTCTCGAGAACTATACTGCTTAGAAGAATTCTGGACTTCTCGAGAACAAAAGGCTGAGTTCTCGAGAACTAACTGACTTCTCGAGAATAATGGAGACTTCTCGAGAACTAACACTTAAGAAAGATTTCTGAGGCAACTTTTGACTATTCGAGAAATAGGGCTGGCAGTTCTCGAGAACTTAAGCCAAGCTTATCGAGAACAAGATAGACTTCTCGAGAACTAAAGTTGAGACTTCCCGAGAACTGGCCAAGACTTATCGAGAACAAAGAAGACTTCTCGAGAACTACATCAGACTTATCGAGAACTCTGACTTAGAAAAATTCTTGAACCTGTCTGGACTTCTCGAGAACCAAAAGCTTGGACTTCTCGAGAACTCTAAGGACTTCTCGAGAACTAAGAGTCTAAGCTTCTCGAGAACTCTAAGCACTTCTCGAGAACTTTGAAGATAAGCTTCTCGAGAACTCTAAGGACTTCTCGAGAACTAAGAGGTACTTCTCGAGAAGTGGACTTAGATAATTTTCTGAACTTTAGAAAAAATCTTTCTCTACTCTTCAAGAGTCCAATCTTCATTCCATGATCCAAGGTTTGAATATGAAGTGTATCCCAATTGAGAGGCTACACATGAGTAAACACCTTGGGTCACACAGTGAGGGATTACACTGTATGGTCCTGTGTTCATGACCCACTGTAGACTGGCATTGGTCTACACTTAGCAATGGTAATCTGCAAACACACAGCTAAAACAAGGATATTAAATACAACTTAATTCATCTTAGTTCAAGGGTGAATTCATGCAAATCTGGATTATTGTGGATGCAATACCCAACAATCTCCCCCTATTTGTAGAAGTCAGAACCCTCTACACTAAGGTGAATAATGATAATTAAGAAAGAACTGGAAATGAATAATTGAATCTAAATGCAATAATAGATTAACTAAAGACATAATTAGGCAAAACTAGAGATTGTATATATGTAATGTTTTAGATTTCTAATCAACAACCATTTCATCCAAATTCTAAAAAACATATCAACAATAGTTCATTCTTTGCTTTGATGTTGTCTGTCCTGCTTCTCTTGCTGTATCCTCTGATAGCTGAAGGGTTTAGGGTAGTACCTTGGAGGCTTAGGAGGAGCTTTGGGATTATTCCTGCAAAATTCTCTATCATATATCCTTCTCTTGGTCATGGACTTCTCATATAATTCCCACTCAGATGAGCTGTAGTGGAGATTTCTGTTCTCATTAAAGTCCATCACTAATTTTAGAGTCTCAAGAATTAAGATTTTAGAAGTGGGGCTCTAAACTTCAGCAAACTCCTTTGCTTTCCTTTTCTCTGCATTTGGCTGGGGAACAGATTTGCTTGCAGATGGACCTTCTCCATACTTTCTCTTCTTAGAGGTATGAATTTCTGGTAAATCCTTAAGAATAATGTCATCCCAAACCTAGTCATAGGAAGCAGGAGGAAGATCCTGATCTTCTGGCCTTGGAGAAAAAGTAGGCATTTGAGGTTGAGGCATCTGGCTGGATTGACCTTCAGCAAGGGGGTTCAGGTGATGAGGAATAAGATTAGGATCAGCCTGAAAGTCAGGGAATATCTGGTTGTGCATCCAAACTGCAGTATCATAAGTGTGGAATTTCACTGATTGGATTTGATCTAAAACATTCTTATTTATCTCAGTCAATTTCTCATTCCAGAGAGATTTTTCATCTGCAGTAAGTTTTTCCACTTGTTCTTTCACTAAGATCTCCCCCTTTCTGATTTCTACACAAAGCTTTGCTATGGTGTCTTATTTGAATGTACCAGCGTCCTCACAGATTTTCATCACATGTTCTTGAGCTTTCTTTTCCAACTGAATTTGATTATTTACCAGTGTGACAGACTGGTCCATCACCTGACCAATACTGGTAATGGTGTGGTCAATGGCTTTGCCACGAATTCTGAACAGCTCTTTAAGAGAATCTATGTTGTGTTGGATCTATACAAATCCTCTGCTCATTTCCTTTTCTAGAGAGGTGACTTGATCTTTGACTGACTTGAGAGATTCATCAAAATATTGCCTTTAGGCAGCCAGCATACCTTCAATCTTAGACAGAATATCTGAACTTACAGTTTCAGCAGCAGCAGCAGCAGGAGTGGCAGAAACAATGACAGTAGGAGTTGTACTAGGTGTAGCAATTTGAGGTGGAGGAGGTGCTTTCCATGGAGGAAGTTCTTCTATTACCACAGAGCTCTGGGCTCTTACAGTATGAGATACTATATCATCCTCCTCATCAACAAATCTTGGGGGGGAGAAATCAAGGTTCCTGAGAGGGGCTTCCATCTCTTCAGGTTCTAGCTCATCCTCTTTAGAGAGAGGAATGATCTCTTGTGGAGTAGATTTTATCCTTGGAGAGGGAGAAGTAGGTGGAGTAGCTTGAGTTGAGGGTGGAGGAGAAGGTTCTTTTGATGGTTCTGCAAAGGTTTCTTTGTGAAGGGGAGGAAGTGGTTCATCTGAAATGAGTTCTTCAATCATGCTGTCAATTACTGCATTTATGTCCTTGAGGGTTTCCTGTCCTGGAATGTCTGATAGGGTTGCATCTGGAGAATCTGCCATAGGGCTCCTGATTGGAGATCTCACTGGGCTTCTGATAGGAGATCTGACTAGGCTTTTAAGAAGAGATCTACTAGCTAATCTGGCTGGAGAGGAAGGAGTAGGACTGACAGCAGGAAAAGAGGATGTAGGCTCACCCTCAGTTGTTGCACCAGATGGGTCAGCAACATAATGAGAGGAGGGAGATGGGGTCCTGACCTCAGAGGTAGAAGCTGCAAGTTCTTTAGCAAACTACTTGGAATTCTTCATCTTGAGTTCTTATCTTTGAATGGAGGCCAATGAAATCTTCTTCAAGTGATGAACTGGAGTGCCTTTGGAAATTTTAAAAGTGACTGGATCAATCTCACTCTGCAACAAAGAGATTATCCTTGCAAACTTGGGATCCTGAATGCTGTCCCTGATCATCTCAAATACCATCATGCCATATTGAAATTTCTTCCTGCAGATTACAGCTATCATAACACCAAATAGGTCATTAGTTATGAAACTAATGGACCCTATTCTGCACCATAAGATTTTTCCAATTAAATCTACATGAAACTTTCCTACATCATTGAAGAGATTTCTCCTTAAAGAGATGAACTCCTCAGAAACTCCACAGAAGGAGTAAGTTCTATCATAATCTTCAAGTGTTAGGTCATCCTCTTCATCCACAACAAGCATCTTCAGAAGCTTTGAAACTATGGTTTTCTTAAATTTGATTTTGATCCCCCTGACTTTAGTTTTCAACACTGTACCATTTCTACTCACCTTGGCATTCCTGAAGAATTCCTCTACATCTGGAAAAACAATCTTGCAGGGTTTTGAGAGAACGAACATCAGTCCGGCAGTTTCCAGGAGAAGGAGCAAGTTCTAGAAATCATCTAAAATGTCTTCAATCCCTGCGACGACAAGTTCACTGCCGACTCCTATCTTCGAACTCTGCGCCATGGACGCTAACGGCGGCGACGGATGGAGCGCAAGACGATGGCTACGACGAAGCTTTCTATCGGCGAAAGATGAAGAGTTTTCGAGAAGAGGAAATTTGAAATGTCGGTTGATTATTGATTTCTAAAACTTTATATATATATAATTCTAATTTTGATAATTAAATGTCTAATTAATCTAATATAAGCATTTTAATAATTCGAAAAATAAATCGGTTTGCACAAAGACAGAATTGGAAAAGACGGGGCATTTCTCGAGAGGTAGGGTTAGTTTTCGAGAAGTGTCGTATAGTTCTCGAGAAGTAAGGAAATAAGTTCTCGAGAGCTGATAGTAGACTTCTCGAGAAGTAGCGCCTAGTTCTCGAGAGCTTTCAGAGTACTTCTCGAGAGGTAGAGTTATTAGTTCTCGTAAACTTAAGGGACTTCTCGAGAGACGGACTTTTGTTCTCGAGAAGTTGATTAAGTTTTCGAGAACTAGTACTTTGCTTCTGGAGAAGTAGGCTGAGTTTTCATGAACTAGCTTCCTCTTGAGAGATTTCTGACCTTTTTGAAAAGTCCTAGATTCTTGAGTCTTGTACTATTCCACTTAGGTATATTCTTCTTTGTTCAGCAGCCCAAGTTTAGTTTTGAAGAAATTGAACTTGGTCTCGTCCAGCAGCTTTGTGAAGATATCTGCAACTTGCCGATCTGTTAGCATGTACTGCAGATCCACATCCCCTTGCTCCACATGCTCCCGGATGAAGTGATATATTAGATCGATGTGCTTTGTTTGGCTGTGTGAGACTGGGTTGTTTGCGATTGCGATCGCGCTGGATGAGTCGCAGAACAATGGAATGTCTTTGACCTTCATATTGTAATCTTCTAGCTGATTCTTGAGCCACAGCAACTGTGCACAACAACTGCCGGCAGAAATTTATTCTGACTCGGCCGTTGAGATTGCAACACAATTTTGCTTTTTGCTGCTCCATGATATAAGCCTTCTTCCTAGGAACTGACATGTCCCGGAAGTACTTTTCTTGTCATCTTTTCTACCTGCAAAGTCTGCATTCAGGAAAATTAGGATCAACGAAACCTGGGGGTTGTTCCACGTACACCTCTTCCTTTATGTCACCATTTAGGAAGGCGGACTTCACGTCCATTTGATAGACAGTGAATCCCTTCAGTGCAGCATAAGCAAGGAAAAGTCTGATGGCCTCCAGTCTTGCCACTAGAGCATATGTCTGGTCGAATCGATCCCTTCTTTTTGATGATATCCTTTGACGATGAGTCTGGCTTTGTTCTTTATGATCGTCCCATTCTTGTCCAACTTGTTCCTGTAGACCCATTTAGTTCCAATGACATTCTTACCTTTGGATCTTGGAACAAGCGTCCAAACTTTGCAACGCTTGAACTGATTCAATTCTTCTTCCATGGCCAAGATCCATGATGCGTTTGAGTTTGCTTCCTCAAACTTCTTTGGTTCAACCTGTGAGAGAAAACTTAAATATAAATTCTCGTTAGTTGTACCTCGACATGTTCGGACACCATCCCGGAGATCTCCTATGATCTGGTCCATTGGGTGATCCTTCAGATGTCTGAGCTCTAGATTCCTCGCATTTGGGACTTCTTCAGCCACGGGAGTGACTTCATCAACTTGTACAATATTTTCATCTTGATCCTCTACCTCTCCAATAGGGGTTGGAGAGGTGATCTTGATGAACTTTTCATTTTTACCTTCGGTCGATTCATCCAAGCTGATCTCTTTAAGCCTTGTACCTGCAGCTTCAACAAGCACACTAGACGATTCGCCTTGCAGCAAGCTCATCTCATAAAATACAACATGTATGGATTCCTCTACAACCAGAGTTTTTCTATTGAAAATCCTGTATGCCTTACTATGGCTACTATATCCTACAAAAATACCTTCAAAACTTTTCTCACTAAACTTGGTAGTGTGATACTAACCATTGTTAAGTACGAAGCATTTACAGCCAAAAATTCTAAAATATGAAACTGTTGGTTTCCTGCATTTTAGAAGTTCATAAGGTGTCTTATCATGATTCTTGTTTATGAGGGCTCGATTTTGCACGTGGCATGAAGTGTTGACGGCTTCAGCCCAGAAGTACTCTGGTAGTGAAGCATCACTCAACATAGTTCTACAGGCCTCTATGAGAGTTCTATTCCTTCTCTCAGCTACTCCATTTTACTGTGGAGTATGAGGAGAGGAAAACTCATGAAAGATACCTAGGCTTTCACAAAATTCTGTCATGGCCCCAGATTTGAACTCCGTTCAATTGTCACTTTTGATTTTGACTATGGAAAAGTTGTATTCATTCTTGACCTGCCTGACAAAATTTGTAAAGATATCGAAGGTATCTGACCTGTGTTTCAGAAAGAACACTCACGCAAAATGCGAGTAGTAATCAACAATTACCAACGTATAATCCTTACCTCCTAAGCTTCTAATTTCAGTGAACCGAACAAGTCCATATAATGTAGGTGTAAACACCTATTAGAGGTTTTGCCTATAATGCTTTTAAAGGTAGCCCTTGTTTGTTTGCTTTTTACGCATGCATGACAAGGTCCTTCTTTGATGTGCTTGACATTTGGGGCATCACTTACTAAGTTCTGAGAGAATAATTTATTAATTGTTTTAAAATTAATATGTGCTAGCCTCTTGTGTCATTGGTCACCAAGAGACGCACTATCTTTAGCCAAAAGACACACTGGTGTAGAAGAATCTATACAAATGAAATTTAAGCAAAATATGTTCCTGCTTCGAGTGCCTGATAGAATTGTTTCCATATTGTCAATAGAATTTATCAAGCACTTGTCAGCGTGGAAACTCAACTATATATCCTTTGTCGCATAGTTGACTTATGCTTATGAGATTGTGTTCCAATCCCTCCACATAAGCTACATCCTAAAAGGATACACTACCATTAGTGATCATACCGTAGACTTTAGTTATACCTCAGTCTGAACCTCCAAAGATGACCTTTGGTCCGTTGCAGACTGGAGTGAAATTCTGGAGTAGGCTTCTTGTCCCGGTCATGTGCCAAGAGCATCCACTGTCCAAGTACCAGATAGGCATTTTGGTGGCCTTTGGACATACCTGCATTCATGATCACTTTGCCTTAGGAACCCAAACATTTTGGGTCCTTGGTCTCGGGTTAGAACACTCCCCCTACAAAGATTAGCATTCTGAGTGCTCAATCTCATGTTGCCAACTTGAGGAGTAGCGACCTTCCTGGTATTAAACCAACAATCGATGGAAAATGACCAATTTAGCCACAACACCAATAGTAAAACCTATTGTATCTTTGCCTTACGTACGCCTGCTTAACCTTTTGAGATGGTGGTCTAGTAGGGGTAGCACTCTTAGAGGAGGAAGCTTCATGGTGATGGCAATCACATGACTTCTTCTCCTTCGGAGGCAATTGCCCAACAGGCTTTACTTTAGGTGCTTTCTTGAAGTTATGGCCATGATTAAAGGACCATAGCCCTGAAGAATCACTTCTTCATAAAGTGCCTTAAAGACACTCTCACCAAAGTTCCGAGGGAGAGTCCATCCTTGGTACCGAGACTTTGGCTCTATATAGGTAGGCTTAGTCAGGTCACCGTAGGACGAGTCCAGATCAAACTTGTTTGTTGGAAAGATGACATTCTTAAATATAGTCTGATCTAGAGGGGCTTTCCCCTTTTCTTTAGCCAAGGCCTTCTTGGCATCCTTATTCTTCCGTTAAGCCTTGTTTCTTCTAGAAGATTTACTAGGAGCGGCAACATGGCCTAGTCCAGCTCCTTGAGACTTAGCTGAGAATTCAACAATGAGTGGAAAAACTATCTTAGGCTTAGAGAAACTTTCAACAAGTTTCTTCTCAGCCTCGAGTTATTTTTCCAACTCTTTGATGATTTCCTCTTTAAGGTCGAGGTGCTTAAGAGCTTGATTGTATTCTTCAATAGCAAAATTGAAGTTCTCTTGAAGAGAGTCAGTCTTAGCGACTTCTTCTCTCAAGCTTCTCTAAATAGCCTTTAGAGACTTAATCTCTTTAGCCTGAGTTTTCACGACTCGGCGACATTTGTTGTAAGTCATGATCAACTCCTTGTACTGGTCCATAAGTTTCGACTCATCGTTAGAAGAGCTGTCCTCATAATCATGCTCAGAACTTTCAGATTCAGAGAGAGGAGTGTGAGATTTTACCTACCTAGTAAACTGGGGCTCTTGTTCGTCATCTGATTTAGCCATGAGCCCAAAGTAGGCTTCCTATTCTTCACTCGACTCAGATGAGTCGGAGTCGCTGAGAGTCTTGCCCTTCTTGGCCAATAGGCTCTTTTCTGTCCTCTTCTTGTGGTATGAGGACTTCTTTTCCTCTCTTCTGTCACCCTCCTTCTTCTTGTGGGGGCAGTCAGCTATGACGTAACCTGGTTTGTTGCAGCAGTAGCAAATAATGTCAGTAGAAATCTGTTTGTTCTATTTATAGTTATACCTGTCATGGCTACTCGAGCCTTTCTTTTGCTGATCACCGTCATGTCGTGATCTTCTGTATGAGGCAACCTTGCCTCTCCACTGCTTCTTCTTGTTCAAGAATTTCTTGAACTGTCGTGAGAGCAAAGAGAACTCTCCTTCAGATAGTTCTGACCTCGAGGTGCTTGGCTCAGAGTTTTCTTCTTCACTCACTTCTTGAGCAGGTGCTGGTGAGGTAGCTTTGCCCTTCCTTGAACTGTCAAACTTTAATGTAACAGACTTCTCTTTTGAAGAGAAGCGACTTTTCTCTTCTTCAGCTTTTCTGGAATTGATCTGCAGTTCATAGGACATCAGCTTCCCAAATAGATTCTGTGGATCTGTCTCAGCTAGTCTGCCAAACTCCCGGATGGCACAGACTTTGTTGTCTAATTCCTTTGTGAGAGACCTCAAAAACTTATCATTCAGCTCCCCATTAGTGAAGACTCGGCCATACACTCTTAGGCCACTTACTATCTTGAATAAATTCTCAAAGGTATCTGCAATGGTCTCCTTTGACCCTTGCCTGAAGGCTTCATATTTCTGGTTCAATAGGAACCTTCTATCATCCCTCACTTCTTCAGTACCTTCCATCAGAGTAACTAGAGACTGCCACATCTCCTTAGCCGATTGGCAGTGAATCAGATTTTGCAGCATCGAGTCATCGACTGCACTTGCTATAATTTTTTTAGCTTTCTTGTCCAAAGAGACAAGTGCAATCTCGTCATAATATAGGTCCATCAATTTCTTAGGAACCTTCTTGGTTCGATCTATAGTTGAGGCAGTCATAGGGACGTAAGGAACTTCTTCAACAATCATGAAGATCCGGGGGTCCACAACTTCCATGAAAAATTTGATTCTCTCTTTCCACATGGGAAAGTTATTCTTTGTGCACAGAGAAAGCTTGTCAAAATCTTTAGCCTTGTCCATTTCTTGAATATCCAAGAGACAACTTTCGAGAGGAAATTGATCAAGGTATTAACCTTTTAACGACCAACCTCCCTCTGATACAAATTGAAAGTATAAAGTTGTCAACCTAAATCACCTAGAGGGGGTGAATAGTTGAATCGTGCGTCTATTTGCGGAATAAAAATTTTAACGGTCTAGCACAAGAAATCAAGCAATCACAGAAAGACAATAAGATTTATAATGGTTCCCCAATCTTGGGTACGTCCACTTTACCTCACCGATCTAGAAAATCACTAGACTTGGCTACTCCTCTATCTCGGATTGAAAACAATCCTACGCCTCGGAACCAAGTTCCTACAAACTCGATCCAAATGGATCTACACTCGGAAGATAAACAAAACTTCCTACAACTCGGAGAACAACGCTCCTACACTCGGAGAATGATCTCCTACAAGATAACAAAAAAATTTGGAAAAATACAAACAGAGATTTCTCAGATCTGGAAAAATTCAACCCTAGGTCTTCTTCTTGAATTGGCGGCTCTTTCAGAAACGGTTGAAGAAGACTTCACGATCTGACCTGAGAAAGCTCTGACCTACTCGATCAAGGAGAAGATGATGATCCCTTGAACAGCAAGTCTTCTTGGATCGAAAGCAAAAAAGATCAATCTACTCGTGAGCGGCGGCGGCGGCTTCAGAACGTGTTCTTTTGGAAAGTGAAGGCCGATCCAGAAATCTAGAATGTACGGAAATCTGCTCCTTGTAATTGTTAGGGTTTTGTCTTAATGATAAGACTTTATATATGATTACCCTTAATGACTAGAAAAGACATTAATGACGACACGTGGACCAATCACGTCAAGTCATTTGAAAAATTTCAGCCGATCTGGACTTAACATAATTTTCTGAAAAATTCGACTTACAGTTCTCGAGAAGTAACTTTAGTTCTCGAGAACTAGAAACTGAGTTCTCGAGAGCTATCAGGACTTTTCGAGAACTATACTGCTTAGAAGAATTCTAGACTTCTCGAGAACAAAAGGCTTAGTTCTCGAGAACTAACTAACTTCTCGAGAACAATGGAGACTTCTCGAGAACTAACACTTAAGAAAGATTTCTGAGGCAACTTTTGACTATTCGAGAAATAGGGCTGGCAATTCTCGAGAACTTAAGCCAAGCTTCTCGAGAACAAGATGGACTTCTCGAGAACTAAAGTTGAGACTTCCCGAGAACTGGCCAAGAATTCTCGAGAACAAAGAAGACTTCTCGAGAACTACATCAGACTTATCGAGAACTCTGACTTAGAAAAATTCTTGAACTCTCGAGAACTCTAAGCACTTCTCGAGAACTTTGAAGATAAGCTTCTCGAGAACTCTAAGGACTTCTCGAGAACTAAGAGGGACTTCTCGAGAAGTGGACTTAGAGAATTTTCTGAACTTTAGAAAAAATCTTTCTCTACTCTTCAAAAGTCCAATCTTCATTCCATGATCCAAGGTTTGAATATGAAGTGTATCCCAATTGAGAGGCTACACATGAGTAAACACCTTGGGTCACACAGTGAGAGATTACACTGTATGGTCTTGTGTTCATGACCCACTGTAGACTGACATTGGTCTACACTTAGCAATGGTAATCTGCAAACACACAGCTAAAACAAGGATATCAAATACAACTTAATTCACCTTAGTTCAAGAGTGACATTATGCAAATCTGGGTTATTATGGATGTAATACCCAGCACCAATCTCCGACTGTAGGAATGGAGTGGGGACCGGGGGAGGTGGTGAAACATTCGGAGTCTGTTGGACTCCCCCCTGTGGTGTAGGCTTCGCTGGGGGCTGCGTAACAAAAGCCAATTATAAGTAATCACTCCAAACTAACTAAAAGTTGACAATTTCATATGTTCGCCCATATGGGCCCACCACTGCTTCCGCTGCTTAGTTTGTCCCCAAACTAAACTCGTGCGGGGGTGACCCGGGGATTGTGGACAGCTACTTTGCGATCGAGGTTTTCCTCTGATACCACTTGTAAGACCCCCATTTTTTTTCTTTTAAAACACCAGGGTCTTAAGCACAGAACCGCCGCTTTGTGGTGATACCTTTGCACCCGGGAAGGTCATCACTACAAAACGCCGATCCTGCTGGCCAAATCGATCACAACTGTAACAAATAAATAAATCAAGTCCATAGAAATCACATATAAATAGTAAATAATCTCCACGAAGGGAGTGTCCATAGATATAACATATAACTAAATCTTGGGCTTATGCCCAGTACATCAAGTCCTCACTACATATCTCTCATCGCGAAAGCAAAACTAATATCACTACTAGCAATCAGAACTCACAGTCCCTGCCATCTGAAATCCGGTACTAGACTGCCGGATCTCCAAGCGTGCCGACCTCCGGGGGTGCTCCTCCATGCTGGGCTCCATGGTCCCCTAAAATGATGTGGTTCGAAAACTGTTAGTCTAAAAGACTAAGTCCTATCATCCCCCGCCCCTTCCCCGATGGCTCCTAGGCACCGAGCGGAGAGAAGGAAAGGGAAGGACATGATAGTCAAGAATAACAATTAAGCAGATGGCGGCGGAACTAATCTAGCAGTTCTAAGGTATATAAGACGGTAATAAAGGTATGGAACACTGAATAAGTAGTAACCTTATCTTATATGAAAATACATAAGCTAAGGATCTCTTGCCGGGATCCTATCGTATAAAAAGTCCAATACCGATTTATATGATAGGGTGTCAGTTTTACTAGCAAGCATAAATATGTAATACTGAATAAAAACCTTAACTTATAACCACGCTCACACGAACTTATAAACCAAGAGGTCGTTTTGCAGGGCCTAATGTATAAAGCGTCCCATACAACTTATACATTAGGTGTCGGGTTATATGCAATGATTATGCTATGAAATACAATTGTGACATGACATGAACATGCAAGTGCAACCCACCCACTCGACTCTGTGTACACAGACCTTTAGTTCCCCCTTTCTGGAGCCGAACCTCCTAGGATACCTCCGTAGTGGCAAACGGAAGCGGTGGGTTGGGCCTCACCCACCTATAAATCGGTAATAGCACTACCAGTAATACCTATCGTACGCCTCAATGCTGGTGCACTAAGCGGAGCTCCTGCGTACTTTTGTCGGCTGGCGCACCGAACTTTATTTGGCCAAGTGCTAAACCACACCGTTTGAGTCAACGTATTGGTATCGATGCATCGACCCTCCAATACCGAAGACCTATCACCTTATACTTATGCACATGCAACCTTATGTATCAGCTACCGAGCCAAAGCTCCCTGGACCATCCCGTCTGTCATAAGCAACAACCGAGACAAAGCTCGTCGGGCCATCCTTCCCATCACAAACCATTATCGAGCCAAAGCTCGTCGGTCTAACCTGCCCATCACCAAAACCACTGGGCTTACTTCCCGAGTGACCCAACCTATCTCCTCGAGACATCGAGGTGTGAGAAGGTGAAACCCTAGATTTACTAGTTACTTTTGCATTTCAATTTTTCCTACGATTTAGGTTTAGCCCAGGACTTCCCAAGGTATTCCCCATGAAGGGCTCTCGAGGGAACTAGGAGCTACGATGGGCTGAAGTCCAAAGCTCCTTTTCGCAAGGCACTTATTCTTATTTGTTAATACCCAATTCCAGGTCCCTTACTATTGCCTTGGATCTAACCCTATTATTTTTGACACTTCCTCTATACGGGGAAAGGCGATCTTTCGTCGATCCCGAGCTCCACCTAACATTAACCAATCCAACCCACTACTCATCCTACCTCCAATGATGAACTAATTTTAATTTATCCAAACCATTAAACCATTAATCCTGACTCATGTGCCCAAATTTATACTCCAACATAATTTCTGCAGTTTTACTATATGCAGACCACTAAGGCTAAATAGCATGTAAAATGGGAGGTACATCAAATAATTCACTCAGTACTCCTATAATAATTATTGGAGGGCTATTATGACCTTTGTGGCCCAAATTCAGAGATTCACAATTTTCTTAATTAATTTGGTAATTAATAAATTTTATAAGAAATTCAAATGCCCTAGTTTTGTACATGATGTACCATTTTCAGCAATGCAAAATACTTCACAAAATTATAATAAATAATAGGCATCTAGGTTACTGTAAATTCAAGGCCTCATAATTTTTCAGCAATATTTAAACCTCTAAACATAATTGTTGAACATAGCTTACATTTATCAATAAAATGAAACAAGTACTTTTAATAAACTTTCAAAAATTCCATAAATATTTACAGAGCTTTATAATCACATAAAAGTTCCTCTGACCAAATTTTACAAGATTCCAATTAGTGGTTAATTCAGAATAAATTTCTAAGTAGATAGTGCAATTTGAAGGGTTGTGAATGAAGTACTTTTTTTATTGATCTAAAATTCATAACAAAATTTCCAGAGATGATTAACACTATAAAAATACTTTTACCAAAATTTCATCATGATTCAAGGTCATATGACCCACTAATTTATTCGTAGGGTGTAAGAACCTAAATATTTATTTAGTGGTTTAAGTGGGGTGTATGTGTCCAACTACTGCTGAATCCCTTCCTAGGGCATTTCAACCTCTTAGGATTACATGGACTAAACCCCAAGTCCATCCAAGGACATATCACATTATGTCCTTCGCAAGCCCCCAAAGTTCAACCTTAAGGTTTGAACTAAGTTCCTAGGGCAAACCAACCCCAATTCATCTCAAATTCCAAGAGAGGGTGTTTTTACTGGCCATAGGGCTCTGGCCATGGTCCCAACCCATTTGGGTGAGAATTGGCCCTCCATGCCCCAAATACTCTTTGCCCTAATGTACCCCTTAGGAGACCAAAATTTGGTCACACCAAAACCTATTCAAATCAAACCCAATTAGGCTGAGATTTTTCTCAGGGTCAAACAATAACCCTAAGAGTCAGCCACCAAAATCTTGGGGGGTATAGAGGTCATTAAACCCCTAAAATAATTAATAAATGGTTTCTTGAATTTTTACAAAACTATAGGACAAAGTTCTCCAAAAATTCTAGTTTTTAGATATCTTTTAGGTATAGGTTCTAGTGACCCCCATTGAAAATTTCAAGTTATTTGGATGTCTGGATTGGTGGGGGCACTCCAAACACTATCTGGTCTAGCTTAGATATAGAACCCACCAAAATGGGTGTCGTGGTCAAACCACTTACCCAAATGGGTTCAAACAAATATTCAATTAAACTAGACTTCATGGGCTACAACTTTCATGTTGAACACTTTTTTTGTAGGTGGGTCTAAGTATTTTTAATATTTAATTAAAAACAGACTAGTAAATAGGACAGAAATTGAAATAATAGGATTTAATAAAATCATATCCAGCACGGATCTTAAAGCAAAATCATGGGGCTCCTGGTCATCTTCTTCCTCCAGCCAAAGGCTAGGATAAGCCCGACTTGGAGCAACTTTTCAAGCAATTTGCCGGCCTTCTAGCCACCTCCCTGGCCGGCCACCACCTCCACCACCTTCTTTGAGGTGGGGGCTATCATCGGGCGGCAGCACGACCGCCAGAGGGGCAGTTTCCGGCGATCAGACCACTCCTTTTTTTTTTGAAAAACCATTAAAATTTAGAAATTTTCTAACTCCAATCGGGCTCAATAGAGCCCGATTCTTGGCCCTATTGATTCCTATGATCTAACCATAGAAGAAGAGGAAGGGGAGGACCATTGCGGCGGTCTGGAGTCGCGCCGATCGCCGAGTTGACATGGTGGTGGTGGTGGTCGGATTTCTGCGATTACACAGTGGGATGGCTTGGCTCCTTCAGGTAAGGGTTGGAAATGAACTCCTGGAGTCCAGTGAACCTTTTAAGATGAAGATAAGGGGGAGGGGGTGGGTGTAGGTTACCATGGCCATTAATGGCCCTCTTTAGGAAAGTTTGGCCATGGTAGGTGGGGGATGGAGCATGGCTCAAACCAGTCAATGAACAGTTGGTTGAAATGGGATTGCATTCCTTGTCCTAGTGAAATGAATGGAGGGGGTTGGGGAAGGGGAAGGAGGAGCCCAAAGTCTTCCTCCAATTACTTTCTTTCACTTTCTCTCTCTTACAAAAGTGTCTTTTTCTCTCTCCTACACACCAAGCTTAAATTTGGCTCCTACCTAACCCAATGGCAACCCACATATCCATTTCATCCACCAAAACAAGGTTAGCCCAAGTGAGTTGGGCTTGAGCTTAAGTTAGCCCATTTGGGCTAGCTTGACCTAAACCTTGACTAGGGTTGACCTTGGTCAATTTGGTCTTTGATGTTGCTCCTAATGGGTCCTTGGTGACCCATTTGCCTCCCCTAAGGTCTAGGTTGGGTTGACTTGGCCCTTGGAGGTCACTTGACCCTTAACTAGGGCACTTTGACCACTTTAGGGCTAGAGGTGACTTTGGTCAACTTAGCCTTTTTGGTTGACCCCAATGGGTCCTTGGTGACCCATTGGCCTCTCACTAGGGTTAGGAAGTTATATGTGGGGTCCACATGGCAAAGGGGAGGTAAGTTGACCCTATATAGGTCAGGTTGACCCATTTAGGGTTAGAGTTGACTTTTGTCAACTTAACCACTTTGACTGCCCTCCATGGATCCTTAGTGACCCATTAACCCCACTTTAGGTCTAGGAAGGCCTTGGTAGGGTTATTTGAGCTTTACTAGGGCACACTGCCCCTAGTTAGGGCACCTTGCCCAATTTAGGCCTAGAGTGGTTCTAGGTCAACTTGGCCACCCTATGCCTATCCAATGGACCCCTAGGACTCTAATGGACCTTACAATGGGTTGATGAGACCATGGTGGGGTCTTGAAGTCTTGGTGAAGCCCCATGGTCATCTTAAACTAGGGTTCAGAAATTTATTATTTGCAGACCACAGTGGTCTCACCTACATTCCTAGGTTCACTTGGCCTTCTTGGGCTTCCTAAGGTTTTGTCATGACCTAGTCATGACAAAACTACTCATAGGGGTCTAGTTATTTGAGGGATGTTACAAGACCCATCTAGGAAGATTGCTTTTGCTAAATCTTCTTCTGCTCCTCCTCCCGCTAATCCTTAATTTATTTTCTGCACTTTACTGTTTTATTGTTTTACCTGAACTTTATGTGCATTGCATATCTATATTATATCTGCTGATAATTTACATTCTATCAGATATCTATGGCATTGTATTTTTAGTTTTATTCTTTGTTGAGTGACCTCACCCAAATAAGGGGAGATTGTTGGAACCCTTGTTTGGATTTGGGCTAGGTCTACTCTTAGGATGTTGACCCGCCTGTATAGAAAGGGTCAAGGTCTAGGTCTAAGTTAGTCTCATTAGGTCAGACTTCACAAGACCAGCTTTGGATTTCTTTCAAGAACTCAGACTTAGAAGAATTCTGTGATATATATAAATCAGTTCGACTTTCGTCGAACTCAGCTTGACGATCGTTGATCTCCCATCAATGATCTCAGAGTTTATTCTCTGAACTAAGCTCGACGATCTAAGAGCTCAGGTCGATGATTTCTTATCTCTTCACAGTTTTCTCAGTTCGAAGATAGCTGAACTCAGCTCAACGATCTCCTAGCTCAGATTAACGATTTTATCCTGTGTTCGACTACTTGTCTTAAGCATTAGTCTTAAAGATTTAAATCTTATTTTCTTGATTCAATTTATGACAAATAATCTCTGGTAGTTAATGCTAATATTCTCAAGGCTTATAGCCGTTCCATTGCAGCATTAACTATGGTATTCACAAAGTTATTGTTTTGTCTTATTTACCAAGATAGTTGAGGAGATAATTAAATGCCAGCAATTCTAGCCATTCTCTCCTCGATCTCTGTAGTAAATTAAGTATTATTTTTGAAATTCAAAGCAGCAGTATTATTCGATTCTTCAAGTACATAAAAAACATACACATACTGATTTTTGAGTTAGAAAAACCTACAGAGAGAGTTTCTTATTCTATAGTTCTAAATTTCTCTCTCAGATTTCTTTTAGTCTTCAGAACTCTTACCGCTCTAAAAAACAGAAGAAGAACACAAAAAATCTCATCTTGAGTCTTCTTTAGTTTTCATCTTCATAAACCTACAGAGACAGCAATCAATATCAATCTACTGATTCTGAAGAACATAACACCAATCCATTGAAGACCTACTCCCTGGACAAATCTTCCATCTTCCTGAACCTACTTAATATCTGAGGGGGAGCTTTGGCAATACAAAAATCCACTAAGTCTTCTCATTTTCTTTGAGAAAGAGAAGACTGTCATCAACTTTTTACTTTTACCTTTTTTGTGAAGGGTTATTACTCCCTTCAATAGTGAACTCCTTGGTGATAGGGCACCTGATCAAAAACCTATTGGTTTTTAGTCACCTGATCAAAAGCCTGAAGGGTCTCTAGATCTACCTGAAGAAGATCTTGTGGTGATAGGGCACCTGATCAAAAACCTAAGTGGATTCCTACCAGGGTGGTAGAAGAGTGGAGTACCCAGATTTGGGGAACCACTATAATTTTCATGTGTTGTCTGGTTACTCATCTTTCTTTATTTTCTGCTGTGCTGTGTTTGTTTGTGATTTATTTTTCTCTTACTTATAAGTAATACTTATCTTAATTCCACTATAAAATTTACTTAAATGATTTTAATACTATATTCACCCCCCCCCCCTCTAGAGTAAATCAGATCTATTCCCTCACTTTCACCACTACTATTATATAGATTCTAGGGTAAGATGCTTCCATGAACAGTCTGACCCTTTGCTTCCAGAGGACAAATCCTTTGTAACACCCCAGAAATCACAAAAGCTCTCAAAAGCCAAAATTGGGATTTAGGTTGGCTGACACGGCTTGAGACACGGGTGTTTCTCAGGGCATGTCAAGTGTACACGGCCTTGGACACGGGCGTGTCCTAGGGCATGTCTAGCTTAGCTGAGGGCCAGTTGTGTCCGAGGAGGACACGGCCTGTGACACGGGCGTGTCACAGGGGCGTGTTTTGCATACGGCTATGGACACGGGCGTGTTCCTTAGCTGTGTAATTCTCGGGTTATTTTGGAGATTGAGTTATAGGGGTGATACGGCCAGGCGCACGACCGTGTACTGGGTGACACGGGAGTGTCAGGTTTGACACAAGCATGTCGATACCTGTGTTCTGGTTTGTTTTAAGTCAGTTGTGCACCGCTTCAGGAACATGGCCTGTGACACGGGCGTATCACAACCCATGTTCGGCCCAAGAAATTCAATTTCAGGGCTAATCTGAGCCTTCCATTTTCTTTGACCAAGATCCAATGGTTTAGACTATTCCCTGGGTTTATAAGGCCGAATTTGAGATGGAGAAAACTCATTTGAGTTGTGCCATTCTCTTTCCTAAGTGAATAGAGAGAGTAGAGCAAGGGGAGGAAAAAGAAGGGAAAGCCGGCTGCTGGTGGTGCTGCGATGGTCCAATCGCAAGCCGAGTTCAGCTCTGCGGAGGCTTGATCGCTGCGAAGCTTTCCAACCATATACTTTTTGCCATGGTGCCAAAATGTCCTTTAAGGGTAACGATTTCCTTCTTGGACAATTGAAGTCCTTCTTTCCTGTATTTGCATAGGAATCCTCCACCAAAAGGTGGATGGCGAAGTGATTCCCTTGGGTCGGCGGTACGTCCCTTGTTGTATTGCATTAGAACCAGAAGTGTGAGTATAGTTAGGCATGCTGTGTGAAGCCCATCTGGACATATTGGTCTGGATTAGTGATGCTTGTTTGCACATCGGAGAAGACTCCGTGAATATTGCTTGTATGCATGAAATCCGTGGTTGATACATGTGGCTTGGTGCCGCAGGAAGTACTGGAGGAAGTCCAAGAAATGGTGAGAGTTGGGTTCAACTCTTGTTGCCGTGAGTGCCATATGGGATGAAGTTGAGCCATTAGGCTGCAACTGTTGAAATGCCTTGGTGGCGGACGGGAAAAGTAAAGTTATACCCACGTCAGTCCAGTCTTGAGTCTGGCGATTTTGAGCAACGAGAAAGGTGGGTCTGTACCCACGTTATGGTTGTCTAACCTTGGGTGCTTAATGCCCTGTTAGGATCACATAGCGAGAGTCGATGGCTTGCGTGCCAATCAGACTAAAAATGCTCAAATTGGACTATCATGTCTTGGACCTCTGAACGGTGGTGGGAGCCGGTGTTTTCGGTACACCAGAATGTGCCCTGAGTGCACAGAATGTCGGGTCGTCATGCCGGCATTTGTGATATGTATTTCCTTGGTGGCTGGATATATATGTATGAGATGTAAAATACTGTGCAGGGAAGGAATTCTGCTGCCCCGTGCCAGGGGCAGGGTCATTATAATTGGTCAGCTGAATGTTGATCGTTGCCCTGTTTGCCATCGCTTGGTGGATTGGTTCTTGTAGGTGCAGGTGGTGCTGGTCCGAGCAGGACTTAGCGGGCTGAAGCCCAAGCTGCATTGCTGCCCTCGAAGGCATTATTTTGTTTCTTCTTGTTCATATGTGGCCGGCCTGCGCGCCGATGTTTGGAAACCACACTTTTATTAAGAGAAACCTGTAAGGCCATAAGGTCATTTACTTTGGGTGTAAACATTCCTATTTTGTTATAGTGGACAGTTCTCGTAATTCTTGAGTTCAAGTTTTCAACTGTGAAGCTTCCGCTAGAATGCTCTGTGTTAGGATGCGTTGGTTTTGATATTATTTAGTAGCGTCTCCGCCTGTTTGTGGAATATGGTGTGGGGCCCCGACCGGACCCTCTATTATATTCTTCTTGATGGGTAAAGGTGTTACAATTTGGTATCAGCTTGTTGGTCGATCTCATCTGAATTCGCGGACGAATTCTTTTGAGGGGTGGAGAGTACATGTCAGTGCTGTCGTTATAACACATAAATTGAACTCAAGAATGTCCACTTAGGAATGTAAATACACTTGTTTGGTGTATTGGAGTTTTCATTTTTGTATGTTTTCCATTTGTTTAGTCGCTAAATTGTGTTTCTACACATATAGGTGACTAGAAGTGTTGCGGGTCAATCGGAACCTCAACATTCTATTGAAAGTGCGGCACCGACTGAGGTGCCCACACATCCTCCATTTGCTGAAACTGTGTGTTTCATTACGGAGACTGTACTTACTGTAATGAATGCTCAGCAGGCTGGGCAAGCACGTCCTGTTGTGGTGCCAACGAATGCTGGGGTAAGGCAAGAACCGGTAGAAGCTGTAGTTGATCCGCGGGCAACATATCAATAATTGAAGCAATTCATGAGCTTCAATCCTCCTCAATTTACTAGGGTGGGATCCTCGGCCCAAGCGGAGGATTGGCTTGCAAGGATCAAGAGAATAATGAGAGCGATCAGAATTGAGGAGGAGCAGAAGGTAATGTTGGCCACTTTCCTTCTTGAGGGAAAGGCTTGGTTGTGGTGGGATGAGATTGAACTGCATCACTTGGCCGGCATACAGTTGGACGAGGTCTCGATGGAAGGGTTCTCTCGGTTATTCTTGGCAAAGCATCTACCAATGCAGCAGAGAATATCAATGGAAATGGAATTTCAGCGGTTGACTCAAGGAGATTGTAGTGTGGATGATTATCTTCATGAGTTCACGCGGTTGGGAAGATATGTGGGTTCTATCTTCGCCGAAGAGGAGCGTAATACTAGTCGTTTTTATGCGGGACTACGAGATGAGCTACGATATCTGCTCTCGAGTTCTGTTTGTCAGGGTTTTCAAGCCTTAGTCTGTACGGCTCAGTCGTTGGAGACCGACATGAAAAGGGGGCAAGCAAAGGGGACCTTGGCTGTTGCAAAGCCGGAGTTCAAGTCACCGCGTCCGGAGAAATCTGGGTACCGAAGGAGATGGAATAAGAAGTCCAAATCTACTGGACAAGCACCTTCAGCGATTGTGACGGAGGCATCGTCGGGGTATGGATCTCGCGCCTATTTTACATGTGGGAAGGTGGGACACTTCGCATGTGATTGCCGAGTTGGCCCTCCAAAGGGTGAAAAGAAGATGGGAGCGTCTTATGCGGAGAAAGGGAAGACTGTGGTGGAGTCTTCTACATCGCACGCGCAGCCCCGGGTCTTCAACCTTGGACAACAGGAGGCCATTAAGCCGATGTCGTCACAGGTGCGCGTAGTTTTTAATGTTATTTTATACTGTGTACTGTGCTTGTTTAATTTTGGTGTTATAGGTTTTGTCCTTATACGGGATTTTCCGGCACGAGCACTGTTTGATACAGGTGCTTCCCATTCGTTTCTGTCTGAAGATTTCATTTTACAAATCGGGGTGCTTATACGGACCACGATAGACAGTATAAAGGTGCTACTACCTAACGGATGTTTTTTATACGCGGATAAATCTTGCGGTCTTGAGGTAAAGATAGGGAGTCAAGAATTCAAGGTGGAAACATTCGTCTTGCCGATTACAGAGTTTTATATAATCTTTGGTATGGACTGGCTTTCAAAGCAGCGTGCCTGTATAGATTGCACTTGAAAAGAGATCACACTGGGGAAAAATACTGAACAAGAGACCAAGTTCACTGGTATGCGAGGGGTGAGTGGGATGTTGTTATCTGCTCTCCAAGTCGCTGAGGCAGTTCGGAAGGGTGCGGAGTTATTCTTCACACTCATTAAGGCAGTGGAGCAAAAGGCCAGTGTGAATGAGGTGCGGATTGTATCGGAATACGCTGATGTGTTTCCAAAATACCTTCGGGGTTACCTCCCCAAAGGGAAATCGGCTTTGCTATCGAGCTGGTTCCAGGTGCAAAACCTGTGGCCCGCTCGCCTTATCGTGTAGCGCCAAAAGAAATGGCCGAACTGAAAGTTCAATTACAAGAGTTGTTGGAGCAGGGATACATACGCCCAAGTATGTCACCTTGGAGCGCGCCTGTTCTATTTGTGAAAAAGAAAGACGGTAGTTTGCAGCTATGTATTGATTACTGCGAATTGAATAAGCTGACGGAGAAAAACAAGTATCCGATTCCACGGATCGATGACTTATTCGATCAGCTAGCAGGCTCAACCGTCTATTCGAAGTTGGATTTGAAATCCTGGTATTACCAATTGCGGATTAGGGAAGGTGACATTCCCAAGACAGCATTTGGAACACGCTACGGTCATTATGAATTCACGGTGATGCCGTTTGGGCTATGTAATGTGCCTTCGTTATTCATGGACTTAATGCACCGAACGTTCCGAGAGTACTTGGATTTTTTTGTAATCGTATTCATTGACGACATCCTAGTGTACTCGCAGTCGAAAGAAGATCATGCAAACCATTTGTGGTTGGTACTACACATCTTGCGGAGGAATAAGATGTATGCCAAGTTCTCGAAGTGTGAGTTATGGCTCTCGTCAGTGGCTTTTTTATGGGCCATGTAGTTAGTGGAGAGGGCATAGCAGTGGACCAGGTAAAGATAAGTGCCATACATGATATGTGGGTGTTGTCTTCAGTTGCCGAAGTCAGGAGTTTCCTTGGAATGGCAGGCTACTACAGATGGTTTGTGGCGAACTTCTCCCGGATTGCTTTGCCTGTGACAATGTTGATGAGAAAAGATCAGAAGTTCGTCTGGACGCCGGAGTGCGCGCGAGCTTTTGATGAGCTGAAGAGTCGTTTGACCACGGCGCCTGTGTTGACGTCGCCATGTGGTACAGACGGCTATGAGATATACATCGATGCGTCAGGCAGCGACTTAGGCTGCGTTCTCCTGCATTTTGGCAAGGTGATTGCTTATGGCTCACACCAATTGAAAGTACATGAGCGTAACTATCCAATCAACGACTTGGAGTTGGCGGCGGTGATCATGCGCTAAAGTTGTGGAGGCACTATCTGTATGCCGTTAAAGTCGATATCTATACAGATCATAAAAGTCTAAAGTATTTGCTCGATCAGAAGGATTTGAATATGCGACAACGGAGGTGGATGGAGTTCCTTGGGGACTACACCTTCGATATTCACTATACTCCCAGGAAGGGAAATGTGGTCGCGGATGCCTTGAGTCGTCGGACTCCGGCAAGGGAAAATTGGCTTCTAAGACATGATGAACGCCTAATTCGAGATCTGGAGGCCTTAAATATTTCTTGTGTTGAAAGGAATACCACTGCAAATGCGTGCTTAAACTGGATGAAGGTACAGTGTGACCTGGCGGACAGAGTTCGACAAGCAACAGATTTGGATGAAAGCCTGCAACGCTATACAGCGGAAAGTGCCGAATCTAGATTTTTGTTTATTGATGGTCTGTTTCGGAAGGACGGTCATTTTTGTGTCCCAAATAGGGGTAAGCTTCGTGAAGAGGTGATGTATGAAGGCCACTTCACCAAGTATTCGGTTCACCCTGGGAACACGAAAATGTATAAGGATATGAAGAAGCTGTTCTGATGGCTTGGAATGAAGAAGGACATAGCACACTATGTTGTTAAATGTCAAACTTGTGCCTTAGTAAAGACAGAATGCCAAAAACCAGGTGGTTTGCTGAAGTCGTTGTCTATCCCTGTGTGGAAATTTGATGATATTTCCATGGACTTTGTGCATGGATTGCCGAGGTCGCAGCGAGGAAATGATGCAGTATGGGTGATTGTGGACTGGTTAACCAAGGTGTCGCACTTCATCCCGAACCAAAGGGACGATCTAGTGGAGAAATTTGCAAAGATGTACGTGGATACTATTGTACGATTGCACGGTGTGCCCCGTAGCATCGTTAGTGATCGAGATGGGTGTTTCACTTCGGGTGGTTGGAGGTTTGTCCATAAACTGTTGGGTACGAAATTGCATTTCAGCACGGCCTTCCATCCTCAAACAGATGGTCAGTCCGAGAGAACCAATAGGACATTGGTGGATATGCTCCGAATGTGTGCGCTGGATTTTGGAAAGAATTGGGAAGATCATCTCGGTGTGATTGAATTCGCCTACAACAACAGCTACCAAGCTAGCATCCAGATGGCGCCCTTTAAAGCTTTATACGGTAGGAAATGTCGTACACCTTTGGCTTGGGCGGAGACTTGTGAAACAAAGTTGTACAGGAGAAAAGAGTTAGATGATGCCAACTCAATCATACGGTTGATTTGTGAAAGGCTGATAGTGGCTCAAGACAGGCAAGCTAAGTATTACAATGCCAAGCACCGAAACATGGAGTTTGCGGTGGGCGATTGGGTATACTTGAAAATCAAACCATTAAAAGGTGTGTCCAGGATACGGCGTCTGAAAAAGTTGAGCCCGAGGTATCTGGGACCGTTTGAAGTGGTCGAACGTATTGGTGAAGCCGCCTATCGGTTATCACTTTCGCAAGAGCTGAGTGGTTTACATGATGTATTTCATGTCTCAGTATTGTGGAAAGTGGTCAAGGATTCAGCTCAAGTAATTGAGAGTGACCGAGTGCCAGTTGAGTATGGGATAACGATGAAGGTTAGACCCATTCGGATCGAGGATCGAGCCGAGAAACAGCTACGGAACAAAGCAATCAGGATGGTCAAAGTCTGGTGGGACAATTGTGGCCGAGAAGAGCTAACGTGGGAGTGGGAGTAGACCATGAGAGCTGAGTTTCCCGAGTTGTTTATGTAAAGCTGTTAGCTCGGTCGTATGTTGTTAAACCTTATATGTAAAGTGTCACATATTGTGTAATGCTTGCACTTCCTTACTTTGTCCAAATTTCGGGACAAAATTTTATTAAGGAGGGGAGGATTGTAACACCCCAGAAATCATAAAAGCTCTCAAAAGCCAAAATTTGGATTTAGGTTGGCTGACACGGCCTAAGACACGGGCGTGTCTCAGGGCGTGTCAAGTGTACACAGCCTGGGACACGGGCGTGTCCCAGGGCGTGTCTAGCTTAGCTGAGGGCCAGTTGTGTCTGAGGAGGACACGGCCTGTGACACGGGCGTGTCACAGGGGCTTGTTTGGCACATGGCTATGGACACAGGCGTGTGCCTTAGCCGTATTGTTCTCGGGTGATTTTAGAGATCGAGTTACAGGGGTGACACGGCCAGGCACACGGCCGTGTACTGGGTGATACGCGCGTCAGGTTTAACATGGGTGTGTCGATACCCGTGTTCTGGTTTGTTTTAAGTCGGTTGTGCACCGCTTCAGGAATACTGCCTGTGACACGGGCGTGTCACAACCCGTGTTCGGCCAAGGAACTTCAATTTCAGGGCAAATCTAAGCCTTCCATTTTCTTTGACCAAGATCCAATGGTCTAGGCTATTCCCTAGGTTTAAAAGGCCGGATTTGAGATAAAGAAAACTCATTTGAGTTGTGCCATTCTCTTTCCTAAGTGAAGAGAGAGAGGAGAGCAAGGGGAGGAAGAAGACGGGAAAGTCGGCTGCCAGTGGTGCTGCGGTGGTCCAAATCGCGAGCCGAGTTCAGCTTTACGGAGGCTTGATCGCTGTGAAGCTTTCCAACTGTGTACTTTTCGCCATGGCGCCAAAACGTCCTTCAAGGGTAACGATTTCCTTCTTTGACAAGTGAAGTCCTTCTTTCCTGCATTTGCATAGGAATCCTCCACCAAAAGGTGGATGGCTAAGTGATTCCCTTGGGTCGGTGGTACGTCCCTTGTTGTATTGCATTAGAACCGGAAGTGTGAGTACGGTTAGGAATGGTGTGTGAAGCCCATCTAGACATGTTTGTCTGGATTGGTGATGCATATTTGCACATCGGAGAAGACTCCGTGAATATTGCTTGTATGCATGAAATCCGTGGTGGATACCTGTGGCTTGGTGCCGCAGGAAGTACTAGAGGAAGTCCAGGAAATGGTGAGAGTTGGGTTCAACTCTTGTGGCCGTGAGTGCCATATGGGATGAAGTTGAGCCGTTAGGCTACAACTGGAGAAATGCCTTGGTGGCGGACGGGTAAAGTGAAGTTGTACCCGCGTCAGTCCAATCTTGAGTCTGACGATTTTGAGCAATGGGAAAGGTGGATCTGTACCCGCGTTATGGTTGTCTAACCTTTGGTGCTTAAGGCCCTGTTATGATCACATAGCGAGAGTCGATGGCTTGCATGCCGATCAGACTAAAAATTCCCAAATTGGACCATCATGTCTAGGACCTCTGAACGGTGGTGGGACCCAGTGTTTCGGGTACACCAGAATGTGCCCTGAGTGCACGGAATGTCGGGCCATCGTGCATGTATTTGTGATATGTATTGCCTTGGTGGCTGGATATATATGTATGAGATGTAAAATACTGTGCAGGTAAGGAATTCCGCTGCCCCGTGCCAGGGGCATGGTCGTTATAATTGGTCAGCTGAATGCTGACCGTTGCCCTGTTTGCCACCACTTGGTGGATTGGTTCTTGCAGGTGCAAGTGGTGCTGGTCCGAGCGGGACTTAGCGGGCTAAATCCCAAGCGGCGTTGCTTCCCTCGAAGGCTTTGTTTTGTTTCTTCTTGTTCATGTGTGGCCGGCCTGCGCGCTGATGTTTGGAAACCACACTTTTATTAAGAGAAACCTGTAAGGCCATAAGGCCATTTACTTTGGGTGTAAACATTCTTATTTTGTTATAGTGGACAGTTCTTGTAATTCTTGAGTTCAAGTTTTCAACCGTGAAGCTTCCGCTAGAATGCTTTGTATTAGGATGCGTTGGTTTTGATATTATTTAGTAGCGTCTCCGCCTGTTTGTGGAATATGGTGTGGGGCCCCGGCCGGACCCTTATTATATTCTTCTTGACGGGTAGAGGTGTTACATCCTTCTTTCTTGCAGATTGGTAGTTTCATGGCCCCTATCTCCTTATAGTTCATTCCTGACCCCATAATTATATCTTATAGGTAACCTTGGAGGTATACTCAGAGTATTAAATCCTTTTTGAGTAACCTCCCTCTAATACCACTTGAAAGTTAATAATTAAAGGTTAGCTAGTCACCTAGAGGGGGGGTGAATAGGTCTTTGAAATTTCTTAGGTCTTTTTGTTGTTTTCTTACTAAGTGATCTAGAGCTTGTCCTTTGTACCTGCAATATAAAAGAAGAACAAGCAACACAGCAAAGCACACAGATATTTATAGTGGTTCCCCAACAGGGTACATCCACTTTCCCTCCCACCTTTCTAACTTATGTTAGACAAGGCACAAACTCCTCCAAACTGCTCCTTAGAGATTACACCTCAGGCCCTCATCCTTATACTCAGGTTCTCTTCAGAACCCTACCTCAAAACCACAAAGGTTCCTACCTTAGAGCCCTGTAGTGCTCCTACAACTCAGTGGTCCTCAAACCACCTACCTCAGCTTATCTCTAAGGCCTACAACTAAGGTCTTTCATCCCTACAACTTCAGGCACAAGGCCCTACTCTCAGAGTGCTGCAGCACTCCTACAGCTCTGTACCCTTCCAGGTACCTATCTCAGTGCTCTTCCAGGAACCTACAGCTCAGTGACAAACTTGTCACCTATCTCAGGCCAAAAGCCCCTACACTCAGTCTCGTCCAAGACCTACAACTCAGTGACACACTTATCACCTACAGCTCAGTGACTCAACAGTCACCTACCTCAGCCACTAGGCCCTACTACTTAGGCTAGGAGGACAACCCTACTCTCAGATCCACACATGGATCCTACCTCAGTACTGTTGGGTCTATTGTTCCCAATGTACCTGATTTGTGAGAAGTCAAATAGGTCAATGTCACACACATCCACTATATTTGATGTGCATTTGAGGTCTTGAGTGCAGGTTGTCCATATCACATTGGTTGGACATGTAGACAGAATAAGTGGTTTCTGGACATAGTAAAAATCGATGAAGTCCACAGGCATTGAGTGGAGCAAGCTCACTCAACGCCAGAGGTATGGATTTAATATTGTCTAGTAGAAATTTGCCTAAGTCTACAGGCATTGAGTGAGGACAGCTCACTCAACGCCATATAACACATAGCATTGAGTCTATCTCAGCTTAACTGAAAGATAGCCAAAAACATGGTTAAGTCCACATGTGTTGAGTGTAGTCTACTCACTCAACCCCATACATCAAAAAGGTTGTGAGTCAGGATAAGTCAGTCTAAGCCTAGAGAAATTGGCTGAAAATGTGGCTAAGTTCACAGGCGTTGAGTGTGGTCTACACACTCAATACCATAAAGCTTTTAGCGTTGAGTGTTGCTGTGCCAGTCAACTGTCACAACCCGCATTTTCCCCGAATTAAATAATTATCAGAGTATGAGAAAACGCGCGTCATGATGCCACGTCAAGCAGGGGATAACTGCTGACGCTCAGGCAAAACCAACTGCTACTCTTTACGAAGAAAATCATGAGCTTAATGATTAGAAAATCAGTTATATTTTAGAGGCCGTATCCCTCGGCTCGGTGGATCACCTAGTCCACAGTTAAAAAACTATACTTATGCGCTGCGGAAAAATACTTTATTCAGGTTTAGCATCCTAAAGGGTGTATAAGAGTTCCAAGAGAACCACTCATACTATGCAAGACTCTACATTTAATTGATATTATATATAGGAAAAACGATCTTCATACGCTGCTTGGAAAATAGAGATTTTGTTTTATAAAACATGCTGATCAAGAGCTTACTTATAAGAATACTTATAGTTTAAAAGTAACTAGCAACCTAGCATAAATCCTTCTCAGAGCAAGTAGACTATCTCCAGAAAATGGTAGCAGCGTAAGTAATATATCCAGTACAAAGGTAAAAACTACCAGTGGGCGCCAACAACCTGACACGAACCCACTAGCACATATGTATGTCTGTAAGAAAGTACTAAAAACTACCTCACCAACAAGGCAAACGGATCTCCAAAGTCCAAGAGACCACCAACACCACCTCTGCAAACTAGCCACCCAACTGGCTACAACTCAGAACCTGAGGCATTCCAAAAGAAAACAGAATACCTCAGCAAGCAAAACAAGGTAAATCTGCATGAAGGAGTCAACCAAAGGGGGAAAAGTAACTGAAAATCATGCAGTAGAAAAAGTCACAACTGTCCAAAACAGGACAACAAGAAATGCACTACGAGCAAGGAAACAACAACAACCCAGCCCAGGAACTACATCCTGCAGGGCCTACTAGGCTACCAAGAGCCCAAAGTGCGCTGCAACCTACCAAGGAAGAAACTTCTAACATCCTAAGCTGTGGGAGATGGTAGTAGCAAAACAACAGCATGGATCCGGGTTGGAGGCAAACTCAGTCCCCCAACCACCTATTTCCATGCCAACTAGCTCAGGGGTCTACATGATAAAGTACAAGGGACCTTCCACCCCCTTGCCCAGCCCGTACCTGGAGCAAGATAGAAGAATAAGGGTGGCCTTGGCTAGATTTCACAACACCTCCCCCATGAAGAGCTTCAAACCACCACTACTATCCACAACCCACGATTTGGCCTTTAGGAAAGAAAACATGGCCGACAAGGAAACTACAAATTTAATCAAGGAAACTCACTCGGGAACATAAATCGAGGAAAGAGAAACAGTGTTGAAGTTACTCAACACGGCTCGGCGTTGGGTGGAATCCACTCAGTGCCTAACCAGACCTTGGCGTTGAGTGAGTTAGCCTCACTCAGCGCCAGAACAGCCATGGCGTTGAGTGAGGTCCACTCCCTCAACGCCTTCAGCGAAACCACAAAACCTAACAGCGGCGTTGAGTGAGTCTACCTCCCTCAACGCCAAAACAGCTTTGGCGTTGAGTGAGGTCAACTCTCTCTATGCCAAAGTTCACTTCCGCAGGGGAACTCTAAGCCAACGCCAACAAGAGAAGGTCGGCGGGAATGCCGACTGATTCTCGCCGAATCGGCGGGAATGCAGGACGTTTCTCGTCGAATCGGCGAGAATGCAGGATGATTCTCGACGACCGGCGGGAATCCAGAATGATTCTCGCCGAATCGGCGGAAATCAAGGATGATTCTCGCCGAATCGGCGGGAATCAAGGTTGATTCTCGCCGATCGGTGGGAATCACCGACGATACATGTCGAAATCGGCGGGAATCACTTGGTGATTCCCGTCGATTTTGACTTAGACGAAAATTTTCACTCAACCACCCCACCACTCAGCCGCAAAGAGCAAACAGAACTATGGCTTTGATTGTGTCCACCACACTCAACGCCAAGTCCGTGCGGCTTTTGTCTTTGAGTGTGTGCACCACACTCAACACCAAAACTCGAAAGTCTACCAAGACTAGTTCTAACCAGAGCCCTACCACAACAACCTCCCTCTCTCTCTCGGCTCCACCCGCAAAAGCACCCAACTAGAACTACAAATATGGAGTCTAAATGGTGAACACAACTAGCACGAGGAGCAAACAGCCCAAGGAGGGGGTTCATAGGAGAATCTAAGCCCTAAAACTTAGCAAGATAATAAGAGAATAAGCATGGTTTCTACCCTAGGGCTAACCGGGAAACATTCCAAAATTCAAAAGAACAATAATGGCAAGGGCAAGAATACCACTTGCCTCGATTTCCGGCGAAGCTTGGTCGGCTTTCCCTCCTCTTCGTTCTGCACTAGAAGGAGCAACACCTAAAAATATACTCCCGGACATTAATGGCGGAAAAAACCTCCAAACCGAAATCCCAATCTCACCAAAACTCCACGAAAATCAAATATCTTACCGTCGAAATGAAAGATCTGAGTCAGAGCAAGACAGCGCCGCTTTCGGAATCGAAATCCGTCCACGAACAAGCCCGGAATCACCGTCCGAAGGGGAGCAGGAACGGCGGTTTTTCTCCTCTGTTTTCCGCGAACAGGAGCGGCGGTTTCAAATGGGGAAGAAGATGATACGGGGGGGGGGGTTTTCATTCTATCCTATATATATATATATATATATATATATATATATAATAATATAATTTATTAAAGAATTACTTTAAGCACCAAAACGACGCGAAAACCGAACTACCTCGGAATTTGACGAAATTCGCACCGTAGCTAAATACCCACGCTACGAACACAACGGCGAAGTCGAAATTAACTTTCGACAAACAGAACTCGAGTTATACCCATATAAAGCCAAACACAAACATCCCCCCGAGAGGCCACACCGGGTCACCCAAAACGACTCGGCTTGCTAGGGGGATCTTGCCCATAGGCTACAAAATAGGGCACTCAGTTCTAAAGAGCTAAAACACACTCCACAAATGGCACAAGTCACGAAAACACGTCACCGTAAAGCCAAACGAGAATTTAAATAATCGCAGAAAAATCGGGGGCGTTACAGTCACTCCCCCTAAAAGAAAGTTTCTTCCCGAAACTTTACGCACAACACTTCTACTATAGAAGGAAAGTAATAATCCAAACATTACAAGAAGAAAAACAAACCAAACTAATCAGGGAAACAGCTGAGGGTAAGCCTCCCTCATAGCCGACTCTAACTCCCAAGTCGCGCTTTCCAAATCCTGATTCCTCCAAAGAACTTTCACCATCGGAATAGACTTCTTTCGCAGCACCCGTTCCTGAGTATCCAAAATACGGACCGGCACTTCAACAAAAGAGAGGTTGGGCTCCAACTGGGGCACAACGTTCAAGACTTGCCCACTGCTGCGCACGCACTTCCGCAATTGGCTAACATGGAAAATATTATGAACACCTGGGAAGTTTGCTGGCAAATCCAACCTGTAAGCTGACACGCCAATTCTTTCCAAAATCTTAAGCGGGCCCACATACCTCGGGTCCAATTTCCGATTCTTACCAAACCTCTTTACACCCACCATCGGGGAAACCTTAAGAAATACAAGGTCCCCCACAGAAAACTCTAAGGCAGACCTACGCCGATTGGCGTTCTTCTCGTACCTCTCCTGAGCTATACGAAGCTTTTCCCGAACAAGCTTCACTGCGACTTCCATTTCTTCGAGCGCATCAGGACCTAACAATGGCCTCTCACCAGCCTCAGCCCAAAACAACGGAGTTCTGCATCGCCTCCCATACAAGGCTTCGAACGGAGCCATCTGCAAGCTCTCCTGATAACTATTGTTGTAAGCAAATTCCATAAGTCGCAGCCGCTCATCCCACGCTCCACCATGGTATAAAGTGTAGCATCGGATCATATCCTCAACTATCTGATTCACCCGCTCCGTCTGCCCATTATTCTGTGGGTGGTACGCAGTAGAATACCTCAGATCCGTACCCAAACCCTCCTGCAGACTCTGCCAAAAACGAGAAGTAAACCGGGAGTCTCGATCAGAAATGATGCTAACCGGCACACCGTGGAGTCGGATGACTTCATTCAAGTACAACTCTGCTATCTTCTTCATAGGGTAATCAATCTTATATGGCACGAAGTGAGCACACTTCGTCAATCTATCCACTATAACCCAAACAGAATCAAATCCCCTCGGGGATCGCGGTAAACCCGTGATGAAATCCATAGATATACTCTCCCACTTCCAAGTCGGGATCTCTAGCGGAGTCAACTTACCACCAGGCCTTCCATGATCGGCCTTCACTCGCTTGCAAGTATGGCACTCCGCAACAAATCGGGCTATATCTCCCTTCATGCCATACCACCAGGCAATTTGCTTTAAGTCACGATACATCTTCGTAGATCCTGGATGATAGGCAACGCTGGATCCATGAGCCTCTCTGCAAACCATACCCCGAATGTCCCCAACCGCGGGGATGCAAAATCTGCCACGGTACTTCAAAGTTCCCGCATCATCGATGGAATAATCCGGCAACTCTCCTCTCTTAGTCCTGGAGTACATGTGAAGAAGATCCGGGTCGTCCTTCTGGTGAAGTCTGGTCAAAGAAATCCAAGACGGCTCTGCCACTGACAAACTACTCTGCAGGCCACCGCATTTCACCGATATATCCATAAGGAGGAACTCTTCCACTAAACGGTCGGCGGAGAGATTAAAGATTTTACTCATCCTCCGACTCAGGGCGTCGGCCACCACATTGGCCTTGCCTGGGTGATACTGGATCTCTACCTCAAAATCGGCCACATACTCTAGCCACCGACGCTGGCGCAGATTTAACTCCTTCTGCGTGAACACGTACTTCAGGCTCTTATGGTCGGTGAAGATCTTGCACTGAGCCCCATAAAGTAGGTGTCTCCACAGCTTCAATGCATAAATAACTGCTGCGAACTCGAGGTCATGCGTAGGATAATTCTTCTCATGCGTCTTCAGTTGCCTTGACCCATAGGCATTCACCTTACCCACCTGCATTAATACGCATCCCAGACCCACATGCGAAGCATCCACGTATACATCATAATCCATGCCCTCGGTAGGCAGGGTCAGGACAGGAGCAGTGCACAATCTCCTCTTTAACTCCAGGAAGGCTTCTTCGCACTTCTCGCTCCAAACAAAAGCCACGTTCTTCTGAGTCAGCTTAGTCAGAGGTGCAGCTAGGGTAGAGAAACCCTCCACAAACCTCCTGTAGTAGCCGGCTAACCCTAGGAAGCTCCTGATCTCTTTGGGCGTGCCCGGCCTACTCCAATCCATCACTGCTGTGATCTTTTCCGGGTCAACCGAGATCCCATCCTCATTCACCACGTTGCCCAGAAACGAGACCTGAGGCAACCAAAATTCGCACTTGCTTAACTTGGCGAATAACTTATGGTTCCTTAACTCCGATAGAACCAAGCGCAGATACTGCTCATGCTCCTCAGCACTGCGAGAGTAAACCAACACATCATCGATGAAGACCACCACGAACTTATCTAGGAAATCCTTGAACACCCGGTTCATCATATCCATGAACGCTGATGGAGCGTTGGTCAATCCAAACGACATTACTAAGAACTCAAAATGTCCGTGCCTTGATCTAAACGCAGTCCGTGGAATATCAGCATCACGGATCCTAAGCTGATGATAGCCTGAACGAAGGTCAATCTTGGAGAAGACCGTGCTACCACGCATCTGGTCAAATAAGTCATCGATCCTTGGCAGAGGGTACCTGTTCTTGATTGTGACCTTGTTCAGCTCCCTATAGTCGATGCAAAGCCGCATTGACCCATCTTTCTTCTTCACAAATAGTATAGGAGCACCCCAAGGCGACGAACTCTGCCTGATAAACCCTTTCGCCAACAACTCATCGAACTAAATTCGCAACTCCTCTAGCTCTCGAGGGGCCATCCGGTATGGCGCCTTAGCAATAGGGCGCGTACCCGGCTCCAAATCGATCACAAACTCAACATCCCGCTCGGGAGGAAGACCAGGAATGTCATCAGGAAAAACATCGGAGAAATCTCGCACAACTGGAATCTCCTCTAAGCGCGGCACACTAACAGCGGTCCCAACCACCGAGACCAAACAAGCAAAACAGTCCGAAAGAAAAAACTTCTGAGCACATACGCAGAGATGACAGGAGAATCCTGGCTCAGATCCGCATACACGCTTCCTGGCTGACCGTCATCCCTGATGAAGTCCAAGCACTTCCCTTTGCACTGAATGACTGCATCATACCTGGACAGCCAGTCCATGCCCAAAATAACATCAAAGTCCTCCAGATCAATCATCTTCAGGTCTGCCTTCGTAAGGAAGTCCCCCAACAAAACAGGGCAATCCAACATGCCCACATCTGACAACACAGATTCACCTAGAGGGGAACTTAACACGAAAGGTATCCCGAACTCGATCTAAAGTCAACCGATGTCGCTCTACAAAGGCTCTAGCCACGAACGAGTGGGTAGCGCCGGAGTCAAACAGAACACGCGCCTAGCGGTTCTTCACCTTAAACTTCCCTATAGGAACAAATATAACTAAGGAACTACCACAACAATACTACAAACATTCTAGCAAGACAAGAGCAAAACATTCAGGCTAGAATGACAACTAACCTGAGATGACCAGAGTCGAAGCTTCAGCCTCCTCGGAAGAGATCACGTTCAGCTTTCCCTTTCCCTTGTCCACACGCTGAGGTGGAGGTAATGCCTGAAGAGGACACTGCTTGCAGGGCAGGCTGGACCTGAGGACACCTAGACTTGATGTGTCCCTTCTGCCCACACTGGAAACAGACTTTATCCTTGGACCAGCACTGGGCAGCATCATGCCCGGGTCGCTTGCAAACAGAACAGGAGACATCTCTCCTCGGAGTACCCTGAATCGCATGAAACTGCTCCTTCCTCTGAGCTGCTGCTCTCTTGAAACATCTCTCGACCGGGTGGCCTGACCGGCCACAGAAACTACACAACACTTTGCTCTTCTTCCCAGGAACCGCATCCGGTACCCGGGGTTTCTTTTCCTCCACAGACTTCCTCTTATCCTTCCAACTTTGCTGTCCTCTGCTCTTCGCGGTCTCAATAGCCTCCACCTTCAGAGCAGCCTCCACTACTCCTGCGTAAGTTTCTGACCCATAAGCACTAGTCAACTACTGTACCTCACTCCTCAAACCACCGAGAAATCGCTTAACTCGATCAGCCTCAACGCTGACCAATCCAGGGGCAAAACGGCTCAACTTGCTGAATTCTATCTCATACTCACCCACCGTGAGCTACCTTTGCTTCAGATGGAGGAAGTCGTTCATGAGGCGGTCACGCTCGACCGAGGGTAAGAACTTCCTCAATAGCATCTCCTTGAACACTTCCCAAGAGCATCTGGTTACCAAGCTCTCCTTCTCTCTCAGCCACCAACTCTTAGCCAAACCTTTAAGCTGATAGGCGGCTATCATCACCCTCTGATCGTCTGCAATCCCTGAATACGAGAACATCTCCTCCATGGAGATCAGCCAGTCGTCTATCACCATGAAGTCTGTCTTCCCGTCATAAGTGGGAGGGCTCAGCCTCTGAAATTGTGAGATGAAGGCCATCTCCGCTGGCACCACCACTGGAGGTCTTAAGGGTGCAAGAGGGGGAGGAACAGCAATCCCCCCTGCAGGGCCTTGCACTCCCTGAGTCTGACCCGCCACAACTGCTACCAAAGACTGGATCTGGGCTCGCACCTCCACCAACTGCCTGCTCAAGGAATCGCTACTCTGCCGCAAGCTTTCGATTACCGCATCATTCTGAGCTCCAGAAGACTCACTCTCAGACAGGGGAGTTGATCTAGTCGAAGGACGTCTCGCCATCCTAAAGTCATAGCAACACTAGTTAGATCCTAGTACAACGGCTAGACTCAACTACTAGTACAGACCATACATATATAGATATGAACTTAAAGCTGCTAAACTTGCTCTGGGAGTTTACCTTTTACAAAACTTTATGTTATGTCCTAACCTAGGATGGTTAACCACCACCATACTAATTCTTGTGCCTAGATCGGGAATGCATGACTTTATATTATTTTTGACTCGAAAACTTATGTGTGTACATATGTCATCCTGCCAGTCTTTAGCTTGGCACGTTGTGCTTATGCCATGTTATGCTATGCATGATTGTGCTATGCATTCTAAAAAAAAGTCCTAATGCATGTTATGAGCGGAGTACACATGAAAATGTTATGCATCCCATACTACATAACATTCGCATGCAACGAATAAGAAAATGTGCTAGTCGCAGCCATGTGGTGAGGTTATGCATCCCATACTACATAACCCTCACATGTTGCCCCTATGGTGGATCCATATACGAACACATATTATGCATCCCATACTACATAATATGCCCCGTATACTTCATGTTATGCTATGAGTGTAGTGTTCGTGCTTTTGCCAAGACGTGCTGACGACATATCGGTGTGTGAATGACATGATGTTGAACTACTAAAAGCAAACAAAGGAAGGTTGCCCGACTAACTTGTCAAGCAACCTCCCTCTGATACCAACTGTCACAACTCGCATTTTCCCCGAATTAAATAATTATCAGAGTATGAGAAAACGCGCGTCATGATGCCACGTCAAGCAGGGGATAACTGTTGACGCTCAGGCAAAACCAACTGCTACTCTTTACGAAAGAAAATCATGAGCTTAATGATTAGAAAATCAGTTATATTTTAGAGGCCGTATCCCTCGGCTCGGTGGATCACCTAGTCCACAGTTAAAAAAATTATACTTATGCGCTGCGGAAAAATACTTTATTCAGGTTTAGCATCCTAAAGGGTGTATAAGAGTTCCAAGAGAACCACTCATACTATGCAAGACTCTACATTTAATTGATATTATATATAGGAAAAACGATCTTCATACGCTGCTTGGAAAATAGAGATTTTGTTTTATAAAACATGCTGATCAAGAGCTTACTTATAAGAATACTTATAGTTTAAAAGTAACTAGCAACCTAGCATAAATCCTTCTCAGAGCAAGTAGACTATCTCCAGAAAACGGTAGCAGCATAAGTAATATATCCAGTACAAAGGTAAAAACTACCAGTGGGCGCCAACAACCTGACACGAACCCACTGGCACATATGTATGTCTGTAAGAAAGTACTAAAAACTACCTCACCAACAAGGCAAACGGATCTCCAAAGTCTAGGAGACCACCAACACCACCTCTGAAAACTAGCCACCCAACTGGCTACAACTCAGAACCTGAGGCATTCCAAAAGAAAACAGAATACCTCAGCAAGCAAAACAAGGTAAAATCTGCATGAAGGAGTCAACCAAAGGGGGAAAAGTAACTGAAAATCATGCAGTATAAAAAGTCACAACTGTCCAAAACAGGACAACAAGAAATGCACTACGAGCAAGGAAACAACAACAACCCAGCCCAGGAACTACATCCTGCAGGGCCTACTAGGCTACTAAGAGCCCAAAGTGCTGCAACCTACCAAGGAAGAAACTTCTAACACCCTAAGCTGTGGGAGATGGTAGTAGCAAAACAATAGCATGGATCCGGGTTGGAGGCAAACTCAGTCCCCCAACCACTTATTTCCATGCCAACCAGCTCAGGGGTCTACATGATAAAGCACAAGGGACCTTCCACCCCCTTGCCCAGCTCGTACTTGGAGCAAGATAGAAGAATAAGGGTGGCCTTGGCTAGATTTCACAACACCTCCCCCATGAAGAGCTTCAAACCACCACTACTATCCACAACCCACGATTCGGCCTTTAGGAAAGAAAACATGGCCGACAAGGAAACTACAAATTTAATCAAGGAAACTCACTCGGGAACATAAATCGAGGAAAGAGAAACAGTGTTGAAGTTACTCAACACGGCTCGGCGTTGGGTGGAATCCACTCAGTGCCTAACCAAACCTTGGCGTTGAGTGAGTTAGCCTCACTCAGCGCCAGAACAGCCATGGCGTTGAGTGAGGTCCACTCCCTCAACGCCTTCAGCGAAACCACAAAACCTAACAGCGGCGTTGAGTGAGTCTACCTCCCTCAACGCCAAAACAGCTTTGGCATTGAGTGAGGTCAACTCTCTCTATGCCAAAGTTCACTTCCGCAGGGGAACCCTAAGCCAATGCCAACAAGAGAAGGTCAGCGGGAATGCCGACTGATTCTCGCCGAATCGGCGGGAATGCAGGACAATTCTCGCCGAATCGGCGAGAATGCAGGATGATTCTCGACGACCGACGGGAATCCAGAATGATTCTCGCCGAATCGGAGGGAATCAAGGATGATTCTTGCCGAATCGGCGGGAATCAAGGTTGATTCCTGCCGATCGGTGGGAATCACCGACGATACACGTCGAAATCGGCGGGAATCACCTGGTGATTCCCGTCGATTTTGACTTAGACGAAAATTTTCACTCAACCACCCCACCACTCAGCCACAAAGAACAAACCGAACTATGGCTTTGAGTGTGTCCACCACACTCAACGCCAAGTCCGGGCGGCTTTTGGCTTTGAGTGTGTGCACCACACTCAACACCAAAACTCGAAAGTCTACCAAGACTAGTTCTAACCAGAGCCCTACCACAACAACCTCCCTCACTCTCTCTCTCGGCTCCACCCGCAAAAGCACCCAACTAGAACTACAAATCTGGAGTCTAAATGGTGAACACAACTAGCACGAGGAGCAAACAGCCCAAGGAGGGGGCTCATAGGAGAATCTAAGCCCTAAAACTTAGCAAGATAATAAGAAAATAAGCATGGTTTCTACCCTAGGGCTAACCGGGAAACATTCCAAAATTCAAAAGAACAACAATGGCAAGGGCAAGAATACCACTTGCCTCGATTTCCGGCGAAGCTTGGTCGGCTTTCCCTCCTCTTCGTTCTGCACTAGAAGGAGGCAACACCTAAAAATATACTCCCGGACATTAATGGCGGAAAAAACCTCCAAACCGAAATCCCAATCTCACCAAAACTCCACGAAAATCAAATATCTTACCGTCGAAATGAAGATCTGAGCGAGAGCAAGACAACGCCGCTTTCGGAATCGAAATCCGTCCACGAACAAGCCCGGAATCACCGTCCGAAGGGGAGCAGGAACGGCGGTTTTTCTCCTTTGTTTTCCACGAACAGGAGCAGACGGTTTCAAATGGGGAAGAAGATGATACGGGGGGGGGGGGGGGGTTTCATTCTATCCTATATATATATATATATATATATATATATATTAATATATAATAATATAATTTATTAAAGAATTACTTAAAGCACCAAAACGACGCGAAAACCGAACTACCTCGGAATTTGACGAAATTCGCACCGTAGCTAAATACCCACGCTACGAACACAACGGCGAAGTCGAAATTAACTTTCGACGAACAGAACTCGAGTTATACCCATATAAAGCCAAACACAAACATCCCCCCGAGAGGCCACACCGGGTCACCCAAAACGACTCGGCTTGCTAGGGGGATCTTGCCCATAGGCTACAAAATAGAGCACTAAGTTCTAAAGAGCTAAACCACACTCCACAAATGGCACAAGCCACGAAAACGCGTCACCGTAACGCCAAACGAGAATTTAAATAATCGCAGAAAAATCGGGGGCGTTACATCAACTCCACAAAAAAGTTGGGCAAAATTTTAACTAAGTCCACAGGCATTGAGTGTAGCTTACTCACTCAACGCTACATAACAGAAAAATTCTGTTAAGTAGTTTGGTATTGAGTGGAGCTTACTCTGTCAATGCCAAGGCATAGAAATATTTGCCAAGGCAAATAGCGTTGAGTGAGGCAAGCTCACTCAACGCTCTCGACGCTCTCAATGCCTTGAACCAAAAATTTGGCTAAGTCTAAATAAGTGGACTGGTTGGCTTTCGTCGAGCTCAGCTTCGTCGAACTGAGCTCAGCGTTTGTCGAACTGAGCCTAGAGTTCGTCGAACTGAGTTTGGCCTTTCGCCGTACTAAGTCTACAGTTTGTCGAACTGAACTTGTGCTTTCGTCGAGCTGATCTTGCCGTTTGTCGAATGGAGCTCAGCGTTCGTCGAGCTCAATACTTAGATAGACAGAATTTTTTCTAAGTGTTATGGCGTTGAGTGAAACCTACTCACTCAACGCCTTTGGTTCTGATGATTGAATTTTGTCCTAGTCCAAAGATGCTGAGTCATGCTGACGTCAGCAAAGTCAAATAGTCAACCAAAATTTAAATGTTGCGGAAATGCTGCCAGAGACGATGGCTGCCAGCTATTATCATCCTCTTCACTTTCTAAGAAATATTTTCATCATAAAGTGTTGGGGCCCACACAGAGCAAGGAGCCGTTGAATAAAGATTAAATGTAAAGCATGCGCTGAATGGCTTAATCTCAGCCATCAATCCTGGTGGTGGGACCCACTGCTCAATTGGCCTTCAGAGAATAAAAAGAAGCAAATTGGCTAGGGCAATCAATCGAATCAATTCCTTGTCTGGGTTTCTTGAAAATGAAAAGTGCGGCCGAACATCATCATCTTCCTCGCCATTTTCGTCGAGCTTGAAGAAGTTGTTCTGCACAGAGAACCTTACTGGGAAAGATATAGCTGAAGCAATTACCATCTATAATAGCAGGTTCATAAGCGACTCTGAGGAAGCATATCGACAAGCTCTGCAGAGAAAAGAAAGATGTTTAAAGAAAGATTCTACTTCCTACTTCATTGTCTTCAACAACAATAGCTAGGACTGATATCTGTTCAGTCCAGGAGGAAGAAACACGGAGTTCTTGCTCTAGTGTCTAATCATACAACCTTTCTTATTCTTTTGCTTATATTCTTTGTGAGTCTGGAGTTGTATGCATGTATTATAAAGGCTAAGATCTTTGTGACCTGTATTTTGCTTGGTGTTGTGTGAAAGGTCTTTGTGACCTGGGCTTGGCTTAGTGCCTAGGTGTTAGGTCTGTGTGACCTGTGTGGTTCCTGCGAGATCTGTGCTGTAAGCTATTAAGTAGCTGAGTTCTAGAGGGAAAGCCGAATCTAACACACTGATAGATAGGCGCGGAGGGACAGTAGATGTACCCAAGATTTAGAACCACTATAAAATTATTGTGTCATCTGTGAATGTTCTTGAAAGCTGATAACTAACCTAATCATAGGCACTGAAATCTGATCACATGTTAGAAAAGTTAAATAGAGACAAAAACCTATTCACCCCCCCCCCCCTCTAGGTTTTAGATAGCCTTGAAAACAAGACTTTCAAGTACCCCTGTAGGGCACTTACCTCAGTGACTAATTAGTCACCTACAACTAAGGAACAAAAGGTCATACATCTCAGATTCAGATAACCAGATTCCTATAAGAAATTAATCAGTAATTATAATAAATTAAAACACTAACTAAAAGATAAATCTCAGAGTCCACCATGCTGAACTGAGCAAATATCAGTCCATCCCTCTTGTTGTAGAAGGAATTAATCATCTTCTACAGCTAACTGCTTTTCTAATGCACTGAATAATAGTTATCTGTTGTTGAAGGATGACAGCCCTTCACACAGCTATCTCTCCTTGCTGATGGGATGAATCAGTTTTATTCTGCAAAGAACAAACTTGTTGAACTGGAAAAGCTTCAGCTATCTTTCCTTTACGTGCAGGATTGCTCTGCTGGACTTGGCTTTCAAGCTCTTCGGAGAAGATGAAGTCCAGCCGTCTCTATTTTCCGTTAACCCTAATCCCCTTTTCTCTCTACTTTTTATATCTGTTGATTTGAATCAACGACACTATTTGAGTGTGGGCCCAACCAAGGGTTGTGAGCGCCACCTCCCTCAGAAGATGACAAATAGTAGCTTCCGGCGCTACTGTAGCTTTCCCGCAATAACATAAAATACTTTGACTTTGCTAACTTCTTGTGATGTCAGTAGTGGTCATCCGGTGCTGCTGTAGCTTTCCCCGAACGATATGAAATACTTTAAACTATTGACTTTTGGTGACGTCAGCAGTGGTCATCACTTTCTGGACTTAGAGAAATTTCAGAACTCATTAAGCGTTGCGTGATGTTAAGTCACTCAACACACGCTGACTTGGATCTTCATTAGAAGCGTTGATTGAACCTGCTTCACTCCACACTTCTGGACTTAGAGAATTTCTGTTGGCTTTGTCTCAGCGGTTTCTTCTCAACTGTCTCAGCAGTTTCTTATCAATTGTCTCAACGCTTCCTTCTTCACAGTTGACACTATCTCCTATCTCAGCGGTTGTGCTAAGACCAATACTTCTCTCAATGCTTTGTATTGAGCTTCTCAGTTGTCTCCGTAGTTATGCTGAGACTTTATTCTTAGCTGTCTCAGGCGTCTCGACGCTTTTGCCTTAGTCAAATTAACTAACTTCCAGCTTACTCTTTTTGTTCACTTGTCCAATTAAGGACAACATGCATGCATGAATATAAGCATACATCAAATAAAATATGCCCCTTAACATGATTGGTGATGCCTCTTCAAATCCTGAGGAACATTATAGGGCACAATTTCCAATAACCCTTACTATACAACCCAGTATTTATCTTAGGATATAAAATCACATAGAAAAAATTTGTTAAGTTAAATCTGGGGTTTTTCTCAACACTCTCTCTTCTATTGCTCTCTTGGTTTTGGAAACTCCTTCCAAAAAAATTTATCTTTGAATGAAATTTGTTGATTCTTGTGTAAGCATACTAAATTGATGTTGGGCTAATGGGAGCTTTGAGCCCCTTCCTTTCTCGACCTTCTTCCTGATATTAATTTTGATGGCTTGCCCTAATTCTTTCTTCCTCCCAGTGAACTAATTTTAGTTTTATTGTTTTAAGGAATTTGATTCCTTGTAGTTGTACCCTCCTTAACAGAATGGCTAGTTGGGGAATAAAATGGTTTTGTTTATTATTTCATGTTTCTGGATTACTAGAAGGCTTATCTGAATTCAAGATTATAAAGAATTTGTTAGGTAAGGTGTAAATTCTATTTTAATTTGCTATGTCTGAGTGGTTTAGATTTTGAAAGCTTGATTTTGTTTGTTCAACTTAAAATCTAAGTTGTATCAAGCTAATATTATTGAAATCCATGTGTTTAATTTATAACTTTTAATTTTCATTATTTAATACTTGTTTCACTGCTAAGTATGAATATCACTATGTTCTACTAAATTGGCCCTTCCAGCATTAATAAAAAATAAGGCTTGAAAAGATACACTTATATGTTGGTAAGATTAGGTGCCTATTTGGATAAGATAATCATGTTTTCTTCTACAAAAGGTTATTGAGATTGATGACCTCAATTGAATAGAATTTTGGGTGTGGGAATACTATGATAAGAAATCAGGAGCAATCAAAGGCAGGGAGTCGAACAAACGATTTCTTCTTCATCGAGCTGTCTAGTTTTGGATAAGGGTCCCGCCATCAGTATTTTTTCCCTTCTAGGCCAACGCTTTTCTCATTTTTTATCATGTTGTGCAATCATTTGGGTTGATAAATACAAGTGGATCATCTTCCGCTTCTTCATCTACAACATCTTCACCATCTCCCTGGTTTTTGAATGATAATTTGGGACTGCTCTGCACAATCGGCTTCATCTCCATCATAAAAACTCCAGGACTCGAGGAATGAAGTATTAACCCTCTTTCTCTTTCTGTTATTCATCTTTCCACCCATTATTGTTGATAACTCAAATTTCTCTTCTACTATTTAATGGATGTTGTCTTCTTCCATGTCATTTTAGAGAGAACTCAAGCTTGATTTTTACCTTGGTTAATTCCATGAATAAAAGTAAGAGCTCCATGGTTGGAATATTTTAACCCAATGTTTAACTTGTATAAATGAAAGTAATTGTGGAAGGTATTTTGAGGACTCAATTACCTGGTAACTTGTTCAATTTTTTAGTTCTTATAATTTAAAGTTGTTGGGGTTTATTGATTTATATAATATTGCTCAAATATTTGATAATTGGGAAGGAAGAGAAACACATATCCCTTTCTATATATTCTTCTATATTCTTGCTAAATTTTAAGTGTTATGGATGGACATAGAGTTGGGAATTCTTTTCTAATCTCTTACATGGTTTCTAATTAAATAATTATTCTTATTTGGCATAATTCTTTGTTTTGAGTTGTTATTGACTACCTTATCCACCAACAGTTAAGCTAATATATTTAAGTTATTTCTATTTTACTTTGGGATTTACATCATGGTTGTTCAAGGTAGGTAAAAGAACGGATTGAGTTTCTTCAAAAGAACAAATCTATTGAGTTGAGGTTTTTCTTCCACTATGAAATAGGCTACATAAACTTCCTTTGCTTGATTTTGTTTTCTTAGTATAGATTTTCTTCTACAATCATTTTATATCATGAAAGCTTAGTGGTTGAGTGACTGGTATTGGATATTAATTTCAATAAGTTGGGAGCATCCATAAATGTCCTTGTTTCATTTAATAAACCCTTTTTGTATTATTATTGGTCTTATAGTTCTTATTTAATTAGGTTTATTTCAAACTTATCCCTGTTGTTGAAATCTAACTAATTACAAAACTCAACTTAATTTATGATGAACAATGGGTCATAACACAAGAGTCCATGAAATATAGCAAGCCGAGCCGAGGGCTAGGTTTACCAAATTCATATGGTTTTATATATAATTTACTAAGTTTGTTGGCATGATGACCCTTGGGCATTGGACAAACTTTGTAATTCCTTTATTTCTTAGCCTGAACAGTTCTATTAAATTACATTTTTTCACCAGTTTTTCCTTATGACATTAAATTGATATTTATGATGTTGATAGATTAACTGTGCCATCAAGAATATTATTCCTTAGGGAATATTATGTCATAAACAATTGTGTTGTAGGGAGTATACCGGATGGCCGATGAGTTTACTATAAATCACCCCACATGTTGGATGGTATGAAAGTATTAACAATGTGGCACCAATAGAACTATGTGGGTTTGGCATCATATACAGGTCGATATGGAGTACATAGGGTTTGTTTGGGTGAAGACCCCCACGTCCTGAAGGGGAGTCATATTGACACTCCCCATATAGATCATTTCCTACACTTGACATTGATAGGTATTTTGTGTTGTTCATTATTCGAATATTTTATTATAAGCGGATGTTATAGGTGCAGGTGGAGGATGATGTGTGGAAAAAGGTGAAAGCCACATAACAAGCTGAAAGAAAAGGGATAGATCACACTAAATCTAGAGTTTATATATATGTATATATATATAAAGAAAACATTCAGCATAGAAATAGAAAGCAAAGGCAAAACAGGCGACAAAAGGAGATTATAGTGGTTCCCCTAAAACTTGGGTACATCCACTCTTCTACCACCCTGGTAGGAATCCAATACAGTTTTTTGATCAGGTGTTCTGCCACCACAAGTTTTTGCTCAGGTTCCCTATCACCACAAGATCTATTTTCAAGGGAGATCTAACAACCCTTTGAGCTTTTGATAAGGTGCTCAAAAACCAAGCCAATTCTTTTGATCAGGAGACTTGACAACCAAAGAGATAACTTTTGAAGGGAGTTAAAAACCCTTTTACACAGTGAATGGAAAAGTAAAAGTGATATTCTCTTCTCTTTCTCAATAATCTGAGAATACTAGTGGATTGATGTTGTTGTCAAAGCTCCCCCTGAGATGTAGAATGATTCAGGAGAATGGAAGCTTTGCTCAGGGTGTAGGCCTTCAAAGAAAACTTTTCCTTCCAGTATATGTATCTGAGTGATTGTGATGTTGATCTCAGAATGATGATTGTTTGCTGGAAGAAAAGCTTGAGGCAGAAAGTCTGAATAAGTAAGTCTATAACTGTCAGTGTGTGTCTTTGCTTTAATAAAAACTTCTGATGATATATTTTAAATGTCCTGAGAGGGAATTCAAATCTTTGAATTCATTCCATCTTAAATGGTTGAAGCATTCCCCGAGAATGGTAGCTGCATTGGGAATCAAATAACATTAAACTCTCTACTTTAATCCATATTTAATGCTGCCTTAAAACGGCTATATTCATTAAGAATATTTAGTATTAAGTATCTGAGTTTAATTGGCTGTAATTAATCCTTGAATTTATTCTGTCTTTGGTAACTGCAACTGCCTAAAGAAATCGTCGATTGCAGCAATCATTTCATCGACCTCACCTCGGAGTTCGTCGATCTAGGCTTGGCTTTCGTCGAGATGAATTTCTGATTTGAGATCAGCATTTATCGACCTGAGCTCGGAGTTTGTCGAGCTCAACTCAGAGAAGGAGCTCTGAGTTCGTCAATCTGAGATCGACGATCGTCGAGCTGAATTTGACTATCGTCGAACTGAATTTCCTGAACTTGAAATCTTCAAAGTCAAAACACTAGAAAATCTTATGACCCTAGACTATACAATATGGGTCAATCTAAGTAGCCTAATAGTAATCCTTACCCAAATCAGACATACAATCTCCCCCTATTTGGGTGAGGATACTATTTACAAAAACAGAACAAAAAACATAAAGAAATCTGACTGAATTATAAATCTTCAGTAGATATACAAAGGTTATTTGAGAATATTTTTTAACGAAAAAGATTTAAAGTTATATAAAAAAAGAGAATCTTTCTGATGAGCTGCTGATGGAAGAACTGAAGATGATTTGGTGAGAGAAAGCTCTCTAGTAGAATCTTTAGCTTCCCTTTTGCTCAGCTTTAGATCTTGACAACCTATAGATTTTCTGAAGAGAGACTGTAAACACACAGCTTCTTGAGACTATCAAGTACCACTATTCCTCTATGGTAGGATAAATCTTTTTCTGAAAAGAAGGTTAGATGTTCTCGACCCAAATTACCTTGGGTCCTAATTTTCTTTCATAACAATAATTGGAAATATAAGAATACTCTGGTTGATCTTTATAACCTAGTGGATGATGTTTCCTAGGAGGGATGATCCATTGAGTAAAAGAATTCATAAATTTCTGTGTTTGATTATATTTTTGATATGAGTTAAAAATTTTCTTTTGAAAATCTGAGTTCGACGAATCATATTGATTTCGTCGATCTGAGTTCGACGAATAGAAGTGGGTTCGTCGAGCTCCATTCACAGAATGATAGTAGTTGTTTTCTGTGTTCCTCATTCGTCGATCTCGGTTCGACGACTCATATAGATTTTGTCGATCACAGTTTCTTTGATAATTATTTTGAAATCTAGTATTCATAGTTCATCGATCGGAGTTCGACGAATGATGCTGATTTCGTCGATCTCGGTTCGACGAAATATTTTGAACATAATTTTTCTGAAAATTCTTAATTGGTTTTGGTTTAATATTATGTAAAACTTTAGCTGCTTTATTTAAATCTTCTAACTTTTTTCCCTTTTGCTAATTTTAAAGAAACTATCTGTTTAAGAGAATTTTTTAAATCTTCTTTAAGTTTTATGTTTTCAGAAGATAGATTATTTTGTTCAATTAATTTCTCGTTGAGAAGTTTTATTTCTTTCTCAGATTGAAATAAAACTTTACATAATAATTGAAAATCTGTTTTAAAGCGTTCTGAAGTAAAATTAAAAGAGGTGATTACCTGGTCTTCTTCAGACTCATATTTTGAATTAGAATTGTTGTAGGATGCATTTATTGCCATCAGACAGAATTCTCTTGCTATTGATTCTTCTTCATCTTTAGTTGTACAGGATGAAGTTTCTGAATCTCATTCATTCCATGTTTCAGCAACCATTACTGTGAGAGAGTTCCAAAATTCCTTTGCCAAAGAGAACTCAGTAACTTCTTGAAAAATATCATCAGACATTGATTGATCCAAAATGTTCATGGCTTTGGCATCTGCGATTTTTAGTTTCTTCTGAGCATGAGTCCACTCAGGCAGTGGAACTACACTTGTGCTTGTTGTTGTAGTTGGTGTAGGGGGCCTGTCAAAATAGAATTGTATATGTCTTCATTAATGGAATTTATATATAATATGATCCTTGCCTTCCAAAGTGCAAACTTGTTAAGATTGCACACTGGAGGTCTGGTACATGAGTACTCCTTATTTTATGCCATGAAATAAAAAGACACTAGAGTAAATGGGATCTATCAAAGATCTTTTGGTTCAGGTGTTTGCCTGTGAAACCAAACAAACTTACCCTCTGATACCAATTGAAAGAAAGGGGATAGATCACACTAACTCTAGAGTTTATATATACATGTATATATATATAAAGAAAACATTCAGCATAGAAATAGAAAACAAAGGCAAACCAGTTGACACAAGGAGATTATAGTAGTTCCCCTAAAACTTGGGTACATCCACTCTTCTACAACCCTGGTAGGAATCCACTACAGGTTTTTGATCAGGTGCCCTTCCACCAAAGGTTTTTGCTCAGGTGTCCTGTCACCACAAGATCTATTTTCAAGGGAGATCTAACAACCCTTTGAGCTTTTGACTAGGTGCTAAAAACCAAACCAAGTCTTTTGATCAGGAGACTTGACAACCAAAGGGATAACTTTTGAAGAGAGTTAAAAACCCTTTTACACAGTGAATTGAAAAGTAAAAGTGATATTGTGTTCTCTTTCTTAATAATTTGAGAAGACTAGTGGATTGTTGTTGTTGTCAAAGCTCCCCCTGAGATGTAAAATGATTCAGGAGAATGGAAGCTCTGCTCAGGGTGTAGGCCTTCAAAGAAAACTTCTCCTTCCAGTATATGTATCTGAGTGATTGTGAGGTTGATCTCAGAATGATGATTGTTTGCTAGAAAAATAGCTTGAGGCAGAAAGTCTGAATTAGTAAGTCTGTAAATGTCTGTGTGTGTCTCTCTTTCAAAAAAACTTCTGATGATATATTTTAAATGTCCCGAGGGGAATTCAAAACTTTGAATTCATTTCATCTGAAATGGCTGAAGCATTCCCCGAGAATAATAGCTGCCTTGGGAATCAAATAATATTAAACTCTCTGATTTTATCCATATTTAATGCTGCCTTAGAACGGCTATATTCATTAAGAATATTTAGCATTAAGTATCTGCGTTTAATTGGCTGTAATTAATCCTTGAATTTATTCTGTCTTTGGTAACTGCAACTGCCTAAATTAATCGTCGATCGCAACAATCATTTTGTCGACCTCAGCTCGGAGTTTGTCGATTTGGGCTTGGCTTTTGTCGAGCAAAATTTCTAACATGAGATCAGCGTTCGTCGACTTAAGCTCGGAGTTCGTCGAGCTTAACTCAGAGAAGGAGCTCTGAGTTCGTCGATCTGAGATCGACGATCGTCGAGCTGAATTTCCTGAACTTGAAATCTTCAAAGTCAAAACCCTGGAAAATCCTATGACCCTAGACTATACAAGATGATTCAATCTAAGCATCCTAATAGTAATCCTTGCCCAAATCTGAACTAGGGTTCTAACACCAGCTACTTCAAGTATAATTTAATTATGTCGCATCATTCTTACTTATATCGTTGTATTCATTGTTGATTGTACCTTAAAATGATATGATATAGTTGTCTTAGCTATCGTTACTTGTTAGCACTTCTGCAAATCTTAACACATCAATATAGATACGGGTTTCTATGTAGTTATGTGATAGTGATGCAGGACGATAACTTGTATTTCGTTAAATTTTAATCGGACGTTTGAATAATTAAGTCTTTCTATAGTCTGCTATTAAGCACATCCCACTGATTGTACCTCGACACTCTCGTTAATAACCTTGGTAGCGTGTCTTAGTGGTGGTGTGTAATAAGATCCGTCGGACGGACAACCTTTTTGAGGGGGATCTTACACTAGTCAGTGCTCCTAATAAACAATATGCATATGTCTCATATAATTCATAATCAAATGTGTAAAAAAATCAATTCTTATGATGTTTAGAAATAAGCATATAATTTATAAGACATAAACGATAATATCAAAGAAAAATAGGGTTCAAATTATTTATTTTAAATTTCGTAGTATTATTAATGTTATAAATGGTCATGTTTAAGTTCAAGACGTAAAAACCATTAAACAACTTTGCAAAACGCAAATAAATATTATTCATATATATAGAAAAACTATTGTTCTTAAAAACAAATGAAAGTCCTTTGATGTCCAAACATGAAATAAAAGTGATGTTTCTAGTAATAGCATGTACATAATACTAGTTCTCTAACTCTATTATATAAGTGATATATTTCTTAAGTTATGGAGGAAACACTTGCTCCATTTCAAACTCATGGTTCTACTCCGCCTTTAGCCAGCATTATTCTCATTCTCAATTCCTACACATTTTACACAGATGTGTTAACTATATCTGATAACCAAAACCCAAGATGATGAAGTAGACAGATTACTTCTATAATGTATACCTAAAGTGGAATTCTCGCTCACTTTCTTATTCTTCGGATCCTCATGACAACCAAATAGTTCATTTTCCAGTGTCTAGGCTTTCCACAATAGTGGCAATTTCCTTCTTTAGCCACTTTCTTGTTCTTCAGTGTAGAAGATGAGGTTACACTTAGATCGCATCATAATTCATTTACATCCCTTAGCCTTAATGTTGTCTTTGTTCACCATCAATATTAGGCTAGTGGGTTTCGCAAACTTCAATTTTGTTTTCAACAATACTTAGCATACACAGTAGCTCGGGCAGTGTTGTTAATCTCATTCATATTATAATTTATGACAAACTGTTCATAGCTATCTTATAACAATTGTATGATTAAATTAGTAGCCAACTCTTGGCTCGATACAAAAACCAATTTCAAAAGGTTCTTAATGTACCCAATTATTTTCAGCACATCAAGTCCCACTGGGCGATGAGCTTCAATCTTACATTGGAACAACGACTTGTAGACATCATACTTCTCCTATCGAGTTTGCCCTTAAAATATTTTCTTAAAGTGGTTAGTGATTTCAATATTGGGAAAGCTCTCAAGCTGCTTCTAGAACTCAGAAGACAAGATGGCTTGCATGAGGCATTCGAAATCATTCTGATATTTCTTGTAAGCATCTTTCTCTATACAGGATGCAAGACTAGGTGACTTTTTAATGGTGATCTTCCTCTACGACAAAGATTTCACTCCTATTTTCGGACATTTCAAAAATTTTTGTATCAGTCCAAGAACTTTGTCCCATCAAATATGTCCTTCTCAAGGGCTAATTGTGGAGACATGGTCTAATGTGTGTTACTTGATGTGGATATTTGACAATAAATTTATTCAGAGTTTAAATAAGTATTATAATTGAAATTATACATTTTATTTTAATAATATCTTTCATTAAAATACTCCCACTTTTTTTAAAAAATTAATAACCCTCGACATTAATCTGGAGAGCATAAGTGAGCTACTCTCTAATGAGACAAGATCAATATTTTATAAGATCATAAGTTATATTCAGATGTTCATCGTTGACGTGACAATTTAGGTAGACAAATTTTGTCAACTATATCATATACAACTAGAGGTGCCCAAAAAAACCGGGCTCACCGGGCCGGCCCGGCCCGGCCCGGTGAAAATCTCGGTAGGCCCGGTCCCGGGCCAAGCCCGGCTCGGGCTCAGGCGGGGCCATGGGGCCCTTCCGGGCCCCAGTCTAAGGCCACTGCTCGGCCCGGTGCCCGGGCCGGGCCGGGCCGGGCAAAGCCCGGTCACCGGGGTTAGCCCGGTCACCGGGCTTAGCCCGGGCCTGGAAAAGCCCGGGCTAGCTGAAACCAACGGCTCTAAGAGCGGTTGGTTCCAACCAACGGCTCTTAGAGCCGTTGGTTGCCAGCCCAGCAACCAATGGCTCTAAGAGCCGTTGGCTGCTAGTTGGCAGCAGCCACTTGGGCTGCTATTTGCAGCCCAAGTGGCTGTTATTTTTTTAAATAATTTTTTAAAAATTTTTTAAAAGAAAAACTATAAACCCCCCCTCCCCCCTCCTTTCTTCCTTTCACCCTCCCACCCTCTCTCTCTCTCATCTCTATTTCTATTTTCTCGCGAACATGTCGTCAACGCAGGCATCGTCTTCCTCATCTGTCGCTCACGAAGTGGTGGAGCACAAGCGTACGGCGGCAGTTTGGGAATATTTCGACATAGTACAAGTCGGCGCGGAGCAAAAGGCGAGGTGCAAACAGTGCTCGAAATTACTTTCGACCGCTGGCAACTCGACACTCGCAAGACACGTTAAGTCTTGCGCAGCCAAACAAGCTCCTCCCGAGTCGTCCCAGGCGCAATTATCGACATCCGGACAAATCTGGACGTACGATCAAGGACGACAGCGAGAGCTGCAGGTGAAGAACATCATCAGACGCGGGTCGCCGTTCAGCCACTACGACAACGAAGAAGAGACCGAGTACATTCATCAAGGGCTACAACCCAAATATCACCAAGTAAGTCGATCTTCTATTAGACGCGACGCGCTTAAATTTTACTTAGAGGCAAAACAAACTTTAATAAAATTTTTTGAAAAATTTGAGGGTCGAGTGAGTTTAACGAGCGACGTTTGGATAAGTAGTATAAAATTAGGATTATCATATATGTCTATAACGTGTCACTGGGTCGATCCCGTTTTCTGGGATCTAAATTAACGAATAATTTGTTTTGAAAGTTTCGAAGTCTCGCACACCGGTGAGGCGATTTATCAAATAATTTCAAAATGTGTGCGCGAATTTAAAATAAAAGATAAAATTATGAGTATTTCTTTCAATAACGCCACAAATAATACCACCTCAATTGAGTGGTTAAAACGTGATTTGAAACCTATGTTAAACGGCGCCTTTTTTCATACTCGTTACGCGTGTCACGTTTTAAATTTAGTAGTACATGATAGTTTGTCCTATATGGAACCATACATTAATAAAATACGTTTAATGTTACAATTTATTTATAGTTCTAAATAACGACGTCAAGATTTTAAAAAATTCGTAACCGGTCAAGGTCACAAATTTTTGAAACCTCTATTTGACATGTCAATTAGATGGAACTCTACATATATAATGTTAAAACGAGCGATTCGCCAAAAAATACTGTTAATGGAATTTTATACTTTGTTAGGTCAACATGAATTAATCGAGTCCGATTGGGCAATTTTAGAAAATTACATGGATTTATTAGAAGTTTTTATACTGCGACAAATAGTTTATCGGGCGTATATTATCCTACTAGCCCGCTAGTTATTGAAAATATTGTTAATATTTCACAAAAATTAAATTATTTTAAACAGCACGCCGGATGGATCGAATTAATAAAAATAATGGAAATAAAATTTTTAAAATATTATAGAGAAATCCCAGTTATGTTTTCATGCGCCGCCGCTTTGAATCCTCTTTTCGGCGTAGACGGCGTAGAAAATTTTATTGAAGAAATAAATAACAATATAGGCGTAGATCTAAATGATTCAGATTTAGATAATCTGAGTCTTTTAAATTTTAACACTATTTTTACTCAATGTTATAATTATTACGATAATTTATATGGGTCGCGGCCCCGAGAAGATGTGTCGCAACCCAAAACATCTAGTAGTTTTAAAAATAAAATGTTAGAGTTAGCCTCTAGGAAAAAAGCGCGCACAACATCTAGTAGTTTAAATGAATTAGGGTTGTACACAAAAACACAATTTCGCGATTTTATGTCCACGGACGAATTAGAAAATTTCGATATTTTAAAATTGTGGAAAGGTAAAGTAAATACCTATCCTATTATGCCATATATGGCCCGAGATTTACTAACGATCCAAGCTAGCACGGTAGCTTCGGAGTCTGCTTTTTCTCTTAGTGGCAGGGTTTTAAACGAGCAGAGAAAGTCGGCTAAGCGAAGATTCGCTCGAGATCTGCATATGCTACAAGGACCACCTGGACGCGATGAAGAGAAAGCAGCATATTTCAGCGATCGAGGATAGCTCGTCGGACATGGAAGACGAGATGGACGCGATCAATTTAAACTATGGCCACTAGGCAACTTTTTGTATTTTTTTGATTTGTAATTTTCTAATTTTTAATAATTTAGAATATTTGTCATTTGACATTTGTAATTTTTAAAAATTTAGAATTTCCTAATTTTTGTATATTTATAGTGTAAATTTTACACATTCCTAAATTTGTATAATTTCATTACATTAATTATTAATAAAAAAAAAATTCAATATTAGGTTGTTCAGTTGTTGTGTTTTTTTTATGGTAATTTGTAATTGTATAATTTTTTTTAAAATTTTTATATAAAATTAGTTATTATATAAAATTTTAAAAAAAAAATTTAAAATAATAACCCCCCCGGGGGCATTGCCCGGCCCGGCCCAGCCCGGTTACTTCTTAGGCCCGGCCCGGGCCCGGTTCGGAAAAGCCCGGGCCCTGCAGACCCGGGCCAAGCCCGGGCGCGCCGGGCTTTATGTGCACCCCTATATACAACTATTGTATGGTTGAGTGAATAACATTTACCCTTGTTCATATTATAATGCATCTCAACTCTATGCCTTTAAGCCCTCAATCAAATTGAGATTGTTTAGTTAAGTATAACACAATGTTCGGTAGTTGGATGTTAATTACGTTATTGTCATCGCACCACACCGAGATATATTAGTGCATTTTTCTTATGCAAGCCCAAACTTCATTGATCAAAATCTTAGTGCCATCTATTGGAAGGCAATCAAACACTTAATATAAATTTTGAGAGTTTTTCATGATAAATGATTAATAATTAATCTTGCACTTATTATAAAACAATCATGAAATAATTACACCAATCTCATTATAAATATATCCCAAATATACATATATTGCACTATAAATGAAATGCGCACTTAGCGGGGTCTCAAGGAGTTGCACCCCTGGCGGTGTCCAATGGGTGGAGCATAATTATACATTTCAGAACAATATTAAAATTTTACATACAATTCCTAAAAATGTTTTACAATCTACTTTGATATTACTGTTGAATTTCATCGAACATCAAATGCACAGCAGAATAAGAAAAACTCATTCCAAGGAACCATGCAAAACCAATAAATACAAAGTTGAGTTTATATCAATAAAATAAAATTTTGTGTAATTCTACTGGAATTGAGAACCAAATACATAATAAAATCTTTTCTATTGGTATCTACATGAACGATTAAGATGTCACAATGGTCATCCAACAGTCTTGAGATCGGAAGATTAACAGCCTTCTCTGTAATGAAATATTGTTTTGATTTCCCTATAAGGATTTTTTTTTTCAATTTCACCCCTTCACAGAATAATTTTCGTCAATCGAAAAATCTCACATATTAGTTTCTCAAACTATCATTCTTATATCAAAGTGAGTGATTTCAAAAAATTTGGAAGTTATGAATTCAACATACATTGATTTCTCAAATAGACATGCGTCGAATTTTAATGAACGTACGTAGATTTCTCAACTCGAGAAAAAGCTGCGCGTCAAATTCTAGAAGATGGTTATGTTTTCTGTTAAGCATAGATCAAATCTACACATGAATTTCTCAAATGAATGTTCGTCGAATTCAACACGGTGCTTCTAATAAGCACAAACCAAATTGTCGTCCATTGATTTCCCAAATCAACCTGAGGCCAATATCAGCTTAACAACCTACACGAATCCAATTTAATAAGCAAATAGTAATGATCCCTATTTAAGTAATTCTAAATTAAATAAGCATCATAAATTCACATTTTAGACATGATTTTTAATCTATATTTAATATAAATTAAAAAAAATTCGATTATTTATTTGATTTATATACATTTTTAACACTCAACCAACATACATTGACAGAAACTAATCTTTTCATCGTTTCTAAATCACAGAATCCAAAAATCTTCTATCATTTATAGCCCAGAACCATATGCATTGACCACTTCACGCTGAACCACCATATATAATTCCCTTCGGGAATCCTTGAGTCCATGAAGAAGCTCCAGAAGCCTCATCATTTCTGGTACCTCCCCGCCTCCAAAAATCCCTTCACAACCTATACTTCCACTTTAACCACCACTCAACCTCTCATTGCTACTCGATCTCATCACCTTCTAAGAGTACGGCATCCTCAGCAACACTAACCCTCCCACAACCATGTACACAATCATCCACCGACTATTATATACTTCTGAAGTAATAATCATGTATAACCAACTATACTGTTCAAAGTCAACAAATATACAACCATCATCATTTCACAACACGATCAAACCACATTAGCTTCTTGCTCAACTGTAATTTAAGATTCCAAAAGATTTTTATGATAACAATCTTCCAACCAAATAAAAAAAGGTTACAATAATAAATAGCAAATACATGTTCAAACAAATTCTCTGAGGATAACTTGGAGAATCAAACCCTTTCACATAAGTCTAATACTTTTCAAAAATGAAAAATAAAGTAAAATATCAATGATTGTGAAATACAATTAAGGCTCTGTTTGGGACAACTTATGATGATAAATAAACTGCTAATTGAAAATTGATGATTGCATAGAGATTTTATAAAAGTATATGGCTTTTTTAAGAGATAAGTGTTTATGAGAAGCCATAAGCTAGACCCAAATAGCTTATGAAAATTCAACTTATCATCAATTTTAAAATAAGTAATTTTCTATAAGCTACTCAACCAAACAGCTATAAAATTGCATTTGCATTTTAAATAGAGATTATTCATTAGCATAAGCTCCCCAAACAGAGCCTAAACATTGGACGTGCATTCCCGTTCCACAGATGTTGGCCAGTATGAGCACTCTAGATGGGCTCTTCTTTCGCACACAGATTTTATGCTCTGTAAATTTCATTCTGAACAAAATAAAATTGCATAGATATTTAAAAAAATGGGCTATTTCTGACATATCAAGATCTTTCTGCTGGCATAAGAACCCTCAGATGTGTCATGCAGATTTGCCCTCCATCCCATAGCTCTTGTAAATTGCTGCACCTCATCAATGATGTATTTGGAATCTCGGATATACACGCGCCCACTTGGTCTGAGAATACGATCCATCTCCAGTAAAATGGAGGTGATGTTACACCTGAAGCAAAGGAAAAGAGTTATTAAAAGAAACATGCTGAAATGCAGTACAATGGAATTATGGTGTTGTTATTACATTTGGTTTATAGAAAAGCATGTTAAAGAAAGTAATTATTTCATTTCTATAAAATGTGGTAATATTTAAAATCCATATTCATCTCTAACTATTAGTCGAGATAAGGCTACTGGTGATAATGATTAATCTCCACTCAGATAAATAAATAAAAACATAGTGTGTTCAAACCATGTTTTTACAATTTCAAGAAACCAAATGAGATCCAAGCACGTGATATTATCAAATCATGTTCGGGGTCAAGAAATTGACAAGACACATTTTTGGGGGAACATATCCTGTAGACATAAATTTTTGGGTTGATTAATGATTGGGCATATCATATGGTTTATGGATCCCATGAACCTTAACATGGAAAAATGAGCTCTCCATGCATGATATTCGATGGCACTGTTATGACATGAGAGTATTAACGTTAAAGTGATTTTTGCACAAATTTTCATAGTTTAATTTCTGATAGATATAGCTATTGAATTCGCTCCATAGTTTTCAACCAACTTTTCAAAGAAATACTGGCTTGGGGAAGTTTTATTTCACTTTTATATGAAATTAAAACACATTATTAACTTTACAACATAAAGCATGATTTATGATTTTCTTTTTCTATTTTATTGTTTTTAAGTCCTTGAATAAGTCCTACGGATTATAAGCACAAAAGCATAATCAATGTAGTGGAGAGAGTGTAGAAGAGCAAGCTTATGCACACTATCAATGATGAATTTCATTATAGGCTTCTTTGAAGTGACAGGAAAAATCTTATCTGAAGGCCATTAACTTTCTCAATGCACTACTCTCTCATGGAGATTGACGACTTTTGGATCGTCGGATGGACGATCAGAAACCGCCATCACATTCGTATCGATTTTTCACATTTTTATGTATTTTTGTATTTGTATTTTGGGAGTTACGTCAAAATATCAATCGGCCGATCCTGGCCGTTGGATATTCTTAACTGTTAACCCCAGAATACGCAACAAGTTCAGCAGGACAGATCCTTCTCCCCTTTTGGCGGACTCTGTTTCCTCAGTCCGCTCAGGTCGTCAGGACCATACAGATCCAAAGCTGCCCCAGCGGCGGACTCCAGTTCCCAGTCCGCCCAGGCCGGATTTCCAGTGCTCCTCCTTCAGCGTCGGACTCGACTGTCCAGTCCGCCCAGTTCGTCCAGCCTCAGTTGATCAGCTTCCAGATCGTCCGCCATCTCTCCAGGCGGACTCAAGCGTCAGTCCGCACAGGTCGCGGACCCTCAGCCAGGCTCGCACCCTGCAGCCAGATGGAAGCTCCAGCTCGCGAGCCCAGTCCTCCCCTCCTGCGCGGACTGGCGTGTTTTCTTCTTTTCGCTTCCCGTCACCGCTGCCCGGCTCTCATGAACCCCGGGCAGTCGGTTATTTTAGCCCTGCCCGTTTGGGCAGGACCCCAAACCTATAAATAGGGGGAAGTGGTGCACCCAAAGCACGCTGACTCGAGCCCAGGAGCCTACTTGTTAAAAGCTGCGGACTCGAATCTCAGGCTTTGCGGACTCCAGCTTGCTCTGCTCTTGTTCTTTCCCCCTTGTTCCACTTGTGACCAACCCTGTAATCAAACTCATTCTAATCAAAGAAAAGTCTGTCGCAAGAGAGACATTCAGGCCGCGGCGGGCGAAGTCTGCTGTTGTCGTGGCTCACGGCTCTGCTGCTCTTTTTCTCTCGTCCGCTCAGTAGATTGCTGCTTGCAGTTTACCTTTTCCCCTCCTTTCCCCAGTGCTCGAACCGTTAGCTGGTGGTGCTCGACTCCCTTTCGCTTTTCGTGCATCAATAGTTAACACGCGGCCTTCAGATTCAAGTAGTTTTTAGAAACCAGCGGACAGACATGTCAGACCACTGAGCCCGCCGTTCAGATCGCTCCAGTTCGCCAGAGGACTCGCTGTGGGAGACCATAGAACAGTCTCGTTGGGAGGCTGAACGATCTCGCAGGGAGACCGATAAGCGACTTGATACCATCAGCCAGGCCTTGCTCGCGCTGACTCAGCGGCTCGCTCCTCGGGCCGCAGAAGATATTGCGGACACCCCAGTTCGCCAGACCCCAGCCCGTCAGACTCCGGTCTGCCGGACTCCAGCTCGCCAAACTCCTCTTCGGCGATTACCTGCAGTCACTCCTCCTCAGCCTCGCCATCCAGCTCAGCCCGCAGTTCCTCTGTAGCCTCAGTGTGATCAGTTCGCCCCGTTGATGGACTTCTTCAGAGAGGCGGCCAGGGAAACACCAGCCCGCCAGCTCGACTTCGCAGACCGCCAGTCCGCCGAGCCCGCGAACCCTTTCGTCCAGGTCCGTCCCTCCTACCCTGCAGAGTTTGAAACTCCATCTCCCTTCGTCGATAGAATCCGATGGGAGTCTGCTCCTAATAACTTCAGAGAACCCCGTCTTCCTTTTTACTCAGGGGAGACTGATCCCATTGCCCATCTGCAGGCATTTGAAGGGGTTGTTGCATTGAGATGCTTCTCCGATGCCCTGAAATGTAAGCTTTTGGTTACCACTCTCGATGGACAGGCGAGAGAGTGGTTCTACGAGCTGCCTCCGGGCACAATTTCTTCCTTCGCTGAGCTTCGCAGCGAACTCTTGCTGAGGTTTGCTACCTCATAAAAGAGAAAAGATGGACCAACAGCTCTCTTTGACATCAAGCAGAGGGATAACGAATCGGTTGCACGGTTCGTTGATCTCTTTCAGAAAGAGATCCAGGGGGTGAGGAACGTAAACCCCGATTATTATAAAGTTGCCCTGATTCATGGCCTCCGGGAAGGCCCCTTAAAGTTCAAAGAAACAACGAAGGAACCATCAACCTACCAAGAATTGATCGCAATGGTCAATCGCTTCATCGAGGGCGAGAACGCCAACCCAACCTGAAAGTGAGACAAAGATCTATCTCAACTCTAGAGGGGGGTGAATAGAGTATTTTTAAAATAACTTTACAATTTAAACAAGCAAAACAATTAAGATTTAATTTATGTATAAGTGTAATGTGCTTTGCTATATAATTTAAAACTAAGACAGCAAAAAGAAAATCACAGCACACAACAAAGAAAATACTCAAGCAACCAGAAGACACAAGGAACTATAGTGATTCCCCAAAAACCTGGGTACATTCACTCTTCTACCACCATTGGTAGGAATCCACTGCAGGAAGGGTTGATCAGGTGTCCTGGGCACCAATGAGCTTTTGATAAGGTGCTCAAAAACCACACTAGATTTTTTGATCAGGTGTCTTGCCACCATTGAGTTTTGACAAGGCTCTCAGAACCAGATTCAAAACTTTTGAAGGGAATTTTGGTAACCCTTTTAAAGCAGGAAAGAAAAAGGAAAAGAGTGAAGTTGTCTTCTCTGTCTCAATCAAAGAGAGAAGCACAAGTGGATTGATTGTGTTGTCAAAGCTCCCCCTGAGATGTAGACTAGTTCAGGAGTGGGAGCTTTGCTTCAGGGTGATAGGTCTTCAGAAGCTTCAGATCTCCAGCAGAAGATGGTTTCAGTAGAGGCTGAGAAAATTGAATTGTCTGGAGTCCTTGTGATGAAGCTATGATCACTTTTTCAGTATAACAAAATATTCAACTGATTCTTCAGGATTGATCACTTTAATGTCTGTCACTGTAAGTTTTTTGTTGTGTTGTATGTGTGGCTGACTGGAGAGAAAGGAGAAGATCTTATTCTCTGAAGATTCTTTGTCCAAGATAGCCGTTAACAGACATTAAATGTCCTCCATAAAAGTCTTGTCTTCTAGAGGAAAGTCCAATAAACATTCTCAAAAAGAATTCCTTGAAACTTGCTCCAGAATAAAGGAAAACGGCTGGCAGATCTCTTGAATAAATGCTGAGATATTTGAAAAGCATTCCAAAGTCTGACTGAATTTGAATCCTTAAAATCGTCGATCTCTCAGGAAAAACGTCGATCTGAGCTCTACGATCGTCGACCTGAGCTCAGAGATTGGAATGAAGATCAGACAGAAAACGTCGACCTGAGCTCGAAGATCGTTGACCGGAGCTCAGCGACCTGAAGGACAAGCCGAAGACAGATCGTCGATCTGAGCTCGAAGATCGTCGACCGGAGCTCGACGATTTAGCAGAGTTGAGCTCAGAGAGCGTCGAACGGAGTTCGACGTTTCGTCGACCTAAGCTCGACGATAATTGTCTTTGCCTCAGCTTTAAGTCTGATTCCTTGAATGGTCCTGGGGGCAGCTTCAAACCTAAATTCTAAGCCCTAAACACATTCTAATGTTGACCTTTTTAACTATACATCTAGGTCAAACTGGTTTCTTAAGACAAACATAGTGATCCTTGCCCAAATTAGTAATAGGGTGTTCCAACAATCTCCCCCTATTTGGGTTAGGATTACTATTTACAGATCTCAGAAATAAAAACAACAACAACATACAGAAGAGCAATAAACAAAAACAAAAGAACAGAACAAGCAACAAAGCAGCAGTCATATGGAATATCAGCAAATGTTCAGAATGATTGTACTGTCTGCTTACAGATATTACTTCTTTTTACTTCCTTTCTTAAATAGAATTTCCCTGTTGGGATTAAGAGCTTACTTCTTTGACATTCTATCATCCTCTGCACCTAAGGAGGTTTGAGATCTAGCCCTGGGAACCACAGCCTCAGGATGCAATTTCATGTAGTCCACTGAGTCAAAGAATTTTCTTGATGCATACCTTTCCAGTTCTGCTTTTCTCTGATCTGATAAAGTAGTAATATTGGAGAAGTCTTTTCCTTGTTCTCTGGCTTTCTTCAACTGATCTAAAGCAGCAATTTCTTTCATCCTAGCAGTCCATGATAATGGATTGTTCTTTGGATCTTCAAAAGGAACTGCAGGCTCATATCTGTTTACAGTTTCTGAAGCAGTAGGAGTTCTAGTATCAACATTTTCTCTGAGTTTATATGGGAAAGGACCTAGAGTTGAGTCCATTTGCCTTTGTCCTTCCCTTGCTTGAAATCTATGTTCTCTTTGATTTCCTCTATACTGTCCCCTTCTGGACTGATAACCCCTTTGGTATTGTCCCCTGGGATGATATCTTTGTGAGGACTGGGAGGAACTTTGCTTTGAAGCTGGGGTTTGAGAAGCTGAGCCTCCACCTGATCCTGAATCTGGAGGAGGAGGAGGAGGAGGCTGAAACCGAGAAGATCCTTTCTCATATCTATCCAATTTCCTTCTTTTCTTCATAGCTTTCGATTGATTTTTGGAGAACTGCATCCAGGGCTCAGAGATTGGACAGTCATACAGAATATAGTATGGAATGTCATTGGCATCTTTGGCTTGAGCAGGAGGAACCTTCATCATGGCCTTGCTTCTGGCCTTCCTTTTCTTGGCAATAGTACCAGAAGAGTCATCAGATTCAGTGTGAAACTGATCACTTTCTGAACTTTGGGGTCTATCATACAAATCATCAATGCTCTTTATATATTTCTCTTGTTGTTTCAATTGATCAGGAGTCAGAGCAGGAACAGCAGCAGCAGCAGAAATTGGAGCAGAAGCAGGAGCAGAAGTTGGAGCAGCAGCAGCAGCAGATTCTTCCAGATATGTAGCAAGTTCTTTAGCAGCAGTATCATCAACAATAAGCAACATTTCAATATCATAAGATTCAATGGAAGCAGTAGCAGCAGCAATAGAGATGGAAGCAATAACATCCACAGCCTTCAAAGAATTGACATATGAGGCAATCAGGCTGGGATCACATACTGAGATAGGCGCAATGGCCTTAGTAAGATCTTCAACTTGTTGCACTGGCAGAGAACTGAAATACACAGAATCAAATACTGATAGCAGACTCTGAAGATCCACTGCAAAGACAGGAGCAGGAACTGAGCCTTCAGCAGCCTCAGGCACAACCAGAGCTTCATAAGGCATCTCCTACTGCCTGGATTCAGTAGCAACTGGATCAAGGCACCCAGAGGAAGGGATTTCCTGAGAGGAGAGGAAGGGAGAAAGCTTGGTAGACAGCTCCTGAACATGTTTCAGGAGTGGAGCCAAGGTGGTCTCCAGTAATGAGGTTAGCTTTGGGGCTAGCAACTCATATAGCCTGTCTGTCAAGGCTGAGAGATCTACATGCTCAAGAGGGGCTTGAGTAGAGGTAGGAGAGAAAGTGACTGGAATGATGTTGGCTGGAGCTGATGGAATGGAGAATGTGGAGGTAGGAGGTGTAGGGATGGATGGCCTAGGGGTAGGAGGTGTTGAGATTGATGTAACTAGGTTGGAGATGGATGAGATGGTAGGGGAAAAGGATGGGGTGAAGGATGGTTGAGAGAGTATGTCTTGTAGAAGTTGTTGGAAGGAGGATGTAGAGGGAAGCTCAGGAGGAGTGGGAGGAGAATCATCCATGAAGGAGTCATCCAAGAGAGAAAATGAGGGAGTGGTGACAGGTGGATAGTAGTGCAAGGGATGGAATGATTCTGAGGTAGAGGCTGGAGGAGGTGAAAGGGGTGATGAGATTGTAATGGGGGAGGATATGGCTATGGTGGAGATTGGTGGTGAGGTTGAGATGACTGGGGCAGAGACAGCTGGAGGAGGAGGAGAAGCAGGCAAATCTTCTGCTGGGGCAGAGACCTGAGGAGGAGTGACTGAGGCAGTCCTTGTGCCTGAAGCAGGTGTTGCTGCAGCAGCCCTGTTGGGGTTTATGATCTGCCTGTCCCACCTGCTGAAGAGGGCACAGGTAAGTCTTTTGGATGCATTGATGTACATCCCACTTGAAGTCAGCAGTTCAGGGCACCTGGAGTGCAGGTAAACCCCTAAGATCCTCCCAAAGCTTACACAACTTTTGCTAAATTTCTTCTTGATCAAATTAAAGAAGATGGAGCCCCAGTCCAGATGTTTTTTGTCAACCAATGCTCCCATTAGACAGAACTGGTATCTTGAAATTGTGTCATGAGCTGAGTGCTTTGCCAGAAGCACTTTCCCAACCACATCAGCCAAAAATTGAAACTCAATAGATAAATTCTTTTTCAGCAATTTATTAGGGTTCACAGCAGAGTGACTCATTCTATCTAGCATAGAATCAAACTCTTCTCTAGACAAATCAATAGAATCATTTCCAGTACTGAGGCTGAAAACTTCTGTCAGTAGTGCGGGGAACAAAGGTACCTGAGTCCCTTTGATCGAGCCGACTATAGAATTCTCATTCTCATTTGTAGTAGAAAAACACCATTCTTTTATTTCGTTTGCTGCAAGCTTCACTCTAGTGGACATAATCTGAACTAACTGTTGTTCTCGGAAAAGATTTAAGATGTCTTTGAATCTCTGGTCGCTTCCATCGAAAGAATTCATGTCGATGTTGAAGCCTGTATCAAATTTCATTTTTGAAAGAGCAGCAACTGACGCGGCCATCTGTACCTGCAAAGATTGAGCAAACACGACCGAGTGTAGAAAGTTTGGAGGGAAGGAGAAAGATTTGCAGAGAGTATGAAAGCGTAAACGACGAGCGGCGGCCAAAAAATGATTTTATATTAGGGTTCGACGCGAAAAAGGAAGGATCGTCGATCTCCGTTCGACGATCAGGACTCCTGATGGAAGCTGAAAGGTCTTCAATATCGTAGATCTCAGTTCGACGATCTAGGGAGAACGTCGAACTCAGTTCGACGATCGAAGGCCTGAAAGAGATAGTATACAACTATCTGACACGCTCTGAACTCAGGTCGACGTTTTGGGAAAACGTCGATCTCCGTTCGACGTTTCTCTGGTAATCGTCGATCTCCGTTCGACGCTTTCTGGGGAAAACGTCGAGCGCAGTTCAGAGACAGAAACTATCCTACAGACACAAAAAGAGATGAGTTTTTAGCCTAATCTTGGTCTGTTTTTAGCTTTTCAAAATCTTGTAATTTACTTTAGGCTTCCTCCATCTAACATGCCTAACTGATTGAGGAAGAAGTTGTGTTTCTTTTCATCCAAGGGCTTGGTGAAAATATCTCCCCTTTGCAAATCAGTTGAGATATATTGAAGTTCAATTTTATTTTTCTCAACATTATCCCTTAGAAAATGATGCCTAATTTCTATGTGTTTTGTCCTACTATAAAGGACTGGATTTTGTGCAATGGAAATAGCAATGATGTTGTCACAAAATATTTTAGACTTCTCTAAGTTATAACCATAGTCTAGGAGTTGGTTTTGTATCCACAGTATTTGTGAACAACAACTGTCTGCAGCCATATATTCAGCTTCAGCAGTTGAGATTGACACAGATGTTTGTTTCTTACAATACCATGAGACAAGTCTATCACCAAGAAACTGACAAGTTCCACTGGTGCTTTTCCTGTCTATTCTGCATCCAGCATAATCAGCATCTGAAAATCCAGTTAAGTCAAATGCTGAATCTTTTGGATACCAGAGACCTAGATTTGGACAGCTTTTAACATACCTAAGAATCCTCTTTACTAAAGTTAAGTGTGACTCTCTAGGGCTAACTTGGAATCTAGCACATATGCATGTAGCAAACATTATATCAGACCTGCTAGCTGTAAAGTATAGTAAAGAGCCAATCATTGCTCTATATGTTGTCTAATCAACTGGTTTCCCATGTTCATCAGCATCCAATACAGCATTGGTAGGCATGGGTGTTTTCATACATGATGCATCAGACATAGCAAATTTCTTAACCAGCTCTCTTGCATACTTGGTTTGAGAAATGAATATGCCTTCAGCATGTTGTTTGACTTGCAATCCCAAGAAGAAGGATAGCTCACTCATGCTACTCATTTCAAATTTAGAGTGCATAAGCTTGGAAAACTTTTTGCACAAATTTGAATCAGTAGAACCAAATATAATATCATCTACATAAATTTGTACTAGTAGGGTATGGGACTTATGGGTTCTAATAAAAAGAGTTTGGTCTACTCTCCCCCTAACAAAATCATTCTTCAGCAGAAAGCATGTTAGAGTCTCATACCATGCTCTAGGAGCTTGCTTGAGACCATATAATGCTTTGTGTAGTTTAAAAACATAATCTGGATGAGTTAGAGAGATAAAACCTGGGGGTTGTTTGACATAGACTTCTTCTTTGATTTCCCCATTGAGAAAAGCACTCTTCACATCCATTTGGTAGACTTTGAATCCCTTGTGAGCAGCATAAGCCAGGAAGATTCTAATAGCCTCTAACCTTGCAACTGGTGCAAAGGTCTGGTCATAGTCTATCCCCTCTTCTTGAGAATATCCTTGAGCAACTAGCCTTGTCTTGTTCCTTACAATAATTCCTTGATCATCCAGTTTGTTTCTGAACACCCACTTTGTTCCAACAATAGAATGATCTTTTGGCTTAGGCACTAGTTCCCAGACTTTGTTTCTTTCAAATTGATGCAACTCCTCTTACATTGCAATGATCCAGTGTGGATCTTGCTCTGCATCTTGAATGGTTTGAGGTTCAATTTGAGAGAGGAAGCAAGTGTGCATCAGGTTTTGATTGACCTGATTTCTGGTTTGCACACCAGCTGAGATATTTCCAATCACTTGAGAAATTGGATGATCTCTTGTTGTTACTAGATCAACAGGGGGTGTTGATTGTTCACCAACCTGTGTTGTTGTTTCCTCTTGTGGGACAACAACTGGCTCTTCAAGAAGATTTTCTTCCAGATGTGGAGCAGCTTCTTCATCTTCACTACTTTCATCCTTTTGAGTAACTTGTAATCTGTCCAAGTCTTCAGCTAGAGAATGCACCTGCAAATGTTCTATGGTAGAAGTATTTTTCTCCTTGAAAGGCATATTAGTTTCATCAAAGGAAATATGGACAGATTCTTCTATTTTTAGAGTAGTTTTATTATAAACCCTACAAGCTTTACTGATCATGGAGTATCCCAGAAATACTCCTTCATCAGCTTTTGCTTGAAATTTTGCTAAATATTTCTTGTCATTATTGTGAATGTAACAAGTGCAACCAAAAACTTTAAAATAGTCTACTTTAGGTTTCTTCCCTTTGAGCAATTCATAGGGAATCTTGCCCTTCAGTTTATGTATTAGACTTCTATTCAACACATAATTGGATGTGTTCACTGGCTCAGCCCAAAAGGATAGAGGTAGGTGAGCATCTGTCAATAATGTAGTTGCAGATTCAATGAGGGTTCTATTTTTCCTTTCAGCTACCCCATTTTGTTGAGGAATTCTAGGAGCTGAGAAAGTATGCCTGATCCCTTCACTTTAACAGAACTCTTGTATGAGAAGAAAATCAAACTCTGTCCCATGATCACTTCTGATCAGGGCAATGTGAGTGTTGAACTCAATCTGAATGCATTTGAGAAACTCTGTCAAACACTTAAAGTTATCAGACTTCTTCCTCAGAAAGAATACCCATGTGAATCTTGAGAAGTCATCTACAATCACTAAAGTATAGGATTTCCCTCCTAAGCTTTGTACTGTAATGGGTCCAAAAAGATCCATGTGTAACAGATACAAAATCCTAGGTAAATCACTCTTGTTAATTGATTTAAAGCTATTTTTAGTTTGCTTGTCTAATTGACAAGCCTTGCAGAGTCCTTCCTTCTTGTAGGGGCCAGAAGGCAGTCCTCTGACAAGGTTGTCCTTGGATAGCCTAGCAATGGTTCTAAGGTTAACATGTCCTAGTCTCTTATGCCATAGAATACTAGGTCTAGATATGAAATTAAACAGGCAAATATCTACCTTAGATGAATGAAAGTCTACTAAGTAAATATTACCTTTCCTGTTACCTGTCAACACAGTTGTGTTGTCTTCTGACTTGATCTTGCATATTTCTTTGTTGAAAGTCACTTGATATCCTTCATCACACAGCTGACTAATGCTTATCAGGTTGTGCTTGAGTCCTTAAACATAGGCTACTTTCTTGAAGGTGACTGTCCCAATTTGGACTGCATCATATCCTTTTGTAGTTCCAAAGTTTGAATCACCAAAAATTACTTTGGGTCCAAGCTTGGCTTTAAAGGATGTGAAGTTGTCCTTATTCCCTGTCATGTGCTTTGAGCACCCACTATCCAGATACCATGGCTGGTTTGATGTTGGATAGGTCTTCACCTGCACATGAACAACTTATATGTTTTTGACCCAGTTTACCTTGGGCCTAGGTTGATAACCTTTAAATTCAGAAATAAAAGACATCCCAGGTTGACTCTTATAACCTTCAGGATGGTATCTCCTAGGAGGTATTATCCATTCAGTATAAGGATTAAAGCATTGGGATGAAGCACTTCTAGGATTGAATTGAGATTTGCCTCTGAAAGAAGGTTCAAGGCTCTGAACTCCGTTCGACGATTGTCGAGCTGAGTTCGACGATCTTGGGTAAAATCGTCGAGCTCCGTTCGAAGATCGACTGTGAGGGAGTTCAGAGTTCAAGAATCGTTGAGCTGAGTTCGACGTTTCAGCCTGAGATCGTCGATCTCTGTTCGACGATCGTCGACCTCTGCTCGACGTTTTCTGTTGAACTTTGCTTTTCTTAGGTAGATCTGAATTCTTCCTAGCTACCTCTACAACACCCTTTCCTTTATCAGAAATAAATTTGATTGGGGTTGTCAGAACTATAGGCTGGCTGGATGAAGCTCCCAAGCCCAGTGTACTATTAAGTCTAGAGTTCACTGTGCTTGTGATATCCATCAGTTTAATACTCCTCCCATTAAGGGATTCTTCAAACTGCTTGGCCTTGTATAGTTCACTCTTCAGTGAAGTTATCTCCTCTCTATAACATTCTAACTCTTCAGAGAGTTTGAGGTTCTCTGATTTTAAAGTGCTATACTCAGACAGTTGTTTTCTGAGGGAAGTGATTTCCTTCTCAGACTCCAACAGATCTAGGCATAGTACTTTAAACTCATATTTAAAGTCCTCAGAACTGAAATCAAATAAATTGATTACCTGATCTTCTTCTAGTTGAGCTTCTGAATCTGATTCTGACTCTTCTGCTTCTGAATCTGTTTGAGAGCCATTGATATCCATCATGCAAAATTCCTTTTCATCAGCATCATCCTCATCATCACTGGAGCTGGATGAGGCTTCAGAGTCCTCTTCAGTTTCACTCCATGTCTCAGCAACAAATCCCTTCCTTGTATGTGTGTTCTTGCTATAGGAGGGTTTATCTGAAGTGTTCTTCTTGAAGTCTTTCTCCTTTCTTCTTTCCCTTCTATCTTTCTTGTCCTTGTTTTTGTTTTCTGGACAGTCAGGCACAATATGGCCTGGTTTCCTGCAACCAAAACATATAATGTCTTTATTATTATTTGATTTATCATACCTTGGCTTATCATGTCCCTTGTATGATCTCTTTCTGAAGTCTTTTCTGTCCATTTTGTAGAATCTTTTGGCCAGTAGACTTAGTTGCTCATCATTTCCTGTAGCTTTATCTTCAGGCTCCTCTTTTGTAGCTTTGAAGGCTATGGTCTTCTCTTTTCTTGTGGCTGGTGAGGCAGCCTTCTGTTCTTCTACTCTATTTTTGATAAGCAACTCATAAGATTTGAGCTTGCTCAGGAGAGCTTCAGTTGTAATCTCATTTAGACTTCTGACATCTTTGATTGGCCAGATTCTTGAATCTCAAGTGCTGGGGAAGCACATTAGGATTTTGTCATTCAACTCAGTCAATGAGATTTCTTTATCCAGAGTCTTTAACTCATTGACAATCAGACTTAGTCTATTGTACATGTCAGCCAATGATTCAGCTTCTCCCTTTTTGAAATTCTCATATTGGCTTACAAGATGGGATCTCCTGTCTTTCCTTTCATCAGTAGATCCTGAGACAATTTCAGACAGCTTGTCCCAAATTCCTTTGGCTGAGTTGTATTCAGCTACCTTCTGAAATATCTCATCAGACATTGTCTGAGCTAAGATGTTCATGGCCTTGACATCTGCAGTCTTCCACTTCTTTATTTCAGCATCTGTTCCTGAAGTAGGTGGAACAGCATTTGTACTTGAGCTTGATGGTGGACTTGGGCACACTGTCAAAACAGAATTAAATATGTCTTCATCAATAGAGTTCATGTAAAGTCTAATCCTTGCTTTCCAAAGTACAAACTTGGATAGATTGCACACTGGAGGCCTGGTGCTTGCATAATCTTTGTTCTGTGCCATGTCTTTATATAAAAATAAATATAATGAAAATAACCCTCTTAAAAGATTGATCTTATCAAGGATCTTTTGGTTCAGATGTTAGCTTGTATGAACAACCAACCTCCCTCTGATACCAATTGAAAGTGAGACAAAGATCTATCTCAACTTTAGAGGGGGGGTGAATAGAGTATTTTTAAAATAACTTTACAATTTAAACAAGCAAAACAATTAAGATTTAATTTATGTATAAGTGTAATGTGTTTTGCTATATAATTTAAAACTAAGACAGCAAAAAGAAAATCACAGCACACAGCAAAGAAAATACTCAAGCAACCAGAAGACACAAGGAACTATAGTGGTTCCCCAAAAACCTGGGTACATCCACTCTTCTACCACCCTTGGTAGGAATCCACTGCAGGAAGGGTTGATCAGGTGTCCTGGGCACCAATGAGCTTTTGATAAGGTGCTCAAAAAGCACACTAGATTTTTTGATCAGGTGTCTTGCCACCACTGAGTTTTGACAAGGCTCTCAGAACCAGATTCAAAACTTTTGAAGGGAATTTTAGTAACCCTTTTACAGCAGGAAAGAAAAAGGAAAAGAGTGAAGTTGTCTTCTCTGTCTCAATCAAAGAGAGAAGCACAAGTGGATTGATTGTGTTGTCAAAGCTCCCCCTGAGATGTAGACTAGTTCAGGAGTGCGAGCTTTGCTTCAGGGTGATAGGTCTTCAGAAGCTTCAGATCTCCAGCAGAAGATGGTTTCAGCAGAGGCTGAGAAAATTGAATTGTCTGGAGTCCTTGTGATGAAGCTATGATCACTTTTTCAGTATGCCAAAATGTTAAACTGATTCTTCAGGATTCATCACTTTAATGTCTGTCACTGTAAGTTTTTTGTTATGCTGTATATGTGGCTGACTGGAGAGAAAGGAGAAGATCTTATTCTCTGAAGATTCCTTGTCCAAGATAGCCGTTAACAGACATTAAATGTCCTTCATAAAAGTCTTGTCTTCTAGAGGAAAGTCCAATAAACATTCTCAAAAATAATTCCTTGAAACTTACTCCAGAATAAAGGAAAACGGCTGGCAGATCTCTTGAAATAAATGCTGAGATATTTGAAAAGCATTCCAAAGTCTGACTGAATTTGAATCCTTAAAATCGTCGATCTCTCAGGAAAAAGGTCGATCTGAGCTCTACGATCGTCGACCTGAGCTCAGAGATTGGAATGAAGATCAGACAGAAAACGTCGACCTGAGCTCGAAGATCGTCGACCGGAGCTCGACGATTTAGCAGAGTTGAGCTCAGAAAGCGTCGAACGGAGTTCGACGTTTCGTCGACCTAAGCTCGACGATAATTGTCTTTGCCTCAGCTTTAAGTCTGATTCCTTGAATTGTCCTGGGGGCAGCTTCAAACCTAAATTCTAAGCCCTAAACACATTCTAATGTTGACCTTTTTAACTATACATCTAGGTCAAACTGGTTTCCTAAGACAAACATAGTGATTCTTGCCCAAATTAGTAATAGGGTGTTCCAACACAACCTATATCTCATCCCTGACAACTAAGGCTGAAGGAAGGGATGCTTCCAACTCTTCTTTTAACAACCATCATCACAATAAGCCTCCTCGGCCCGACTTCCAGCCTCATTCTCAAAGGGGGCGAAACCTCCGCCATAAGAAACCCTTCATCGTCCATCAACAGTTTCATGATCAGAGACTGTCGTTGGCCGCCACTCCCGCCATACCGCTTCAAGCGCTTCCTATTCTTCAGAATGCCTTGCCAGCTCCAAAGGCCGCATGGGAACAGCTCCGTGGAGGAGCTTGCAAATCTGGGATTCGACATTGAGGAGGTCGTCCAAATCATTCAAAGAAAATCAGAGGAAAAGAGACAAGGGCCTCAAAGAGAGTGGAGGCCGAGGAACAATTCCCAGTACTGTGAATTCCACAGAGAGAATGGTCACTTAACTGAAGACTGCAAGGCCCTTCGACAGTTGGTTGAAAGATTGCTCGCCGAGGGCAAGATCAAAGATCTGGGCAAGAAAAGTGATTCTTTGAAGCCTTCCACCTCCAAGGACAAGGAGGTGGCTGAAGTTCAGTTGGAGTGTGTGGAGATAGAGGATGTAGGCCGTCTGGGGCCTATCAACGCTCGGCCTTAGTGTTTTGATGCAGATGATGAGGGTGCCCTGGGGCGACTCTTCTACATTCATGGAGGAGCAGGGACCGAAGCTACTCGGAAGTCTTCAATCGCGAGGGTTTCCCGGGCAGAGGTCGCCTCTTCTTCCTCCTCTGCTCCATCTGGTGGAGATATTTACTTTGGCTAGGAAGATCTTCCTCAGACTGTCAATCCGTTCAACGACGTTGTTGTAGTCAAGGCAGCCATTGAAGATTATACAGTGGATAAAATTCTAATTGATACAGGCAGCTCAGTCAATCTCCTATTCAAGTCAACCTTCGAGGCCCTGAGAACTGGGAAGCCTTTGCTTTCCACCGAAGGGCCGCTCTACGGTTTTTCAGGAGAAAGGAAAGAAGTCGAGGAGAGCGTCACTCTCTCGGTAAAGCTTGGAGGAGCGATCAAGCCAATTCAGTTTATAGTGCTCGATGCTCCTAGTTGTTATCATGCAATCTTTGGAAGGCCTTTGCTTAACAAATATCAAGCGGTGGTTTCGACTTACCACCTTGCAATCAAGTTTTATGCTGATGGTAGGATATGCAGGGTCATGAGTAACCCAAGGCATGCTAGAGAGTGCTATCTTCGAATAGTCAACATGACTGAAATCGCCCCTCTCGTCTTCCCAGCAGCAACAGAAGCGTCTTCTCAGTCAGAGGTTGTTGTGGATAGTTAAGGAGCTCACCTGGAACCTGCCCAGGTGACGCAAGAAGTCCCCATTGCTGAGGGGGAGGAGAGGAAGCTCTCCATCAACTCGGAGTTACCAGAAGATCAAAAGGCCGAGTTGATCTCTTGTTTTTTGAAGAACCTGGATGTCTTCGCTTGGCAATGTTGATCCCAAGTTCAAGCCAGTGCAACAGAAGAAGAGGGATGTGGCAACAAAGCTCGATGATCCAATCAGAGAGGAGGTCTCGAAGCTGCTCAAAGCGAATTTTATTCGTGAAATTAAATACCCTACCTGGATATCAAACGTTATAATGGTTAAGAAACCAGGAGGGAAGTGGCGAATGTGTGTGGATTTTACTTGTTTAAATAAAGCGTGCCCCAAAGATTTTTACCCCTTGCCTCAGATAGATTCCTTAGTTGATTCTGCGGTAGGGTACTCTTTTATGAGTTTTTTAGATGCATTCTCTGGTTACCACCAAATAAGAATGCGTAAGCCTGACGTTGCTCATACGTCCTTTATTACCAACAATGGTTGCTATTGTTATCTCGTAATGCCCTTCGGTCTTAAAAATGCTAGTGCGACCTATCAACGCATGATGGATCATGTGTTTAAGGAGCAAAAATAAAGAAACCTTGAGGTGTACGTGGATGATCTTCTGGTCAAAAGCAAGTCTTTTTCACTACACCTGCAAGATCTAGCAGAGACTTTCTCTACTCTGCGTAGATAAAAAATGAAGCTCAACCCATCAAAGTATACTTTTGGGGAGAGTAAGGGGAAATTACTTGGTCATCTCCTTACTCCAGAAGGGCTTGCCCCTAACCCTGACAAAGTTAAAGCCATCCTTGATATGGCTCCTCCCCGTTCTCCAAAAGAAGTTTAGCAGTTAGGGGGGAGGTTGGCAGGTCTCAGGGGGTTTATCTCTCGAGTTGGAGATAAGAGTGCATCGTTCTTTAAAACTCTTCGAGGAGCGTCCAAGTTTCAATGGACGGAAGAGTGTTCCCAAGCCTTTAAACAGTTAAAGAGACAATTGACTTCAACACCTTTACTGCAGAGCCCCCGATCAGGGGAGATGTTGTTCTTATACTTAGGAGTTGGCCCTGAGGCGGTCAGCTCGGTTCTCGTTCGAGAAGAAAACAGGAGGCAGTTCCCAGTTCACTATGTCAGTCATATTCTCAAAGATGCAGAAACGAGATATCCAATCCTGGAGAAGTTGGCATTGGCATTGGTTATGTCTGCTCGTAGACTCCGTCCTTACTTCCAGGCACACTCAGTTCAAGTAGTCACTGATCAGCCTTTGAAAAGTGTGCTGGAGAGACCAGAACATTCAGGCAGGTTGGCTAAATGGGCAATTGAATTAAGTGAGTTTGAAATTTCTTATGTGCCCAGGACAACTATCAAAGCTCAGGTGCTAGCAGATTTCCTGATTGATACCGCAGAGTGCAGTTCTGATCAAGCAGAAAGGTCTCCTTTGGCTTGGACCATCTATGTTGATGGTGCATCAGGCAGAAATTCTTCTGGAGCAGGAGTGGTTCTGATCAATCCAAATGACATCAAATTTGAGCAGGCAATCAAGTTCTATTTTCAAGTTACAAATAACCAGGCAGAGTATGAAGCCTTGTTAGCAAGCTTGAGGCTTGCAAGAGAGCTCGGAATTGACCATGTGCACATAAAGACTGACTCTCTGGTGATGGCGTCAAAAGTTCTCGGTAACTTTGAGACCAAGGAGCCTGTGTTGAAGAAGTATCTTACCCTTGTAAAAGTTGAAGTTGGTAGATTCAAAAGTTTCACTATTGAACACATCCCAAGATCAGAAAATGAGGAGGCAGATGTTCTTGCCAAGTATGGACTTCCATCAGGAGAAACAACTTCTGAACTCTTCCGCCCGGCAGTGGATGAAGAAGAGTTGATGCAAATTGATCAGCATCCCTCTTGAATGGATCCGCTCGTTCTTTACTTGTCAACTGGAGACTTTCATCAGTCAATCAAAGATAAGAAAAGATTCAAGATAAAAGCAGTCTACTATTACCTGGTGTCTGGTATTCTATACAGAAAAACCTTCTTGTCTGCAATGGCAAGATGTGTTTCAGAAGGTGAAATTCCTGCTATCCTTCGCGAAGTGCATTCTGGTGAGTGTGGAAGTCACTCAGGAGCAAGAATCTTAGAAAGAAGGATCCTGCAGCAGGGTTATTTCTGGCCTACTATGAAGAAAGATTCTGAGGCTTATGCAAGAAAACGTGTTCAGTGCCAGAAGTTAGCTCCACTTCAGCATCAAGCTGCTCAGTCACTCAGATCAATCGCAACTCCTCGGCCATTTGCAGTTTGGGGAATGGATCTCATTGGTCCTTTTCCCATGGCAAGCGGACAACGGCGTTTTATCATAGTGATGATTGATTACTTCAGCAAATGGATCGAGGCTAAGGCATTGGCAAAAACAACGACTCAAGTCGTGAAGAATTTCATTTGGGGCGAGAAAGTCTGCCGGCATGGTATCTCAATCGCAATAACCACTGACAACGGACCACAGTTCAACAATGCTGAGATGGTTGATTTTTGCAAGCAGATCGGAACAGAGCTGCGCTTTGCATCAGTCCATCATCCTAGAAGTAATGGTCAAGTTGAAGCAGCTAATAAGCAAATCCTCAGCTTGCACAAAAAGAAAGTGCAGAATCTCAAGGGCAGTTGGGCTGATAGACTTCCTTCGGTTCTCTGGACCCTGAGAACAACGCCTTCATCCGCAACAGGAGAAACTCCATTAAAACTTTCTCATGGTTTGGAAGCTCTTATTCCAGTTGAGTTTGAAGTTCCGTCACCAAGTGTTCTGCTTGCTAAACAAGGCGTGGAGGATTGGCTTGAGCTGAATAATGAAGAGATGAAGTTCAGCTTGGAACATATTGAAGAAATCAGAGATAAGGCGGCAATAAGGCAAGAAGAAATCAAGAGAAGAATGACCCGTTAATTTGATAAGAACGTGAGGATCAAACACTTTCAAGTGAGAGATCTGGTTCTTAAAAAGGTTGATATTGCTACAAGAGCCGGCTCAGTTGGGAAGCTTAATCTGAATTGGGTTGGGTCATTCATTGTCAAAGAAGTGCTCAAGAACGGGGCTTATCGCTTGCAAACGTATGAAGGAGAAGATATGCCACATACATGGAGTGAGGATGATCTAAAGTGGTTCTATTCCTGAACCTCCTCCCCTTTTTTCCTTCCTACGTAAACTTTTCAGAGATTGTCATTGATAAAAAACTCCTTGCTAACACTTCTTCAAGTGTCTTTTTGTCTCTTAAATATTGACAGTTAATGCATTGAGCAAGAGCGATTTCAAACGGTTCTATCCCTGAACCTTCTCTTTTCTCTCTTATGCAAGTTTCACAAAAGTTTGTATTGATCAAAGTCTTCATAATAACACTTTTTTAAGTGCTTTCTTTCTTTTGTTTCCTGAACAACTCCAACAGTTGCCTGATACCAGGAGACATCGCCGAGTTCAGCTGAAACCTCCCTTAGAACCGTTGTCATTAGCGTACACCACGAAGACCACGTGTTGCGGGGAGATTTCGCACCGTGTAGTGAAAGCTTGTCAATTCTAGTGCGGCAGGATACTGGATTTTGGATCCCGGCTAGTACCTGACCCCACCTCTGCATTATGGAGGGACAGGGTGGAGGTTAGCTCTACCATGCCATTTAAGGGATATCGTTACAACTTTGATGATCGCGTGTGGAAAGCAATGCTATACGCACCTGCCCGCGGATCATCTTAGTTTGTGACCCTCGAAGACTCCTTGGTACCCTCAAACAGTGCCTGCAGGAGACCCACAGCCTTGTTGATCTCAGGGGAAAGCAATGCCGCTCCGGCCGCACCTGCCTAAAAGATCAATTTGGACTGTATTCCAGGCAACAGGGCAGTGAATCGTTCCGTTAAGTGTGTGGATCTTGAGATCCAGTGTGGAAAGAAATGCCGCTCCGGCCGTACCTGCCCACTTGGTCACAAGTCTGCAGCTCATTCTTCATAGGAATTTGATTATGGGCGGACTCTGGTTTTCTAGTCCGCTCAGCCCGCCGGTTTTACTTGGGTTGATCTTAATAGTTTGTAGCCCGGTGTGGAAAGCAATGCCGCTCCGACCGCACCTGCCCACTTGGTCACAAGCAATATATCATTTCTATTAGATTATGGGCGGACTCTGGTTTTCTAGTCCGCTCAGTCCGCCGGTTTTCCTTGGGTTGATCTTAATAGTTTGTAGCCCGGTGTGGAAAGCAATGTCGCTCCGGCCGCACCTGCCCACTTGGTCACAAGCAATAGATCATTTCTATTTGATTATGGGCGGACTCTGGTTTTCTAGTCCGCTCAGTCCGCCGGTTTTCCTTGGGTTGATCTCGCAACTGACCTTGCGTGGAAAGCAATGTTATATGCACCTGCCCGCATGGTTAAGTTCTCATTTCTCTTCACGGATTCAATACTGATATCCGCAGCAATCCGCAAATTTTGATCTTTCAGGCCGCGGAGTTATAATTCAGTGTTTTATAATCCTCAGTTCGCAACAACGATCGTTGATATTCCTTAGCTCGCAAAAAATTATTATTGATTGATTTATCTGCGGACTGGAATCGGTATCCGCCAGAATCCGCCGATTATCCGATTCTTATTTAAACAAGTTATATGGACCTCGCGAGCTGCAAATCAACTTCCGCGACCTGGATTATTATCAAACTTGGTTATCTTCAAGCCTTAAATATTCTAAGCGTGCGACCTAAAGTCTATATAGTGTGGACTGGTTTTCACTAAACAAAGATGGCTATTATTGATCAAACACAGCAAGTCTCATCAAAGCATTGAAGAAATGAACAATAAGAATAGCAGAAGACGCGGACTGGGCAAAATATCTTTTATATTCATTCAAAAAATATTTACATCTTTTTGTCTTTGGCGAACTTGAATGGAGTCCGCCTCATTACAATAAAGCAAAAAACGAAATACAACTTTTTTATCCTATGGTCTTTTGTTTCTTCTCTGCAGGCGCCTCTGGGCTTGATCCATCAACATTGACTTCAGGAGAGTAACCTCCTGAGTCGCTGCTGCTGCTGCCACCAGAACTAGTGCTATCCGCGGACTCCATCCGCCCACTGCCCTCATCAGAACCAGAAGAGGTGGACTGCCCGGACTGGCCCCCTTGTTGCTGACTTGAAGCAACATCCTCGGGGACTTCGTCATAAGCGAGCCCCTCCTCTCCTTCTTCTTCATCCTCCTCATCGGCGACAGCCTTTCCCTTCGCAGCCCGCTCAAACTCGGCAACCTTATCCTTCAGCTCAGGGAACAGCTGCAAGAAAGGGACCGTGACCACTCCCTCCTTCGCGAAGCCATCATTGATGAGGCGCTCGATAGCGACCTCAACAGTTTCCTTCACAAAAGGAAATATAGCGTTTTGGAAGCTATGGTTGGTGACTTCATACGCGGTCTGCAAGAAGAAGGAACGAGTCAGTCCGCCGCGGATAAGCAACAAAGATTGCGATGATTACCGATACTTACAGCTTCATTCTCCTTATGCTGATTGATCCTTTTCCCTAGCCTCTTATTCCTGTCCATTAACAACTTGTTTTCCCTAAGGAGTTGCTCATTCTCCTTAAGCAATTCGCGGGTCATACGACCCATAAAGTGGTTGGTGACGGCGCTGCTCGCACTGGCTTGAGCAGCGAGCAGGGGGAGGTCGGCAGGGGCCACGCTCTTATGGTTGCGCAGGTTACGCTTCCCGTAGAGCGTGGAGACCGCCACATGGGCATGGCGGGAGGTGCGCGGACTCTTCCAGGAGAGAAGAGCAGTCGAAAGGCGGACATACTTATTCTTTCCGTGCCAGTGGATCATCGGGTTTCCCCTAAGATCCTTCTGGTTCTTCCCGAAGCCCGTCATATCGAAGCTGTTGGAGGAAGAGTAGTCCGCAGCGGGATCGCCTTCCTCCATTTTCCTTGCAACCTCTTTCTTCTTTTCTCCTTGAGTAGGAGTCAGCCCGCCTGGCGTCTGGGGCGGATTAGCTGGCACCGCCAAGGTCGCTACAAAAACAGAAACTAAATCAGTGCACTGCAGGTCGCAGCGGATAAGCTCCAGGTCGCCGCGGATACAAAGCCAGGTCGGAGGACTTACTCTCTTGGCGGCCTATGGCGTCGAGGCTGGGCAGTAGCGGGATGTAGTGGTCGATGTGGAGCCTTGCCCCAGCCAAGAACTCGACGATGGAGGCCTCCACCGCATTCAGCTTCGCGCTTTTGAAGGCGGAATCCGCGCGCACCTGCGGATATGTGTGAGCGAATCTCAGGTCGCCCTCAAAGATAAGGTATCTAGAAGTCCAGTTATGGATCTTATTTGTTAAGCCCATGACTTTCATCCCTCGGCAGTAGAAGTAGATGACGCCTTTATATTGGCGACCTCCGGAAGGTGTTATTGAGCGGACAGAGAAAATTTTTCTAAATATATTTAAAGAAAATTCAATCTTTTCAGACCGCAGGTATGATAAGTAGCTGTAGATCGAAGCTATAGTATTTGGCGCGAGCTGGCCCGACACCATCCCGTAATGCTCGAAGATCTCCGCGACCTCCCACAGCAAAAGAAACTTGAATCCGCAGTCGAAGTGATCGATGGGCACAGCGATCTGCGTTGTAGTGGAAAAGTTTATCCGCTCCTGATCTTCAGGCAAGCGAGCAAGCACTGGCGAGCTCGCCATATGCTTCTCCACGAAGGCGTCCAAGTCGACTTCCGTCAGTCTACTTTTCTTATGGTCGGCAGAGTGGAAAGCGACCGCAGCATCAGTACGTGCGGACACCATTTTCACAGACCGCAGGGACTTTTGCTTCGAGCGCATTTCCTATACGGCAGGAAGACTGGGGCTCTATTTATAGAAAAACCAGTCTGACATCTTTCAGCCAGTCCGCGAGGATTGATCGTTCAGTCCGCCCAGCTCGCATTATCCTGTTTTCCTGCAAATTCAGAGCAAAATATACAAGTGATTGCGGACTCAGAGGCAATCCGCCCAGCTCGCATTATCCTGTTTTCCTGCAAATTCAGAGCAAAATCTACAAGTGATTGCGGACTCAGAGGCAGTCCGCCCAGCTCGCAATTTTCAATATTCACAATTAACAAACAAATGTGCGGACACATAGTCAGTCCGCATATATCGCATTCAACATCAACCTGCAGAAAAATTTTCATCACGCAGATTGCAGCATTGTTCAAATCACAGAGCAATATCGTACAGAACAAATAGAATTCGCATCACAGTACAAGTGAAACAAACAAGCAATGTTCAAAGAGCACACCAAATTATACAACATACAACAAATCAAATCAAATGTTTGCTTATTCGCGGACTCAGCGGCCTCTACGGTCAGGTTGAGCAGGTCGCTCCTCCCTATCCTTCCACAGATGGGCCGCCCGGTCACTCCCTCGCAGTATCTCTCTGTATATCTGCTGGACGAGATGGTGCATGGAGTTGAAGTGCGATGCATATGGGCGGTCTCCCTGTTGATCCGGCTAACCAGAACCACGGCTCGCCTGCCGGTCTCGGCTCCTCAACCGCCGCGGGCTGCCCACTTGCTGCTGGGACTGAAGCCTCTACAGAAGCGGGCTGAACGGGCGGTTGCGGCCTCACTGCGGCGACCTCAACGACTTGCTTCTTTCCTTCCCGCACCAGAGCCAAGTACCTTCCTCTATAGTGGCGGGCGTCCTCACTTAACCGCTGCTTCTCCTTCTTCAATCCCTCTACCTCAGCATAGATACTGGCGACCTGATTCTCCAGAATTTTCTCTCTCCCTATCTGCTTCTCTAGTTCTGCTTGAACTCCACTCAGCTTTTCTTCATACTTCCTTTCTAACAGTGCATATTTGTCTATGTTGGACTGCTCGCCTTGTGCAGACTTGTCAAGAGAGACCGTCCTAGTTCGCACTGGTGCGTCTACTTCGGGCGATGGCACAATCTCGCCAGCCTCAATAGAGCCGGGTGGCGACGTCCGCACTGCAACAAAGAAAACATTTACATTAACTCCCAGGTCGCGGCGAACTCAAAAGGTAAAGATAAAATCACTTTTTGAAATCATTGCAGTGATCTGGCGACTATCCACGACAGGTCGTCTCACGCGCTCCGGATCAAAAGCACTTAAGCGTTGCTTCCATTCACGATGAACTTTTGCTCTTGTCTCGGCCATTGATCTACTTGAAGCGACTATATCCTCAGTCTCCGTAATAATCTTTATTGGCCGCGATTTCCGGGATGGAGATTTATAAAGCCACGGACGCTGAAATCGCCTGGGTGTCGGTTGCAGTTTACCTGACCGCATCAGCTCAGCCGCAGTCCGCAAGTCTTCAGCCCGCCTGTCCGCATCTAGCTTTTCTGAGACCGCTCGACCTTGGCCTTCATGATGGCGAGCTGCTCATTCGCCGTCTTCTCTCTTTCCTCAGCCACAAGCGAGGAGGGGGGACCAGCAGTTTTTTCGCCCACTATCTCAACATCGGACTGCAACACCTCGAGCAGAGATTGATTCATATCAGCGAGCTGCTCGTTATCAATGTTGTCAAGTAATTCAGTAGTGGACAAACTGACCGTTGATAAAGAATCACCTACTTGGATTGAAGCGTCCGGAGTGACAAAGCCAACATCGGGAACCTCTTTTTCTCGCGGCTTATGCTGCAAGCTCGCAGCGCCAGTCCGCACAGAAATGTTCTCCTTTTGATCTCGCAGCTTTTTCTCCACCCGCTCGGCAACCGTGGACTTGTCCCTCTTCCTCTTCTTCTTCTCAGGAGCTTTTTCCTCCAAGGTTGTCGCAACCTGCTGCGAGTCCGGCAGATTCGTGCGGACTACGTTCTTATCAACGACGACCAAGGCCAGAGAAGACACTTGCTCTTCAACTTGTTCTTCAGCCGGTTCTTCCGCTTGCTCTTCAGCTCGTTCCTCAGCCATCTCTTCTGCTTGTTTCTCAACCTGTTCATCAGCAGGCCGCTTCTCCTTAGTATTCAGCTGTCGGACTTTTGGTGACGAAACCTCCCTGTCCAGGTCTATCCGCAGCATGACAGTTCCTGAGGCAGAAGGGTGTATTTCCATACCCCCAGAGCTCGCAGGATTCTGGTCAGGAACTTATGGCGGATTCGATATTCTATCTGCGCTTTTGGTTGGTAGATTTTGAGCAGCAGAGGTAGTCGCAGATTTCTCATGTTCAATGTTGCGGACTGAGTCAGTCCTCTCCTGTCCCGGTCGTGAACTCTCCCCTGTGTGGCGGACAGGCGTCCCGCTTCGATGGATTACTTTCTTAGTCCTGGTGTTCGTCTTGGGCTTCTCTGTCCTAGAGGTGAGGTTGCCAAAGAAAGATCCGAGTCTCGCCATGCCGGACTGGAAAGTGCAGACCGCAAGTGGTGAGAACCGACCCGTGGTGCAGACAGTTTTGACAGAATGCAGGGTTTCAAGCGGTATTTATAGCACTGACAACATTTATGACAGCTGCGGACCCAGCGGTTAAGGAAACATTTTCAAAATTTTCTGAAACTTGAAAATGTGCGGGGATTATGTTAACCCCAAAATCCGCAACATGTTCAGCAGGAAAGATCCTTCTCCCCTTCTGGCGGACTCTATTTCCTCAGTCCGCTCAGGTCGTCAGGACCATACAGATCCAAAGCTGCCCCAGCGGCGGACTCCAGTTCCCAGTCCGCCCAGGTCGGATTTCCAATGCTCCTCCTTTAGCGGCGGACTCGACTGTCCAGTCCGCCCAGTTCGTCCAGCCTCAGTTGATCAGCTTCTAGATCGTCCGCCAGCTCTCCAGGCGGACTCAAGCGTCAGTCCGCACAGGTCGCGGACCCTCAGCCAAGCTCGCGCCCTGCAGCCAGATGGAAGCTCCAGCTCGCGAGCCCAGTCCTCCCCTCCTGCGCGGACTGGGGTGTTTTCTTCTTTTCGCTTCCCGTCACCGCTGCCCGGCTCTCCTGTACCCCGGGCAGTCGGTTATTTTAGCCCAGCCCGTTTCGGCAGGCCCCCAAACCTATAAATAGGGGAAAGTGGTGCACCCAAAGCACGCTGACTCGAGCTCAGGAGCCTACTTGTTAAAGTATGCGGACTCGAATCTCAGGCTTTGCGGACTCCAGCTTGCTCTGCTCTTGTTCTTTCCCCCTTGTTCCACTTGTGACCAACCCTGTAATCAAACTCATTCTAATCAAAGAAAAGCCCGTCGCAAGAGAGGCATTCAGACCGCGGCGGGCGAAGTCTGGTGTTGTCATGGCTCACGCCTCTGCTGCTCTTTTTCTCTCGTCCGCTCAGTAGATTGATGCTTGCAGTTTGCCTTTTCCCCTCCTTTCCCCAGTGCTCGAACCGTTAGCTGGTGGTGCTTGACTCCCTTTCGCTTTTCGTGCATCAACATTAACCTTCCCCCCTATATCCTTCCAACAGCCAGATGAATAGGGCCATTAAGGGTTCTAGTTTATGAGAAGAACCGCTCTTTGGTCGTGAGAGAGGTGTGATGCCTCTCTCTCCCACTGGGTGTGACGCCGAGCGGCTCTGCCTCCATCAACCTCTTTTCCAATCGCTGCCTCCCCTTCATAGCAAAGTCGTCGGCCTCCTCCTCCCTTCCCCTGCATTCACCCACTTCCCCAAGCCTCCAGCAGCCCTTCCGCCACCATCCTTAGCTTCTTCAGCCATTGCCGCCCCTTCCTAGCACAGTCACCGGCCTCCTCCTCCCTTCCCCTGCTGCATTTAGCCGCCTCCCCAATCCCCCAGCAGCCCTCCTGCCTCCTCCTACCGCCTCCTACCATCCCCTTTCAAGTATTCCACCCCTCTCCACCATGGATCCAAGCCTTCTCTTCCCTTACCGCACAAAAATCACACAATTTAGCACCTCCTTGTTGTTATACCCTGTCGTTCAGCCTCATTTCACTGCAAAATCCACTCCCAATCACATCCCTGAATCTTTCCAACCCATATCTTCCATTTCCACGACAATACTCCTCCATATATCCACTTGGGCGCCTCCCCAACACCATACATGGGTATTCCCCGCCTCCAACATCCCTCCCAGTCCACCAAACAGCAACTACCTCTCGCCGAATCTCTACACACAGTAGTATTCTCATTTTCGGACAGACACCACCTCCACCGGCATCCATTACTTGGTGAGGTTTTACTTTCTAGTGTTCATATCTTCGCATTGTATGGATAACTTGTATTATTAGTAATACTTGACTTGAATTAATTATATTTGCGTCTCTTTTTATTGACGTGCCAAAATTATTTGTTTTGCATTTTAATTTCAGTGCACTGTCAATTACCATGTAATTGTTGTCTGCTATTTTCATTGCAATATCTGTAATTCATTATGACACTTTCTAGTGTACTTAGGCATTAGTGGTATTATGACAAAAGATAGGGCACAATGGCGACAAAGGATCCATATAGCCGACTCCACTATAGTGGGATAATTGCTTGAGTGAGTGTAAATAATTGTGCGTTGGAAAATACTTGTATGAGTGAGTCATCGCATCTGCATCGCAGTAGGGCTATCCTCCGTTAAGTTCATTGGATTGTGTGTTTGTAACTAATTTGCATCTTCATTTTAGGGTTTGACGTCGGTCAATTACATTCAACACATGCTCACGTATGTTGCATATTAGGGTTAGGGCATCGTAAGTTCGTATCCTATAGATTCGTCTAGCGTCACCCTGTGTAATATTCAAATTTTGAATGAGGACCCTGGAAGTATTAACACCCCAATAGGTGCACCACACCACCATGGAGATAAGGTTGGGCCCTTAAAGGGGCAAAAAGTGCACTTAGCCATGTCAACCCCATTGGCCTCACCATTGACCCATTGAACCATCTATGCCTTCCCCCTTGACCTAAGTGGGTCAAATTATCCATTGGAATCCTAATGGGTACACTACCTCACCTTTATGCAAGGTGAAACCCTTAAGAGGTAAATACGTGTGTTATGGGCCTACTAATGTTGCCCGGAGGAGAGGTTGGAGGTGGAGAAGATGGTGGGGGATAATACGGAGTCGTGACCGCGGCTGCCTAAGCGGGGTTGCTCGTCGGAGGAGAGAGCCACCAAGATCTCACATAGAAGATGAGAATTAGAATCTTGTCATTGCTTACCTATAACACATACCCAAATGTTTTTAAATAGGCTACATCATAATGACTCTTACGTGACATAAATGCGATAATAAATGGCTCGGTGCTCGAGACTCACACAACATACGATAATAATAATAAGATAAAGGGCTCGGTGTTCGAGACCCATAACATCTCACCCTTCCTCCAAAAAAAGATTGTCCTCAAGCTTTATCTAATGCCCTCATTGTCAAAATCGTCGACGTGCAGGTAGAAAAGCCGGTTGCAGCTGTGGCCGCGAGTGTACTGCTCGTCGCAATTGAAACATAATCCCTAAGCGCGTCGTTGCAACATCTCAGCCCGAGATAATCGAAGGACCGGTGGGGCTAGAGGACCCTCGATATGATTTTGATGAACAATGTCGGTGGCAGGTGGATAGGCCTCTAGTGCTATCTGGAGGAGACGATCGCAAAGCCGAGCCAAACTCATTGCAATTACTAAGTTGGGAGGGGCTTCAAACTCGACATCCAGTCGCAGGAGCTCGCGAAGTCCAGCGGTGAAAATGTCGACCTGCATATCCGGGGCAAGAGGCACATGCGCCAAAAGAAGCTAAAATTGTTCCAGGTAATCGTCCACGGTCCCCGTTTGTTGTAAAGAGGTGAGTGCTCCGAGGGGGTTACTGCGGATTGGAGGTCCGAAACGTAAGTTGCATAGCCGCTTGAAGTCGTCCCATATCATATTCGGCCGGTCGATGAGAAGTCGAGAAGCCCATAAAACAACGGAGTCGAGCATATGAAAAGATGCTAAATGGATCCAGCCTGCTACCGGTGTTTGTTGGTGGCCAAAGAATTGCTTATATTTGGTGAGCCAGCACAATGGATTCGTTTTCCCATCATAGGTAGGAAAAATTCCAATCGGATGTAGCGTGGAACAATAGCAGCATCAAGGTGCGTGAGGACTGGAGGCGGAGGCTCGTGGGTGGTCAGGGGCGGCGGTGCTTGGCGGAGAAGCGGCGGTGCTTGGCGGAGAAGCGGTGGTGCCTGACTGCTACTTGTAGGATCGAGTGCGGGGGTGGTAGAAAGATCATCAAGGCGCTTAGAGAGCACAATAATGTCCTCCTGATGACGGTCCGCGAGGGTAGTGTGCGCAGCTTGTTACGCCATGACGATCTGCAACATGGTCATAAGCCGACTTAGTTGGTCCGGCGAGTCCCCCATAGTGCGGGATGAGCGAGAAGAGGAGCGGGTGACCGGGCGGTCGGATTGCGCCGATCCGGATGACTGAGTGTGGCCGCGAGAGCCATGGTGGCACTCAATATTGGTACAAATAATTGTGCAACAAAATAGAAGGGTTGAGGGAAATTAGAAATGTGGGTGGAGAAATTTAATAGCCGAATTAGAAGTAACAGCTAAATAAATAAGATTGGGGGAGGAAATTAGAAGTTGTGGCTAATTAAATAAGTAAAATGAGTAGGGGGAGGAAATGGTGGTGGGGTTCACGGAAGTAAAAGAAATTTAATAGTTGTACTAGGTATGGGCGGGGGTGGGCTCGATGAAAGAAAAAAAATAAGGCAAGAGACAGGCAGGATTTGCTCTGTACACGAGGGATGGAGGGCGCGGGGCTCGAAAAACACAGGACACGATGAGCGTGGGACGCGGCGAAGCTCAAGAGACAGTACGCTGGTCGAGATTGCAGATTCGTCGGTAAGAGACGGGCGGGAGAAAAAGGGCTCGATCGAAACCGGACAGAGCGGAGCTGGACCGCCCGAGGACGACACAAATGACTCGTGGGGATGGAGCAGCTGCAGGCCGGACGGAACTGGAACGGGGCTTCCTTCTTTCGAGGAGGAAGCAGCTCCTATCGAAAAGGTAGTCAATCGTCTGCGGCGGGCTTGCGTCTAAGGCGGAAACAACGGGGTAGGCGATGATGGAAACAGCTGAGGAAAGGTTATGTAGGGTTGCTGGAGCCGGCTCGCTGGATGATGGTGTCGGCCCGTGTTGTCAATGAAGGAGAGCGGGCAGCGGGTTGGCGTCAATTCGCTAGGAGAAGAGGAGTCGCAGAGTTGTGTTCGAGCAGCTGTGTAGCAGAAGTCAAACCAGGAACAGAAAAAAGAAACCCAGTGGTGTCGACGTGCACGGAGAAGCGGCTGGTGATGTTGGTGTGCGTCAGCGGAAGAGGACCGAGTCCCTCTGATACCAAGTTGCTATGGGCCTACTAACGTTGCCCGGAGGAGAGGTCGGAGGTGGAGAAGATGGCGGGGGATACTATGGAGCCGTGACCGCGGCTGCCTAAGCGGGGTTGCTCGTCGGAGGAGAGAGCCACCAAGATCTCACATTGAAGTTGAGAATTAGAACCTTGTCATTGCTTACCCATAACACATACCCAAATGCCTTTAAATAGGTGATGAGTCCGATATTTACAGGGTTTTTCGGACTCATCTGGGGCTTGTTTTCTCACTCGTGCACTACATTTCAACCGGATATCCGTTATATTTTCATCGTTCGGTCATTGACCGCTTGGTGCACTATTTTGGCCTGTGGGTGTGCAATTGCACATTCTTTTGTTGGGGGCAAGCACATGGTGCTCCTCATGGCTCTTTCTTGTTTCTAATGCGGCGGAGCATTTAATTTGGGGTGCCAATAGTGGGGTAGGCTACCTTGGGTCATGATGAAGGGTATGGTTGAGTCCTCATGGGAATTCAAGATGGCGGCATCCTCGAGCGAGTTCCAGATGGCGTCATACTCAAGCGAGTGCAAGATGGAGGCTTCCTCGAGCGAGTTTCACATGGCGGCATACTCAAGCGAGTTCCAGATAGCAGCATCCTCGAGCAAGTTCTAGATGGAGGAATCCTCAAGTGAGTTCCAGATGGAGGCATCCTCAAGGGAGTTCCAGATAGCGGCATCCTCAGGCGAGTTCCAGATGGCAGCATCCTCAGGCGAGTTCCAGATGGCAGCATCCTCGGGCGAGTTCCAGATGGTGGCATCCTCGGGCGAGTTCTAGATGGCGACATCCTCGGGCGAGTTCTAGATGGCGACATCCTCGGGCGAGTTCCAGATGGCAACATCCTCAGGCGAGTTCCAGATTGCGGCATCCTCGAGCGAGTTACAGATAGTGGCATCCTCGAGCAAGTTACAAATATCCAGATGGCCGCATCCTCGAGCGAATTCCAAATAGTGACATCCTCCAGCGAGTTCCAGATAGCGAGATCCTCGAGCGAGTTCCAGATGACGGCATCCTCGAGCGAGTTCCAGAGGGCGGCATCCTCGAGCGAGTTCCAGATGGCGGCAACCTCGAGAGAGTTCCAGATGGCGACAACCTCGAGCGAGTTTCAGATGGCGACATCCTCAGGCGAGTTCCAGATGGCGGCATCCTCAGGCGAGTTCCAGATGGCGGCATCCTCAGGCGAGTTCCAGATGAAGGCATCCTCGAGCGAGTTCCAGATAGTAGCATCCTCGAGCGAGTTCCAGATGGCGGCATCCTCGAGCAATTTCTAGATGGCGGCATCCTTCAGTGAATTCCAGATGGCGACATCCATCAGTGAATTCCAGATGGAAGCAACCTCAAGCAAGTTCCAGATGATGACATCTTCGAGCGAGTTCCAGGTGGCGGCATCCTCAAGCGAGTTCCTGATCACGACATCAGAATTGGCAACTTCAAAGAGCATAAAGCATACGAAGTGTTCCACGAACTCCTACTCGTGATGATCTTCATGCTTACCGGGTGTTCTCTTCAATTTCGCGAGTTCATACTCACGAGGTCACCGCTTCAGCAACTATGGTGTTCGCTTCAATTTTGTGAGTTCATACTCGCGAGGTCATTGCTTCAGCGACCATGCAACTTTGTTATTTGTTTCATCTCTTCAACGACTCGTACTAGCAAAACCACAAAGGGGAGTTATTCGGAAACACGTGGAGCTGTGATGACCAGAAAAGGTTCTACCCTTAGGAGGGAATGGTATGCTCGTTTACACTTATACAGTTATACATAAAGGATATTTCTTTGACACCCTGAAATATGGGGACTTAAGCTTCTCTTCTTGAAAGCTCCTCAAGCAGGCATAGTAGGCAGGAAGTGATCTCCACAATTGAGTTGAGAAACGAGCCTCCGACTTGACTCACATAATACCCAAAACGGGTGATGGGACGGTGTGTCAGGTTTTAATGTATTCTTGTAAGTCCAAGCATCTGCAATGATGGTTGAGATCAGCTCTCCCCTAGCATGTTGGTCTAGTTACCTACCGATCGCACTTCTCATCTAGCTGCAGAGATTATTAGGAGAAAGTATGGACGCTAACCTCTCAACTCGGCGAAGGGAAGATCATTGTGCCTTAAGGAAGGATCCTACGCCATAAAGACGTCGTTGAGCCATGAAGAGCTAGAAGCTCGACGTGGATGGCAAGGTAGGGAACCTCCCCAAATGGAGTAGGCAAGGGATATGATGGAGGCCTCGAGCGTGTGCATCCTATTGGACCTCCTGAGAGTCATTTCACTTAGCAGATACCTCAGCCTTCGTGTACAGGTAGTAGAGCGAGATTTTGTAGAGGTGCAAAGGCGCTCCTCACGATCGGTATGAGAAACTTGCCTCAGACCTGATTCTCCTAAAAAGCTCAGAGCGAGTGATGGGACAATGTGTCGGGTTTTAATGCATTCTTGTAAGACCAAACCCCTACATTGACGGTCGAGATCAGCTCTCCCCTTGTATGTTGGCTTAGCTACCTCCCGATTGCACTTCTCATCCGACTGGAGGAACTATCAGGAAACGGTCTGAACGTCAACCTCCCAAACTCGATGAAAGGTCGACTTAACAAAACGACGAAACCTTGTACAAAGGTGTCATCAGCAAAGGGTTAGGATGAGGGCCTCGTGCGTGCGTCTCATAGGACCTCCCGAGTGTCATGTCTCTATCCAAATTTCTTTGTAGTGAATTGAAGTCCTTGAGTGTGTTGTTGTCGTAGTCCAGACCTCTGCTCGAGCTCCTCTCCAGTACACTGACTACTTTCCCCCTCAGGTAAATTGAAGCCCTCGAGTGTGTTGTTTTTGTAGTCCAGGCCTCTGCTCGAGCTTCACTCCAGCATGTTGTCTATTTGCCCTCTCGGGTGAATTGAAGTCCTCTAGTGTGTTGTTGTCATAGTCCAAACCTCTGCTCGAGCTCCTCTTCAGCACACTGACTACTTGCCCCCTCAGGTGAATTGAAGTCCTCGAGTGTGTTGTTGTCATAGTCCAGGCCTTTACTCGAGCTTCTCTCCAGCACGCTGGATGCCTGCCCCATCGGGTAAATTGAAGTCCTCGAGCGTGTTATTGTTATAGTCCAGGACTCTGCTCGAGCTCCTCTCCAACATGCTGGCTATTTGCCCCCTCAAGTGAATTGAAGTCCTCGAGTGTATTGTTGTCATATTCCAGGCCTCGGCTCGAGCTCCTCTCCAGCATGCTGGCTATTTTCCCCCTCGGGTGAATTGAATTCCTCAAGTGTGTTGTTGTCGTAGTTCGAATCCATGCACAAGCTCATCTCCTGCATGTCGGCTACTTGTCCCCCGAGTGTGCATTTTCTCCATCTCCAGTTGAGCTTCCTCCTTGCAGATGTCGACCTTCTCTTCATCTCCACTTGAGCTCGGCTCTTGGGAGATATCGACCTTCTCTCCACCTCCAATTGAGCTCGGCTCCTGGGAGGTGTCTACTTTCTCTCCACCTCTAGTTGAGCTCAGCTCTTGCGAGGTGTCGACCTTCTCTCCACATACAGTTGAGCTCGGCTCCTGCAATGTGTCGACCTCTTCTCCACCTCCACTTGAGCTCGGCTCCTGTGAGGTGTCGACCTTCTCTCCACCTCCAATTGTGCTTTCTCCTGGCAGGTGTTGACTCTTCTCCACCTCTAGTTGAGCTCGGCTCCTATGAGTTGTCGACCTTCTCTCCACCTCCAGTTGAGCTTCCTCCTTGCAGGTGTCGACTCTTCTCCACCTCCAGTTGAGCTCCCTCCTAAAATGTGTCGACTCTTCTCCTTTTTTTCTAGTTGAGCTCCACTCCTAGAAAGGACCTCACGCGACATGTCATCTAGAGTCCAAATCTCTCCGAACTACGGGTTCAATATTGTTTTTCTGAGCTCATATCGAGCTCGAAAAAAGCGGGGATTATGTATAATCCGTAATTCATCGAGATCAGAAAAGCCTAAGGAGACGTATATTCGCAGACCTCGGTGGACGAGCAAGGGAGAGCAAGGGAGAGCAAAGGAGAGCAAGGGCGAGCATGGCCGAGTATCCCTCGTAACTCGCTAGTACAGGCGAACATTTGAATACTGCCAGAAGACGGGTTCCAACAACCATAGCTGTCAGGGGCCAGGTTATAAATAAGCCCCCTCTCTCTCTCTTGGATTTGTCTATATATAAGACCCCAGGGATACAAAGATAAGGACTTCGAGACCTCAACACATCTCGACTAAATTTTTTTCTGGACTTTTTGCTTAGCTTTTGGATGCTGCTATCAGAGACTTTTAGCCATGAGACAGTGATCATCCCTTGGTCGTCATCTTGTGATAGTCGTCAGCTAGTGTCCACCGTGTACCCTACTCGACCATCTTTGGTTGTGGAGAAGAAACTTTTTCTAAGCATCCGGGTACGTGGTGGGACCACCCTACTGCAGCACCTAGGGTCCTTCTATTTTTTCCCTCTATTTCTGTGTTCCAGCCTGCTAATCCGTCGAGCCCGACCGCTAGACCGGTAATATTAGGTTGCATTGATACGAATTTGAAGTAGGGAATTTTCTCGGCTTCAACACTCATGACTGAGCTTTTGTTTAATTTTGAGGATGTTTGGACTAAATTTGATCACCTTATGAGTTATACATTAAAATAGTATAGTTTTGATTATTCAATTTGTCACACTAGTGTATCAATTAAATGTTTTGTTCTTAAACATTTACATAAATTTCCAAGTTTTTATGGTTCACTTATAAGGTCATGACTTAACTTCAGTTCAATTTTGAGGATATTTGGATTTAAATTGACCGTCTTATGATTTATGCATTCTAATAGTATAGTTTGATTATTCAATTTATCACAATTGTATATTTATGAAATGTTTTAATCTTAAACAAATAAATAAATTCCCAATTTTTTATGGTGCACTTATAATCTAATTAATGAGATTGGGTTCAATTTTGAGGACGTTTGGACTAAAATTGATCATCTTAGGATTTATGCATTCAAAGAGTACAACCTTTTATATTTTGTGTATTTTATTAATATATGACCTAATATGAATATGAAAATTTATGGATAGAGCCCCTATAAGGTTTATAACCAATATGCAGAGGTTTGGAATAGAATTTCCGTGGTTTATTTTAACTATTTAATATTTGTCACCCCCTTTACATAAATAGAATAAAAATGCCTAAAACAAAATGCCCAAACTTTTTCAATAACGTATTACAGTCATGACTAACCGTGGGTTCAATTTTGAGGACGTTTAGACTTAAATTGATCATCTTATGATTATGCATTCAAAAAGTACAGTTTGATTATTCAATTTGTCACACTAGTATATTTATAAAATGTTTTGATCTTAGACATATAAATAAATTTCCAAATTTTTATGATGCACTTATAATATCATAACTGACCTTGGGTTCAATGTTGACAAAGTTTGGACTTAAATTGATCATCTTATGATTTATGCATTCAAAGAGTATAGTTTGATAATTCAATTTGTCACACTAGTATATTTATGAAATATTTTAATCTTAAACATATAAATAAATTGCCAAATTTTAATGATGCACTTATAATATCATGATTGACCTTGGGTTCAATTTTGAGGATGTTTGGATTTAAATTGATCATATTATGATTTATACATTAAAAGAATATAGTTTTGATTATTCAATTTGTCTCACTAGTGTATAAATGAAATGTTTTGTGATTAAACACTTAAATAAATTCCAAAAATTTTATGGTACACTTATAATCTTATGACTGAGATTACGTTAAATTTTGAGGATGTTTGGACTTAATTTGATCACCTTATGAGTTATATATTAAAAGAGTATAGTTTTGATTATTCAATATGTCACACTAGTGTATCAATGAAATGTTTTGTTCTAAAACGTTTAAATAAATTCCTAAGTTTTAGGGTCACTTATAATTTCATGACTTATCTTAGGTTTAAGTTTAAGGATGTTTGAACTTAAATTGATCATCTTATGATTTATGTATTTAAAAAGTATAGTTTGATTAGTCAATTTGTCACACTTGTATATTTATGAAATATTTTAGTCTTAAGCATATAAATAAATTCCCAAATTTTTATGATGCACTTATAATCTCATTAATGAGGATGGATTCAATTTTTAGGATATTTGGACTTAAATTGATCATCTTATGATTTATGCATTCAAAGAGTATAACCTTCCATATTTTGTGTACTTTTCTATCATATGACCTAATATGAACATGAAAATTTATGGAAAAAATCCCTATGAGGTTTATAATCCATGTGGAGAGGCTTGGAATTTTCGGAACATAATTTCCATGGTTTATATTAAAAATACATCATATATCACACCATATAAACAAATGAAATAAAAATGCCTAAAATATCTTTATAATTTCTCAAACTTTTTTAGTGTCATATTAAGGTCATCACTGACATTGCTTCATGATTTGGAAACATTGACTTATTTTGATGATTTTACAAAACTATACACCTTAATAAATTCATGAAATGTATTGATTATACAATTTGTCACACTAGTGTATTAGTGACATGTTTTGATCTTAAAGCATTTAAATAAATTCCCAGATTTTTACAGTGTACTTATAATTTCATGAATGAGATTGGGTTAAATTTTGAGGATTTTTGGACTTAACTTGAGCACCTTATGAGTTATACATTAAAGGAGTGTGATTTGATTATTCAATTTGTCACACTAACGTATTCATGAAATGATTTGATATTAAACATTTAAATAAATTCCCAAAATTTGATGGTGTACTTATAATATCATGACTGGCCTTGGGTTCAATGTTGAATAGTTTGGACTTAAAATTCGCCCTCCTATAAAATTATACATGATAGGAGCATAGTTTAATTATTCAAATTGTCACCCCAGTATACTTACGAAATGTCTGGACCGTAAATATTTATTATAAATGTGTTTCATTTTAGCTCCATTATCAAATCATGTTTTAAATATCTTGGATCGATATTTTCCGTAGTGAGTGTTTTAAATATCTTGGATCAATAGTTCAAAATGACGGAGGTATTGATAAAGATGTGACACAGAATCCAACTGGATTGGTTGAAGAGGAGAGGCGCGTCAGGGATCTTATGTGATCGTAAAGTACCACTAAACTTAAGGGCAAGTTTTACCGCACTGCAATTAGACCAACGGCAGTCGTTCATGAGTCCTTTCCTAATTTTGATTTAATTTATTTTATTCCAAAAATTGAACTGATACTAAAGAATATTCTTGGAAGATGAAATTTGAATTTGGGCCACTGGATGGGAAAGGTAAATAAAGCCAGCAACAAAGATTATAGAAATGAAAAAAAAGCGCAAAGGTTCAGGCCTTCTAGTGATATTATGACAAAAGATAGGGCACAATGGCGACAAAAGATCCATATGGCCAACCCCACTATAGTGGGATAAAGGCTTGAGTGATGTGTTGTTGTTGTATCAAATCATGTTTTAATATGCAATATTGTTCATGTTGCGTTTACTTATACATATGGTGTGATCATAAGTAGTGCGTAGTAAACCTTTGATGTGGTGCATGCTTCTTTCATAAATATAATTTGAATGGCGAAGCTAGCAGCGACCTTAGTATATGTCGGAAAAAACCATATTTTAAGACGTCTAACTGGTGTCTAGGAAAGAATTTAGGGGTGAGTCATTATCCTCCACAAAGAAGGTGGTGTATAACGGTACACAGTGCGAACACCAACCTTATTCTTACATGGCTAGTTGGCAACTTAAATTAGGTATCACAACATATTTCTAAGGAGTTATCTAGCATATCCCCAGAGTTAAACTTTTACCATCCTTCGGGTCTCTGATAGAACGAAGGATCGTAGAGACTGACTTTTAGTTTTGTAAGGAGAACGATATTGGTGTAATGTTTAGTTCTGCATAACTGTGGCGGGTCTAATCACTCTACCGAACAGAACACACTGACGGGAAGACTTGCGTGTTAGATTCTTTTGACTTTAGGAGCAATTTGTCTTGTGGTTAAATTCCCGGTGGGCAAATCCCCTTAGTCTATTTCGTATCCCTACAGAATTTGCGAGATGACGGGTGGAGTACAAAGTGCAGGCCAGTGTTGTACGTTCAGGCCTAGGATGGTGGTGTGTCACCTACCTAGAAGCGGGGGTGTCTGAGGTGTTGTTATTATCTTTCATGGTGATAAGTCTCGTGTGGTTAGCTACCAACTTAACAATTTGACTGGGTAGAATTTAGACATCTAACACTAGTTTCATCTTATCATCTTACTTTAACATACCTTGCATCTTTAAACCCTTATACTACAAGCTTGTATGGACATTCTTGTAAGATAAGAGAATTGTAAGAACCTTAATTTATAAATTTGTATGAGCATTCATATAAGTTAAGTTATTATTCTTGTATCTTAACTGCTACATACTCGTATTGTATATTAGAATTGTAAGAACTTAGCTTATAAGTTTGTATGAGCATTACATAAGTTAATTTATTTTTGTATCATAACTGCTACACTCATATTGTATATTAGAATTATAAGAACCAAAACTTATAACATTGTATGAGCATTCATATAAGTTAAGTTATTTTTGTACCATAACTGTTACAAAATCGTACAGTATATTTTAACCTGCTAGATTTACCTAATTCAGAACAAGACCCTCAAGTTATAAGGATGTCTGGGCATTATTATAAGCTTAGTCATTTATGCTTCTCATTACAACATGTTTTATAACATGATTTATAAACCGAGTCTTCAAACTCCCTCTCTCTCGTCACTTGATTTGTCCATACAATCGCATGCACACATTACCTTTCCTCAACCCAATGCATTCGGATGCATTGGGGAAAGGGGGAGGAATCCGACTTAGTTAAATTGACTAATGGTTTTTCATAAAACCACCCAGGTGCCCCGACCGCAACAGTTTCAGCAGTACCATCCCGAGCCCCAACCCCAGTTCCATTCCATGCTAGAGATCCCTGGGGTAGAGATGGAGATGGAGATGTCTGTCATCCTAGACCCGTAGTGGTAGTAAGGAGTTACTGAAAGATTTGAGTTCTTTCTTCGGTTCCATGCTCCTTACTTTATCAAAAGGGCATGAGTTAATATTAGTCGTGAGGGCATGTCTTAGCCCTATCCTTCCGCTGTAATCTAAATCTTTGATATATATACATATGAAAAATGTTATTTGGACATCATCTTTGTCTATTATACTCTATTATAAATTGGTATTGCGGTGATGTAATAATAGCTCGCATTACAGGGCAGGTGTCATAGAGTGGAGGTTAGCCAATTTGCAAACACCACTGTATGGCAATTGCCCTGAGCATAAGAATCCCCTCGACTGTGAACAATTATCGGGAGGGGGTTCTTAAACTCTCAGAATCACCTTTTCGACTATAGGAGAGGCTTGTTGGAATTTTCACTTCTTAGGCTTATAAAATCCTTAAAGCACATAATTATGCTAATTTAATTTCCTTAACCTTTGTTGTCATCTCCCTAAAGCTCAAAATATATATTTTTGAACATTTAATTCATTGCATGATTGCCAATTCAGCTCAATTATCTCAGCAGATAGAGATAGGTTTTCTTGGGGACAAGTAAATATTAAAGTTTTGGGGTATTTGATTGGTGAAATTCATATAGTGATTTAGGAAAACTTTTAGCTCAAGTATTCATGTATTCTGCTACTTGCATTGCAATTAACTGCTTATTTTCCAAGATTTCTCTAAGTTGATGCAAGCACACTCTTGGAGTTAAAAGGGCAATTTTCATAGTCAACAGGAGTCGTGGGGAGACTCGTACAATACTCTAAATATGGCACACGCTCATGTGTTATCCTTAGCACAGGAAATGCACCCCAGTATTCTCTTTATCACAACTCTTATTTATCTTTGCCAATTATTCAATTTTTACTAAATTAAGATCGTATTTGTGCTCATGTGCTGTTGCATGCACAATTTCCTTGGTTCTCAGACGAATCATGCAAAGTTCATAATTGTGCAATGATCGTGCGCTTCACAGTGCACCATCGTTCATTTTTCTTCATTCAGCATTCCCAGAAAACCAAGGCATGTATGGCACATCGTGCACCTCCTTCATGCACAATCGTGCGTGAGGCGTATGACTGGTGCGCATTTAACAAAAATTGGGCGCACGACTGTGCACTTCACAGTGCATGCTCGTCCGATTTCTCTACTCATCATGGCCAAGAAACTCAACTGTTTGACATTGTGCCCTCCTTCGCGCAGGACCATGTATAGGACACATGAGTGCCGGGCATATAAGGAGTTTTTGAAAGCGATTACCATTTATGGCGCAAGATCGTGCGCCCAATTATGCATCATGTCGCCTCTTTTTTGCCCTAATCGTTTACTGCCAATGAATACATGGACATGCACCATCTGTCACAGGACCGTGCCAATAAACCTATCTCGCATATTTAAGCTGAATTCATTGAACGGTTCAGGAGCTCTTCTTCTTTTTCATTCCTTTCTGTTCCTCAGGCCATAGGCTGTATCCCAAGTTTTCTCCAGCGATTCCAAAAGCTTCAGGGAAATTTTTGATGGATTTTCTAAGGAGAAAGAAGGACATGGATTCAATCATGGAGCTAAAGCAGTGAAGCATTTAAGGAAAAGACGAGAAATGTTGATAGGTTGATGAGAGGTCCTTCTTGACCCCGGATGAAACAAGAATAGAGGGAAGGCACTAATTGACAACCCGAAGTTCTTCTCCATACCTGAGGCACAGACTCCTTTCTTCTCTGCCTTCTTATCCCCCTTCGCACGAAATCTTGGGATGTTTGAATTGTCTATCTTTTATTGGAATAGCTCGTGAACATTTGTTGTAATAGATTTTAATCATACATTCTCATGCTTGTTAGTGAATATGTGGATTTCATCTTTGGTAATGATATTCGTGTGGTTGGTTTGTGAATGCACTCTTTAATAGATTTTCTTGCTTGTTCATAGTTTATGTTGAGGAAAATAGAATCATAATACAATTAACACTAGGCTCCCAAAAACATATATATATATATATATATATATATATATATATATATATATATATATATATATATATATATATGCCGCCGCGGTGCGGTGCGGTGCGGTGAGGAAGCCGCCGCCTCCGCCGGCCGGATGAAATCCTTTTTTTAAATATATATATATATAATGGCGGAGCTGGAAGCGGGGGTAAAATAGGAAATCCAAATGTAACCGACACATGCACACTGTAGAACTCCAACGTTTCTTTTTATATTAGTATAGATATATATACATCTGTTAGAAAAGCCTAATTAAGGGCCCATATTTCTCTTTTTTCTTTCTTTGTATTAGTCTCACATCTTGGTTTGGGATTTCTCTCCTTCCTCTTTTCCTATATAAATCTATTCATACTTGTAATTATTCATTCAAGAAGTATATACAAGGTTTGAGGCCTCTCTTTACATGGTATCAGAGCCACCAGTCTCCTCCTTGGGTTTACGGTTCTCTGTTCACGGGTTCTCGTGGTCTGTTCGCGGCTTCTCGCGGTCTCCCTCTTCCTAACCGCCCGAGCTCTTCACTGGCGGTTTTCCGATCCTATTCGCGGCCTCTTTGCGGTTTCATTTTTTTCTACCAGCCTCCCCTTCCGTGGCTCCACTATTTCCCTCCTCCCTCCCTTCTCCTCTCTTTATATAGGCGCCCCCCGTGGGGCCCGTTTTTGGACAGCTCGTCGCGGGTTGTGCGGCCTGTTCTCGTAACTGCGGCCTTCTTCTCGCGGTGTTCTTCTCCGCCCGGCTTGTCTCTAACCGCGATTTGGACGGTCTGCCCTTGGTGGTCGTCCGACCTCTCTGGTCGCTTGTGTACTTCACTACCGTGCAGTTTCCTTCCTTCTCTCCGCTGCCGACTTCTTTCCTCCTCTTCCCTTAGCTGCATCCTGGTCGCGACTTCTCTCCGCTGCCTCTTCCTTTCGTGTCGCTCGGTCTTATCCTTCTAGCCGCCCGATTTCTCTTGCTAGCCGCCCGGCCTTCTCTCCTCTTCCCTTAGCCGCATCTTGGTCGCGACTTTCCTTGTCGCTGGTGTGCACGACGAGACGTGCGACTACTTCCTCTGCCGCCCTCTCTCTCTCTTCGGCCTCTTCCTTCCGTGCTGCCCGGCCTTCTCTGCCAAGCTGCCCGGCTTCTCTCTTGCTAGCCACCTAGTTTCTCTTGCTAGCCGGCCGGCTTCTCTTGCTAGCCACCCGGCCCCTCTCTGCTAGGCCGCCCGGCGTCTCTTGCTAGCCGTCCGGCTTCTCTTTCCAGCCGCCCGGCCTCTTCTGCTAACCACATGACTTCTGATGCATCCGCTGCTACTTCCTCTGTTGCTCCTGCTCCTACTGGGGCTTCTGCCCAGGATCCGGCGTCCACTACCCGCCAAGATATAGACGAGCTCCGCACCCAACTCCACCAGCTACAGGGTGCCCTCGGCCGCTCCTCCGGCTCGGTTGCGTCTTTCTCTGCGAAAGATATAACCTGTCTCTCTCATAGCCCCTACTAGATCATCGATTCCGGCTCTACTCACCATATTACCTCCCAGAATCCCCCCCCCCCCGGTATCTCCAGACGGCTCATCCTCCGTGTATCACTGTGGCCAATGGTGACACCCTACCGGTCTCTGACATCGCTGCTCTCCAGCTTACCCCGGCTCTTTCTGTTTCCTCGGTTCTTCATGTTTCGGGGTCTCCTTTCAATTTACGTTTTATTAGTCGCCTGACGCACGACCTTGATTGTTGCATAACCTTTTCTCCTTCTTCGTTTCTTATGCAGAATCGTCGCACCCGGAGTATCATTGGTAAGGGGCAGCTGTTGAATGGATTGTACATCTTGGATATACCACCCACTCTTCTCTCCACCGTCTCCACTGTCGATTGGCATCGCCGCCTTGGGCATGCTCCCCTTCCGATTCTCAAGCGAGCTCTTCCTGATGTTCCTTTACGGGAGTTCTCTTGTGAATCTTGTATCAACGGCAAACAACACCATTCTTCCTTCCCCCCTGCCTGTACCAGAAGTAGTACTCCTTTATCTTTAGTTCATTCTGATGTATGGGGTCCTTATAAAGTTCCCAATATGTTTGGATTTCGCTATTTTGTGACCTTTATTGATGATTACTCGTATATTACGTGGCTATATTTACTGCATGATCGTACTGAACTTACATCTGTGTTTCGTGCTTTCTTAACTGAGATGCGTACGCAGTTCGCCACCCCCCCTCAAAGTCATCTGCACCGATAATGCTCGCGAGTATACTGGTCGCACCTTCTCCAATCTCTGCACCGAATTTGGCGTCATCCATCAAACTTCATGTGCATATACCCCTCAGCAAAACGGGGTGGCCGAACGGAAGAATCGACATCTTCTCGATGTTGTTCGGTCTCTTATGTTTCAAATACAGGTTCCGATCGAATATTGGAATTTTACCGTCTCCACAGCTTGTCATCTCATCAACCGCCTACCCTCTTCTGTTCTTGACTTTGGCTCACCTATCCAACTCTTCTATCCTTCCACCAACTCCTCTCTCACCCCGCGGGTCTTCGGGTGTGTCTGTTATGTTCACCATCTTGGCCCCCCTTCTGACAAACTTGCTCCTCGGACGGCCAAATATATGTTTGTTGGCTACTCCCGTACTCAAAAGGGGTATGTTTGCTACTCTCCTTCAGATGGCAAGCTGGTCGTCTAGGTGGATGTCACCTTCTGCGAAGACCAGCCCTTCCACTTACCTTCCCTCTCCCCGTCTTCCTCTCCTCCTCTTCATCGGCCTGTCGTACCGGTCATGCCCTCTTCTCTGCCATCTCCTTCCTCCTCTCTCCCTGCCCCCCCCCCTCGAGTTCCTCCGCCCGTTATCTGTGTCTACACTCGTCGTCGCTCCCAGGATGGTTCCCTGCTCCCAGTGACACCCCGGCAACAGCAGATCCAACTCCCTCCTCTACAGCTCATCCCTTGGCCAACTACGTTTCTCTCCATCGGCTGACTCCACCTCTCTACGCCTTTGCCACCTCTCTTTCCTCTATTTCTATTCCTAACACTGTGCAGGAGGCGCTTTAATACCCGGGATGGCGGGAGGCCATGGGCGATGAAATGCGGGCTCTCTGGGCTAACCGGACTTGGGATCTGGTTCCTCTTCCTGCAGGCCAACACTGTGTTAGCTGCATGTGGGTCTTTGTTATTAAACATGCGGCGGATGACACCGTTGAGCGTCTAAAGGCCCGCCTCGTGGCCGGGGGTTTTACTAAGCAACATGGTCTTTATTATGAGGAAACCTTATCTCCAGTGGCCAAATTGAACACGGTCCGCGTTCTTCTCTCCGTGGCTGTTCATCGTCATTGGCCTCTTTATCAGCTGGATGTTAAGAACGCCTTCCTCAACGGCGATCTGCAGGAGACTGTTTATATGCACCAACCTACCGGGTTTGAGACCACAAGAGAGACTCGGGGTTGTCATCTACAAAAATCTATTTATGGTCTCAAACAGTCCTCACGCGCTTGGTTTGAAAAATTCAGTAAGGTTGTTTGTGATATTGGCTTCATTCAGAGCTCGGCTGACTTTTCTCTCTTCCCCCGACACCGGTCAACCGGAACTGTGATCTTACTAGTCTATGTTGACGATATCCTCATTACTACAGGGATACAACATATCAAGCAACAGTTAAACTCTGTCTTTCAGACCAAAGATCTTGGCAACCTTCGGTATTTTCTTGGGCTTAAGGTTGCACGACGCCCTGATGGTCTTGTATTATATGGACCTCCTTCATGATGCCGACTATTCTGGATGCAAACCTGCGGAGACTCCTATAGACGTCAATCACAAGCTCTCGGTCCACAGCTCTGACTCCGACAAGCTGCTTATAAATCCAGAATACTATAGACGCTTGGTTGGGAAGTTGATCTATCTTACGGTTACTCGACCAGACATCTCCTTTGCCGTGGGAGTCGTGAGTTGTTTTATGCATGCTCCTCAAACATCTCATCTTCAAGCTGTCGAGCGAATTCTTCGATATCTCAAGATCGCTCCAGGACAAGGGCTTGTGTACAAGCCATCCACATCTCTATCTCTTATCGCGTACTCTGACGCTGACTATGCAGGATCCATTGATGATAGGCATTCCACAACTGGTTTCTGTACCTACTTCGGTGGACATCTCATAACCTGGCGTAGCAAAAAACAGACTGTGGTTGCTCGCTCTTCTGCTGAAGCCGAGTACCGGTCTATGGCTGCTGTTGTTTCCGAGTTAACCTGGCTTGAGAGCCTTCTGAGAGACTTGGGTGTTCGTCTCTCATCACTGGCGACCCTATTTTGTGACAGTCAAGCAGCAATATATATTGCCAAGAATCCAGTCTTTCACGAACGCACAAAGCATATTGAAGTTGACTGTCGCTTTATCCGGGAAAAGGTACATTCAAAGAAGATAGATCTGGAGCATATTCCTGCTACAAATCAAGTTGCTGACATCCTGACTAAAGCTCTCTCCCGACCGCTATACTACCAGTTTTTATCCAAGCTTGGTGCTTACGACTTGTATGCTCCAGCTTGCGGGGGAGTGTTAGAAAAGCCTAATTAAGGGCCCATCTAGGGGCCCATTTTTCTCTGTTTTCTCTTTCTTTGTATTAGACTCACATTTTGGTTTGGGATTTCTCTCCTTCCTCTTTTCCTATATAAATGTATTCATACTTGTAATTATTTATTCAAGAAGTATATACAAGGTTTGAGGTCTCTCTTTACAACATCTATACTGTATTAAAAAGATATATGAGATGACTTTTAAAAGCCATGATTTTAAAATCCATTTGCCCGATCCAAGTCGTTGATCACCGCTAATTCATTTTTGCGTGCCTTCTTAAAATTAAAATGGGACGAAAGTCTCGGCGGAAAGATTCCAAAATTGCAACACTCCCGATCTTATCCTAACTTTCCCTCTTCCCTGCATCCGCGTAGCCTTCGCTTCCCTGCATCCGCGTAGCCCTCGCTTCCCTCTTCCGCTCGACACGGGCTCCTCATCACTCCACAATGACGCTCCACAACACACGCGCTCCTCATTGCTCTTGACTCCTGAACCACTCTCGCCTAGGTATGCACCATGTACTTAGGGTTTCCTCCTCAACTTCCTCTGATCGACAACATCCCGCAGAACCCCTCTTCTTCAAACTACTTCTCACAGTTCCTTTGTTCTAACGTATTTGAAAAAAAAATCTTCGCTGTAACAAATCACTACAGCCAGCAACCACATAGATCTCGATCTCTCTCTTGGTGTGGCTGATCTACCTTCTGTGAACAACACCAACATAACCATCCTTCGATTTCTAAAAAAAAAATCAGGTATAAAATCTACACCGCAACTTCTCCACCATTTCGGTTTCCATTACTGCACAATAGAAAGGTTTCCTACTTTTGTGCATTCTCAGTGTTTGTGCAAATGACTCAATGAGTTTTTTCCATACAAGCCCAAGTTTTGTTATATTGTAAAAATGTGTCTCAACGCTGAATTATTTGGAAATTATTACCGCTCTGCATAAGTATTGGGTACAGTTTACTGATATGCATGTTGTACATCATAATATCCTGCATGAAACTGGCTGTAATCTCCTGCTTACACTGTTGTTATAATCTCTCTCCAGGAGCAGTCAGAGAGCTTCAATGAGTGATGCGAACAAAGTATTACCATTATCAACTAATCTATATTTAGGGTATAGATTAAAAATCATTCTATTCTACCATTGTAACTAAAAAATTAATATCATTTTGATTTCAGATTTAATTAAAAGATCGTGAGCTTATATATTCCAAACTCATTTATATATATATGTATGTATATATATATACGTATATATATATGTACGTATATATATATATATGCGTATATATATATACGTACATATATATATACGTATATATATACGTACATATATATGTACGTATATATATACGTATATATATATACATATATATATACATATATGTTGGGTCCGGCGTTCCTTCACTTGACCCGTGTCGCTCTGCTACTTATATAAAAAATTAAGTAGCGCTCTCTCCAACAGTCCGGGCTTTTGGTGCAGTTGGGTATGTGTTTGATCCTTCAATTGGTATCAGAGCCAGGTTGCGGGTTCGAAACCCCGGTGTCGTTTCCGGGGGGGGATTGTTGGGGCTGCGGTCCGGAATCGCCCCCGCGCTGCGGTGCTATGCGGTAATGGCTTAACTGGCTGCCCCGTGGATCCGCCCGAGAACCTTTGATATAAAGATTAGTTGCGCCGTCCTCCATCAGTCCGGGCTTTTGGTCGAGTTGGTTGCGCTAAGTCCTCTCAATTGGTATCAGAGGGAGGTTGCGGGTTCGAAACCCCGGGGTCGTTTCCGGGGGGGGGGATTGTTGGGGCAGCGGTCCGGAATCGCCCCCGCGCTGCGGTGCTATGCGGTAATGGCTTAACTGGCTGTCCCGTGGATCCGCCTGAGGACCTTTGATATAAAGATTAGTTGCGCCGTCCTCCATCAGTCCGGGCTTTTGGTCGAGTTGGTTGTGCTAAGTCCTCTCAATTGGTATCAGGCAACCGTGGACATGTGGTAACCCATCCTCTGAGCCGTGTGGGCCATGTGGTAACCCCACCTCTGAGCCGACGGGTTGTGCTGGGAGGGGGGGGGATTGTTGGGTCCGGCGTTCCTTCACTTGACCCGTGGCGCTCTGCTACTTATATAAAAAATTAAGTAGCGCCCTTTCCAACAGTCCGAGCTTTTGGTGCAGTTGGGTATGCGCTTGATCCTTCAATAATTGTTGGGGTTGCGGTCCGGAATCGCCCCCGCGCTGCGGTGCTATGCGGTAATGGCTTAACTGGCTGCCCCGTGGATCCGCCCGAGGACCTTTGATATAAAGATTAGTTGCACCGTCCTCCATCAGTCCGGGCTTTTGGTCGAGTTGGTTGCGCTAAGTCCTCTCAATTGGTATCAGAGGGAGGTTGCGGGTTCGAAACCCCGGGGTCGTTTCCGGGGGGGGATTATTGGGGCTGCGGTCCGAAATCGCCCCCGCGCTGCGGTGCTATGCGGTAATGGCTTAACTGGCTGCCCCGTGGATCCGCCCGAGGACCTTTGATATAAAGATTAGTTGCACCGTCCTCCATCAGTCCGGGCTTTTGGTCGAGTTGGTTGCGCTAAGTCTTCTCAATATATATATATATATATATATATATATATATATATATATAGATACATATATATATATATATATATACATATATATATACATATATATGGGTATACATGATGATACACATATTACAACACACTAATACTTTAACAACATAAAATTCAATATTCAAGCATATTCCAACACTCCCCCTCAAGTTGGGCGTGTGATGTCTGTCATGCCCAACTTGCCCAGTATTGTCAAATGAGTTCAGACTCAGCCCATTGGTAAGCACATTTGCAAGCTACTGGTTTAATAGAACAAACGGAGTACTCACAATCCCCCTAACAATATTTTCTTTAATGAACTGTCTGTCGATCTCCACATGTTTGGTGTGATCGTGTTGCACCGGATTGTGGACAATGTTGATTGCAGCTTTATTATCGCAATAGATCCCGATTGGGCCGTCATACTCCACGCCAAGGTCCTTCATGATCGACTGGATCCACAGCCCTTCACATAACTCATGTGTCATAGCACGAAATTCCGCCTCTGTGTTGGAGCCTGGATCTGGCTACATTTTGTATCTTGCTTCTCTGGGTTGTCAAGTTTCCCCCAATAAGAGAACAGTACCCATTGTTGACCTTCAGTCATCAACTGAACCTGCCCAGTCCGCATCCGTATAGACTTCCACGGTCAATGTCTCATTTGGTGAGAACAAAATTCCCTTGTCATGAGTGGATTTGAGATACCTCAGAACTCTGTATGTAGCATCCAGGTGATGTGATATAGGTGAATGCACGTATCGACTAAGGACTCCCACAGCATAGGATATGTCTGATCGAGTGTGAGAGAAATAGATAAGCTTTCCCACTAGTCGTTGGAAGTCAGATACATCATCAACAACTTCTCCTCCATCTCTTCCAAGTTTGTGATTAACCTCAATTGGGGTATCTTCCGGCCAGCACCCGAGCATTCGAGTTGTCTCAAGCAAGTCCAGAACACACTTGCTTTGAAATATAAAGATCTCATGCTTGGATCTGATCACCTCAATGCCAAAAAAATACTTGAGAGGACCAAGATCCTTCACTTCAATTCCTTAGACAATCTGGACTCTAGAAATTCAACATCTTTGATATCATCGCCGGTTATTATTATATCATCAACATAGACAATGAGAGAAGCCACCTTGCCCTCGCTATGTTTCACAAACAAGATGTTATCAGGATTGCTCTGTTTTACCCGAAAGAGATCATAGCCCGGTGAAATCTCCTGAACCATGCCCGTGCAGATTGCTTCAAGCCATACAAAGCTTTCTTCAACCTGCACACTTTCCCTGTCGATCCTTCTTGTCTAACATCAGGAGGTAAGGACATGTAGACTTCCTCCTCAAGATCACCGTGGAGAAATGTGTTCTTCACATCAAACTGAAGGAGATTACTCCCTTTACACACAGCAACTAAAAGCAAGATCCTGATGGAGTTCATTTTTGCAACTGGAGCAAATGTCTTATGATAGTCGATGTCTGTTGTCTGCGTATATCCTCTCGCTACCAGTCTGGCTTTGTATCGTTCCACAAGGCCTTGGGAGTTTTGCTTCACAGATAAAACCCAACTGCATCCCACCACAGTTTTCCCTTTAGGGACTTGGACCAACTCCCAAGTATTGTTCTTGTCAAGTGCGCTCATTTCTTCCAACATGGTTGTCTTCCAGCCATTATGCTCAAGAGCTTCCCGTCAAGACTGGGGAATAGAAATGGAGGCCAAGAAGATGACAAATGCTCTATATGTAGGAGACAGGGAGTCATAAGTCACAAAGTCAGAAAGAGGATGCAGGGTAAAAGTAGAACTACCTTTGTTAGTACCTAACGATGGGTCGAATGACGACACCAGTTGAATAGCAAGAGCCTGAGTGTTCGTGCCCCTTCTACGTCGCGTGTAGATCTGCAAAATAGGAGGAGGAGGAGGAATCACCGAGTTCCCAGAAGTAGCTGGGGGCACCGGAAGAACATGAGTAGTAAGAACGGGAGGTGGCACCATAAACGGAGGTATAAGCAGAGGAACAGGAGGGGAACTCACTTTCGTAGCTGTAGTCTCCCCCTGAAGAGAATTACCATAATAAGATTCAGATTCCCGGAAGGTGACATCCATGGTAATAAATACCTGCTTGGTAACAGGATGGAGGCACCTATACCCCTTCTGAGTTGGTGAGTATCCAATAAACACACACTTCAGGGCGCGGGGATCAAGTTTGGTTTTAGGCTGGGTGTGGACAAAGCATACACATCCAAATACACGAGGAGAGAGAGGTAGGACGAACCCCTAGAGTGGTGAGAGAGGTCTGAAACTCAAGGACCCGCATAGGAATACGATTGATGAGGTAGGCCGCAGTAAGAACCGTATCACCCCAGTAATACTTCGGGAGATGCATCCGAAAGAGGAGGCACTGAGCCATCTCAAGGATGTGTCGATTCTTACGCTCAGCCACCCCATTCTGAGCAGGGGTGTACACACAAGAGGTTTGATGAATGATACCTAGGTCACTCAGATAGTTGTCAAGGCGAGCATCTATATATTCATGACCATTGTCGTTACGCAGGATTTTAACAATAGCACCATATTGAGTAGTGACCATCTTGTGAAAGCGCTGAAAAATAAAGAACACTTCACTCTTATGCTTCATTAAGTAAACTCAGGTACAACGAGAGTAACAGTCAATAAAAGAAACAAACCACGAGCAACCAGAAATAGAGGCAGTAGGGCTAGGGCCCCAAACATCTGTATGAATAACTGCAAAAGGAATAGAGCTACAAGGTGACATATGGGGAAGAGTGCTACAATGATTTTTAGCCAAATCACACACATCACAATGAAAAACATTAAACGAAGTAGAAGACATATGAGGAAGCAAACGCCTCATAATAGCGACTGGAGGATGTCCTAGTCGACAATGCCATGAATCCAACTTAGAGGGACGAGCAACAAGAAGGGCTTTGGGAGGCCGAGAGATGCTGGAGGGAGTGGAAGCAGAGGGGTCGAACACGTAGAGCACGTTGCATAGTCTAACAAAGTCAATCACCGTCCCCGTCTTCATGTCCTGAAAAACACAAGAGGTAGGAAAAAAAGTCACTTAGCAATTCATAGAGTTAGTCAGATGACTAATAGAGAGGAGATTGCGGGTAAAAGCAGGAACATGAAGAACAGAGGAGAGGGTAATAGACGAGCATGGAATGGATCATCTCCCAGCAATGGGAGAGAGCGATCCATCAGCAATGCTTGCTTTGTTCATGCCAGAAAAAGGTGTGTATGACATAAAATCTGTGGTCGAGCCGGTCATGTGGTCTATAGCCGGAATCAATGATCCACTGAGTGGAGAGGTGGGAGGAAGCCGAGTGAGCACCTGCAGGTCCCTGATGAGTATAGGAAGAGGAGGAAGAACTAGACGGCTCCGCTGGAGGTCCGAGCATCATCCGGCAAAATGCCAGAATTTCTTCAACTGAAAGAACCAAGGGGGCCATATTGAAATACAGAGAATAAGGAGCAGTAGAATAATCCCCAGCTTAAGACAAGTGGGCCAATCGAGGCAGAGGAGGCCTGTGCTGAGAACGACCACCTCCCCAGTCTCCACGAGCGACGGGACCGCCTCGAGGTGGAAAATCATGAAGCTTGAAGCAGGTGTCTCTAGTATGATGGGTCTTCCCGCAATAATCACAGACTAGGTGATCTTTCTCCGTAGTCCTCAATCTAATGTCGCGAGCAGGTCGAACCCCGGGCTAAGAAAGAGAGACAAGGGCAGATCCCTCGGTGGCAGAGTCTTGAAGCAGAGTCAGGCGGCGATCGAATTCCTGTTGGACAAGGTTGTACACCTCGGGCAGAGAAGGTAGAGGAGAACGGCCAAGAATCTGAATGCTGATCGGATCAAATTCTGATGTAAGCCATGAGGGAACTCGAATATGCGATTGCGTTCTTCTCTTGCCTGGACAACCACCTCATCTTCTGGAGATACCAAGATCAAAGAATCGAAATGATCATACTCCTGATAGAGTAGGGTAAACTTTGAGTAGTAGGTCGAGGGAGGTCGATCACCCTGTCGCAGGAGGATAACCGGCGACGAAATTGGTAGATCTGAGTAGCATTGCCAGGACCAAAATAATTAGTCTCTGCACACTTCTAAATATCTGTTGTTGTATCCAAGAACAGATAGTTCTGAGAGATGGACTTTATCATAGAGTTAAGTATCCAAGACATTACCAGGGAGTTGTCTGACTCCCACTGAAGACACTCAGGAGAGTCAGACGCAGGGGCCTTCACCGTGCCACTGACATGGCCAAATAATCGGCGGCTTTTGAGGGTAAGACTAATGGACCGAGCCTACAAGAGGTAGTTGGAACCATCTAATTCCATAGTAATGATATGAGGAGTACCATGGTCTGAGGGGACGCGGTAAGGTCCAACGGAAGCCGGAATAGGAGAGGTCACTCTACTAGAAGACATGGTGGTAGAGGATTAACTTCCAGCCATAAGGAAACCCCGAATAGAAATCGAGGACACACCAAATAATCACAAGAATATTGAAGGAAAAGCAACCCTCGTAGAAAGAGGGGAAGAGACGAAGGGACCGCCGGCATCGAGGAAATCAAGAATCCATAGAGTCGGCATCATAGAGCACGAGAGAAGAAGAAGAAGAAGAAGAAGAACGGGTCCGACGGAGAAGAGGCGCGGGATGCACGCGACAGGAGGCGTGGGTTACGCGACGGAGAAGACGCGCGGGTCACGTGACAGGAGGCGCGGCCGAGTTGTGTGGGACGGGGCTGAGCTCTGGGAGCAGCGGGATCGGGAGACGGGGCTTAGCGGGAGCAGCGAGATCGGAAAAACCCTAAGGGGGCTCTGATACCATGTTGAGGAAAATAGAATGATAATACAATTAACACTAGGCTCCCATATATATATATATATATATATATATATATATATATATATATAATATGCGGAATTCCTTATATGCGGACGTACGGAATCGCGTATTTGGGGGTCAAGATTGCTCCAAATCAAAACGTGATCAACATGAAAGTTGTAGATCTCGGCGATCCGAACAACTTTCATGTTGATCACTTTTTGATTTAAAGCCTCCTTGACCTTCGATTTTGGACCCGAAAATCGGAAATTCCGCATATTACTGTAGCAGTCTCGCCGCCCCGATTTTCAGGTCTCAAATCGAAGGTCAAGAAGGCTCCAAATAAAAAAGTTATCAACATGAAAGTTGTTCGGAACGCCGAGATCTACAACTTTCATGTTGATCACTTTTCGATTTGAAGCCTCCTTGCCCCTTGCCCGTACAGTATATCACCCCTATATATATATATATATATATATATATAATATATATATGGGTATACATGATGATACACACATTACCGCACGCTAACACCGTAACAACATAAAATTCAATATTCAAGCATATTCCAACAAGACCAAATCTAATCATCCATCACTTGGATAGCTGGTTGATACTCTAATCTCGGGAATTTTCACTCCGTGCTCCTTGTGGAGACAATGCATTCACTCAATCACATTATTGCTTCGACAAGTACACTACCATATTAATTCCTTCGGGATTTGCAACCACATGTGCGAGAGGTCACAAAACAAGACCAATTCTTTTGCCTGTGAGAGGAAAGTTGACGTAAACAATATCGATGTTGGCTCAAAATATTAATGACATGTACTTGGTCGGACAGGAAATTTGATCATGTGATGAGTGGTTGGATGCTCCATTGCATAGTTATAAGGTCATCTGTGTTTAGCGAGTCATGACATAAAATGCTTCTGATATCTTGTGAGCAACCGTATGGTTCGTTGTTTGTTGTTCCCATTTTATAATGGTCTCCAAAATTTTCTACCAAGCGACCTTAGCTAACACCAAGGTGACAATGTCCATAGGTATTAGCATGCATTAAGCTTCAGTAAGGCACCAGCGTCATGAATTTCATGTCCCCCAAGGAGGTCAACCCATCTTTAAAAAAACCCCCATATTGTGCAATAAATTAAAATCAATCATTTATTCATGTACGCACTGGATCTTCATGTTGGCTTGTCGTGGTGGCTCCCACTAGCAATGGGCTCAAAAAGGAGTGGTATGCGTGCCAGTGCCCTAGGTAAGTTTAATAGGCATAGGGCTATATTGACATCTGCGCTCTGAGACATGCATTTTGGGCAAAAAAGGCAAATGACAATTTGGAAGATTGCTCGGTCAGTCCTAAACGAATCGGACGATAACGATGAGTCCGTGGACGGAGATGTTTTAAGTTCTCCTATTGAAGGTATTACAGATGGGAAGAACGAGAGATTGAAAATGTTGTTGATGGAAGACAAAGACAAGTTAAATGGCATCACATAGGGTCATATGTGAGGGGTCATACTGCAGTTCATGGAGAGGGAGTCAGCAGGATGGATAGTGACTGAAATCAGAAGGATGGGAGGCATAGAAAATTCTCCCGAGTGGAGAATGGTTGTCAAGCTTGCAGGAAGGGCGTGCACTGGAAAGGGGATTGATCCCTATAGATGAAGGTTGATAGATCTGCGGATGGAGATGATAGATTGACTCGGTGCTGAAATTAGCAAGGCATGGCTCCACAACGAGATGCTGGAATCGGCAAGTAAAGTAAGGCATTGGTGGACTACGGAACGTGAAGGAGCGAGTAAACTTTAATGCCAACTTGTGGTCCATCCATAACGTGTCGTTGACCAGCCGGGGAGTTGGCCGGGCCTGCCGGAGATGTGGTTGGAGGTAAAAGAGGGATATAGGGAGTCAAGCTCTACCTCAAGTTGTCCTAAATGTGAGTACAACTAGAAGGGGGAGTGAGAAAAATTAAGAGAGTGGGGAATTAATTCTAGCATATCATTCTATGATTTCATGTGGCATTTAAATAGAAAATACGTGTTCATACACGGAGTATTCACTCTCAAAAAAGATGAAGACACTTAAACGATACATAAATTATGAAATAAAGATGCTCAGCCTATGCATGTAACAAATTTATATCACAAGTGTCCATTCAAAACAAAAATGGTTGGCCAAACTTAATTACCTTTTCTGCTCTCTCGAGAAGAGGCCAAATGCATGCAATAAATCATAAGTTCGAGGATATGTATCAAATGGTTCGCACCTGCGATCAAGGAAATAGTTTTTGAAAAGGTTGAACAAAAGTAGCAATGGCACAAATTTCATCTAACTATTCATTATATGAGTATGAAATGTCAACAGTTAGGCATTTATTTATTGCAAAAGCTTTATTCATTATTTACACAACTCTAAACCCTAAACTCTACATGTAGGAAATTTTAGGGTGTTGCAACTTTTAAATTTTAATGCAGGAAATCATTTACAAGCGCAAAAAGTTTGCATTTCACATATGATTATATTGCAAGATACAATAGCTCTCTTCAAAGAAAAACCAAAATACAATAGAAAGTACTTCCAATAAAAATCAAGGAGTGCGACAAGAAATTCAGATTCAAGAAAGAGAACTATGCAAATAATTTGAAATCGATGCCCTAGCTGAAAATAAGATGCATCAAATCTTATTCCATAAATCAATCAACAATTAATAACCAGAACTGGAATAAGGAAAAATTATAAGGGGAAGAATTCACGGAAAACAGGTGTCAAAGTAGTGCAAGCACGAAGATATCGTTAGTCTCTCACGTGATCAATTAATTGACTCCTACAATAGATCACAACAAGCTAGAACTTATTTTTTGAAGAACCAAATTGATGATTTTGAAGAACCGAATTGATGATTTTGAAGAATCACTAAGCTCAGTTACTATTCTTATTTTCATTGATCAACAACCTAGACTGCCAATGTAATAATAGAGTGTCACTAAAAATTGTACAGGTTTATTGTCACCTAGAGAATGGTTCATCAAATAACCTTGGGTACAGAGACCACAAGAAAGAAACTTGGGAATCCAAGAAATTTAGAGTGTTAGCTCGGACTTTTATGATAGGATTGTTGGGGTCCAGCCCCTAAAGAGCCGGTGGACTCGGAAAAATTAAAACAGACCCAACTAGAGCTTACTGTCTCTTGGCGTCAAGTGAAGCAGTAGCCGCCTTGGCGTCGAGTGTTTTTGGCGTCGAGTATTTTTGGCGTCGAGTATGTTGTTTGGCGCCGAGTGTTGTTATTTGGCATCGAGTGATGGCTGACGGAACCTGTTTCGTGAAGTCTTGGTTCTTTCTGTTGTCTGATGGTTTAGGGCTTGATCTATGGGCTGAGATAGGCTCGACATTTACCCGAAATAGGCCACGACATATTCCTGACATAAGATTGCAGTTATTTTGGTCGTCAAGAAAGAGATCGATGCTCTCGGTTTCCTGAAGAGGATCGGCCTTCCGCCATTGTTGCTGCCAGAGAAGTTCTTCAGGAAGAAGAACTGAAGTTGTTCCTCAGTCAATGTCTTGTCTTCGTTGTAAGGGTATTTTTGCTCTCTTTCTCGTCTTCATTTTCTGTAGGAGTTTGAAGAGAGATCTGGAGTTTTGTGACATTTTTCTTGAAGAGAGTATTTATTATAATCTAAGAGGGGGATTCAATCTGTCAATCCAAGGAGGATCTAGGTTAGGGCAAACGTAGTGTTCTTGTTATTGTAATCCTTATTATTATTGATAGTGGATTTCGAGTGCCCCGCACCGTGATTTTTCCCTCATTGATTTGGCGAGGGTTTTTCACATAAATTTTTGTGTTCTCTAGTTGTGCATTTTTTCTTGTTTTTGCTGCATTTATTTTTCTCTGTGTCCGGTTACACAAGCGCAGGGGGATCTTTTTTTCCCCAATAAAGTGGTATCAGAGGTAGATTCATAGGTATCTGATTGGTTGTTCCGTTTTAGATTTGGGTGAACGATAGGTGACGACATTGCTCCGCTCTCTATCTTCCAAAATCTGATTCGTGAATTAATTAGATCTCGTCTCGGACCATCGGGCTGTTAGAGAAGATGGAGCAGAGCACAAGAATGATTAGCATGAATGGAAAGAACTGGAGCATTTGGAAGCCGCAGATGGAGGATCTTTTATATTATAAAGATCTCCATACTCCATTGTTGGGTAGGTCGACTACCATGTTGGATGACGAAGAGTGGAAAAGGATGGATCGAAAGGCAGTGGGATTCATTCGGCAATGGCTAGATGATTCTTGTCTTCCATCATGTATCCACAGAATCATCGGCTCAAGCTTTGTGAAGAAAGTTGGAAGCGTTGTACGAGCGGAAGACAACAGGCAACAAAGCTTTCTTGATCAGGAAGCTTGTGAACTTGAAGTATAGAGAAGGATCTCAGATGACTGAGCTTCTGAACCTTGCTCAAAGCATCATAAATCAGTTAGAGGCCATGAAGATCACCTTAGGGGACGAGCTGCGAGCATTGATGGTTCTTAGTTCTTTGCCAGAGAGTTGGGAAACTCTTGTGGTGTCATTGAGCAATTCGGCGCCGGATGACGCTGTGTCAATGGAGATGATGACGAACTGTCTTTTTAACGAGGAGATAAGGAGGAAGGATTATGGAGTTTCTACATCAGATGCTATACTTATGGAGGGAAGAGGTGGGTTGATGAAGAAGAAAGATAAGCCATGGGCTAACTCCAGAAGCAAGTCTAGGCCCAAGTCCAAGAAAGAGATCGAGTGTTATTATTACAAGAAGAAGGGTCACTTTAAAAAAAACTGCTTCAAGTTGCAAAGAGATCTGAAAGGGAAGTCAAAGGAGACTGGAGAATTAAGTGATGGTGCAGGTGCGGCCTCGATTGCGGAGGATGAGTCATTGTGCTTACATTGCAGCGGGGCTACTTGCAAGGAGTGTGTTGACACAGATTGAGTAGTGGATGGTGGAGCATCCTACCATTGTACTCCTCACTGATATTACTTCTACTCATATGCTGCTGGAAATCTTGGCACTATCCGGATGGCAAATGTCGGTGTGTCAAAGATGGTTGGTAGTGGAGACGTCCACTTGCAGACTGATCTGGGAAGGGTTATCCTCAAAGATGTCAGGCATATTCCTGACTTGAGAATGAACCTCAATTTTGTTGGCAAACTGTATAATGGAGGTTTCACGAGCATTGAAGGCGGAAGTGCGTGGAGGCTAGTGAAGGGGTCATTGGTGGTGGAGGCAAGAAGTGTTGCGGTCTATACCGAGCAAAGGCCAAGATCTGCACCCCAAATGTGAGTACATCTGAAGAAACCTCTATGGAGTTGTGGCATCACAGACTTGGCCACATTAGCGAGAAGAACTTGAACATTTTGATGAAGAAAAAGATTCTTTCAGAGCTGTCAGGGGAGCTTCCTGACACGTGTATTCACTGCTTGGCTGGCAAGCAAAGACGAGTTTCCTTCGCACATGCTGAACCGAAGAGGAAGGCGGAGCTGTTGAGCTTGTACAAATTGATGTGTGTGGTCCAATCGAGCCCAATTTTGTGGGCGGAGCAGCCTACTTTGTCACGTTCATAGACGATCACTCAAGAAAGGTATGGGCTTATTTTCTAGAGCAGAAGAGTGAAGTTTTGGTAAAGTTCATGGAGTTCAGGGTGAAGGCAGAGAAGATGACCAGGAAGGTGATCAAGCGAGTTCGATCAGACAATGGGGGTGAGTCAATTGGACCTTTTGATGCTTATTGTAGGGTGCATGACATCGTGCATGAGAAAACAGTTCCAAGGACACCGCAACAAAATGGTTTGGCGGAGAGGATGAACAAGACGATTGTGGAGAAGATCAAGTGAATGATCTCTCAGGAAGGTATTGGCAAACAGTTCTGGGCAAAGGTCGTACAGACTATTGTGCATTCGATTAATTTGCCCACCTCAGCACCTTTGGATGGAGATATCCCAGAGCGTGTTTGGACCGGGAAGGAAGTGTCTTATGGACACGTGCGGGTGTTTGGTTGCAGGGAACAAGTTCACGTCTCCAAGGAGGAGAGGTTGAAGCTTGACGAGAAGTCTCAGGAATGCATCTTGCTTAGGTTCCCATCTAAGGTGTTTGGTTATAGACTCTGGGACCCGGAGAGGAAGAAGATCATCAGAAGCAGAGATGTGGTCTTTGTGGAAGACCAGGTTGTTGGTGAGCAAGAGGTTGCTGAGCCACAGGATCCGCCGGCTATGGAGTGTTCTGATGTAGTTCCTGAGTCAGAGTATGTTAGTGCTGATGGAGGGCATGTCGAGGACGAAGCTGTGCAGATTACAGATCAGGAGGAGATTCTTGATGGAGGGGGAACTTTGCATGTAGATGTTCTACCTATTATGGAGGTATCCCTCAAGAGATCTGACAGAGTTCGGAGGCCGAGCATCAGATATCCACCGCAAGAATATGTCTTGCTTACTAATGGTGAAGAGCCTGAGTATTTTGAAGAGGCTCAGAGATCTGAAGACAGAGTGTCTTGGGTTACAGCTATGGAGGAGAAGTTAGACACGCTTCAGAAGAATGAGACTTATGAGTTGGTCAGGCTACCAAAGGGGAAGAGAGCATTGAAGAACAAGTAGGTGTTCAAGTTGAAGGCAGATGAGCATCTTTCCCAACCTAAATATAAGGCAAGGTTGGTAGTCAAATGGTTCAGTCAAAAGCACGGTGTGGACTTTGATGAGATATTTTCACCAGTGGTGAAAATGTCTTCTATCAGACTTGTATTGGGTTTGGCTGCCTTCAGTGACCTTGAGAATGAGCAGATGGATGTCAAGAAGGCATTCTTGCATAGATATTTGGAGGAGCTGTATATGGAGCAGTCTGAAGGTTTTGAGGCCAAGGGCAAGCAGCATTTAGTCTGTCGGCTTAGAAAGAGCATTTATGGGTTGAAGCAGGCACCCAGACAATGGTACAAGAAGCTTGATTGTTTTATGCTGAATAGCAAATTCTAGAGGACCAGGGCTGATCACTGTGTTTATGTGAAGAAGACTAAAAAGACCCTTACTATTCTGTTGTTATATGTGAATGATATGTTGATTGTCCGTGATGAAAAGTCGAGCATCGCTGAGCTGAAGGAGCTTAGTGAGTCTTTTGAGATAAAGGACTTGGGACCAGCAAGGAAGATCCTAGGGATGAAGATCACCAGAGACAAGAGTGCAGGTCAGTTGTGGCTATCTCAGGTTGAGTATGTGGAGAGTATCGGAGTGCTTCATGATGGAGAAAGCCAAGCCGGTTGCTACTCTGTTGGGTGGACACTTCAAGCTATCATGCTCTCAATGTCTTTCATCTGATAAGTAAAGGAGATGAGTCAAGTCCCCTATGCATCTGCAGTAGGGAGTTTGATGTATATTATGGTCTGCACGAGACCAGACAGCTTATGCAGTGGGGGTAGTGAGCAGATACATGGCGAACCCGGGGAGGGCTTACTGGGATGCTGTGAAGTGGATACTCTGATATCTCAGCGGTACCTCGAGCTACTGTTTGCAGTATGGTGGATGGTCTCCGACCCTTATTGGGTGCTCTGATTCAGACATGTCTGGAGATGTTGACTCCCGGGAATCCACTATGGGGTTTGCTGGTACTTATGCAGGGAGAATAATGTTGTGGCAGTCGATGTTGTAGAAGTGTGTGGCACTGTCGACGACAAAGGCAGAATACATCGCTCTGACAGAGGCGTCAAAGTAGATCTTGTGGATGAATAAATTCATGTTTGAGCTTGGACTCCAGCAAGAGGTGTTCACTGTTTTCAGTGATAGTCAGAGCGCCATTTTTCTGTCCAAGAACCCCTCCTACCACTCTAAGACAAAGCACATTGATGTGAGGTATCACTGGATTCAAGATGTTGTCGAGGAGAAGATGCTGAAGGTGGAGAAGGTCCACACGGATGAAAATCTTTCGGACATGATGACGAAGGTCGTGTCGAGAGAGAAGCACGAGTTCTGTCGGCAACTGATCGGCATGGTTACTATCTGAAGATGTCAGGTATAGGAACTCCTCTTTATGGTCTGGAGGGGGAGTTTGTTGGTGTTCAACCCCTAAAGAGTCAGTGAACTCAGAAAAATTAAAACAGACCCAACTGGAGCTTACTGTATCTTGGGGTCAAGTGAAGTAGCAGCCGCCTTGGCGTCAAGTGTTTTGGCGTCAACTGTTTTGGCATTGAGTGTTTTTGCGTCGAGTGTTTTGGCGCCGAGTGTGTTGTTTTGGCGTCGAGTGTGTTGTTTGACGTCGAGTGTTGTTGTTTGGCGACGAGTGATGGTTGACTGAACCTATTTCGTGAAGTCTTGGTTCTTCCTGTCGTTTGATGGTTTAGGGCTTGATCTAAGGGCTGAGATAGCCTCGTCTGTTACCCTAAATAGTCCACGCCGTATTCCTGACATAAGATTGCAGTTATTTCGGTCGTCAAGAAAGAGATCGATGCTCTCGGTTTTCTGAAGAGGATCGGTCTTCCGTCATTGTTGCTGCCAGAGAAGTTCTTCAGGAAGAAGAACAGAAGTTGTTCCTCAGCCAGTGCCTCGTCTACGTTGTAAGGGTATTTTTGCTCTCATTCTCGTCTTCGTTTTCTCTATGAGTTTGAAGAGAAATCTGGAGTTTTGTTACCTTTTTATTGAAGAGAGGATTTACTGTAATCTGAGAGGGAGATTCAATTTGTGAATCCAAGGGGGATCTAGGTTAGGCAAACCTAGTATTCATATTGTTGTAATCCTTATTATTATTAATAGTGGATTTTGAGTGTCCCGCCCCGTGGTTTTTCCCTCATTGATTTGGAGAGGGTTTTTCACGTAAATTTTGTGTTCTCTGGTTGTGCAATTTTTCTTGTTGTTGCATTTTATTTTTCTCTGTGTGACCGGTTACGCAAGCGCAGGGGGGGTCTTTGTTTCCCAACAAGGATAACATATTGACCCGTATGTTCTACAACCTCCTTGCTCAATAAATAGCGAACACTAGCATGTTTTGATATGTATGTTTATTAATGATGTGCAGAAAAGACAAGCAACTTGAACCTGGCTGATGATGTTCGAATAACCAGGTAGTGGACATTACCACCAGGTGATATGGTATGAAAAACAAGAGGTGGACTTAATACTGTCCTCAGGGCTATAAGCCACAAAGGTCAGGCGGTGACCTTCCAGAGACCTACCAGACTAGGCAATAAGCCTACCTCCCCAGCGCTACTGCACCTCTTCAAGGAAGAGTGCCAACTTCATACTGCCCAAAGGGAAATCAACCTCCTCCAGGCAGTCAAAATCCAAGGCAATTTCAGATTTGATGTTCGAGCCTACTGCTTTAGTGGCACTGCTGGTCTAGAAGAATGCTGAAGCCTCCATACCAGGTAGGGCGTTACAAGCGTACCAACATGCAGTATTGAAGTTCAAGTATGTTACAAGAAAGAGAACAACGCTTGCAATAGATAATAATCTGATACAATCGTGAGGTATGCTCGCGCCCAACTTCTGGAGACTGGTTCCTCATAGAAGCCCCTCTCCAAAAGAGAGATATCAAACCCTAGAAGATAAAAAGGTCCTTCTAACTCCCAACCACCTCCTTATATAGGGGGAGGGGGCTCACATGTCATAAAATAGAAAGTGTCATAATAGTGATAATAATAATATGCATAGCAATCCATCCTGCTAGAAAATCGACCTTAACCCCAAGGTCGAGGTGCCGCCCGTCATCTAGTAGTGATGTGCCGGCTAGGAAGCACCGATGCGGGTACGGGTACCGGGTATGATACGTACCCGGTACGACGGTACGTCAAAATTTGAAAAACAAGGATACGGGTACGCCGTGATACGTCATAACAAATATTATATTTATATATATATATATATATCACAAGTGCAATAAATAATTCTCAAAACATCGAAATATCAAACATAAATCATAACATGAAGTTTTCAAACATTAAGTATTCACAAATATTACAAAATTTAACATCTTATATGTTTAACCAAAAGAGATAAAATTAAACGTAAGTCTACTCATCAGTCTTTTTTTTTCTTCTTCATTGTTGGAGATCAACATTTTCAATCTCCGGTTAGTCTAGAGACAAGTTAGCCGTTTTGTTAATAACTTGTGTCTTATCAACACGTTCAATACACGTACTTGTAACAGAAACATGCTCGGTATAGATACACAACTTAATTGGACATACCAACACTTCCTAGCATAGAGCCAACTTTTGTTTACTCTCGAAAAATACTCCTGTCACAAATGTTGCATGATGTGCTAAGTCCAAGTGTGTCCACATAGGTGTATCTGTTGAGTATCGGGTACGTACCGGTACCGGATACGTATCCGGTACGGGTACGCTGCCTTCAGGGAAGTATTTGTGCTTCATAGTGTGCCCGTGGGTGGGCTGCTGCAGAGGTGCCTGGAGCTCCGTCTGGCGGTACATCCATGATCATAAGGGCGTTGAAGTCAGCCAGACCGATCTCGTCCAAGTCATCCCCAATTAGGGCCTGAAACTCCTTGGCAGGACAATTATGATTAGGCGAGTAGGGTTGCTTGCAACGGTAGCATAGACCCTTGCTCCGCAAGTCATTGTACTCTTGATTGGACAGGCGGTGAGTGCGTAAGCCCATAACGGTCAGCCGAGGTAGAGGGGGTGGCGGTGGTGAAGGTTTAGACGTGGGAGGAAAATACGATTGGTATGGAGGTATGGAAGGAGGCGATGGGAAAGGAGGGTCCCCGGACATCGCCAGGAAGTCGGCTTCCATCAGTGGGGAGAGGACGGTTAACGATTGCAGGGTGCGGAGGCGGACTCATATGTAGGGTTGTAAGTCATGCATGAAGTAGATCAAGTAATGGTCGGGTGGAATACCTGGAACATGTGTTGTGAGGGCGATAAACTCATCGATGTACTCGTTAAGGGAGCCCGTCTGACGGACGTCGCAGAGTCGCTCCACCGCTGAACCCGAGTGGCGGGTGTCATAACGGCGAATGAGCTCCTACTGAAGGTCCAACCAAGACATGGTTGGTTGTGATTGACATAGCCAGCGCACTCAGTGGAGAGCAGAGCCCTCCATGTCGATCAATGTCGTGCTGACCTTCTGTGCTTCGGCGATTTGCTAAATGTCGAAGAACTATTCGGCCCAGATAATCCACACCATAGGATCGGTGTCGTTGAATGAGGGAACATCAAGGGAACGAGGCTCGGGCAGGGGGGAGGGGAGGTACGAATCAGGGGAAGCTCCAGGGAGGGACGGCGAATCCGCGTTGGCCGTTGCGGACGTGGTAGTGCGACTGGCCAAGATGGAGTCGATCTTGGCATCCATGCAGAGTATGAGGGCTTGCAGCGAGGCAATGGCGTCGTCATGTTCATCCAAACGTAGAAGGATGGTTGGATCCGTGGGTGAGGGGGAGGTGGAGTTGCGTCGTTGTGGACCATTGAACGCAGCTGAGGGGGCAGGCACTTGATCGAGGGAGGGAAGGGATCTGGAACGGCTGAGGGCAAGATAAAACCTGCAGGAGTTGTGTCTACAACCGGTGAGATGGTCGCGAAAACGGATCGAGCCGTGATCTGTGCGCTGCGTCGGTATGCCGAAGCGATGCAACGGGATGTCGGTGATCCATGCGTTGCAGCGAGATGCTGAAGCGATGCAACGGGATGCTGTCGGAACCGCCGATGCAGACTGTTGAGGCGACGGATGCGGGACTGACACGCAGATGCGAAACGGAGCGTCGATGCGGGACAGAAGCGCCGATGTGGTGCGGGACTGTGGAGACGTGGTTACTTCTGGCGACCGAGACCGCAGCTGGAAGGCGGCAGGTCGGACCAAATGTTACGAGAAAGAGAATAACACTTGCAATAGATAATAATCTGATATAATCGCGAGGTATGGTCGCGCCCAACTTCTGGAGGCTGGTTCCTCTTAGAAGCCTCTCTCCATAAAAGAGATCTCAAACCCTAGAAGATAAAAAGATCCTACTAACTCTCATCCACCTCCTTATATAGGGAGTGGGGCTTACATGTCATAAAATAGAAAATACCATAATAATGATAATAATAATATACATAACAAAGTACCACCCAAGGTAATTCCCAGAACACCCTGCTATGCTGCTATGGACCACCCCAGGAGGCACACTCCTTAGTGTACCTAGTGTGATCACTGATCAATAACAAAAATGTACTTGATGTGTGTGCATGTTTTCCATAGTGTGCAGGTAATCACTGAGTCAATGGGCGTCTAAGCATCAGATCAGTTGGGAGGCAACGAGAGTCGACGGCAACGAGAGTAGACGGCAACATCCGCCAAAGCGAGGAGTGCTTGGCGAAGACAAACGAGTACCTCCGGCACGCCCGCAAGAGAGGATGCACAGCCTGAAGATCTGCCCAGCAACATCTCATAGCCTTTACGATTATTAATTTTGATTACGTCTGTTCACTTTAAACTTGCTTCGGCGAGCAAGGATGTTTTAAACTTGCTTTGGCGAGCAAGGAAGTTTTAAACTTGCTTCGGCAAGTATGCGCGGTGGTTCTTCACTTTTCTCATTTCGTAACTCGTTAAAAATGCATTATGTGACGATGTGCTTCCGCCTTATAGTGCATACGAGTATGGCTAGGTTTATCGTCACAGTCTCCGATCACACTAACCTATTTTATGATGTCGGCGAGCATGCAGGTCGTGATAATCGCGCCTAACCAAACTCTTCAAACGGTGGGCGGCCCGCCAACTGTCGTTGCAAAGCCCCCCCCCCCCCCCTGTCGCTTTATAAATAGGAGGGGGGTCAAAACGGCACTACTTTTGCGGAACCCCCCCCCCCCCCCGCCCCGCTTGCTTCATTTTCTCTTATCGCTGCTCGCCTGTCAGGATGGTTTCCGCCGAGGATGTTCATGCTCGTAAGGTCAACCATACTACAGCGTTCTCCAACGCGACCTTCAAAAAGCCAATCACCGATAACGCGGATCTCTAAGATTTCAAACAGTGTTTCTTCCCGCAAACTAAAGAGAGCTTTCGCAGGAGGGTTTCCTGCTCTTCTGAGCGTATCAACACCTTATCGGATCAGGTCGTGCTGTCGGTGCGCCACTTTGTGGTCGGCCTCCACCTCCCTCTGTGGTCGGAGTTCTGTGAGATGGTCTGGCACTTCGGTCTAATGCCAGATCAGATCAATCACGACGGTGTGGCGAACATCGTTGGGTATCATCTCTTTCTCAGGTCGGAGGACATCTTCTTCGACTTGTCGGTCTTCAAGTGCATATTCTCTATCGGAGTGACCAAGGATGCGGTAGTTATTTTTCCGTGGCCGGTTATTTTTTCCGTCCGGAGGCGGTTCGTTGTCATCAGGGAGCGGTTCGTTGTCATCGACGGACCAATTGGTGACATTCTCCTCGCCCCTCAGCAGTAGTCGGACAACGTCTTTCTAACTCCCACCCTGGAGGGGCCTCCTAATGATCTGCAGGCAACCTTCAGTGGCTGGAAGTTCGATGTCGCCCACAGGCGGCGCGATGTCGCCCACAGGTGGTGCGATGTTGCCCACAAGCGGCGCGATGCCGCCAACCTGTCTTATATCTACCCGGGGACAAAAAAACTAAGCGAGAACCTAAAGCACTCCCCATTTAACTGACATCGCTCGCCATTGGCGCGGTGTTTATTCTTGCATTCGCTCAAACAGTCTCGCGGGAGCCTCTCCCAGTCGCCAAGGAAGTCCCTCCCCCGCCTGGCGTGGAGTCTCAACCCAGCACGACGAGGTCGTCGCCGGCAAATCCCGCCGCGATGTCGCCCATCCCGGAGAATCAAGTGGTCGCGGATCCGGCCGAGCTGCCCACCACTGTCAAGCCCTCAAGGAATCCTGAGCGCGACAGGCCATTGAGGAAGAGGCCAAGGAGGAAGGAGTTTTGCCTCCAAGACCAAGGAGGTCGCCGAGGAAGGCAAAGTCGGCGAGCCGTGCTCGCATCCTAATTACAACTTCGGCATCAAAGGGGTGGACCGCTTTGGTCGCCCCTTAGTGACCTGGGAGGAAGGGTCTCACGAGGTCCGTCTAAGCACCAACCTCCCACCGTGGTTGAAGGACAGGGAAGATGAGGGTGAGGCCTATAACGTCCCCTTCGCATTAAACGGCTGTGACGATGTCGCGGTGCTGCCCGAGTCCAGCACTTCCTTGCCAACCAGGCCTCGAGGTTCCTGCTGTGCTCCCTCGAGCTTACTCATCAGTTGGCGAGGAACCACAAGGCATTTGACGACCGGTTCGACGTGCAGAGTGACCGGATCGAATAGCTCCTGCGCGTTCAGAGCGAGTTCCGGGCGAAGATCGCCGAGCTCCGGTGATCGCTATAGGAGGCCGAGGAGAAAGTCGTCGAGTGCAAGGCCTACGAGGTGGTCTTGGTTAGACAAAAAGCTCTTTCCTCCCACTCTCATACCCGCAAATCATCTTCCTAAAGAGTGTGCTTTTCTTCCTTGCAGAAGGCCAAGCTAGTCGTTGTCAAGCGAATCTCGGAGCTGAAGCAGCGGCTTGAGGAAAGCCAAGCTCCGAGAATCTGAAGCTGGAGATCATCCTGGAGCTTCTTGCCAAGGAGGTCGGCTCTCCCATGCCAGTGCAATCCTCAGGTTCAGATGAAGGCGACGATTCCGACGTCAAGGAAGAGGAAGACAGCGAGGATGGGAGCTAGTCATCGGGGAGTCGCGGTCGTCCGACCATCTGTACAACCTTTTTTTATAACCGGCGGAGAATCTCGCCATTTTGCTCGAAGGTGTAATGACTAATGACTTATTCCACAAAAATAAAAGATCAGTTTTTGCTCTTTTGTTTGTTCGATGCCCCGTTGTTTGGATGTTCACTCGACACAATGCTAGCTAGGCTTGCTCTTCTGTTTGTTTGATGCCCGATGTTTGGATGCTCACTCGACACAACGCTAGCTAGGCTCTTCGGCACGAACGGTGATGGGCTTCCAGCTTGCTCTGCTCTTGTTCTTTCCCCCTTGTTCCACTTGTGACCAACCCTGTAATCAAACTCATTCTAATCAAAGAAAAGCCCGTCGCAAGAGAGGCATTCAGACCGCGGCGGGCGAAGTCTGCTTGTGTGCTCGTCAGGCTTCGATACTACGCAACATTTCGGATACTCGCCGTTGTGCTTTTAGCGAGCATCGGTGAAAGCTCGCCCTGATGGGCTCGCGTATCTCGCTCGGCCAAGCATTGCACATACTCTCCACCTCATGCTCGTGCTCCCGAGGGGCGGGAAGTCAACATCCTGGAAAAGAGCCCGAGCAGAGGCCTGGACCATGACAACCCCTCAATTCGAGGGCTTCCGTTTACTCGAGGGGGAGAGTAGCTGATATGCAGGAGAGGAGCTCGTGTAGGGACTCAGACTACGACATCTCCACAATTTGAGGGCTTTTGTTCACAAAAGGGGGGAAAGTAGCCGATATGTAGGAAAGGGGCTCGTATAGGGACTCGGACTATGGCAAGTCCACAACTCGAGGGCTTTTGTAGGCGTTGAGGTCACTTGCCCTGTTATCTAAAGGATCGATGAAGAGTTTAAATGTATCAGCTTCTTTGATAACAAAGGAGTTACTTTAAAGGAAGAAAGATTTTCTTCTGGGGGGGGGGGGGGGGGGGTCGGCCCCGGATTCTTTTTTAACAACACCCACAGTTGGATGAGAAGTTTGATCAGGGGGACAACGACCAGCATGCAAGGGAGAAGCTAATCTCGACCGTCAGTGCAGGGGCTTGGACTTAGGAAGACTCATTACATTACAAGACGCACTGTCCCATCATCCGTCCTGAGGGTGACGGGATTCAAGTCGACGGTTCACTCCTTGGTTCGATTGAGGACCGCTCTCGCACCTTTGCAAGTTTTGGTTTTATCACCTAACAACAAGGGTTGAGACGTTGACGAACAGAAAAGGCTCTCGAGAGGTCCAACAGGACGCACACGCCCAAAGCCTCCATCTTGAATAGTCTTACCCTGCCCGAAAGGGTTCGCGGCCTGAGTGACGAAGAAGAGCTTTTTAACAATTTTAGAATCAATTCTGATCCTGCGCCGAGCTCATAACTCCTAGCAGCCTCAACACCGCCCTTAGAGGCGGAGGACCTTTCCATCACTCGTCGAGCTGGGGTGATGATTTTGGACTCTTCCCAATAACCTCCACAGTCGGATGAGAAATGCAGTCAGGGGGTCAACGGACAGCATAAAAGGGGGGAGTTGATCTCGACCGTTAGTGCAGGGGCTTGGACTTAAGAAGACTCATTACATTACCCGACCATTCTTGTCATGACGTCAAGGCGAACCAAGGCGAGCGTCAGGCGCCTGGACGCTTAGGCAATAAGGCGGATGCCTAGGCGACAATAAGGCGAGCAAGTTGCAAGGCGACAGTTAGATATTTTTAAAAAACAAAGGCAGACTTTAAACTACGATTTTTATAAAAACCGCAGTCTAAAGTCTGTCATACCGCAATTAAAGCAGACTATACACTGCGGTTTTTATAAAAACCGTTGTATATAGTCAAAAAGACAATGGTTTTATAATAACTGTTGTCCAAAGTCTGCTAGGCAGATTATACACTGCGATTTTTATAAAAACTGCAATTTATAGTGGGATAGACAGCGGTTTTTATAAAAACCGCAGTCTATCCCAATTTTTTTTAACTTTGAAAGCAATATAGTTTCCCAACAAAGTTGCACAGGTTGAGACATTCATGAATCATGATTGTTCTGCATCATTGAAAAACAGTTTTAATTAAGCAGTGTATAAAAACAGTTATTGTCATGGACAAATGTAAACTCCACTCACTAAGCAGACTAGCAAATTTCAACAACTTCAACATTAATTAGTGTCATTTTGAAGACATAAATAAAACCTTACATCCATTTCATGTCTGAAAAATAAGAATAGAAAATTTCATAGAAATAAGACAATTGGTTTTTAAGAAATAAAAAAAAAATACAAACATCAAGCGCAGGTTGACACATAAATGATTGATCTGCATCAAGAAAAATGAACCAGAAAAGTGAACAAAAGAATATCATAGTATCATAATCAAATACAAAATGTCATCATCATACACACTAACTTTTTCTCATAATATCATAGTCAATTATAATATGAAATACAAGAAATGTGAACCAGCATGAAAAATGTTTTCAACATCTAGTAAGTAATAATTGGCATTGCTTGTGCTTTGTTGGTTTGAGGTACTCGTCATTTGCCAATAATTATAATCAATATCTTCATCATCATTGGCAAATCCAAAATATTTTAAATCTCCATCTCCTTCCGCTATAAGTTGAAGATTAGCTCCAACTGCACTTCATAAATTTCGATCCCCAGCCCAATAGCTCTCACTATAGCTTCTCATGTGAGAATATCATCATCAAAAACTAATGCAAAAATAAACTAAAGAAAATTAGTATAACCAAAAAATTAGAAGCATTGTGATAAGAAGGGGAAGGAGATCTAGAGAGAAGACGGCTAGGGAAATTAGGGTTAGAAGAGGAAGGAGCGAATACCTTGATAATCCAATGCATAAGCCATCCATGAGAGAAACCCCGGGTAATTATACCCGGGCCATAGAGGGGCCGGCCGTCCCCTCCAGTTGGGGCTGAACCAAATTGGTTCAGCCCCGGCCGGCCGGTTCACTGGTTGGGGGCTGAACCGGTTGGTTCAGCCCCGTTGGTCGTTGCTCCTTTGCACCGCCGAACATAATGACGCCTTGTAAAGCATAGCGGGGGCGTAACATTCCCATCCCCATCAAGGACCAGCTTGTCCTCAAGGTGGTAGTCGGGGTAGAGCTCCTTGAAGTCCAGGAAATCCACCCAAGAATTGTGCGCCGCCGACAAATTCTTCCACTTGACTAAGAGTTCTGGCCGATATTCTGTGCCCCGATTCTTCCACTTAACCATTAACACATCCTCCAGCAGTGGCCGCAGTTCGCCCGCAGCAGTAACCTCAGGCAGAAGAGTACTTGGTTGTACATTGGCACCCACCTTCCGCTTGAGCAAGGACACATGAAAGGTTGGGTGAATGTGGGATCCCTCTGGCAAAGCCAACTTGTAAGCCACCGGACCCACCCTGCTGAGTATACGAAAGGGGCCGTAATATCGAGGGGAAAGCTTCTGATTTCCCCGACGAGCAACTGATAACTGTCTGTAAGGCTGGAGCTTGAGGAAGACTTCATCTCCTTCCGCGAACTCCCGTTCCTTATGGTGTTTGTCTGCCTGCATCTTCATACGGTCCTGAGCTAGGCGGAGGTTCTCCAGGAGGGCTGCCAACATACTATCCCGATTACGAAGAGCGCGGTCGACCGCCAGCAGGGCGGTGCTGTCTGGCTCATAGCTACACAAAGTCGGGGGAGGGCGCCCATAAACAATCTCAAACGGCGTCATCCGGCTGGCAGAGTGATATGAGGTGTTGTAGCAGTATTCGGCCCAATGTAACCACTCCGGCCAAGTCCGAGGCTCATCCATAACAAAATAGCGTAAATACGTCTCGACACCCCGATTGAGAACCTCCGTCCGACAATCCGACTGAGGGTGATGTGTCGTGCTGAACTGTAAACATGTACCCTGTAATCGGAAAAGTTCCCGCAAGAAACTGCTCACAAAAGTAGGATCTCGGTCAGAAATAATGGCACGAGAAAGGTCATATAAGCGGACAATCTCCCGAGCAAAAAGTGCGGTGACCGACTCTCCTGTGTACGGATGACTGAAGGCCAGGACATGCCCGTACTTGGATAGTTTATCCACCACCACCAAAATCACCGATTTCCCTTTGGACTTAGGCAGGCCGTCAATGAAGTCCATGGAAACCGTGTCCCAAATCTGCTGTGGAATCGCCAGAGGAACCAATAGCCCGGCCGGAGATGAAGTCTCGTACTTCTGACGCTGGCAGACCTCACACTGCTGCACAAACTGTTGTATATCCCGACGCATGTCAACCCAAAATACATTCGCTCGCACCATCTGAAGGGTCCGGAGCACCCCCGCATGGTCACCCACTGGGGAAGAGTGAAACTCGTGCAGCATAACCGTTTTCCATGCTGAGTCGGGAGGCACAACCACTCTGCCCTCATAGTATAGCCGGCCATTTTGAAGATGATAACCGGGAGCCACCGTCTCCCCCCGCTGCAAAGCCTCCACCAAGGAACGTAAGGTAGTCGTGCGCATGACCTCCTCATGAACATCAGCTAAGGAATCCACCAACGGTCCAAAGATGTGAGCGAGAGTACCCTCCGGCAGGCGAGAAAGGGCATCCGCTACCACGTTCTCCTTACCCCTTCGATACTCAATCTCGTAATCATAGCCGAGAAGCTTAGTAACCCACTTCTGTTGTAGAGGAGAAGAGACCCGTTGATCCAAGAAATGTTTCAAGCTTTGGTGGTCGGTGCGGATCTTAAAATGCCGACCCAACAGATATGGCCGCCACAGTGCCACAGCATGAATGACAGCCAACATCTCCTTCTCATACGCGGAGATACCCAAGGTGCGATGGGCCAACGCCTTGCTGTAGAACGCTAGCGGCCGCCCTTCCTGCATAAGAACTGCCCCTAAGCCAACACCCGAGGCATCCGTCTCCAAAACAAATGTCTTCGTGAAATCCGGTAGTGCAAGAACCGGAGTGGTGGTCATGGCCTGCTTAAGAGCCTGAAAAGCTGTCTCCGCTTCCTCAGTCCACGAAAAGGAATCCTTCTGCAGTAGCTGAGTCAAAGGGCGAGCTATCTTCCCATAATCTCGTACGAATCGCCTGTAGTACCCTGTAAGTCCTAAAAATCCGCGCAAAGCCCGGACTGAGACGGGCCGCGGCCATGACTGCATACTCTGGATCTTCTTGGGGTCGACCCTGACGCCCTGGTCGGAGACCAAGTGTCCCAAGTACTCCACCTCCTCCTGACCGAAGGAGCATTTGGAACGGTTGGCGTAAAGCCAGTGACGACGCAGTAGGGCCAAAACCTGCTCAACATGTTCGAATGGACAGAGGAGTGCTAGTTGGTCAAAGTTTGAGAGAAGTACTCCCCCTTCTTCAAAACTCTTTGAAACCGTCAACAATTCGAATTTGGACAGAGGAGTGCTAGAAGGCCTTTGAACAACATGTTCGCCTGAAAGGGCAGCAGACCGCTCGCAGACACATTGGCCATGACTAAGAACTCGTAATGGCCATCATGAAGTCCGAAAGGCCATCTTAGAAGATGTCCTCCTGTGCTATTCTGATAATAGCCTTGGAACGAGTCAAGCTTGGAGCACCGTCGAAGCGCCATGAGCTCTCAAGTAACTCTTCCACCACAGGAATCGGAAAGTTGTCCTTTACCGTGGCGGAGGAGGGTAATCGAAGCAATCTCATGACCCATCTTTCTTCTTTACAATGTGTGAAGGGTGCTCCGAAAGGTGGAAACAACTCGATATCGGCCGAATGATGCCCTAGAGAAGCCTCCAATTTCGCGGACTTAGTAATCTTTGCCTTCTGAATATGTGCGGAAGCGATGAGGCCGAATATTAGAGGGCTCTAGGCGCACTCCATTAAGCTGAATATGGTGTCTAATTATCCTCTGAAGCGAGGTGGTGGAATATTGAGCGGGGTTCCTGGAAAAACAGAATATCCATCAGAAGAGACGGTTGGCAAACTGAAGTTGGTAGAACTCGAAGTGAGTTCGACATCGTTGGAACTTTCCACCCTAGGGTCGCGATCACCCCTCCTTCCTCGCACAAGCATTGATGCTCCGAAGAGAATTTCCTTTATTGGCGAAGAGATGATACTTCTCAAACAGAGGCAATGCTTTCCCCCGTGAAGGAACTTCATAGTCATGTGCTCGTCAGAGCCATTCTCTAGAAAATGTTCGTGACCCTCCGACAGAGCTGCGTAACCACTGCACTCCAAAGACCATTCCGAACCCCGGATGGGTAACAGGTAGACGTGAGAATCCGCTATGCCCTGCATCCGTGAGCTCCACATCCTCAACAAACTAGGATTGAGCTTAGGCTGCCATCCGCCACCATAACATGGAAGGCAGCCCCCTTTTTCCGATCACAGACCCACTGGCTGGGAATCAGCTCGGAGTACGAAGCTATATTGTGGCAGGCTTCCGCCTTGCCAGGAAGTTGAGAATCCAGGATGTCAAGGCCTTCACGGGCGATTTAATGGTGGTCCCGCAAGTCACAAATTAGTAAGGGGCGTTTGAGGAGTACGTGACCCCCTCGAGAGCGTGTATGGAAAGACTCCAAACTTGGTAAAGCCACGTCCGCCTCCAGAGCTCCTGATAACCGGAGCCGACTCGCTTCCAATCATTCTTTGTCGAGCATAAAAACTTGTACCCTTTCCACTTGTGACCCGGAGAATTCATCGGCGCAGTTAAAACATAACCCTTTTTTCCTTCCGAGCAGCCAACTCATCCATGAAAGCCGGTCACTGAGGCTTGCTACCGGTTGGTGGAACAATCACAGAGCTTGCTCATGCCATCTATCGAAGAAGGTGAGATGATGGAGATCGAGCAGCAAACTTCCCCTGCCCGATGGATCTGTTCTCACTTTTCTAACAACCGATCAATTCCCGATGCGGGCTAAACTGATGAGGATAAAAAAAAGTTTCGTTATAAAGCTGCGTCTACTATCTGGTAAGCATGAACCTCATCGCGAATTGCTCTGTAGCCCGGACACAAGACTATCTCAGCAGGTCCTCCCTCCCAATGGTTACCCGGTGGCCAACTGTATCAGACTCTAGCCGAGGTTCCGTGAGTACTGGAGGAAATAAATTTGGGAGAGTGTGAGTCGCTCGGGGACTCGCACTCTGCAGTAGTGGCTCAAAGGATTCTACGACACGATTACTTCTAGGGCCGAAATGGGCGGTGACCCTTCAGAAAAGTCTGTCTGCGGCCAAAATCTTTGCCTTAGAACCAGTGTCTGAAGTGCCTAAACATTTTGCGCTCCTCTTCAGTTGGCACGACGGCCCAATTGCACCCACTACGCCGTTCGATTACGACCCCTTGTAACTGAAAAACAATTCCACCTATCTGGGGGATGGACTTGGTTGGCCATTCCAGAGCATCCCCTCCTTTCAAGCCAGCGGAAATTGGGGAAGTTCGTTCTTGTAATTACCGTCTACTTCTCAAAATGGATTGACGCGCGACCCTAACTGCCCTAGCCAGCCTTGCCCGTGTCATGCTTGAGCCCCGGACCCATGTGACCTAGATCGTAAATAACTTCATCTGGGGGCCTTTCGAGGGGGCCTGAACTGAATGAGGAAGGTTGACCGGGATTCCCCGGAACGCCTTCGTACCACAGACGGGAGGAACATGCCTCGCGGGTTTAGGAAGAAGGCCTCCCTAGCTTGGAGCTCACCGACTTCTGGGCCAACAGCCCGTTGCCATGGGAACGAATCTCCAATTCATCCCCGGAGCAATACTCGGCAGGCTGGAACCGCCTGGACGCCAAATAAGCTTATCATCAATCTCCTGAAGAAGAAGCGTTGTGAATCTGAAGGTGGAAAGCTTTCCGCGGCCGCAGAGCATTCCCGCTCCCTTTGGTTTTGTGACGGACCCCCCGCCTTGACGCAATCGGCGGGCGTACTCCTAAGGGTCGGGACGACCCCACATGCCAGCCCCGCCGGCCCCCGTTGCTGCCCTATGCCCGCACGACCTAGATCGGTCGTAAGGCCCGACATCATCCGGCGGTACCGAGTTCGAGGTCTAGAATCCTCAGGCCGTGGATCCCTCTTCACACGGCCCTTTTCCTTTCAGGACGGGATGAAGAATGCCTTTAGTTGCCTCAAGAATGAGGAAGCGTCCAAAAGCTCCTCCATTCGACTGCATTGAAGACGCTTGCGAGATCTCTTGCTCGATCGCGGCTACCAAGAGGATCCGTCAAACCACCGTAGTTTTTCTCCAAGGTTTCCAATGACGGGAAAGCTCTTCTTGTGTCCGCGTGGTCACAAACATCGTCTGAGTAATTCCAAGTGGGAGACCTCTGATACCAAATGATAAGAAGGGGAAGAAGATGCTAGCAGAGAAGAGCAGCTGCTAGTTGGATAACTTAGGGTTAGAAGAGGAACTGGGAGGGACGCTTCATCATTCCAATGCATAAGCCACTCAAGACAAGAGCAGTTACCGCGGGTAATTACAGAATCCGGGCAATAGAGGGGCCGACCGGCCCCTCCAGTTGGGGTTGATAACACCAATTGGTTCAGCCCCGGCAGGCCGGTTGATGGATCTGAACCAGTTGGTTCAGCCCCGTTGGTCGTCGCTCCTTTGCACCCCTGAAAAGAGATGACGCCCTGTAAAGCGTAGCGGGGGCGTAACACATTGTCAGTCACCACATGCGTACAACATAACGTGTTTCCTTATATATATATATATAGTTGTAGACTATTAAAAATGGAATATGAAAATTAGTATAACCAAAAAATTTATCTGAACAACACACTCTGCTCCTATCTTGTTGATAAGTTGTTCCTAGCATAGACAACTGCCTGATAACATTGTAGCATCGTCCTTTCGGGTTGAGGATATGACTACAAGCATCTACGACTTTAATCCATAAAATAAGTTCTTTCTGGACAGTTAACTAGGAAATTGATGGAACAGTGTGTCAGGTACTATTCTTGTCATGGCGTCCAACCATCTGACATAAGAGTGTAACCATAGTCGTCCAGGCGCCCAATTATGTACAAGGTGTTGGACGCCCAATTATGTCTTCATCTCTTTAAGGCGTTGGGCGCCTTGATCTTTTATATTCAATAAGAAAAGGAGTAAATCAATAACTACGCTTTTTATAAAGGCTCAACTGTCCAACTGCTTCAAGCATTACTCAAAACTTCGTGTCTTTGCAGCATTAGAATAGAGAATTTTGCATTCATAGAACCAATCAATAGCATAACTATTTACTATTCTTATTCCTTCAGGCTAGAATACATTGCTCAATAGGGTTCCCTTTTTTTGTTAAGTGGATTACTTTCCTCCTTTTAACACGTGTCCCAGAACTTGGGATAGAATAGACGATAATTTTTTAAAAAATGCTGTCTATTCTAGGTTCAGGGATAGAATACACCGCAGTTGATTAATAAAACCGCAATGTATTGGGTTAAAGGGTTTATTGTCGGGGATCAGAATAGATATCTTGGCAGTTTTTAAAAAATTCGTGGTCTATAGTCGGGGTTCAAGGTATGAATAGACTGCAAGTATTATACATAATAAACAATTTAAAAACCGCAGTCTCATTCTAGTGTTTACACAGGGATAAACAATTTAAAGATCATGCGATTTCAATTATAAATACCGCAGTCATATTCTATCTATTTGCATGTTGAGATCGTATAGCCGTAACCACAAATCTTAGTTTTCGAATATAGCGACTTTTTCAATTTTTATAGTCGCCTGTTGTGTGCGAAATTATGTCACTCTGGCATTATAGATCTACAATTAAAAAAAGTATGTGTTAAAATCAATTCAACATAATTATCATCATTTATCAATCTATATGCAGTTAACTTACCAAAGATGACAGTCTCGTAGGTCTAAGAGCATCAACTATATCAATCATGAAACACATGATATAATACTTATATTGAATAATATCTGGTTGTTTTGGGCACTAAAAAAATAAACAATTGGTAAACATTTTTAATATCAAATTTTTAAATATTTAAAAAATTACAATACATAATTAGCTTACCGGCTTTTACTTTAAAACCTTTGATTTATGAAAACTGATATGCCGATCTTTTGCCAAACCCTTAAATGCACTTTATAAAATATAAAAATTTAAATTTATAGCAAAATCTGAATTTCAAATAAAAAGAAAACTAATTAATAAATTTATATTATAATGACATTTTTAATATCATCACGAATATCATGTTTTAAGAAATTAAGTCAATAAATAATATTTATACTGTAATCAATAATAGTCAACATTCAATATTCTCAATGAAACAAATGAAATAATTAATAACTTAATTAGAATAAAAAATATAAATAATTACTGATACTTACAATCTTGATAGGGCAAAAATAATAAAGAATCTGATTGGAGTTGACTAAGCCTGAGTTTTAGATTTTCAGATCGTGATTTTGAATGTTTATTGGCATACTTATCATCAAAAGCAAAAATGGATGTCGGATTAGGAAAAGATATAATTTTTGCGAATGTAAATTTCTTTAGTTGTGATTCTATGTATCTGTAAACAATACGTAAATTCAAAATCAATTTATATATTAATAAATTGACTAAAGTTTATAATATTTGATACTCACTCTATACATGCTAATATGATGTTAACTCCAAAAATTTTCATATTAATAAAATCGTATAATTTTTAAATTTTCAAATTATGTACTTGTTGATTCAACAGTCTCAAATATTGTTGGATGTAATACCAGAGATATTATTTATTTATTTTTCTCCATCATAGTAATGAAGTTGGATAACATGACAATGAATTCACTCGTAATCTGTGGAAATAAAAAAAAATAGTATTTTTGACATCAATATTGATTACATAAAGGTCAAAAATATTAATTATATCGGAGAAGATGAACGCTCATGTGATGTTTCAGATATTTTTTTGTGATGATAATGCATATAAAAGTGCTGGTTGACAAACCAAAAATAACAAAAAATTATTAATCACCTGGTCAACAAAAAGAAAGCATGATATTTCATAAAAGTATAAATAATTAAACATAATAATACCTGAGATATGTTTTGAGAAGTTTTAAGTGCAAGTGCAACACTTGTGGACCTAACTTTTCCAGTTCCAGCACTAAGCATATGCATAAGTTATTAATTTTATTCTTCATACTACTCATCTCTGTTTGATGCGCTTGTTGTTGTTGGCTCGATAATTCTTGTTGTTGACTCGTATATTTTTGTTATTGCTGGTGCATATATTTTTGTTGTTGACTCAATTTTTCTTACACTATAGCCTTCACATATTCAATACGAACTACTGATTTCCTCTCGCTTCGTCTATCATCCTTGAAAAAAAATTAATGGTGGAAAACTTGCGACCAACTCTAACCCTGTCCAGATGTTTTTTGCCTAAAATAGAGGGAAGAATGTCATCTCTTCCCTTTGACACTCTTTCAGCATTCTGGGTCTTTTGACTTGATAACTCATCTTAAGCAAAAGCAATAAATGTTAATGCAAATAAAATTTATAATTCACAATCAATATTACTATTGATGATTTACAAATAATCAAATGATACATTTACACTTACAATTTTAGATGTCAAATCAGCTGCATCTTTATTAATGTATTTACCAGTTTTTTTGTGACCAGCTTTTCAAAACTCCTGACGTGAAATTGGTGTAGTTGCAACTTATTCAATCTTGACAATAAAATAAAAATAAATTATTATTTAAATTATTGAGAAAACTAAATTTTATAATGCAGATACAGGAAGAACTTATACCATCTGTTTTTCTAATCCAAAATAACCTATTCTGAAAGTAGTATGAAAAGTCTTGTGTTTTTGCTCTCTCTATATTAACATTATTTTTCTCCTACAAAAATAAATATTTGTTAATGCTTATATTGCTAATAAAGTTAAAAAATGGTATAAAGCATTGAATTTTATAAGAACATACAATATTTTCTGGAGTGGTGCGATAGTCGACAAAAATTCTCCAATTTTCAGGAGTAATAAAGTTATACTTGAGAGATACATTGTATCGATGCTTCAAATAACCATTCTTTATATAAGTGACAAAAATTTTATATTTTTAAGTCCTCCAACTTTCACTCATGTTTTTAATTAATGCATTGCGAAGACCATCAATATTATCAAAATAAAGTTGAAAATAATAGACAATATTAATTAATAATTAACTAAAAACATAATTATGTAATAACTAATAACAAAATTACATACATTTAATTCTTTGAATAATTGATCCTTAAGATGTTTATCAACTTCCTTCCATCAAGCATATCTAATTGATGCATTATATTTCACAAGCGAACACATAAAACTCATCAATTTATTTGTGTTAGACCCGAGAATAATATGAACACTCATAAAAATATTAAGTTTCTTCCCCTCTAGCTTAAACATATTCAATTCAATCATTTTAGTAGTGCCACTCGTTGACTTTGATGAAGAACATTTTTCAGTCATTTTTATGTAATAAAAAAAACTCTAAGAAAACTCTAAACCATCAAAAAACTTTAATGGACTAATGGTAGGTTAGTAAATAATGGTATGTTAGTGTTGTCAAGTTACTCATAGTAACTGAGAAGAAGGTACCACACAATCACACATAAATATGTAATAAAGAGTTATTAATATAACAACACTAGGAAGAAGACTCAAGTCATTCAAAAAAAACTTCTGTTGCCTAAGCACATGAAATAATAGTTACACATAAATATATAATTAATATTGCAACATTCAACTTGGTGATCAAGTATAAGAAAGGCACTAATATAGTAACATCAATATGGATATATAATCTCATACTCAAAACCATTTAGCATTTCTTCTAAGAGGTCATAAAGGAAACACCTCTACATTACAATAAGACATTGAAATAAAGTAGTGAGAAAATAAAGAATCGTTATACCTAAATCGGAGAAGGATTGGAGGAGTCGTGTATTTCATATTTGATGTAGATGTCCGGCACAATCAAACACGCATATGTCGAAGAAGAATCACCAGATCGAAGCAAAGAGGGCAGAAACTTTCATAAAATCGCCAGAAGATTTTCGCACAAACAGGCGACTATAAAAATTAAAAAGTCGCTATAAAAACTAAGAAGTTACGGCTTACGATTTTAAAATAGATAGAATAGACTGCGGTATTTATAAAAATCGCAGTCTATTTTATCCCTTAAACACTAGAATAGACTGCGGTTTTTATAAAAACTGCAGTCTATTCTACCTTGAACCTAGAATAGACCACGATTTTTTAAAAACTGCAGTCTATTCTATCTAAACCCTAAAATACATTGCGGTTTTATAACAACCGCGGTGTATTCTACCCTGAACCTAGAATAGACAGCATTTTTTAAAAAATTATCGTCTATTCTATATAAACACTAGAATACACTATGATTTTTATAACAACCGCAATGTATTCTAGCCTGAACATAGAATAGACAGCGATTTTTATAAAAACCGTTCTCTATTCTATGTCCAGAAGAGAATAGATTGCGGTTTTTATAAAAAGCGTAGTCTATTCTCCTTTTCTTAAAATAAAAATCAAGGCGCCCAACGCCTTGTACATAATTGGGCGTCCAACACCTTGTACATAATTGGGCGCCTGGACGACTAGGCGTCACCTAGGAGACGCCATGACAAGAATGTACCTGACACACTGTTCCATCATCCGTTCTAAGAGTTATGGGATTAAAGTCGGTAGCTCATTCCTCAACCCGAAAGGACGATGACGCAAGCATGTCTATGCTAGGAACAACTTATCAACAAGAAGGTAAAGAAATCTCATTTTTCAGGGTCATTTATATATTCAAGGAAACACGATTACAGACTACATACAAACTCATCTCTTTTCAGGGGTGGAATCTTTTCAGATCATCGCCGCTCCAGGTGTTATCAAGCGGTTCCCCTTATTGATTCTGTAAGCGGTAACCTCTTGTCTTGAGTGCTTCTTGAATGATGAAGCGTCCCTCCCAGTTCAGGTTGAGTTATCCAACAGCAGCTGCTCTTCCTGCAGCATCCACCTTTTCAGGACAAGGTCTCCCACTTGGAATTACTTTATGCAGACGTGTTTGTCGAAGTTTCTTGTCATTCTTCTTTTGACATCCTCTTGGCCGATCGAAGCAAGGTCTCGAAGCTCTTCAATGTAGTCGAGGGAGAGCTTTTGGGCTTCCTCATTCTTGAGGCATCATTCTTCATCCCGTCCTGCCGTAACCACCCTGAGGATTCTAACCTCGAACTCTACCGGGATGAGGGCCTTAGACCCGTTGGATAGCTTTAAGCGCGTCTCTCATGTGGCCGAGTTAGGAGTGGTTCTCAGCGCCCACAAAACCAAAGGGAGCTGCTCTGCCCAGTTCCCCTTCAGATTCACAACCTTCTTCTTCAGGAGATTGATGATAAGCTTATTTGCGGCTTCCACCTGCCTATTGCTCCGGGGATGAATTGAAGATTCGTTCCCAACTGTTGGCAGAAGTCGGTGAGCTCCAAGCTAGCAAACTGCGGCATGTTGTCTGTGACGAAGGCGAGGGGAATCCCGAACCTGCAGGCGAAAGCCCCCAGATGAAGTTATTTACGATCTAGGACGTGCTCTTGGCTAGAGTTAGGGTCTCAATCCATTTTGAGAAGTAGACGGTAATTACAAGAACGAACTTCCAATTTCCGCTGGCTTGAGGGAAATGGCCAACCAAGTCCATCCCCCAGATAGCAAACAGTCAAGGGGTCGTAATCGAACGGAGTTGTTGGGCCGGCTGCAACTGAAGAGGAGCAAAATGTTGGCACTTCAGACACTTTCTGGCAAAGATTTTGGCATCTTTTCTGATCGTCGGCTAGAAGTAATCGTGTCGTAGAATCCTTTGCTACAGAGTGCGAGTCCCCGAGCGACTCACACTCTCCCAAATTTATTTCCTCCAGTACTCACGGAACCTCGGCTTCTGATACACACCTAACCAGAGGGCCTGAGATAGTCTTGTGGTACAGATTCCTTTCATGCACCAGATAGTAGACAGCTTTATAACGAAACTTTTTTTTATCCTCATCACCCGTCGGGAATTGATCGGTTGTTAGAAAAGTGAGAACAGATCCATCCAGGAAGTTTGCTGCTCGATCTCCATCATCTCACCTTCTTCGATAGATGGCATGAGCAACTCTGTGATTGTTCCACCAGCCCTCAGACCATATTTGGCCAAACGGACCGCCGATGAATTCTCCTCTGGAGGCATATGCTCGACAAAGAATGATTGGAAGCCTCTTATCAAGCTCTTCACCTTTACCAAGTATCTTTCCAGGAGGGGGTCACGTACTTCAAACGCCCCTCTAATTTGTGACGCGACCACCATTAAATCGGTGAAGGCCTTGACATCCTGGATTCTCAACTTCCTGGCAAGGCGTAAGCCTGCCACTATAGCTTCGTACTCCGGCTGATTCTCTGTGATCGGAAAAAGGATCTCAACCGCCTACTCAATCCTAGTTCCCTGAGGACTCACCAGCATAATTCTCACACCCAAGGAACTTTTGCCCGCAGCTCTGTCCACGAACATTTTCTAGAGAATGGCTCTGACGAGCTCTATGCCTTCACTTGCCTCTCCTGAGAAGTCCGCTAGGAAATTCGTCAATGTTTGTGCCTTGATCGCGACCCTAGGGTGGAAAGAGATGTCGAACTCACTGAGTTCTACCAACTAGTTTGCCAACCGCCCTGAATGTTCCACCCCGCTCAATATTCCTCGAAGAGGATAATTAGACACCATATGAATGGAGTGCGCCTAGAAATACGGCCTCAGCTTCCGCGCAAAGATTACTAAGGCGAAATTCAGCTTCTCTAGGATGGGATATCTTGTTTCCACCTTTCGGAGCACCCTTCACACATTGTAGATGGGGAGCTGCTTCTTACCCTCCTCCTAAACTAGTATCGAGCTCATCGCTTCTGCTCCTACTCCCAAGTAGAATAGCAGGTCTTCTCCTTCCTTCGGGACTTGGAGTAGGGGTGTCTGCGTCTGCTGCCCTTTGAGTTGTTCAAAGGCCTTCTAGCACTCCTCTGTCCATTCGAATTGTTGACGGTTTCAAAGAGTTTTGAAGAAGGGGGAGTACTTCTCTCAAACTTTGACCAAAAAGCGACAAAGGTCTGTCAACCTTTCCATCAATTTCTGGAATTCCTTGACATTCTTGGAGGATGTCATTTCCACGATTGCATTGGCTTTGTAGGGATTTGGCTCCATCCCCTCAGGGGGTGAGGTGTCCAAAGAATTTGCCTCAGTCTGCCCCAAACACGCATTTTGCTAGATTGAGCCACATCTTATATTTTCACAGCATCGTAAAAGTCTCCACCAGATCTTGGATATGTCCCTAGATGCTCTTTCTCTTGACCAAGAGGTCATCGATGGTGACCTCCAAATTGCGTCCATTTTGCTCCTTGAAGACCAGGTCCATCATCCGCTGGTGATTCATGCACTCTTCAGTCCAAATGACATCATTTTGTAACTATAGCAGTCATTGCAGGTGATGAAGAAGAAGTCACGAAAGTCCGGGGAATGCATCCGGATCTTGTGGTAACTTGAAAAAGCATCAAGGAAACTCATCATAGCAAAACCGGCGGCTGAATCAACCAGTGCATCGATTCAAGACAAGTAATAACAATCATTCGAACATGTTTTATTTAACAGAAAAAAGTCAACGCACATCTTCCAGCCTCCCGAGACCTTTTTTACCATTACCACGTTGGAGACCCAGCTTGGGTACTAGATCTCCGATACAATACCAGCCTTCAGCAGTTTCTCTACCTCCTCTCTAATAGGCTCGGCCACCTTGGTGGCCACCGACCTCTGTTTTTGCCTGATAGGCTTGGCCTCTGGGTCTAGGTGGAGGCGATGGCAGACCACCTCAGCACCAACCCCGGGCATGTCGGCGACACTCCATGCGAAGATGTCTACGTTCTCCTGCAAGCACGCCACCAACTCTACCTTGCCTTCGGCCTTCAGGGCCCCTCCTATCTTCAGCATTCCGGGCCTCCCGCCGTCGGTCACTACTTCCACCTCTTCTGAATCCTCCACAGCTTATAGCTTGGCCCTTCCCTCCAGGGCCTTCTCCAACACCTTTGTTTCCTCAATGCAGCTGATGGTGCTCACCGCGCTCAAATAGCACTCCCGGGCGGCTCTTAGATTGCTCATGATCCTCACATGTATGTCCCCGTGGCAGTACTTTAGATATTGATGGTAGGAGGATGGGACCGCCTTGAAGAAGTTGATCAGCAGCCTTCCGAAGATGGCATTGTAGCACTTCGGCGTATCCACGATGACGAATCTGCACCTGAACACCGTCCCCCCCCCCCAAGTTCACCACCAGCTTCATGCCTCCTTCCTCTCTCCGGAGAAGCCGAAGAGAGGGCCATCAGAGGCGATCACCCTCCCCGCCTCTACCTCCAACCCGTCGGACGTCTTCTTGAAGATAACATTCATGGAGCTCTCGTTGTGCACGAGGATTCGTTCGACAGTACTCAACGGTGGCCAGGATGACGAGAGCATCACGGAAGGGGTTCTCAATACCCAACAGGTCCTCCATTCAGAAGGTGATCCCCTCCAGCTGTTAAGGAGCCTAAGAGGTCGAGGCAACTCCACTTCGGTAAATGGTGTGGAGAGTCCCCTTGCGGGAGGCCTCCACCCCAGCTCCCCTATAGATCGCTCCAACCCCCCTTCCTCCTCCTTGACTGACTCCTCCACGAGCCCCATGGTCAACTCGGTCCTCATTCCGCCTCTGCACCGGGGCCTGGTGCCTCTCCAGGTCCTCCTGCCCCCAGCCTCTGGATTTCTCCTTCACCTCCTCCTTCCCCGGCCCACCTCCTAGCTTCCAGGAAGTCTGGGCATGTCACGGTACCATGCCCCTCGATTTGAGGGAGCTCACAATAAAGGGGGACCTCTGCAGGCATGTTCCTCATCCTCTGGTTCCTCCTCTGGAAACGGGTGCCCTGCATGGCAACCATCATCGCTTCCCTTCGATCTCCTCCTCCCTGACACCCTCCTGGCTGGTACTGATGGTCCCTCCTCTTTGGGGAATACCTCCTCCCGGCGATCCTCCACGGGGGCCGCTCCACTGGGTACTGGAACTTCTGCTCAGTTATCAGGAGCCACAGCAGGCCTCCTCTCCTCTTGTCTTTGTTGCTCCTCCCTCCTCCTCGGCTCTTCATTTCTCTCCTCCCGCTTCTTCATTTATCCCTTCTTCTACCCCTCCCCGGGCCTCCTATCTTGCATCTTCTCCTCCTCTCGGGTTTCCATGTCAAGCCTGGCCAAGAAGCTGGGGTTGGTTGACTCCCCCTGTACAAACAGGTTGGCTCTCAATATTAGCTCGTCGTATGACTTCGAGGGATCCGTACTGATTTCCAGATTGAAGAGCCCTTGCTTCAGGCCGAAAGTCAGTGCTAGCTGCAGGATAGCACTATCCACCTCCCGGATACCCAAGAATTCCTCCTAGAAGCGGTCGATGTACTATCTCAAAGACTCATGTTCTCCCGGTGTTAGATGGAAGAGGGCAATCGCATCCTTCTTCCTCTTTCTCGATGCGGCGAACCTCGCCATCCTCCTTCGACGCAGGTCATCGAAGCAGTTGATCAAATTTACGGGAAACTGGTAGAACTAGTCTCTGGCATTCCCCCCGAAAGTGAGCGTGAAGAACCTACACTTGAAAGCATCCGTAATGCTACGAATCGACACCACGTCTCTGAACCATTGCAAATGCCTGATAGGGTCATCTCTTCCTGAGTAGTAGCTTAGGATAGGGTCTCTGAAACCTTCGGGGACTGCGAGTAAGCGAGTAGCACCAAACTGTTGGTGTTACCACGGTGATCTGGAAGTGATCAAACGTGTAGTCTCACTGTCAACGCAATATGAGTTTATGGGGTCGCACATAAGAGCATTGGAAAAGTTTAAAAGGTTTGTATTGGCATTCCTCATATGTGATATGAGTAAAGGAACAAGCCTATGACGTTCTGGATGTGAATGATTTTCATTCCGGGACCTATATTGTGAATATGAGTCATCAGGTAAGTGGTCAGAAGACTCTAAGGGAAATTTGTCATGTATCGCTTAAGGTTTCAACGAATGAGTTGGAATTCGTCGAATATCGTCATGATAGACTCAACGAATCTGTCTTGGCTTTGTTGAGTATCGTAATGACAGTTTCGACGAATTAGACTTATTCGTCGAATGTCATCGATTCATCGAGTATCATCGATTCGTCGAATATCGCCTTAATACTTGGACGGTTAGCTCTGTCTCGATTCGTCGAGTATGTCTGTGTTATTTCAACGAATAGCTTTTGATTTGTCGAATATCGACGTGTATACTCGACGAATTCTGTTTCCTTCGGTTTAATTCCTTTAAGTCTGCTTCGGCGTGGTCTGCAGGTATCAGAAGCTTCGGTCTACTGTATATATATGATGTAAACAATAAACCGAAACTGATACGCGATTTTTCTTCTGACCCAATCGAGCGAGACGATCTTCCTCCCGACGGAACTGTTCCGTCTAGGGCACGATCGTTGCTTCTCGCCGCCGACTGTTCGTTGTTCTACTACTTCGCCAGAAAGTGTTTCCTAAGCGTCGTCATCGTCGTTGCAGCCTCTCCCTTAACGGGTCTAGCAAACCGTGGAGACGTTGAGGGCATACCTTCTTCCAACCTAGATCTTGTGCGACAAGAGTCTAAGGATTTTCCGTGCTCGTATGGATATCCGTAGAGGCATGGACACTATTCTACGCTCAGAACTCAGGTTGTTGTCATTCGTTGGACTTCTTCGGAGCACCTTGGTTGAGTATTGACTCAATCTCGCAAAGATATAATTTTATTTATGGCTATGTTACTTCTTGATCAATGTTCATCGCATGATTAGAAATTTCTTTTAGGTTTTCTTGTTCCTAATTCCGCTACGCACAAGTGTTGTGTCGTATAGCAAAACCCAACACAAACTCACCAGAGTGAGTATCTCGACTCCTCCCCTGATACTCGCTCTCCCTGATCCTGATCTCTTGGTTATTCGGCGGGTAGTACATTGACAGCGCTAGTCGCTCCACCACATGCTCCTTGCCCGGCCTCCTGGACGGCGCGACATCCCCCGAATCGGTCTCGCGACGGGGAGACATCGTTGTGACCTCCGCGCAAGGAGCCAGTAGCGAACGTACAGTGTACTCGAGACGTTGTGCGAGCCCGCCAAACTCCACACTAAACTCGACACGGGTAACATACTCGCTCGGACACTGCGAGTTTCTCGCCACTCCTTCCTGCTCACCTCCATTCGCCATGCGGTCTCCTTGTTGGACTTTCCTCCTCCGACTACGACCCACGCTCACCGTAACAAAGCGTTGAAGTTGGGAAATTCCCTTCTCCAAAATTCAGATATAAGTACAACTCAAGGCTACTGATCCTATGATTCAGCTCGCAGGCTCTAATGATAAAAACAAGAAAGAGAAGCAATAAATTAAAGAACCTCAGATGTTGCAGCAAGGAGGTCTCACCACATACCCAGAAGTTTGAAGATAACTTCCCCTCCACAAACAAAAATGGTTGAGTAAGGTACGAGGAAGGCACCATCTACAAAGTAGCAAGTCCAAGAGAGAAAAAGGGGGGCAAGATAGCAAGATTTTAAGGTGTCATTGCTAGTACCCCTGATGTCTTATTTATAGACAAAAACCTGGGAGGGGGGCTTCAGGCGAGGAGACCCAGCCCTGCGAGATTACCTTCCTGGGCTTGTTGATCCCGCGGCTTGCAATTGGGCGAGGTTACACCTGGTGACCATTGAAGGATCTCGTTGTAGTACGACGAGATGTTGTTGAAGGTCGCATACAGGCGAGTATCTCAGATGTGACTTCTGACTCAAGTGAGTATGATACTTGCCCATAATAAAGTGTTCCTGTCCTGGCTGCTATGTTGACTTTGTCCTGCATTCTAATGTTGACTTTGACCTTTTGCCTACGTGGCGCCACTGGGTCCTCCCTTGACAAATAAGGGTTGTACAACATCGACAAAGAATAATCCTAGATATCTTACAAGTTTTTTAGAAGTACTCAATCATGTTAACTCAGAAGCAGTTGATTCATATTTCGACAGTTTTTGCACTTGATCTGAGCAGAACTGCACGTTTCTTGCTTTTCCAAGGACTCAAATTATCCTCTGGCATATGTGCAAAATCTAAAAGTGGATTTTCAATCTCCTTTAACATTTGCATAAATTGTATCATAATATGCTTCAATGTGTAATGGATTATTTATTATGATAATACTTCTCCATAAGATCCTTTGTTGTATCCTAGTATTTTTAAGGTAACTTGCACATGGCGCTCTCTGAGAGTCTGCATGAATTGACTGACCCTTCCAACAATATAAAAGATGTCAGGTCTAGTTTTGGTAACAAAAATGAGTTTGCCAACTAGACACTTGTACTGAGTAATATCTTGTAGATGAGGGGATATCTCATCTAAATGTTTGTCAATGCATATAGGCATAGGATTCCAAGCAGGTTTTGTGTCAAGTAGATCTATTTTGTCAAGTAGATTTAGAGTATACATGCGTTGGTAGAGAACTATGGAGCTATTGTTTCTCGTAATTTCAATTCTTAATAAGTATCTGGGATAATCCATATCTTTTGTAACAAAATGTTTACAAAAATGTTTATTTGTTTTCTCTATTTCAAAGGAGTCGGCTCTGGTAAAAAGAATGTCATCTACGAGGATAGCAAGAATAACCAGTTTATGGTTGGTTTTCTGTATAATGAGAGAGTGATCAGGATTACTTATTGTAGAAAGAGAGAGTAATGAAACTTGTGGGTAGTATTTCTTATATAAACATCAAGTATGAGTACAAGTATATAGGAGAAGAAGAAGAGAGAAATCCCAAATCTACAATGTGGGACAAAATCTAGGACAACTTGGGCTCATAAATGGGCCACAATTACAATGGGCTTTACATAATTTTTCATTATCCTCTAACACTCCCCCGCAAGCTGAAGCATACAAATCGTAAGCACCAAGTTTGGAAAGAAACTGCTGATACAGTGGCCGAGGTAGAGCCTTGGTAAAGATGTCAGCAACTTGCTCGGAGGCTGGAACATGCTCCAGTTCAAGTTTCTTCAGCTGGACCTTCTCCCGAACAAAGTGATAATCAACCTCAACGTGTTTTGTCCGCTCATGAAACACAGGGTTCATTGCAATATGTATAGCAGCCTGACTGTCACAGAAAAGAGTAGCAGGAGAGGAGAGATTGACACCCAAATCACAAAGAAGACTCTCTAACCAGGTAAGTTCAGAGACGACAGCAGCCATCGCACGATACTCAGCTTCAGCAGAAGAGCGAGCAACAACTGATTGCTGTTTGCTGCGCTAGGTGATGAGATTTCCTCCAAAGTAGGTACAGAAGCCAGTGGTGGATCGTCGATCATCAAGTGAGCCCGCATAATCAGCATCAGTGTACGCAACAAGAGATAAAAAAGAGGATGGCTTGTATACCAACCCTTGTCCCGGGGAAGCTTTTAAATACCTGAGAATGCGTTCGACAGCCTGAAGATGAGATATCCTTGGTGAATGCATAATGCGTCTGACCACTCAAACAGCAAAAGAGATATTGGGCCTTGTAACTGTTAGATATATCAGTTTTCCCACAAGGCGTCGATAATATTTCGGATTAGTAAGAAGAGAGTCTGATTCTACTCCATGAGCACTGAGCTTGTGGTTAACATCCATAGGTGTTTCAGCGGGTTTACATCCGGAATAACCAGCATCCTAAAGAAGATTAAGACAATATTTTTGTTGAGATAGGACCAGGTCATCAGGTCTTCGAGCAACCTCAAGACCAAGGAAGTACCGAAGGTTTCCCAAATCTTTTGTTTGGAAGACAGAGTTTAAGTGTTGCTCGATTTGTTGTATCACATTAGAGTCATCGCCAGTTATCAAAATATCATCCACATAGACTAAGAGAATTACAGTCCCTGTTGATCGATGACAGGTACAAAGAGAGAAGTCAGCCGAGCTTCGCTGAAAACCAATAGCACGAACAGCTTTGCTAAATTTTTCAAACCAAGCTCGAGGGGACTGTTTGAGACCATAGATAGCTTTACGCAGTCGGCACACCATAGACTCCCCCATGGTCTCAAACTCGGGAGGTTGGCTCATGAAAACCATCTCCTGAAGATCACCATTCAAAAAAACATTTTTAATGTTCAACTAATGTAGAGGCCAGCGGCGGTGAACAGCAAGCGAAATGAGGACCCGAACAGAATTTAGTTTGGTGACAGGGGAGAACGTCTCCTCATAGTCTAAGCCCTGTTGCTGAGTGAACCCACGAGCCACAAGACGGGCTTTAAGGCGATCGATAGTCCAATCCGGAGCATGTTTAATAGCAAATAGGACTGGGCAGACGGAAGAGGAACCAAATATCAAGTATGATTAGCCCAAAGGGCTGACATCTCAGCTTCCATGGTCGCACGCCACCCAGGGTGTTGTAGCGCTTCCTGCACAGTGTTAGGTAGAGAAATAAAGGAAAGCGCAAGAGCAAATTTTCGCAAAGGAGGAGAGAGCCAATGTAGGGACATATAGTTGGTCATGGGATGAGCCGTTGAGGCGGGGGCAGGATCAACTGGCCGCGAGATCGTACTGGTAGACGGTAGCAGTGGCTGGGCTCCGGAGTTTGGAGTACGGCGAGTTTAGACACGGATGAGAGGAGGTTTGGTTGGTGGCAGATTGGTTGATGGTGGTGTGGGAGCAAGTGGTTCCACGTGGGACGTTGGAAGAAGAGGAGGTAGAGAAGTCGTGGCCGGAATAGCAGGACGAGACACAGGTTGTCCACAAGAAGGTATCGAAGTGGAGGACAAACCGGGTTGGTCTTCCAGAAAAGTAACATCAGCGGACACAACCACTTTTCGGTCGATAGGAAAGTAACACACATACCCATTTTGAGTTCGAGAGTACCCTACGAACATACACTTGGTTACACGGGGGGCAAATTTGTCCGTAGATGGACCAAGGTTATGGACATAGCAAGCACCTCCAAACACCCGAGGTGGGAGAGGAAACATAGATTGCGAAGAAAATAAGAGGCTAAATGGAGTGACAAAGTTGAGAACGGACGAAGGTAGACGATTGATGAGATGACAGACAGTCGACACTGCAAAGTTCCAGTATTCGATAGGTACCTTCATTTGGAGCATTAAGGAGCGGGCGACATCAAGAAAGTGATGATTTTTCCGCTCAGCAACACCATTTTGCTGAAGAGTGTAAACACAAGATGTTTGATGTATAATGCTAAATTCAACACAAATAGCGACAAACGTTCGGCTGGTATATTCCCGCGCATTGTCAGTGCGGATAATTTTAAGCGGGGAAGAGAACTGAGTTCGAAGTTCAGTAACGAACGTTCGGAATATATAGGTGAGTTCAGTACGATCCCGTAGTAAATAGAGTCATGTCACTCTTGAATAATCGTCAATAAAGGTAACAAAGTAGCGATACCCAAATATACTAGGGACTTTATAAGGGCCCCAAATATCAGAATGGATAATGGATAATGAAGTACTACTCCGATTACAGACAGGACTAAAAGAGACTCGATGTTGTTTACCAAAGATACATGACTCACACGAAAACTCATGCAAGGAGACATCCGGAAGAGCTTGCTTCAGAATCTGCAGGGGAGCATGTCCAAGCTGACGATGCCACTCAACTGAGGATACAACAAAGAGGGTAGAAGGAAGGACATCAAGAAGATAGAGCCCATGAGACAGTCGTCTGCTACCAATAATATTCCGCGTTCGCTGATCCTGCACAACAAAAGAAGACGATGAGAATGTAACATAGCAATCAAGGTCTTGAGTAAGTCGGCTAATAGAAAGCAAGTTGAACAGGGAGCCCAGAACATGAAGAACCGAGGCTAAGGAGAGGGTGGGTGTGAGTTGGATATCAGCAGCTCTTGAGACAGGTGTGGAGTCACCATTGGCAACAGTAATGAACTTGGGATGAGGAGAAGCCAAGTATCGCGGCGGCTTTTGTCAAGTAATGTGGTGGGTGGCACCAGAGTCCACAATCCAGTGGGAGCTTCGAGATAGGCTGAGTCTCTGTTTATACCATCATTTGCAATGGAGGCCACGGAGCCCGAGGAGCGGGCTATTACCCCTTGGAGTTGTTGGAGCTGGGTGCGGATAACATCAATATCAGACTGAGCATTTGAAGAAGTCGAAGGAGTAGGCAAGGACAGAGACTCAGCCTTTGTAGAAGTAGCAAGGTGGGGTGACGCTTACGATAGCAGGTCCAAATGATTCTCCCGACTGCAGAAAGTGCACTTAAGGGGGGGTTTTCCCGTACGTCCTAGTTCCCGAAAAGAATGTCGCCCATAGCGAGTCGAGGTGCCACGGGTGGAGGGATGTGATGAAGGTAACTGGAGCAGAGCTGGAGAGGGAGGCAGAGGAGCCTCAGGTGGTGGAGTGACCTTCAGAAGCATGGAGAAAACATCATAGAGAGGGAGTATTGGCAGAGGAGAGTATCTGAGCTCGAACACTGTGCAGATGCGGAGGAACCCTTGCCATCATCATGGCAATGACAACAGCTTCTTTCTATGCCCGCTGGGCAACCAAATCGGTAGTGGGTGGCTAGTGTTGTATCCATGGCTCAACAAAAGTCTTGGCCTTGGAAACGAAGGAAGTCAAATAGTCAGGTATCCCGGGATCAAGGGATTGAAGATCAGTGATGATGTCGAACAAATGTTGGAGGTTGTTTTGGCCAAAATAGAAGGAGTGGAGTTCCTCCCACATGGACTTAGTCGTGTCATGATACATGACCATCCTGTATGGCTCAATATCCATGGAGTTGAGGAGCCAAGATTGCACACGGCCGTCATCACGAAGCCACTCGTCAGTCGGAACGGTAGGAGTGGCCCGGGTCAAGTGATGGAGCAGTCCTTTGGTCTGGAGCACACGACGAACAGAGTGGACCCATTCCACAAAGTTTCTTTAGTCAGTGAGAGAGATAGTGGTAATCTTGAGTTCATCCCGTAGTTCAGTAGCAGGCGAAGCAGCCCGAGGAGGCAGAGATGAAGTACCAGCGAACTCACCGGAGGCAGTAGTAGTATCCATGAGGCAACCTGAAGACCAATCCGAGGCGGCTAGAACAACAGTCCACGAGCAAAAACAACGGCTAGACAGTCGAAGCGGCTAGAAAACTAGTGAGCAGGGAGAAACCGCAGCGATAAGAACAAGCCGCGTGCGACTATGAGGCTGAGCGAGAAGAAGGAACCCCTAAGCAGAACCAGACGAAGCGAGACTGAAGAGAGGCCGCACGGTATCGGTGGCAACACCAACGGCAGGAGGCCGCGACCAAGTGCGGAGACCGCAGCAGGTAGACAGACCGCAGCGGTTAAGGGAGACAACTCGTAACCACAGAGCGGGGCGGAGAAAAGAAATCGCACGGTCTTGGCGTCAAAACACCAGCGGTCAGAGGCCGCGACCAAAATGCGGAGCCCGCTGCGGGTAGAGAGGCCGCAGCGGTAAGATATGCCTATGCGGGGTGCGGAGACCGCAGCGGGTAGGTAGACCGCAGCGACTAAAGAGCAGATACCGCAGCGGGTATGTAGACCACAGCGGGTACGTAGACTGCAACAGGTAGGTAGACCGCAACGGTTAAGGGAGAGACCGAATTCGCCGCGACTAGACAGGCAGCAGCGAGAAGGAAAACCGCGACGGTCAAAAACGGCCATGCGAGAAGGGAAGTCGTCGACGACTGGATAAGCAGCAGCGGGAAGGGAAGTCACAACGACTAAAGAGCGGACACCGCACGGTCTCGATGTGAACACCAGCGGTAAAAGAGTTACCGCGATCAAGGTGCGGTAGAAAAGGAGGAAGCTGAAGCGAGAAGAGAGAAGAAGGTCGCTCGGATAGGGGCAGAGACCGCAGCGAACAAGCAGGGAGCCCACCAATTCGAGAGGTTATAAAATGGGAGGGGGGTGGAACCACGAGAGAGAGAGAGAGATCAAGAAGGGGGGAAGGGGGCGGTTAGAAAACCGCTAATCGCATAGAAGCAACAGCGGTTAGCATCGGTTAGAAGAAGAAAACAACGGTGAGAAGTCGGGCACCAGACCGCCCGGTTAGCAAGCAGGCCAAGCGGACAAAAAGGGACAGGCCGGACCGTATCCCTCTGATACCATGTAAAAAGAGAGAGTAATGAAACTTGTGGGTGGTATTTCTTGTATAAACATTAAGTATGAGTACAAATATATAGGAGAAGAAGAGAGAAATCCCAAATCTACAATGTGGGACAAAACCTAAGACAACTTGGGCTCATAAATGAGCCACAATTACAATGGGCTTTTACATAATTTTTCACTATCCTCTAACACTTATGAAAAAACCAATGGTAGAGACGAACTAGCTGAATTTATCACACAATATTTGGGGGCTTTATTAAAACCATAAATAACCTTCCGAAGCATACACACCAAAGTATCCCCCAGAACAACATAACTAGAAGGTTCTAATGAGTTTAATCATATGAATATTTAATAATATTTGCATAAAATAGCATATTTATCATTTTATATGCTATTTAACTTGTTTCTATATTTTTAGCACAAAGGAGAAAGAATTTGGAAATCTACAAGAAGATCAAAGAATTGGGAGTTTGAGAGGAGCATCCCAGAGGATGAAATGTTAGACACGACCATTAGACTAAATCATGTCATTAAAGCATGCCGAACCCTTTATACATGTCTTTACATAAAATCAAATAGAGGGATACATGGTCAAATTAACCAAGCCATATCAAGAAACCGTGTTGGACAGTTCCACCATCTCAAACAGAGGGATGTGGTCGTGTACCTATGTCGTGTCAGGCCTATTTTGTCAAAATTATAAAGAGGTTCGTCATGTTTCAAAAACAACTTTTGCCCAGTTTTAATTCTTTCATTTGAAGTCATCTTGATGTCAAATTCCAACAGTGAAGAGGAGGCCCAAGGATTAAGAAGATAGAAGAAGCAGGTAGTAGTGTCTTACCCTATTCAACTTTAGATTCTTATAATCTTAGGACTTCTCCATCTTCATCCTCATCTTTACATATCCACGTAATCAAAACTATATTTAATGGTGATTTCTACTTGGAATATTTTAAAATACTTTAAATCTTTATCATTTATCAATGCTATGAATGATTCTTCATTTACCCTACTGTTCTTAAATTTTTGATAATATATTGCTAGCGTAATATAATCGTATGTTGATTTCATATTTCTACACAACTTCATGTACAATTTTTTAGGGTCTAACATAGAGTCAGGAGAGTTGCATGTAAATATGTAATTCTAAATTAATAGGACACCATAAATCTCACATCTTAGAGTCAAATCTAAGATTTAGAATTTACAAATCGATAAAGCATTCTTTAGGTGCTTTTACATTGAGTACAAATTGATGAGAGTATTATTGTACAATTTTTTCATAACATTGGCATAAGAATAAACACTCATTTCATACACTTATTCATCATTCCAAATGTTTTTTTACTTTTTATGTGTTTTCAGAGCAAATGAACACGAATTTGGAAATGTGCCTGAAGGTGCATAGAATCAGGAGTTTAAGATAAGCTACCCATAAGAAGTACTGAGCACGGCCAGAAAACAGACGTGTCATTAGGGTGTCCCTTCTACATTCTTTTACACGAGATCAAACAAAGAGATACATGGACAAATTTATCCAGCCATGTCATTAGGCCATTTTTAACGATTTCTACATGAAAAATCACATCGTTTGAGGAACACAACCAAGGGGCACGAGAAGTCCAAGATCGTGTCCACCTTATTTTGTTGAAATTATAAATAGCGGTTCGCCTTATTCAGAAATAACTTTAATCCTTCTATAACTCTTTCAGTTGAAGCAGTCTTGAGGCCAAGACCGAATTCCAAGGATGAAGGAGGTCCAAGGATTAAGAATATCAATAAAGCACGTTGTAATGGCTAATCATTTTCTTCTTTTAATTCTAATCTTAGGATTTCTCCATCTTCACTCTCATCTTTACATATCCATGAAATCAAAACTATATTGTGTGGTGAATCTAATTTGAATACTTTAGAATACTTTGAATCTTTATTATTTATCAATGTTATGAATAGTTTTTTAACTCTACAATTCTTAAATTTTTCATAAGATATTGCTAGTGTAACGTGATTATATAGTGATTTTCATATTCCCATAGGACTTTGCGTATTGTTATATAAATAGGATCGACGTAGGGTGATGAGAGTTGCATGAACCCTGATATAATAGGATTAACAAAAAACTTTTGTTGTAGAATCAAATCTAAGTGTTAGGGTTTATAAAGCGATAAAACAATTTTTAGAGGTTACTGAAATAGTCCAAATCTCAATAGATCAACCTAAAGATAGTCTCTGATCGTCCCGCTCAAAATGAGAGCAGTAACGTGAAATTCTCACGGATTATACATTTATTTAAGCATTTATATTCTAAAGTATTTTTCATAATTATAAAATCATAATATTATCAATGATTACATAATGGTATTAGGAAGGTGATGGCACGTCACTACCGACACAGGTGTACTCCCACAGGAGGAAGAGATGGACGAACATATTCCGTGGTTGCGTCCGAATAACTGATCTGAGTCGAATTTGTATATTACTTTTTATATTTTGAGTTGTATTTACCCCCCCCCCCAAATCGGTCCGAACAGTTTTAGTTGTCCAATTCAGGTGGTTTTATTTGAATATACAGGTATCGCAGCGATTAGGTGTTAGGGCTTGTATTTATAGCGATGGTTCATTGATGTGGGGCATCGAAGGTTGGATTGCAATTGCAACCCGTTGGTCTACTTCCTCAAAGTGCAACGCTGGGAAGAAAATTCTCCCGCACCTGGTGCGACTCCAGGCAAACTCCTCCCTTCTGCCTCCCTCCTCCCCTGTACCAACCCATCCCGTCGACTTTCTCCTTCCCTGTGCCACCCTTATCTTTGGCCCCTTCCTATTCCCTATCCAACTCTACCACCGCCTGACGCCTGCTACCACCTCCCGACGCCAGCTACCTCTGCCTTCCCCCTCTTCCTCGCTCAGTCCACCTCCCCCTGAAACCGGCCCTCCTCCTGCCCGCCCAGTCCACCGCCTCCTGAAGCCAATCCTCTCCTCCACCAACCCACTGTTAACCACCCTATTCCCATTCAAATCCGCATGTTCCCTCTACTACACTCACGCCCTAATCCCAACTTCCACGTGTCGGCCAACTTCCTTCCACAAAACCTTCCTGAATCCCCTATTCCTTTCTTCCTCCCCCCACCCCCCTCTGTCGTGGATCCACTTCAAATCAGCCAGTTCCGACGTTAAGGCAACCTTGGATGCCTTCCACACCCTTTATCGTCGCCGCCTACGCGTTTATATTGTGGTATGCGGTTTTATTTTCTACCGTTGTTTAAGTCGCTACTATACATATAGTGGATGTTAATTTTACTTGTTATTAGTACCTACGCTTGTGTGATTTGCAGGGCGTTTTCCATGTATGCTTAAAATTAATTGCATCTCTGTTGTTTGAAAATTGATATTTGTATTCTTAATCATTATTTGTGATTGTTAGCGCCTCTGCTTTTTTTATAGAAGAATTAATTTTTGTTGCAGTTGTTTGCACTGGTCTTCTCTTGCATATTCATGCGTCAATTGAATATAGGTGTGCATTTAGTGAATCCATCTGAGTCGGTCCCTCCACTGCATCAAATTGGTATCAAAGTCCTAGGTTAGGGTTACTTGCATGTTACGTAGTAGTAGGGATTTTCGTCAGTCAATGTCGAGTCACAATCACACCGACGATAGGATCGTCAGTTCACAGTCGGAAATGACCCCCGTTGAGTTTTAACAACTGGTTCTCGACCGATTTGATTGGATGGGAGCCCAATTTGAAACCCTTAGGGGTGATATTCTGAGGGTAAGCACGAGGGTTGATCAGTTAGAGACACCAAGAGGTCGAGTGACTTCCCCCCCTGACGAGGAGACACATGAAAATCCACAAGATGCTACACCGACTCCTGAGAGACGTGGTAGAGACGTTCCTCGCCGAGACCCCCCTCCCTTTGCGAGAGGGAATTATCGTCGAGGTTACGAGTATCGGCAAGATCCTGGGAGGGATCATTGTCCTCCTGATGAGCCTCGTCCTCCCCCACCTGGCCGTAGAGATCAAGCACCTCTTGCACGATATGATTGCAACTTTGATGATCAGTATAATGACTACTGTGAGCCGCGTCGTGGGATGACTCCAGAGGAGGATGACATCACTCGGCGTATCCGCATTGATGCGCCCTCCATCGACGGTCACATGTACTCGAAGGCATTAGTGATTGGCTCATGAATAAGGATCACTACTTTGATTGGTTTGAGATGAGTGACAAAAGACGAGTGTGATTCGCCAAGATGAAGTTGATCGGCTATGCATCCTCTGTCGCATCAGTTATTGCATGACTTCACTAGGCGTCGCGTACTTTATTGATGCATTTTTTCCATGTACTTCTTTGTCGCACATTTGCTTTGTTATATGAGAATATTGTTACAAAAAGGATCAAACTTTTATGTTGGAATGGTGGCCGGCCAATTAATTTGTGGAGACAAGGAAATTTTCAATTTGGCCAACCTTCTATTTGGAAATCAAGTTTTGGTCACACCTAAGGAAATATACTTTTTTTTTTCTATTTTGGCCGGCCCTTTTTTTTAGAAAATCAAAAAACAAAGCAGAGATTGAAATCTCATTAAAAGACACCTCTGCTCAGGAGAAGACAGACCGGATTGAAGCAGAGGAAGACGACCACTGTCGTTTCCCTCTACAGTGTCGGTGAGCCCTTCCCGTGAACTCACTACTCCGTCGAAGCCCAGCAACAGCAACGCCAGAGATCTCTTCCCGTCATTGCGTGAACCTATGAAGCACCGACACTTCAAAATGCCCAGCGTGTCGATGTCGGAGAGTCCGACACTCGTCCGACTCTCCGACACTCGAGTCGGAAATCCGACACTCGAGTCGGAAATCCGACACTCGAGTCGGAAATCCGACACGCTGGCTCACGCGGGACTCGCGTGTCCCGCTCAATCAAACACGCGTGCCCCTAAGTTAACTACTCATGGTGAGGCGGGTGACAATTTATCTTGGAAGTGCATTTACCCTTTTCTAGCATTTCAAGTAGTGAAAGTGGATCTACTAGTGACGTAAATATTTTCTCTCGAAAAATGAAGATTGAAAGTGGAGAAAAAAGTTTGCATCTAAATCCATTATTTTTACTGATAATATATAATGGTAATGTGTTAATGTTCTATCATTTTTTGATCATTTGTTAAGTTTTGCATTTGAATATTTGATGAGTAATATTGAAACATGACTTAATTTATTTAAATATTTGTTAATTGTTAATTTTTTTATTTTTTGTTAATTTTTTTAGGATTTTCATAATTATAAAAAATGAATATTTAATATACATGTCCAAGTGTGTCACAATATGGTATTTTTTTAGAATTGACGAGTCGCGTGTCGTGTCGTATCGCGTGTCCTGTGTCGGTGTCGGTGCAACATAGGCGTGAACCACTCGAGGAAGAAGTGATGATCACAGCCACCGATCGGCATCGTCCAGGTTGGAGAACGCCTCCAATCCCGCCGTCGACTATGGAATCTTCTTCCGGCGGGTCGTTCCACCTTTACGTCGCCGCCGACGGCAACCAGGACTCGTCGTCGACCCAGAACCTCAATTCCAGCGAGCCCTGTACCGGCCCTTGTCTCCGCAGTCAACAAATTCTCAGCTGTGGAGTTTTTTCCCAGTTTTCTCCCGACAGAGCTCCAACTCCTGCGTTTCCAGATAACAACGGCAGAAAATTTGGGTTTTGATCTTGCCCATGATTTTGATAAGGTAGAACCTCTTATGGTAACAACGCCCAACCCTTGCTCAATTTAGTTGGTTTTAAACTTATGCGTCATTAATAATTAATGAGCGTGCTGAACGTTCTAACACTAGAATTGTCGTTTATTCCATAAATTTATGTTTGTGAAACGTGCATGTGACGTACAAATCCTGCGATGACTCGAACCGCTAGCGGCGGTGAGATTCTCTAAATAACCAATAATGGGTTTTGCGAAGTTTAACGGTAAGAGAAGTTTTACGCGCGAACGCTTTGACTCGGCCGCTCGGCCTCCTTTTTAAAATAGGAAAATTCTTGTTCTTCTCAAATCATAATTTTATTTTTTATTAAAAAACAAATAAATAAAATATTTCTTCTATTAAATTATTAATTTGCGAACCCTAAGCCCATTTTACATCAGTTTGGTATCAGAGGGTGTCGATTCACTTCTACCGTGAATCGGTCGATCCGTCGATTTAATTTTTCCTTAAAACAAAAAAAAGAAAAAAAATTATTATTAAATTTTATTTTTATCCTTATTTTTAAAAAAAATATTTCCTTCATAAAAACCATTTTTCTCCCGCTCGGGAGCACTCCTTTTAAAAAAAAAAAAAAATTTATCAACAAAAAAAACAGTTTTAATTTTTCAATAGAAAAACGAGTCGATCAACTAGAAAACAGTGTAGGAGAATTGACCCGACGCATGAGTGATTTAATGAAAACGATCGAAACTCTCACCGTCGGAATGGGTAGTGTCACACATAACATGAACGGGTTGCGCACTTTGGTTAATAATATCTGTTAGAGCTTGGCGGTTAGGAACTCTAGTCGGGCGGCTAGCAAGTCGGGCGGTCTGGCGGTTAATCCAGGCAGTCTTGTTCTCTGGAAGCAAATCCCAGCAGATGTGGTCCGAGGGCTTCCCGCATCTGCGGTTTGGTGGTTTACCGTTACAGTCGGTCTGGCAGCTAATTATGCGATCTGGAGGATTGTCCCGCGGACTGGTCTGGTGGCTTGTCTTTGCAGTTGCGGTCTGAGGGTTTCCTGCAACTGCGGTCTGTGGCTTACCGCAGCAGCGGTCTGGCGGTTAGTCGCAGAGCGAAAAGGATGGCAACCGCTGTTGCGGACAGGCATCTTGCTGGCGGTTTGGCGGACAGGCGAATAGAATTGGTGGACACTTATTTAGTCCCACATCTCTTATTGTATTCTCTCATCTCCCCCGTTTCATATAAATATGGGGGCATACCTATGAATTATCTATCTTTTTGGAGCAATAAAATTTGCGGTTTATTTACTTTTGGCCGTCTTCTCGCTCATTTCTCACATGGTATGAGAGGAAACTGATCCATTGCTCCAATAAGATTGCGGCTTGTTTTTCTAAACACGTGGTTTGCTTCCAATGCGGCTTCTTCCGGCTTGATTCCCACCCTTCCCTCCCTGGCTTGTCGCTCTCGTGCGATCTCTTTTTTACGAATGTTCTATTCGCGCGGCTTCCTTGGCTTTGTCGCCTTTTTTCGCTGCTTCTCTTCTGTTGGGAGTTCTGCATTTAGGTCGCGGCATCTACTTTTTCGCTGGTGTGTTGTCACCTTGACCGTGCGGACTTTTTCCCTTCTCTTTTATTTTCTTCTCGCGCGGGTTCTTTACTCTCTTCGCGCGGCTCCTCTGCTATTTTGTCCTTTGGTTGCGGCACCTCTCTTGTCGCTGGTGTGTTGTCACCATGACTGGGCGGCTTCTCCCCTTTTCTTGTCGCTGTGGCATCTCTATCTGCTGCGAGCTCCGCATTTTGGTCGTGGCTCCTTTTTCTTGCCGCTAGTGAGTTGACACTGTGACCGTGTGGTGTTCTCGCGTGGTTTCTTCGCTGCCCTCGCTTCTCGCTGCGACGTTGTCGTTTCCGGCTACTTGTCAAACCGTGCGGTTTGATTTTTTCTGCCGGTTTCTTCTGTTTGGTCGCTTTCTTTCTGTGACCAGTTTGTCGTCTTGATCTTGTACGGCTTGTTTCTAACCGAGCGGTTAGCTCACCTTCTTTCTGGTTTCTTTCCCCGTGAAGATGGTTTCTTTTCTCTCCTCTATAGCTTGTGCTCTTTCCTCCTCTGACAAGTGGCTTATTGACTCTGGTGTCACTTGTCACATGATCGGCAACTCTCGCTTGTTCTCCTTTTTGACTGCCCAGAATTGGCTCTCCTGTTGTTAGTGCAGATGAGACTTCTGCTTTTGTTCATGGAAGTGGGACTGTGCATCTCTCCTCGTCTTTGCTACTCAAGACACTCTCTGTCTCAACTTTCTCGTGCAATTTACTCTTTGTTCACGCGCTTTGCACTTAAATGAATTGCACAGTTACTTTTACCTAGGGCTGTAACGGTTCGGTTTGATTCGGTTTGTTAGCAAAACCGCAAATCGAACCATCACTATGTGGTTCCAAAATTTTGGAACCGAACCGAACCGCTCAAACATTGAAACCAAACCGAATGGTTTGGTTCGGTTCGGTTCGGTTTTGGTGGTTTAAATAATGTGATAAAGCCTAAATATTTATAGATAGAGATCAGAGATGGTGCAATGAATGAGGCTCAACTACCCAACATGAAAGTGATGTCAGAACACAATTCATATCACCTAAACATTTCAGGACTCCAAAATCAAATGAATGGAAAAATAAATATTCATCAACATTGTTTGTTTGGAGAAAGATATATATTAGAGAAATATCTAGACAAGAGATTAACGACAACATAGATGTTTAATCAAAACAAAAAACAAAAAACTTAAAAAATATAAGAGATATACCTGATGGGCCGCTAGCAGCAAGAGGTTCTAATCTGGAAAGGGCCAAACAACAATGGTCAATGGGGCAAGAACTAGAATCAGGAAAGGGAAAAATCAGAGAGCACCAAACATGGAAAAGGATGAACAACAATATGAGTCATCTTTGGAAATAGGAAGTTAGGATCTCAGAGATTCAGAGAAATTGTAAACCATCTCACCGGAATCAGAGAATGTTGATTGTTCGAAGATGCATCTGGATTCCTCGAAACAGAGAAGAAGAAGATGGAGAAGATGCCTATCAGAAGACGGAAGCGGAATGCGGGAAGACTGCGATTGCGGTTATCAATCAGTCTCCTTGCCCCTCTGCCCTAATTTCTGAACAAAACACTTCACATGGGATCCGAGATCGAAACGGCGAAGGTGGAGAAGAAGTAAGAATGGTACGCGGTACTCGGAACGGCGAAAGAGAGGCGCGCAGTTAGAGGGGTAGGGCAAATCGCGAGTCGCGAGGGAGAAGCAGCCAACAAAAATGAGTTATATATCGCCAGGTAAATCCATGAAAAATCACGCCCAGATGTGTTGGGTTCGCTCATGGGTTTAATCATTAATGAAATATAATTAACTGTTTGTCGCAAAAGTCAAAACCATGAAGCGTATGGTTTAACAGTTTAACTTATGTTTTAATGAAAATATGAAATGTAATTAACTGTTGTATGATTAACCGTATGATTTAATGAAATTAAATTAATAAATAAAATGTTTCATACACAATGGTTCGGTTTGGTTCGACTCGGTTTGCCACACAAAAGCATAAACCGAACTGAACCGTATGGTTTTTCTAAAATCAAAATCGTAACCGAACCGCGACCTACTGAAACCGAACCAAACCGTTCGGTTTGGTTTGGTTTGGTTCGGTTGGTTTTAGCTTACAGGCCTACTTTTACTGGAACCACTTCTTCTTTCTCTGATTCAGTCACTACAGAAGCGCACATCCGGAGTCAGATCTACGGATAAGTCTACAACGGGTATCACCACGACCACCACGGCCAGGAACTCAGATTCCCCTCACCCCCCCCCCCCATCACAACCGGGACTCCGACCCCATCCACTATCCCTTCCAAAGGAGATTATTGGGGCTAAGCCCAACACTGGGGTATTCTGATGCTTCAAGTGTATGGAGCCGGGGCACAAATCATCTGAAAGTCTGCAACGCCACTTCGTCGTCGTTATCGATTCTACTGATGTACGTGAGCCTGAATATGAAGTATACGTTAATGAGTCTCAGCTTGGACCTGAGCGCGAGCACGAGTCTGAGGATGTCATAAAAGTGGAAGGCGAACACGTCGAACACTTAGTTTGCGTTTTATGATATAGTCTAATCAACCCTAGTGAGCCTACTAAGGATGACCATAAGAGGCATGATATTTTCCGCACTACTGCACGCATCCGGGGGCAATTTTGTTTCATTATCATCGATAGCGGTAGCATGGAGAATTTTGTGTCTCAGCGCATGGTCGATCTCTTGAGTATCGAGACGCACCCGTTAGAACAACCCTACAACTTATCCAGAGTCAATAGTCATTTGACTATGCCAGTCACAAATTACTGTCTAGTAGAGTTTTCTATAGGGAGTATGAATTCTGATAGAGTTTTATGTCATGTCGCCGACATGGATGTTTGTCACATACTTTTAGGGCGTGCCTGGCAGTACGATCGGCGTGTCATACATGACGGCACGAGTAACTCTTACTCCTTCAAGCATCACAGGCACAAGATTGTTCTTCTACCCTAGAAGAACTGTCTTATTCCAAGGGCACGCGAGAGAACCTCCACGACTCTTAGGTCACCTGTTGTTGTCGGCACTATACTTCTGCTCATCGCACTCCCGCCTGAACTCCCACCCCAAGAAAGTCACGATTTAAATATGGCGTCCACCCATATCTACCGATTCCCGACGTGCCACCTGACATTTTTTAATTCTCGTATTCTATGTATATTGAATATTCACACGACACACCTCACCGCGTCGACTTCGTATTTCAAGATTATGTTTTTAGCACACCTCATTATCACCTGGAAGCGAGTAGCGTCTATCACTCTCGGACCGATGAGCGGATCAAAATCGTTAGTAGAAGTTTGGAGAATTTTCTTAGGCAATTAGTCGGTGAGAATTTCAAGCAATGGAATCTTGTACTTCCACAAGCACAATTCACATTCAATAATTCTAAATATCGTTTTTGTTATGTATATCCTTCCGAGATTATCCATGTGCTATTCCATCCACCCAACTGTCATCACACCTCATTCCACGAACGTATTTCATTCGACGCGCAAGCTCATATTAATTATTTAATGGAACTGTATAAATTTTTTGCTAAAAAAATGCGAGTCAGCCGTGGAAATTACAAATTCATGGTCGGTCTTTATCGTCATGAGTTGTACTTTCCATGAGAGAATTGGGTGTTTGATTATTGCAGGAGTTCTTCTCCTTTTCAAATTCAGAAGCATATCGAGCCACCTAACAAGACCCCAGAAATACCACCTGATTCAGCATCAGCGACGACATCAGCTCTCGTCAGTACCAGTCTTTGCGAGTTCTCGTCGAGGTCGAGCTCTTTCAGCCCAAAGGGAATTGATGCATCCTCTGTAGCATCTGTTATTGCATGACGTCACTAGGTGTCGTGTATTTTATTTATGATTTTTTTCCATGTACTTCTTTGTCGCACATTTGCTTTGTTGTTTGGCTCTTCGGGTTGACCGTCCGATGAGACCCTTAATAAATAGGTCCGGTAATTTTAGTCGTTAGGACGTCACGGGCAAGCTCAAAAAATATTTAAAACCCTTAAATTTAAAATCATTTGTAAAGAGTTTTATGGAAGATAGTATTTGAGAATATTGTTACAAAAAGGAACAAACTTTTATGTTGGAATGGTGGCCGGCCAATTAATTTGTGGAGACAAAGAAATTTTCAATTTGGCCAACCTTCTATTTGGAAATCAGGTTTTGGCCACACCCAAGGAAACATACATTTTTTTCTATTTTGGCCAGCCCTTTTTTTTAGAAAATTAGAAAACAAAGCAGAGATTGAAATCTCATTAAAAGGCACCTCTGCTCAGGAAAAGACAGACCGGATTGAAGTAGAGGAAGACGACCACTGTCGTTTCCCTCTGCAGTGCTGGTGAGCCCTTCCCGTGAACTCACTACTCCGTCGAAGCCCAGCAACAGCAATGCCGGAGATCTCTTCCCGTCATTGCGCGAACCACTCGAGGAAGAAGTGACGATCACAGCCACCGATCGGCGTCATCCAGGTAAGAGAGCGCCTCCAATCCCGCCGTCGACTACGGAATCTTCTTTCGGCGAATCGTTCCTCCTTTACGTCACCACCAACGACAACCAGGACTCGTCATGGAACCTCAATTTCGGCGAGCCATGTGCCGGACCTTATCTTCGCAGTCAACAAATTCTCGACTGTGGGGTTTTTTCCCAGTTTTCTTCCGACGGAGCTCCAACTCCTGCATTTCCAGATAACAGCAGCAGAAAATTTGGGTTTTGATCTTGCCCATGATTTTGACAAGGTAGAACCTCTTGTGGTAACAACGTCCAACCCTTACTCAATTTAGTTGATTTTAAACTTATACGTCTTTAAATAATTGATGAGCTTGTCGAACGTTCTAACATTAGAATTGTCGTTTATTCCATAAATTAATGTTTGTGAAACGTGCTTGTAACGTACAAATCCCGCGACGACTTAAACCGCTAGCGCCGACGAGATTCTCTAAATAACCAATAACGGGTTTTGCAAAGTTTAACGGTAAGAGCAGTTTTACGCGCGAACGTTTTGCCTCAGCCGCTCGGCCTCCTTTTTAAATTAGGAAAATTCTCGTTCTTCTCAAATCATAATTTTATTTTTTATTAAAAACCAAATAAATAAAATAGTTCTTCAATTAAATTATTAATTTGTGAACCCTAAGCCCAGTTTACATCAATCGGCCAAGCAAAAATTTATTAGTCGAGTCTGGAGAGATCTCTTGAGCGGGATGGTTATTACCCCATCACCTGATGGGATGAGATGAAGCAGCGCTTTCAAGATAAATACCTCCCAGCTTGGTATCGACATCAGCTCTTAAACCAACTCTACGCTCTACATCAGCTCTTAAACCAACTCTACGCTCTACATCAGGAAATCCTATCTGTTGTAGATTATATGTCCTGATTTGATGAGCTAGTAGTTTGCAGCGATACTATGGAGGAACCCATTGTCACTGCATCAAGCTTTTGTGTTGGACTTAGAGCTGACATCTGAAGGGGAACTAATTCCCCATAAGATTGAGTCAGTTGAGCAGGTTTTTCAGCTTGCTCTGGAGTAAAAGCAGTATTTGCGCACTGCGGGCCCGAGACAGGTCACTTCTCGACCCGATGCCACGCCAGCTAGGAGACCTCCTCCTGCCAAGACTACTGACACCCCTCGCTCTCTCGCTGACGCGGCGGGAAAAGATATTATACCTGGAGGCCCCAACCCTGGGGACATCCAATGTTATCGATGTTCAAGCAGAGGTCACTTAGCAACGCAATGTCTGACAAAAAATTTGCTGATTGAGGAGTCGGGCGAGCACAGCACTGAGGCTGAGGACGTCGTTGCTGAAGAGATTACAGTCGTCGTAGAGGAGGAATGGGAGAGCGGTGCTGAGAGATCACTAGGGTTAGGAGTCTTCTGTCGCCTTCTCCACACCCCATGTGCAGAGAAGGATAGGCGATGCACGGCTGCACCACTATCTTCTTTACATTTTTTTCGAGCGCAGGAGGTCCCTGGAAGCTCATCATCGATAGTGGCAACTGCGTAAATATAATCGCTAAGAAAGGGTTGGAGAGGATGCAGCTTACTGTCGAGCCCAATCTGCATCTGTATCGTGTCTTGTGGGTGGACAAGTCCACCATCCAGGTTACACAGAGATGTCTGGTACCGATTCGCTTAGCGACCACTGAGTACCAGGTTTGGTGTGACGTTATCCCCAAGGACGTCGCACACATTCTTCGCAGGCGACCCTGGTTATATGATCGTGATGTCGTGTGTTATGGCCGGTCCAACATGTGTGTATTCTTCCACAAGGATCGAAAGATTACCCTTACCCCGACCCAGCCCAGGGATCCTCCCAAGGGCAAGGTCGAGTCATCAGTTAGTGCGGGATTTTTGAGACCCCTTCATGTCTTACGGAAGGGTGATTTCCTGAGAGAGAGTTGAGAGCCAGGGTTTATGGTTAGTGAGGCGGCCACGATGGTGACTGAGACCCCTAGCGAGACTGATACTAATGGCTTCATTGTTGAACCTTCGGATAAGCCTCCTGATGAGCCAAAACTCACTTGGGGGGGGGGGGGGAGGGGTCATGAGGGTAACATTGACTTTGTTGTGAGTGTCACATTTGCTCCCAAGGGCAATACCCTTATTGGTGCTGACCTCTTGGAGGGCCATCCTGACATTGTTGACCCTCTCATAATTAAGTCCCCGAGCGGTTTATTTGATGAGCTTCTTCTTCCAAAAGGCATTCACTCTAGTATGGATGGTTTGTGGAATCACGTGAGTGATGAATTTTTTCATACACCTCCTGGTGAGCCACCAGCCAGGCTTTATCATTCGATAGGTACCCATCACACACGTGTGTCGTGCTCCTTTGTCACCATCTACGACGTCCCTACGGGTGATGACATCATTCACGCCGAATTTTTCCATCGACCACCTTGTGAGCCTCCTGATAGGCCGCCGCATGTTCGAGATATTCAAGTCATTGTCAGGCTTTCCCTTAGAAAGTGTATCGTCGTGCTCCCTTTGCATCATTCGCTTCATTTTTATAAGTCAGTTAAGTCACTTATTGCTCATTTGCATACACTCCATGAGTCGGACCGTAAAAACAATTGTAATTAGTAATGATTATTATAAGAATTGAGTTGACCGGCAACGGAAAGAACCATCCAATACAACAACCTAATACATAGTTTACAGCCACCCTATCCAGCCCCTCTCAGCCAGCGCATCCCCTCCAACATCTTTTCCTCACAGCAGAACCATCCAATACTCCAATATCAGCAACCAAATACTCCAATACCTGCAGCAACCCCTTCTCCCAAGCCCCATATTCATTGTTCTGGCCATTCAAACCACTTCTCAAACTAGCCGATCCACCGAGCCATCATATTCCACTTCTGGAAGCCCTTAGCGAACAATTTCCTGTTGTTTTAGGCCATTCTTTGCCCTTCCACGTTGCATTTGAACCCTTCACACCCTCCCAATCAAATCCAGAAGTTGTCCAACCCCAGCCCACACTTCAGCCACCAAACTCCTCTCAGGACATCCACTATCGCACCGCACATCATTGGATCTTCTCTCCTCGGACAGCCCCCTTACTTTGTGAGTTTATTTTTCTATGGATTTTTGAATTTCAACATTATTATATGGTATTATGCTTATGCTTGGTTGGATTTATAGCGTTGTAGTATTTTTGTTCTGGATTCACTTGTGATATGCAGGAAGAATTTATTCATCGTGTGATGTCTTATCCCTCCTTGCGGAAAAAAGCCATTGTTTGCTATTTCTAAAGAAATTATTTCGGCATGCTTAAAATTGCATGTGTATGATTTAATCCTTTATTGTTATGTCTTGATTCCACCGTTGGGTCTTCCATGCATTACATATAGTGTTTACTCGTGTAATAAAATTATCTCTGCGCACTTCACATAGGGTTTGTTAGTGGCACATCCACATGTCCAACCCTTCATTAGATGGTGTTTAAGTTCATTGCATTTGTCACGTGCTAACTTGCATTGCATGTAGCGTTAGGGGCATCTTTTGTCTGACACCTATAAATTTTTTTGCGTCAGGTTCACCCCGTTTGTCAGTGGATGGAGAACTTTGAGACCTTTCTAAAAAGGTATTGCAGGCCAAAATTCGACTGTGGAACAAAATTTATGGCTGTTTGAAGTTAGGATGGAATTATGAACTTGATCCCGCGTGTTCATTACAACTTGATGTTCATCGACCACTCAAGATCTGAAGGTCGCGTATTCGATTTGTTGATGCCAAAAATGTCATCAAGTTCACGTCGCACGAATGGAAGAGTAGGGGATAACTGTTTGTTGAAGTTGGTGACCGGGCGGTCTGGCGGCCTGTCTTGGCGGATTGAAGACCGCGCGGTCTGGCGGTTTCTCTTCTGCGGTTTGGTTGCTGTGTTGTTGTTGTCTGGAGTCCGAGCGGTCTAGCGGTTTGTCTCTGACGACTTGAAGACCGGGCGGTCTAGCGGTCTCCCATGGCGATCTCTCTTTCCTCTCTGGTGGTAGCCGAGCAGTTAGCCCTTCCGTCTAACCGCGCGGCTTGTGCGGGTTGTTTCTGTATAGACCGCTTGGTCCTGTAATTTTTTAGTCTCACATCTCTTATTTGTATTCTCTCTTCTCTCATGCATTCTATAAAAGGGAGGGCATACCTTTGTAATAGATACCTTTTTCAGATAAAAAAATTTCAGTTATACCTCTTCTGGTTTGTTTTTTGTTCGTTTCTTACATGGTATCAGAGGACTCGATCTACTCCTTCTGATTCTGTGTGCCTTCTCTGTCCGCGCGACCTGTCCGCGCGTTTTGCTTCTTCTTCTCGCGACCTAGCCTCGCGACTTGTTTCTTCCGCCTGCTTGCGCCCTGTTCGCGCGGCTTCTTTCTCTCCTTGGCGTAGCCCTTTGTGTGCACGACCTCTACTTCTCGCCGCGACCTGTGCTTATTCGTCGCGACCTCTTCTTTAGTCGCTGCGACCTGTTGACGCGACCTGTTAGCCTTAGTCGCCTTGTTTGTCTTCCTGCGGTCTTTTCTCTAACCGCGCGGTCTTCTCTTTCTTCTGTTCGCGCGGGCTGCTTTCTAGCCGCTCGACTTCTTCCCCTCTGCTTGGTTCTGCGGCTTGGTCGTGGCTTTTCTGGCCGCTGGTGTCTATCATCGTGACCGTCGCAGATCTCTTTCTTCTAACCGCTGCGATTTCTCCCTGTTCGCGCGGCTTGTTTCCTAACCGCACGGTTTGTTTCCTAACCGCACGGTTTGTTTCCTAACCGCGCGGCTTCCTGTTGTTTTCTCCTATGGCTTTTTTTGATGTTTCTACTGCTACCACTTCTGTCGCCAATCCGGCTCCGCCTCTTCCTCCTACTCCTTCCGGGAACCTTGACACTATTTCGAAACTTGTCGGCTCCAACTACCCGGATTGGAGCGTCTCCTTCATCTTTCTCCTTCGCTCGCAACGCAAACGCCACCATCTCGTTGATGACCCTCCTCCCACCACTTCACCTCTCTTTGATGACTGGGATGCGAGTGACACACTTGTGCGTACTTGGCTCGCTAACAGCCTCTCCGATGAATGTCTCCCCGTCATCCGTCATGATGAGACGGTCAAGGCCGCTTGGCTTCATCTTGCCGCTCTGTGCTCAAAGGGGGCTCAGACGTCCCGCATCTATACGTTGTATGTGGACCTCTTTGTCTGTCCTACATTGTCTCATGTTGCTGTCTACCAACAAGTTCAGGCTCTTGGGGCTGAGATTCTTCAGAATTGCCCCTTTTCTGCGTATTTGGCTCATCAACACAAGCATTTCCAGGAGCTTCTCGTTGTGTGTTATCTGCTCCGGCTTCCTGATACTTATGATATGATCCGCCAGCAAATTCTGGGTGAGGCAGAATCTCCTACCTTAGATGTCACCGTTGCCCGCATCGCTGTTGTTACCTCCCTCCTTCAGCGCCCGCTTCTGCCCGCTCCTTCTCCACCGGACAACTATGCTTACCAAACTCAGCGGAGAGGCTCTGGTAGCCGCAGTCACCAGTCTGGCGGACGTGCTCCTTCCCGCTACCTCTGCTCTCACTGTGGCCGCACCGGCCATACTATGGAACGCTGCTGGACGAAGCATCCCCATCTTCGCCCCTCGGGTGACTCTTCTGTCTCCTCTTCCAAGCCGTCTGCCTCCGTGGTCACATCATCAGGTAGTGCCCACGTGGTGACCCAAGGTAAATGGCTTATCGATTCTGGTGCGACTAATCACATGACGGGCAATCCTCAGTGCTTCTCTCTACTCGAACAGCATGATCGGTTGCCTCCTGTCCTCGTTGCAGACGGTTCTCTCTCCCCGGTTCATGGGTCGGGAGTGGTTCATGGTACTCCGTCTCTTCGTCTAGCGCACACTCTCTATGTGCCCAAATTTCCGTGTAATTTATTGTCGGTTACCTCTTTATGCAAGCAGCTTCAGTGCTCTGTGACGTTTACTCCGACTTCTTGTTCTTTTCAGGATCCGAGCTCCCAGCGGACGATTACTACTGGGACTGAGAGCGGCGACCTCTACTTCCTCGACAACGTTTCCGCCTTGTCCGCCTTCTTCTCTTCTTCTACGGATCTTCTCCAGTGGAATCTCCGTCTCGGTCATCCTCCTCCACGACTTCTACATCAGCTTCTGCCCCACCTCCCTCCTTTCAGTACTCCTCTCAACTGCGACGATTGTCAGCTTGGCAAGCATCACCGTTCCTCCTTCCCGCCGAAGCAAGGTCGGGGCTCTGCCCGTCCGTTTGATCTAGTCCACTCCGATGTTTGGGGCCCTGCTCCTACCCTCACCATTGGTCGGGGTAGTTCTTATTTTGTAACTTTTATTGATGATTTTTTTAGATGTACTTGGGTGTATCTCTTACGAGATCGCTCTGAACTTTTGGATGTATGGATCTCTTTTTATCAATTAATTAAAACTCAGTTTGGTGTTTGTATTAAAACATTTCGCTCAGCCAATTCTAAAGAGTATCTGAGTGATGCGTTTACATCTTTCTGTGTGCAACATGGCATTATTCATCAGACTAGCTGTGTTTATACCTCCCAGCAAAATGGGGTGGCGGAACGCAAAAACCGTCATCTCCTCGATGTCGCTCGTACCTTGATGACCCAGATGCATGTTCCTCGCTCCTATTGGGGTTATGTTGTTCTCCTTACTTGCTACCTCATCAATCGCATTCCCTCCACGGTTCTCCACGGGAAAACCCCAATCTCCATTATGTATCCGGGCAAAGAGCCTTTCCCTCTCCCTCTCTGAATCTTTGGGTGCACTGCCTTTGTGCATGCCTCATCTGCCACCCGAGATAAGTTTTCCCCTCTCTCCACCAAATGTGTCTTTCTGGGGTACTCCCCCACTCAGAAAGGCTATTGTTTCTTTAACCCCGTTCTTCGTAAGCAGTTCGTCTCTGCTGACGTCACCTTCTTCGAGAATGCCTCCTACTTCTCGGATGAATCCTCCCCTCTCCCCCCAGCTTCTGATACTCCTGTTATTCTCTTTGTTCCCTTGTCTCCTACTGCGATCTCAACCCCTACTCCGTCTCCGTCCACTCCTCTCCCTCCGCCTCTCTCTCCCTCTTCTCCGTCACCGTCTCCCTCATATCCTCCGTCGTCGCTCTCTACTCCCGGGCTAGCTCTCTCTGCCACGGATGCTCCGGATGCCGAGGGACCCGCCGACCTGGATCTTCCTGTAGCTCTTCGCAAAGGGGTGCAGACGTGTACTCTACACCCCCTTGCTGCTGTTGTTTCATATGATCGTCTTACCTCTTCTTGCAGGGTCTTTACTCTGGCTATCTCTGTCACTGCCACACCTCGTTCCTACCAGGAGGCCCTTGTTATTCCTCATTGGAAGATGGTCATGGATGAGGAAATGGCGACCCTAACTGAGCGAGGGACCTGGACTCTTGTTCCTCCTTCCTTCGGTACTGATGTTGTTGGCTGCCGCTGGGTCTTTGTGGTCAAATTTGGCCTGGACGACACTGTGGATCGTTATAAGACCCGTCTTGTTGCTAAGGGATTTACTCAGACCTATGGGGTTGATTACTTTGACACCTTCTCTCCCGTGGCTCGTCTCAGCATTATTCGGGTCCTACTCTCTGTGGCTGTCAATAGAGATTGGCCGATTTCTCAGCTGGATGTCAAGAATGTCTTCCTTTATGGTGATCTTCAGGAGGCCGTCTACATGGAGCAACCTCCTGGGTATGTTGCTCAGGGGGAGACACGGGTATGCCGACTGAAGAAGTCCATCTATGGCCTCAAGCAGAGCCCTCGAGCTTGGTTTGACAAGTTCAGCGACATCGTGGCGGCCGTTGGTTTTACGTGAAGCTCTGCCGATCACTCGCTATTCATTCGCAAAACCTCCTCGGGATTGGTGGTTCTTGTTGTGTACGTCGATGATATTCTTCTCACTGGCGATAACCAGGAAGGGGTTGCCTTGACAAAGCGGCATCTTCGTCAACATCTGGTCACGAAAGATATGGGCTCTCCGAAGTACTTTCTGAGGATTGAAATCTCTCGGAAGCCCAACTCCTTAATCCTCTCCCAACGTAAGTATGCTCTTGATCTATTAAAAGAGGCAGGATTGAATGGAGCAAAACCTGTCTGATGCCCCATGGCAACTAGAGAAGACAAAACCTGTAAAGATGATTCGCCTCCTCTTTCAGATATTACGCGATACAGGTGTTTGGTTGGTAAGCTCATATATCTCACAGTGACCAGGCCCGACATTTCCTATGTTGTGGGCAAGGTGAGTCAATTCATGCAAGCGCCTAGATAGTGTCATCTACAGTCCGTCTTGCGGATCTTGGAGTATGTCAAAGCAGCACCTGGGAAAGGATTACTCTTTCAGAAGAATGGTCATCTGAGGGTTGAAGCATACTCAGATGCGAGTTACGCTGATGACAAAGGGGATCGCAAGTCAACCTCGGGTTTTTGCATCTTTGTTGGGGGAAATCTGGTGAGCTGCAAGAGCAAGAAGCAGTCTGTTGTTTCCAGATCCAGTGCAGAAGCAGAGTATCATAGTATGGTATCGACCACTTGTGAGTTAAAGTGGTTACGGGCACTCATGATGGATTTAGGAGAGGTCTACAACCATCCTCTACCTATGTTTTGTGATAACAAGGCGGATATATACAACTCCAAAAATTCGGTCTTTCATGAAAGAACCAAGCACATTGAGGTCGACTGTCACTTCATTCGTGAAGAGATTTTGAAGGAACAAATTTGCACTCCCTTCGTCACTTCTGATAAAGAGTTGGCTGACATCTTCACCAAGCCAGTATCTGTCTCGTTTCTTCATATTTGCGACAAGCTGGGCATGATCGATATATATGCTCCAGCTTGAGGGGGAGTGTTGAAGTTGGTGACCGGGCGGTCTGGCGTCCTGTCTTGGCGGATTGGAGACCGCGCGGTCTGGCGATTTCCCTTCTGCGGTTTGGTTGCTGTGTTGTTGCTGTCTGGAGTCCGATCGGTCTAGCGGTTTGTCTCTGACGACTTGGAGATCGGGCGGTCAAGCGGTCTCCCATGGCGATCTTTCTTTCCTCTCTGGTGGTAGCCGAGCGATTAGCCCTTCCGTCTAACCGCGCGGCTTGTGCGGGTTGTTTCTGTATAGACCGCTTGGTCCTGTAATTTTTTAGTCTCACATCTCTTATTTGTATTATCTCTTCTCTCCTCCATTCTATAAAAGGGAGGTCATACCTTTGTAATAGATACCTTTTTCAGATAATAAAATTTCTGTTATACCTCTTCCGGTTTGTTTTTTGTTCGTTTCTTACACTGTTGAGTGGACAATTACTTCAGGTCACCAATTAATAAACGGGAGAGGAGGTGTCGTGGACGGCGAAACAAGACTTCCCACAGCGACAACTCTTTGTTGTAGTTGATTTTAATGATTGAGTGTTTGGATTACATCAAGTTTAAGTTACATCAAGTTCGGGTTACATCAAGTTACAAGTAGAAAACAGTAAAAAGTATGTTGTAGATGAGCTCGCGGTCACAGAGGAAAATTCGGCCACCTGCTCTTGCGGCCTCAAAAGGGTGTTCACCCAGGCTTCTTGTATAGAGCTCACACCTGCTCTTGAGAGCTCGCCGGCTTTGTTGCTTTCCGTCTCAGCTTCCTTCTAGTCAGGATCTGAATCTTATTTATAGGAATTGGGAACTTCCCGGACAAGCATACTCAAGAATCTTCGGTTTTCCGTAAGGGAGGCCGAGCAGTCTCAGAAAGCGAGTCCGTGAGGACCCCAAGATGGGAGGTCTCGCATCCTAGGCGTTCACAGGAAGTGAGTCTGTGAGGACCCCCAGATGGGCGGTCTCGCGGCCTCGGCGGTCACCGGAAGCAAGTCCGCGAGAACCCCCGGATGGGAGGTCTCGCAGCCTTGACGGTCACCGAAAGCGATTTTGCAAGAACCACCGGACGGGCGGTCTCGCGGTCACCGGAAGCGAATCCGAGAGAACCCCGGGATCGGCGGTGCGGCCTCGGCAGTCAACGAAAGTGAGTCGCGAGAACCCCCAGATGGGCAATCTCGTCGCCTCGACAGTCACCGAAAGCGAGTTCGCGAGCGTCTAGCTAAAGTGGCCACCTGGATGGGTCGCCTTGGAGGAGGTGATAGCAGACATCTGGGTAAACAAATTCGATAGTGCTTTGATCCTTTCCCCATAACATGATAGAAAAATAGAGAGATTTGAAAATATAGAAGTGATTAAAAAGGAGAAAATTTCACTTCGGCACTCTTTATATTGTGACAGCGAAGTATCATCTTAACGCAGTATAAATACGATTGTGCAAAAGTTAATGCAACAATTCGATAGACGTGTGATGATTCCCATTTGAGGCACATTCAAGGGGATATTTTTGTAAATGAACATTCTTTATTTATTTCTTACATTATTCTCTCGCAGCTGTTTGCGAGCAGTTCTCTCTTTTGTGATGAGATTGGGTGTAGTTTGGCATTCTAAACAGAACCTCTTTCTTTGTACACATGTGTTGTTTATCTATAGTTTGATTCTCAACATCAAATCAACTTATTTTAGGCTCATCAATATAGTGGGAAAACACTTAAAAGGAGAAGATCTGCATGGCTTTGCAAACAAAGAACTTTCCATGAAAAAGGAAACTAAAACTGAAGAAACATAACCACCTTTTTTATAAAAAATAATAATGGCATACCAATCATGAGCGACTCCTATAAGACCGCGATCATATATAGAAGGCAGAGTATTAGGCTCGCTTGTGGGTACAACATTCATCACCCAGACATCAAGTTTGTTATCAATCATTGCAGCAGCAAACCTGCCATGAAAATGGGTAAAAGTAAGCAATACTGCACATTCTTACAAGTTGAAGAAAAATAAATATTAAGGCCTTGTTTGGCGAGGAGGTAATGCCTGGCGAAGGAATCCGTGCCCGCCCACGATTTCCATGTAGCGCGGCTAGCGATCTGTTGGACAGCGCTTCATGAAACGAGCGTGAAGCTGAGCTGGCGATTTTACTCCGCTCGAACGCGGCGAATCCGCCCCGCCAAACCCAGCCTATGTAGTCAAATAAGCTTGAGAGTTGAAATTTGCACGCAAATTAACTCAAGACATTAAGTATTACTGAGTCATATAAATGGAATTTCATATGAATATAAATATATATATATATACTAGCATCTTCAAACGGGTTTCGCCCGTTCTCGATGCGTCGCTGCGGGCTGCGCCCACTTCCAAGCGAGCTCCGCCCGCATCCAGGCGGACTCCGCCCGCATCCAGGCGGACTCCGCCCGCATCCAGGCGGACTCCGCCCGCATCCAGGCGGACTCCGCCCGCATCCAGGCGGACTCCGCCCGCATCCAGGCGGACTCCGCCCGCATCCAGGCGGACTCCGCCCGCATCCAGGCGGACTCCGCCCGCATCCAGGCGGACTCCGCCCGCATCCAGGCGGACTCCGCCCGCATCCAGGCGGACTCCGCCCGCATCCAGGCGGACTCCGCCCGCATCCAGGCGGACTCCGCCCGCATCCAGGCGGACTCCGCCCGCATCCAGGTGGACTCTGCCCGCTTCCAGGCGGGCTACACCTGCATTCGAGCGTCTATGCCGAAGGGGAATTTTGGAAAACGAAAAAATTGCGCAAACAGACAAACGAAAAATTGCATGATAGAATGATGAGAAAAATACCTATTTATATTGTCAAAATTGCATGATAGAATGGATGTGACCACACAACACTTCCATTTTAAGATAACTATTTATATTTCTTTTCTTTGTCTCTCCCTCTCTCCTCAAACTTTTTTTCTCTTTCTTCATCCAATGGATGAGAAAAAAGATCTTTGATCTAACGGTTTAGATTGGTTGGTTGTTGTGCTCTCAAATATATATATTGATATAATGTAGTAAAGATATATATATATATATAAACGACTATAAAGAAAGTATAAACTCATGAGTTCGAAATTAGAATAGTCGTCTGAACATGGATTGATAATTCTGCTGTCATCCGATCGAGCTCAATCAAACCAGCTCTCCACATTTTACTAAGTCTCCTAAACCTACTACTATGGTGCCCTGAACCTATGTAAAATTAGGATAAAAATGATTTCTAGAATAGCCCGCAAGTTTTAGCCTGGCAGCTTAAGTCGCCCATTAAGCTTACAAGCCCGAAGTTCCAACCCGCAGCTTAAGTCGCCCATTAAGCTTACCATTCAAACATGATGCACTCCTTAATTTAGACCCAAAAATTACCAAAGTACCCACGATGTGGGACTATTAAGATTTTTGAAAACACACGTGTGCTCATGAGGGGAAGCGGCCACGGAAGCAGAGTCAACGGCGGAAAAAATATACTATAAAAATAAACACATGCGTGCGGTTTTTAATTTTTTTCCTCGTTAATTTTTTTATTTGTCTTCATTTAGTTTTAGATTGTTTAATTTTAAAAATATAATAACCGGGAGGCGGGCGAAGCCCGCCAGGGCTGGCCGGGTACTGTTGCGCTTGGCCATAGGAGCGGAGCCCCGTTTCGGTCGGGTTTGATTGTGTGTTTGTGTGTGTGTGTGGGTGGGGGGGGGGGGGTATTGAGCAATTTAGCAGCTTGATTGCTGTTCAGAGGGAATGAAAAATCCCATGTCATCTTCTTAGAATAGTATCATACAAACAAACCTTTATTATGATTGCATGCTTCTCTTTGAAAGCCTGATTTCCAGTGATAGCGTTATGACACATAATGAGCCGGACTCTCGTTGGGGCCGCACGTATCAGTGCTGACCAAATGTGTTGAACGCATAATTGTTATCCTTTGCTATTTTTATTTAGCTCTCATTCCTATGTGCTTTTTATCTGTTACGGTTTGTGGTTCCCACGTGTCTAAGCCCAAGTGGTGGCGCATTTTGTGAACATTGGCTTGAGCAGTCGGCTGGACAGGTTCTGGTTGTAATGCCCTAATTTTAATTAAATCAAATCCTGGGGTGCGTATAGTCGACTTGGTCTACGGATAGTATTTCTGATTAGGTTTTAGCTATAAAAACAACCTAAACCTAAGCCGCCTCTCAAAACTCTAAGGAGCCGACCCCCCTCCCCGTTCTCCTATTTTTCCCGCAAAGAGAGCCGCCGTCTAGAAGCCGCGACCCGCGAGACCCTTTTCTTCTCTCTCGGGCTCCGCTGGAAGTAGGAGGAGCCTTTCACTCCCCGTGCACTGCTTGGCGGGAAGAAGATCCGTCCCCCTTCCTCACCTGGTCCCTCCTCTCTCGCCTTCGCGTGAAACCGCCGCAAGGAGCTATCGGATCTCCCGCCGCCTCTCTTCCCTTCCTGCGAGGAGTAAAGATCGGCAATTCTCCATGCTCGAAGCCGCTTTTGGGGGTGCCTACGTCGTCGTTTGGGAGGAGCTCGACTTCCTTTGTCTCCTTGGTAGTCGGTGGTTGGAGGGAGGTGGTGTTTTGTTGTGTGGTTTTGTGCTGATTTCGGTGTCTGAGGCGGATGTTGCTGAAATCCATTGTGGAACGTCGATTTGGAGCTCAAATCGACGTTTGGAAAGCAGATCCATGCATGGAAAGCCGCTACGGAGCTAGCCATTAATTTGCGTGCAAGCCCCTATGGCTAGGCGACGCGCTTCAAGGGTAACGACCATTTTCCCCGGTCTTAGGACCGTTGTTTCGACTTATTTGTGCATATGTTAATTTTCGTGCAATGAGAGTCCCCTCACGCCGCTTTGGTTGAGAATGGGGACTCCTTCAGGACATGGGATTGCGACCCCGATATATGTTTATTTAAGGGTTGGCGTAGAGTCCCTCTCCCACTACGCAGTGGAGAGTGGGGACTCCGCAAGGGCGTTCGATTGTGACCCCGGTGTAGTTTTTCTGCTTTTACTTTACTCAGGAGGGTCACCCGCCTCCAATTGAACGCGGTGTGTGTTTCCATCGGTTCATTACAAACATCTGGGTCGATTGTGTCCGTCCCAGACATAAATATGCATTTAGAATCCGACTTGCGAGTCTGGATTTAGGCATGCTGTGTGAAGCCTACCCGTGGTGATATGCCTGAATCGGTGATGTTGTTGTGATATGCATTGCAACTAGGCCTAGGTGCGCTACGGGAATGTCCAGTGCTATTTGCTATAGTGGTTGTAGGAATTCGTGAACGCCCCATTCTAGACGGGCCTGTGTTGGGCCAGGTAGAACGACGACCTTGTAGGTCTTTTGGTTGGGTGGATTTTTCCCGCCCTCGTGTAGTTTGCACCTTCCTAGATCAGTCCTCTACCACGTCCAAAGAGGGTAGTTGTAGGTTGCTTCTTCTGACTAGTCCTCTACCGCGTCAAAAAGACAGTTGTAGGTCGCATACTTTCTGACCAGTCCTCTGCCGCGTTAAAAAGGCAGTTGTATGTCGTATATCTCCTGACCAGTCCTCTGTCGTTTAAAAAGGGCAGTTCCAGAATGCTCCTTCCAAATTGGTCATCTACCCCTAGTAGGGTAGTTGTATATATTGTCTGTCTTGTTGCTGCAAGTAGTGACGAGTTCGAATCTAGAGTCGCGATCGTGTTATCATATTTAGCATCGAAGCTTAGACCGTGCGTTTTTTGTGTGTCCATGACTCGTGCGGGATGGTTTGAAAGGTGACGTTTAGCGCGTCCCTTGGTTTATTGTCTTTTGCCCTTTTGTTTCATATTATTTGTTTGGTTTTCATGCGTACTTGCAGCAGAGCGGCGTACTCGCCCCTGAGTGCGCTAGGATGGTCGGGGGGAGGGGTCGTTACGTTGTGTTGGTCAGCCCCATGCTGACCTTTGTTTTGGTGTGTCGTTTCAGATGGTGGAGCTCGCAGTGTTGTGTAGTGGGCCGGAGCCTATAGGTTGCTGAGAAGCTAGAGATCGTTTTCTCCCTCTTTGGTTTTCGTGTAGCTTTTGTTATATTTTGTTGAAAGTCATGTAAGGTCTTAAGGTCGTGTACTTTTATTTTCGGTGGAGTACTTCCTTTTTAGTTGTGGACATTCGGGCCCCTTTTATTTAAGTTTTCTCTAAAGTTTCCATTGCAACCTTTGGTGTAAAATTAATGAAGTGTTTGGTTAGTTTTCTTATAATCAATTAATAGTATTTATGGTTTGTTAATTTTGTATGTCGTGCGGCCCCGGCCGGACCCATGCTATATTTTATTTGTAGTCCAAGGATGTTACACTGGCTAAGCAAGAAATTAGTTTCTCTTATTTCTCAATCTCTCTAACTCATCCCCCTCTCTCTATCTAACATCTCTTATTCCCTTCCTGAAAACCCTGTTCTGCCTATCGCGTGAAGCCCAAGCCACGTGATATGTTGTTGTTCACCCTCTTGCGCGGCGGCGCCGCGGTTCCTCCTCCCAGCTCCTCTCGAGTTCTCCTCCTCCAACCATAGCACCTCTGGGCTCCAAGCGCAGACACGCCGATCCTGCATGGGACTTCTCTCTCTCACGACCAGTTACGAGGTCACAATAGGGAACACACAACAAATTGGTATCAGAGCCAAACGTCGGTGTTACCATCTCGGCACCTACCGCGATGCTCTCCGCTCACCGCGTCAATCACATGCGCCCCCGCTACCGGCCACCAAAGTCGCGGGATTGCTACCTTCCCCATTTGTCACTCTTCCCCAGTCTCCCTCTATGGAGAAAGGAGGGCTTTTGCTAACACAAGTTGTGGAGCTCTTCCAAGCCATGTTCAACACCCAAAATGATAAGATGTAAACCTTAAATGCCCGTTTGGATGCCTTACAAAACACTATGACTCACCCTCCAATGGCCAATGCGGCCTCTCCCACCACCAGTCGGGTGGACTCCACGCTACTCCAAACGGACGGTTCCCACTTCTCCCGCTCCAACCGCATGGATTTCCCCATCTATGAAGGGCGTGAAGATCCACTTCCATGGCTCATCCAATGTGATATTTTCATCTCAAATCAGCGGACTCCAGAAGATGAACGGGTCAGCATCACTTCGTTCCACCTCCTCGGGCCGGCACAATTATGGTTTACCCAACTCATGTGGGAACACCCGAACTCCTCGTGGGAGTCTGATTCGGGCCAACACTACCAGGAAATCCCATCGGTGACCTTTTAGACCTCAAACAGTTGGGCAACATTGATGAGCACTTGGAGCAGTTTCAAATTATGTTGTCGCGAGCAACCTCCGTTTTGTCGAAGCATCAAGTCCCCTCTTCACCGCTGGTCGACACGAATGTCTGTGTTAAGACGTGGAGTTCCAACACCCACCCAATCTAACATAAGCCATGAGCCTTTCGAGGGCTTAGGAGTGTGGCCTTCTGCTGGACCGAACCCCTCCAGGCCGCAGGGATCACGTCGCCAACTACCCCTCTTTTGCTACGGTCGACTCCATGCCCGCCACTGGAGAAGACCAACTGCGCCCCACTTTTCGGCGTCGTTTATCCTGAGCGGAAATGGCGGCCCTCCGCGAGAAAGGACAATGTTTCAATTGTGACGAACCCTTCACCCCCAGTCACTAGTACAAGTGGATATTCTGGCTGGAAGTTGATGACCCCCCTGCCCCCGAGGACGAGGACGATGGAGTTGAGTATTCCAGCACACCTTATCTCTCGATCCACGACGTGGCAGGAGCGCAGAAGAAGTGCACAATTCAGATGTATATTGATACTGGCGGGATGAAACTTATATGTTGGTACCCTAGTTTTTGATTTGAGTTCAGTCTTCTCTTTTAGTCCCTTGACCCAAGATTTATCTATGCTCAAAGGTTAGTTGATAGGATAGATTCTCTAGTTGTGTAGAATTGCCTGTCCAGATGAAAATCTGGCTAAGTAATTTTTTGTTCGACTATGGTCGAACGTCGCTCGACTATCGCCGATCAGCCGATCGACGATCGTCTTCCTGATAGCTCGACTATCTGTTTGATAGGTCGACTATTTGTTCTCTTTGATAGTTCGACTATCTGTTTGATAGGTCGACTATCTGTTCTCTTTGATAGTTCGACTATCTGTTTGATAGGTCGACTATCTGTTCTCTTTGATAGTTCGACTATCTGTTTGATAGGTCGACTATCTGTTCTCTTTGATAGTTCGACTATCTGTTGATAGGTCGACTATCTGCTCTTCTTGATAGTTCAACTATCTGCTTGGATAGTTCAACTATCTGATAGTTCGACTATCTGTTTGATAGGTCGACTATCTGTTCTCTTCGATAGTTCGACTATCTGTTGATAGGTCGACTATCTGCTCTTCTTGATAGTTCAACTATCTGCTTGGATAGTTCGACTATCTGTTTGATAGGTCGACTATCTGTTCTCTTTGATAGTTCGACTATCTGTTGATAGGTCGACTATCTGTCCTTCTTGATAGTTTAACTATCTGCTTGGATAGTTCAACTATCTGATAGTTCGACTATCTGTTTGATAGGTCGACTATCTGTCTTCTTTGATAGTTCGACTATCTGTTGATAGGTCGACTATCTGCTCTTCTTGATAGTTCAACTATCTGCTTGGATAGTTCAACTATCTGATAGTTCGACTATCTGTTGATAGGTCGACTATCTGTTTTCTTTGATAGTTCGACTATCTGTTGATAGGTCGACTATCTGTTTTCTTTGATACTTCGACTATCTGTTGATAGGTCGACTATCTGTTTTCTTTGATAGTTCGACTATCTGTTGATAGGTCGACTATCTGTTTTCTTTGATAGTTCGACTATCTGTTTGATAGGTCGACTATCTGTTTTGCTTGGTAGCTCGACTATCTGCCTTGATAGATCGACTATCTGATAGCTCGACTATCTGTTCTGATAGGTCGACTATTTGCTGAGGTAGTTCGACTATCTTCTTTGATAGTTCGACTATCTGTATCGTTCGACTATCTGTCTGATAGGTCGACGATCTCTGTGCTTCGGTCGACGATCTCCGAGGGTCGTTCGACGTTTTGCTGTATGTCTTGAGTAATTTTGTCATCTTCTATGATGTGATTAATTTCATATTTATTTTGGCATATTTTATAAAAGATTATTTGAATAAATTTATGATATTATTTTCATGCAATATCTGCTCCATTCTTTATGCATGAGCTAATCTTTTTCTGACAAAGTTGTTTGTCTTATTAGTTGAAATATGTTTTCTGTTTTATCTGTCAGGACGTCCTTTATAGCCGTTAGACTCAAAAAGTCTTCTTTGGTCGTAAAGAGTCTCTTCTGATGTGACTTTCTCTAGTATTATTTTATCAGAGTTACTTGCAGCTTCTTAGAAAGCTTTATCCTTTTATAGGATATCTGTCTGCAGTTTTTGTTCTTGTTTTATGTTATTTGCAGCCCAGCTTGCAGATTTCAGTAGAAGATAAGATTCAAACTCAAATTAAAGCCGTTGCTGCTGCTGCTATATAAAGAATTCTTTGGAGAAAGAAATCAACTAGTTCAGATATACAAAAAGCTAACAGCAGCATTCAAACTTACTTACAGTTTACAACTGCTTTCAGCTCGTTCACATTCAACTGAGAAGAAGTTTTAGCTCTTCACTCTTCTTCAACCTGAGTTCTCCTGCCTCCAGGAAGATCTTCACTCAGAGCTTTTTGAAGAAGAAGAAGAAGATAGCTGCCTGAAGAAGAATTTTTCAATTCATATTTATTATGTTCTTGTAGCTTTTTCCTTCAGATTTTCTGAAGTGTTTTCTGCACTGAAGCAAGACTTCACCTGGACATTCTTTTAGCCAGGGGGAGCCTTGACTCTTTAGAGCTTTCTAGCTCAGTGCAAGTTCTTGAGCTTCTCTAATTCTATTTAAAATAGAGAAGACATTTTAACCTCCTTTCCCCCTCCTGTAAAGGGTTATTACTCCCTTCAAAAGTATACCTTGGTGGCAGGGCACCTGATCAAAAACCTGTGCTGGTTTTTAGACACCTGATCAAAAGTCTAAAGGGTTTCTGGATCTACCTGAAGCAGATCTTGTTAGTGGCAGGGCACCTGATCAAAAACCTGAGTGGATTCCTACCTTGTTGGTAGAAGAGTGGACGTACCCAAGTTGTTTGGGGAACCACTATAAATTCACTTGTGTCGTCTGGTTATTTGATTTATTACTTGTGCTGTTGGCTGTGATTAGTCTTAACTAGGTTGTTAGTTGCTGTTTAGGATTCCAAGCCTTAACTGTAATTACAGTTGGCTGCCTTTTGTGCACAACACTTGTGTTAGGCTTTAGGGTTACTTCTCAAATATCTATAACCTTCATTCCGCAATTAACTCCAAGGGAGTTGAGTAGACAGTCAACTTTGCTAGTGCAATTTTTGATTACTCTATTCACCCCCCCCCCCTCTAGAGTAGTATCTATCCTTTTTCTTTCAACTGGTATCAGAGGGAGGTTGTCTGACTGCATAGGCTAACACCTAAGTCACAAGATCCTGATAGATATCAAGGATTATAGATATTCACTTTCACTATCATGGCCCAGTTCAAGGATTACTCTAGCACCAGACCTCCAGCATGCAACTTAGCCAAGTTCAGCATCTGGAAGGCAAGGATTAAACTATATATGAACTCTTTTGATGAGAGTATTTTTGCTTCTATTTTGACAGGACCACCAAGAGCACCTGCTGCAGCTACTGCTTCATCATCAACTGATATGAGTGCAGTGCCTCCTCCAGATTACAATGATGAATACAAAAAGGCAAAGATAGCAGATGCTAAGGCAATGAACATTCTGGCTCAGACAATGTCTGATGAAGTATTCCAGAAGGTTGCTGACTGCTGCTCAGCAAAAGCAATGTGGGATACACTGAACCAGATTATAGTTGGTTCAGCTGATGAAAGGAAGGACAGAAGGTCCAACCTTATCTCCCAGTATGAAAATTTCAAGAAAACTGATGCTGAATCAGTTGAAGCAATGTACACAAGGCTCAGCTCAATCATCAATGAGCTGAGGACTCTTGATAAGGATATTTCATTGACAGAGGTCAATGATAAGATTCTTATGTGCTTCCCTAGCACATGGGATTTGAGGATCTGGCCTATCAAGGAGACCAAAAGCACAACAGAAATTTCAACAGAAGTCCTTCTCGGCAAGCTCAAGTCTTTTGAGCAAGTGCTGAAGTCCAGGGAAGCTGAGCCTGAAGCAAAGACCCCAACTCCCACAAGAAAAGAGCAAACCCTTGCTCTCAAAGCTGCTGATACTTCTGAAGGAAGTCAGTCCAATGAGGAACTGATGGCATTATTTGCCAAAAGGTTTCTCAAGATGGGAAGGAAAGAATTCAGAAAGAAATCTTCAAAATATGAAGAAAAACCAAGGTATGATCGTACTCCTACTAAAGAAATAATTTGCTATGCTTGCAGGAAGCCTGGACATATTCTTCCAGACTGTCCAGAGGAAAAGAATAAAGAGAAAAGGAAAGACAAGGATCAGCACAAGAAGCATTCCAAGTCATCCTCCTACAAGAACAAAAAGAAGGAGAGAGGTTTTGTTGCTGAAACCTGGAGCGATTCTGATGAGGAATCTTCCTCCTCAAGATCCAGTGAGGATGAGGAAGAAAAGAAGGCAAAGGAAGTTTGCCTGATGGCAATTGATGCCTGCAGCAATCACTCAGCTGCAGAGAGTTCAGATTCTGATGAAGAAATGTCAACAGAAGATGAGGTATTGTCATCTTATGATTTTACATCTGCTGAATTTAAATCAGATTTTAAATCTTTATGTTTAGATTTAATTAGTTTTGAAAAAGAAATAAAAGAGCTTAGAAATAAACTACCTGAATCTGAATTAATTTCCATTGAAAACATTAGGTTAACAGCAGAACTCACTAATTCTAGTGAAGAAATAAAATTCCTTAAGAATGAATTAGCTAAGTCCAAAAGGTTAGAAGAATCTCTGAATGGTAGAAGCCTTAAGTTGCTTGAAATAACCAGTATGTCTAACACTAGGTCAAGCAATAACAAATTAGGCTTAGGAGCTTCATCTAGTGAACCCCCAATCATTCTTAAAAACCATCTTTCAACTCAAGTGAATTTTATTTCATCTAGTGGAATAAAAAACACTGAGCAAGTTAATCAGGTTAATAAAGCTTTAAATAAAGCTAAGAGAGAGAAAACGAAACAAAAGTTTAAGGAAATACAAAGAGCGTCGAACGCTGCTCGACGATCGCAGGCTCAGTGGTCGAACGGAGATCGACGATCTGAGCACCCATCGTCGAACGCTGATCGACGTTTTCAACATGAATTTCAAAACTTCAACCAGAACTTTAGAAACCCGAATGTAAATAGAAACCCTAGGTTCATTGACCCATCATCTGCATGGAGAATCCCACCTAGGAGATCTTACCCGTTAGGTTATCACCCTCAACCTGCTTATTCATTTATTTCCAGTTTTTCTTATGTGAAAAACAAGGGACACAAGGTTACCTGGGTCCACAATGTTTAATTGATTTATTTGCAGGTGAAGACTTATCCTATCACTCAGAATAAGTGGTATTTGGATAGTGGTTGCTCCAAGCATATGACAGGAAATAAAGAACATCTGTCAAGGTTCAAGGTCAAGCTTGGCCCAAAGGTAATCTTTGGAGATTCAAGCTGTGGTCAAACTGAAGGCTATGGCAGGATGACAATTGGAGCTGTAACATTCAAGAGAGTTGCTTATGTAACTGGACTGAAGCATAATCTCATTTCAGTAAGTCAGTTATGTGATGCTGGATATCAGGTATCATTTTCTTACTCTCTTTGTAATATTACTTTAAATAATAATGTTGTGTTAGTAAGTATTAGACAAGGTAACATTTATTTAGTAGATTTTAACTCAACTCACTCTGAAATCTGCTTATTTAATGAAGTAACAAATAACAATACCTTATGGCATAAAAGGCTTAGCCATGTTAACCTCAAGAATATATCTAGGTTATCTAAACACAACCTTGTTAGAGGCTTACCTCCTTGCCCCTACAAGAAGGAGAGCCTATGCAAGGCTTGTCAATTAGGCAAGCAAACCAAGAATTCATTTAAATCAGTAAATAAAAGTGATTCTCCTAGAATCTTGTATTTATTACATTTGGACCTATTTGGCCCAATAAATGTACAGAGTTTAGGAGGGAAGTATTACACCTTAGTCATTGTAGATGACTTCTCTAGGTTCAGTTGGGTGTTCTTTTTGAGAACTAAGGCTGATAACTTCAAAGCCCTTACAGATTTTCTATTATGTGTGCAGACTGAGTACTCTACTCATGTGACCTTGATCAGAAGTGATCATAGTACTGAGTTTGACTCTCTTCTCATGCAAGAATTCTGTGAGAGAGAAGGTATCAAACATAGCTTCTCAGCTCCTAGAACTCCCCAACAAAATGGGGTAGTTGAAAGGAAGAATCGAACACTAATTGAAGCTGCTAGCACATTGTTGGCAGATGCTAATATGCCTCTTTCCTATTGGGCAGAAGCTGTTAGCACAGCCAACTATGTCTTGAATAGAAGTCTGATACACAAGCTTAAGTGTAAAACTCCTTATGAGTTGCTTAAAGGAAAGAAACCTAAAATAAATTATTTTAGAATATTTGGCTGTGTAGTTTATATTCATAATAATAATAAAGAATACCTAAGAAAATTTGAAGCAAAAACTTCAATGGGAATTTTTCTTGGATATTCCCAAGTAAGCAAAGCTTATAGGGTATTTAATAAATCATCTTCTAAAATTGAAGAGTCTGTTCATGTGTCTTTTGATGAATCTCAAATGTTTTACAAGGAGAAGGAAACTTCCCCTTCCTCAAGTTCATTGCAGGTACAAGATGTCACTCAAGAGATTCTTTATCTATCAACTCTTCATATCACTGAATCAGACAGTGATGAAGACCTTGCAGAAGCTGTTGTTGTTCCACCAATAGTAGATCAAATTCCTCCTGAGGAATTAATCCCAACTATTGCTGAAGATCACATCTCACCTGCTGATATTGTCACACTTAGAGATCATCCTACATCTCAAGTGATTGGAGACATATCAGCTGGTGTTCAAACAAGACATCAGTTAAGACAGGATGTGATGCATGCTTGTTTCCTTTCACAGATTGAGCCCCTCACCATTAAAGATGCTGAGCTAGATCCCCACTGGATCATTGCTATGCAAGAGGAACTCAATCAGTTTGAAAGATGTAAAGTATGGACTTTGGTTCCAAAACCTAAAGGCCAACTGATCATAGGCACCAAGTAGGTGTATAGAAACAAGTTGGATGCAAATGGAATCATTGTAAGGAACAAAGCTAGGCTTGTAGCTCAGGGCTACAGACAGGAGGAAGGTATAGATTATGACCAAACCTTTGCTCCTGTTGCAAGGCTAGAGGCAATAAGAATCTTTCTAGCCTATGCAGCTTATATGAAGTTTAAGGTTTTTCAGATGGATGTCAAAAGTGCCTTTCTAAATGGTGAGCTAAAGGAAGAGGTATTTGTTGAACAACCACCTGGGTTTGTTTCTTCAACTCAGCCCTCACATATTTTCAAGTTGCAAAAAGCTCTTTATGGACTCAAACAAGCACCAAGAGCCTGGTATGAGACTCTAACTAGTTTCCTGTTAGAGCACAACTTTGTTAGGGGAGTAGTTGATAGAACCCTTTTCGTCAAGCACCACAAGGACACAATCCTGTTAGTTCAAGTGTATGTGGATGACATTATTTTTGGTTCCACTGATCCCAAACTGTGCAAAATGTTCTCTAACTTGATGCATTCCAAGTTTGAGATGAGTAGTATGGGTGAGCTGTCTTACTTTCTTGGTCTCCAAGTAAAGCAAGATGCTGATGGCATCTTCATCTCCCAATCCAAATATGCCAAGGAATTGGTAAAGATGTTTGGGATGGCTGATGCTTCAGCAATGCATACACCTATGGCTACTAATGTAGTTATAGATTCTGATGATCAGGGAAAGCATGTTGATCAAAAGAATTATAGGGTCATTGTTGGTTCCCTATTGTATTTAACTGCAAGTAGGCCAGATATAATGTTTGCTACATGCCTTTGTGCTAGATTCCAGGTCAACCCCAAGGAATCTCATCTGATTCTTCTCAAGAGAATTTTGAGATACCTGAAGGGATGTCCAAATCTAGGACTTTGGTACCCAGCTGAATCAGAATTTGAATTAATTGGATACTCTGATTCTGATTATGCTGGCTGTAGAGTTGACAGGAAAAGTACCTCAGGAACTTGTCAGTTCCTGGGAGAAAGATTGGTCTCTTGGTTCTGTAAGAAGCAGGCTTCTGTCTCAACTTCAACTGCAGAGGCTGAATATATAGCAGCTGCTAGTTGTTGTTCACAGATCCTGTGGATTCAAAACCAACTTTTGGATTATGGGTACTCACACAAGAACACAAAAATCATGTGTGACAGTACCAGTGCTATATCTATTGCACAAAATCCTGTGCACCACTCTAGAACGAAACACATTGAGATCCGGCACCATTTCCTGAGAGATTGTGTGGAAAAGAACAAGATCAGCCTTGAGTTCATATCCACAGACCTTCAGAGAGGTGATATATTCACCAAGCCCTTAGATGAACAGAAGCATCTGTTCTTTTTGTTCAACTAGGCATGATTAATGGAAGAGACTAAGTATGACGTCTGCCTTGTTGAAACTTGTTTAAAGATCGTCGAACGACGTTCGAAGATAGTCGATCGGATCAAGCCTATCGTCGACCTATGGTTGATGATAGCTTATCTGCTTGAAGATCGTCGACCGGCGTTCGAAGATAGTCGAACAGGTCGAGCCTATCGTCGATCTATGGTTGACGACAGATTGCTGTTTGTGAAGACAGAAATAGTCGAACGATTGATCGACTACTCTGCTTCAGGACCGATCGTCGAACGACCGTTCGACTATCGTCTCCAGTATCTTTTAAATAGATCGACGATCGTTGTTTTAATATAAAGCCGATGGTCGACCTAGGTTAAGAGATCGTTGTTTTTATCGTCGACGGAGAGCGTCTTTTCGCATTCCGTCTTCCTGCTTGCTCTTTGTCTTGCGATTTCTGCCGCTTCGTCCTCGCCGTCTCTCCCTCGTCTTCTCCAGCCCTTTCGATGGCGATATCTCCAGCTCTCCTGACAGTGGTGAAGTTCGATGCAGGCTTCAGTGTGGATTTCGATTCTTTCAGTTGCTGCGAATCCGGAATTGTGGAAATTCTCACTTTATGCAAAGATCAAAGTTTGGAAAAGCTCATGTCCTCTAGGATAAAGATAAACATTCAAGAGATTAAAGAATGGGCATTTACTTCGTCTTCAAATGATGATTCTATGACCGGAACAACTGGCGGAGAAGAGGTAACTTTGACTCCCGCCAATTTAACTGAAATATTTAGATTGTTGAATGGGGAAGAAGATTACGAGCAAGATACCCCAGAGTTTGGGAGAATGCTGACAGAGCTGGGACATGCCGAAGGCATTCCCTCTAAGTTGCTTAAGGTGAATTTTCCGTTTAAGATTAAGTTTCTTGCTGAACTCGTCGGAAAAGTGCTACTGGGAAAGCACTCTGCCCATGACAATATTACAAGGCAACAGTTTGCCCTAATGTGTGCAATTGTGAATAAGAAACAGATTAATTGGGCAGGAGTATTGTTTGATTTGATCAGGAAAAAGAACAGCAAGAAAGAAGTCACCCTAGGTAGGGTGCTTGGGATTTTTCTGAAGGAAAAATATCCGCATCTGTTAGTTTCAGCTGCTACTTCCATCAACGTCAGCAAGAAGATGGACCCAACCTTGTTCGCCAAGTGGAAAAGGACTTTTCTGAAGCCCGCTCCTGCAGGGGTTGCTCCAGCTGCATCTGAGAGCACCAGGACTGCTTCTGTCACTCCTCCCCTACAAGAAGCTGGCTCAGCAAACCTCTCCCTTCCATCTTCTTCATCTGCATTGCCGTCTACTTCAGTTGAAGTTCCATCAACTTCAATTGAAGTACGACCTTCTGCCTCTCATCTTCCCGATTCATCTACAATTCTCCATGCATCACCTCCTGCATCTTCTCTACCCTCTCATCTTGCTAGGATATCTCATCCTAGTTTTGATTTGTTGGTTTCTGAAATATCTCCTCAGTCTCCAATTCCTTCTTCAGATCACATTGATCATCTTGCATCCACCCATCCATCTCCAGTTCACTCTCCATCTCCAGTTCACTCTCCAGATCATCAAGAATATACCATTCCTACTGATCATCCATCCTCTGAGATTCCCCTATCATCATCATCTTTTGAAATCACTTCAGCATTCATTTCTAGCATCTTGGAGTTAATTACTCCTTCAATCAAAATTATGATTGAAGAAGCAATTGTTCCCCTTGCTTCCTCCATCTCTTCTTTGACTGCTGCCATCCAAGCTCTATCAAAATCTGCTGAGCCCTCTTCATCTAGGGGCCTGGTTTCAGTATCTACTGAAATCAGGCAGGGGGAGATGCTTTAAGAAGATGCCTCTGAGCTGCCCTTGGCCTCCCCTCCAGCAGATCCTCTTGCAGTTACAGAGAAAGAGATAGAAGAATCAGCTCCTCCTCCATTGTCTGAAAAAGAAATTTCTGATGTTGTAATGAAGTCTGAATTCATTGTCAAAGTTTGCCTAGAAGAATATTCCACTCCCCTGGTCGCCCTATACCTAGAAGGAGTTATCACTTCCTTCCTAGATGAATTATGGGAGTTAGGACACTCAAAGGACAATTCTGAAGGTATCCCTTTTACTCACTTTTTAGATTTGATAACTGATATGCTTATATGGGAATACCTGGAAGGGATGATTCGATGTCATTTAGCAAATTTTTGTTCATAATACTACAGATAAAATGGAAGAAGTATTAGATGTTCAAGAGCTTGATCACCAACCAGCTCCAGAAGTTCAATCTGAACCAGAACCAGTTGTTCAAGTTTCTGAGGCTACTCAGCTAGCAGTGCAAGTAGAACTGGTCCCCATGACAGTTTCTGATCAACAAGAAAAGGCTTCAGATGCTCAAATTGAAAAAATTACCGTCTGGGATGACTCTCCGGGTTTGGATTTAGATACCCTTCTGGCACAGGATGTCATGGAAGAAGAATTAGAAAAGCTGCCCTAAAAGAAAAGGAAAGAGCTGTGCAAGAAGCAATTGATCCATATGATCTCCCTATTTCTTCAAATTCTGAGGATGAAATTGATTCTGATGAATCTGATGAGTCTAAGAGAAAGAGATCTGCTAAAAAGAAAAGGAAAGCTGTGGCTCCTCCTCCTCCAAATCCTGACCATGATGTTCCCTACTATATCCTGAAAGGCATTGATCCAAAATCTAAAGAATTCCAACACTGGATGGCATTTTCTAAAAATCAGCAGAAGCAAAGGAAAAAGTCAAAGAGGTATGACAGTTCTGTCCCAAGATGGACTCCTAGAGGTCCTCCTCCTCCACCTCCCAGTGCAGGAGCCTCTGAAAACCTATCTGCAAATCCTGCTGCTCAGTCTGACAGATTCAATCCATCTCAGTCATCACAAAGGAAAAGTTCTCAAGGATATCAAGGTAAAACTCAATCTGGCTATCAAAGACTTGATGTTGATGTTAAGGAACAAGTAAAGGAGGTGGTGTATCAAAGACCAACGTTTTCTCCTCCTCCTCCCAAAGAACTCAAGAGTTCAACCTCTCCAAAGCCAGATCATGTTGTGAAGACTGTTTCAAAAGGTAAGCGAATTATTTTCTCTGAAAAATCTAGCAAGATATTTGCTGAGTTTGCTCCTCCTTCTTATCTAGTTATTCAGGATAAAGAAGCAGCTGAAAGTCTGCTAGATATGTCTATTAAGTTTAAATCTGTGAAAACTGTTGATACAACCTCTGAAAATGTGTATGAAAGCCCAGAGCTTGATCCTGATTTTAGGATGGCTCGTTTTCTTGAACTTGTTGGTTCAGCTCAAATTAAGAAAGCCAAAGCTGAAGGCAAAGACACTGCAGGATAGATCACTATGTCAAAATTCAGAATGAAGGAGCTCGATAAATTCCAGGTTAGACCTGAGGTATTTGATCCTTCAAAATACATGGAAAAGCATACTGAAGCTGTTGTCCCAAGAGCGTCAGAAACAAAAATCATTGGAGAACAAGACCTGAAATTGTCAAGGAAAGAAGCTCTAGATCCTTCAAGAAAGATTAATTCTATTCCTAGTTCTTCTGAACCTAAACCTAATTCTGAAGCATCTTAAAATTTCATTGATTAACTGTTATTTGCTTATCTGGTTGATTGATGTTATCTGCTTAGTTATTTTTCTTCATGCATTTTATTTATTTTCAGTAATTAGTTTTGTGTTTAATTGTTGAGAGACTTAACTCAAATAGGAGGAGATTGTTGGTACCCTAGTTTATGATTTGAGTTCAGTCTTCTCTTTTAGTCTCTTGACCCAAGATTTATCTATGCTCAAAGGTTAGTTGATAAGATAGATTCTCTAGTTGTGTAGAATTGCCTGTCCAGATGAAAATCTGGCTAAGTAATTTTTTGTTCGACTATGGTCGAACATCGCTCGACTATCGTCGATCAGCCGATCGACGATCGTCTTCCTGATAGCTCGACTATCTGTTTGATAGGTCGACTATCTGTTCTCTTTGATAGTTCGACTTTCTGTTCTCTTTGATAGTTCGACTATCTGTTTGATAGGTCGACTATCTGTTCTCTTTGATAGTTCGACTATCTGTTTGATAGGTCGACTATCTGTTCTCTTTGATAGTTCGACTATCTGTTGATAGTTCGACTATCTGTTGATAGGTCGACTATCTGTTCTTCTTGATAGTTCAACTATCTGCTTGGATAGTTCAACTATCTGATAGTTCGACTATCTGTTTGATAGGTCGACTATCTGTTCTCTTTGATAGTTCGACTATCTGTTGATAGGTCGATTATCTGCTCTTTTTGATAGTTCAACTATCTGCTTGGATAGTTCAACTATCTGATAGTTCGACTATCTGTTTGATAGGTCGACTATCTGTTCTCTTTGATAGTTCGACTATCTGTTGATAGGTCGACTATCTGCCCTTCTTGATAGTTCAACTATCTGCTTGGATAGTTCAACTATCTGATAGTTCGATTATCTGTCTGATAGGTCGACTATCTGTCTTCTTTGATAGTTCGACTATCTGTTGATAGGTCGACTATCTGCTCTTCTTGATAGTTCAACTATCTGCTTGGATAGTTCAACTATCTAATAGTTCGACTATCTGTTGATAGGTCGACTATCTGTTTTCTTTGATAGTTCGACTATCTGTTGATAGGTCGACTATCTGTTTTCTTTGATAGTTCGACTATCTGTTGATAGGTCGACTATCTGTTTTCTTTGATAATTCGACTATCTGTTGATAGGTCGACTATCTGTTTTCTTTGATAGTTCGACTATCTGTTGATAGGTCGACTATCTGTTTTCTTTGATAGTTCGACTATCCGTTGATAGGTCGACTATCTATTTTCTTTGATAGTTCGACTATCTGTTTGATAGGTCGACTATCTGTTTTGCTTGGTAGCTCGACTATCTGCTTTGATAGATCGACTATCTGATAGCTCGACTATCTGTTCTGATAGGTCGACTATCTGCTGAGGTAGTTCGACTATCTTCTTTGATAGTTCGACTATCTGTATCGTTCGACTATCTGTCTGATAGGTCGACGATCTCTGTGCTTCGGTCGACGATCTCCGAGGGTCGTTCGACGTTTTGCTGTATGTCTTGAGTAATTTTGTCATCTTCTATGATGTGATTAATTTCATATTTATTTTGGCATATTTTATAAAAGATTATTTGAATAAATTTATGATATTATTTCCATGCAATATCTGCTCCATTCCTTATGCATGAGCTAATCTTTTTCTGACAAAGTTGTTTGTCTTACTAGTTGAAATATGTTTTCTGCTTTATCTGTCAGGCCGTCCTTTATAGCCGTTAGACTCAAAAAGTCTTCTTTGGCCGTAAAGAGTCTCTTCTGATGTGACTTTCTCTAGTATTATTTTATCAGAGTTACTTGCAGCTTCTTAGAAAGCTTTATCCTTTTATAGGATATATGTCTGCAGTTTTTGTTCTTGCTTTATGCTATTTGCAGCCCAGCTTGCAGATTTTAGTAGAAGACAAGATTCAAACTCAAATTAGAGCCGTTGTTGCTGCTGCTATATAAAGAATTCTTTGGAAAAAGAAATCAACTAGTTCAGATATACAAAAAGCTAACAGCAGCATTCAAACTTACTTACAGTTTACAACTGCTCTCAGCTCGTTCACATTCAACTGAGAAGAAGTTTTAGCTCTTCACTCTTCTTCAACCTGAGTTCTCCTGCCTCCAGGAAGATCTTCACTCAGAGCTTTTTGAAGAAGAAGAAGAAAGAAGATAGTTGCCTGAAGAAGAATTTTTCAATTCATATTTATTATGTTCTTGTAGCTTTTTCCTTCAGATTTTCTGAAGTGTTTTCTGCATTGAAGCAAGACTTCACCGGACATCCTTTTAGCCAGGGGGAGCCTTGACTCTTTAGAGCTTTCTAGCTCAGTGCAAGTTCTTGAGCTTCTCTAATTCTATTTAAAATAGAGAAGACATTTTAACCTCCTTTCCCCCTCCTGTAAAGGGTTATTACTCCCTTCAAAAGTATACCTTGGTGGCAGGGCACCTGATCAAAAACCTGTGTTGGTTTTTAGACACCTGATCAAAAGTCTAAAGGGTTTCTGGATCTACCTGAAGCAGATCTTGTTGGTGGCAGGGCACCTGATCAAAAACCTGAGTGGATTCCTACCTTGTTGGTAGAAGAGTGTACGTACCCAAGTTGTTTGGGGAACCACTATAAATTTCCTTGTGTCGTCTGGTTGTTTGATTTATTACTTGTGCTGTTGGCTGTGATTAGTCTTAACTAGGTTGCTAGTTGCTGTTTAGGATTCCAAGCCTTAACTGTAATTACAGTTGGCTGCCTTTTGTGCACAACACTTGTGTTAGACTTTAGGGTTACTTCTCAAATATCTATAACCTTCATTGCGCAATTAACTCCAAGGGAGTTGAGTAGACAGTCAACTTTGCTAGTGCAATTTTTGATTACTCTATTCACCCCCCCTCTAGAATAGTATCTATCACTTTTCTTTCATTATAGCTCTCATGAATACTGGAAACACCGATAGTTTTATCTGTCAGGACAGGGCCACCAGTTTGCGCCTTCCCTTCGCCTCCCGTAGCCAAGTCAAAGTGGCATTAGCTAATAGCCAAGTCAAAGTGCCTTGCCCTCGAGTTTGTAGGAGCATAGCTTTCATGTTGGATGGCTACCATTCCCACACAGTCTTGTTCATGGTGGATCTTCGCGGTTTGAGGTCATTTTGGACATTCGTTGGTTGCGTACTATAGTCCCCCTCAAGTGGGATTTTGGTCGCGCCTGTTTGATTCAATGGCAAGGCCAGGACCCAGGGCCATTTTCATCTTCCATTTTGGTGCAAGCCAAGCTCCATGCTCCTCCATCAATGCCTTGATGTCTGCTCATGTCCTCCGCCTTCCGAATTTTTCCTTGTCATTCCTCGTCGAATGTGAATTAGACAAGTGATGCAAGTTTTATCGTATTGCAATTAGAATAGCGATGTTTTATGGTTCTAAGTCTTGGGCAATGAATCGTGTACATGAGCAAAAAATAGGAGTGGCGGAGATTAGAATGCTTAGGTGGATGTGTAGACACACGAGACTGGATAAAATTAGTAATGAATGTATCAGGGATAGGCAAGAGTAGTACCAATTGCATAGAAGATGCGAGAAGCTCGGCTAAGAAGATAGTTTGGACACGCACAAAGGAGACCATTAGAGGCACTTGTTAGGCGTTGCGAGAGTCTAGTCACTATACAGCTAAACAAGGTAGGTGTAGACCAATAAAGACTTGCAATAAAACTATAAGTAAAGACATGATGTACTTAGGCATTAGTGAGATTATGACTAAAGATATGGCATAATGGCGACAAAGGATCAATAGAGTCGACCCCACTATAGTGGGATAAAGGCTCGATTGTTGTTGTTGATTCCTCGTGGACTGTGATACTTCGGGGCTAGGCTACGGGATTATGCTTCAGCAGGCCAAACACCCTATCGCTTTTTCAGTCGAACAACCACTCTCCACCACCGTAAATTGTCGGCCTATGAGAACTCATCGACCTTTCCAAAGCATCAAACATTGGCGCCCATACTTGTGGGGCTGCATGTTTGTGATTCGGACGGACCACTACACCTAAAGTATTTTCTCGAGCAATGTCTTTCAACAGTGTCGCAACAGAGATGGGTGAGTAAGCTCCTTGGGTTCGACTTTCAGGTGGAATACGAAGCCGACGCGCTTAGTCGTACCGCAGATGCACTCTCTGGTCGTGATACTCACCCTGAAGCTTCGCTACATGCGCTCTCATTTCCGACAGCCGATATTCTCACTGTTAGTATTTTTATGGCGATCTGAAAGTAGTCAAACAGTTAATCTCACTGCCAACACGATATGAGTCTATAGAATCGCACATAACAGCGTTTGGAGAAGTTGGAGGAAGGATTGTACTGGCCTCACTCATATAGGATATGAGTAAAGGACAAATCCTATGACTTGAAGAAAGATAACGGGTTGCGTCGAATGTGTATCGGCGCACGTCGAGTGCGTATCGAAGCACGTCGAGTGCGTATCGATGCACGTCAACTAGGAGTCGACGCAGTTAAACTCTATGACGGCACGGGTCTTTAGTCGCTGATACGCCGAGTGTACAACCTCGGGCTCGCGGGGGCCAGAGGTTTGAAAAAGGGGTGCTAGGCGAGACGGCCCAATACAGTCATCAATTCGCAGAGCGAGTGGATCCCGCCCAAAGCAGCAGGCGAGAGGGCCCAGGCGAGAAGGACCTGAGCGACAGCTGCGTCATGAGATGGGCGAGTCAGCGCCAAAGGAGGAGGCACTCGCGGGCAAGTAGCCGACTCGCCATGCGAGAGGACTTCTGGGGGGAGTTCTCGCTGGCGAGACGGAGCTCTCGCCAGGCGAGAAGCCTCCGGGAGGAAGTTCTCGCCAGGCGAGAAGACCGTGGAGGGGAGGTCTCGTCAAATCCCCGGTTCGGTTTAAGACCGGTTAAGGTAGGACCGGGTCTATCTTTTAGCCCCACAGGATTTTACGCTTTTGCCCTGGGTGGTCTGCATGTAGCCCTTCAAAACAGCGGAGTATGGCTATTGGCAGACCCGACTAAGGGTATTCTGGTAATTTCAAGACAGCTCCAGTTTGTTATTAGCAGTCCCAGCTCAGAGGCCTATAAATAGACCGATAAGGTGCTTTAGAATGACAGATTTTCCCAAACTCTCCTCCTCTCATTCTAAGGCACCTAGCCCAGCATTGGCTAGGGAGGGGAAGGATTTTCCAATTCTTCCGGGTAAGAGGTGGGACCTCCACGCTGATGCCTCCGGTCTAGTCTTTTGAGGGCCTTGTCCAGAGGGTCGTCCGAATAGAGTAAGGGCGAGCTGCATTTTCAGTTTCGAGCTTTAGGAGGGACCGACTTTGTTGGTTCCAACACCGAGTAGTTGTCGACGTAACGTCGACTTCTATTCGACGTAAGTACATCAACTGCGTGTCGACGCAGTTGTGTCGAGTATCATTGACTGCTTCTCAATGTTGCGTCGAGTTCTTATCGACGCACGTCGAATGCAAGTCGACGCATATCGACACAGGTTGAGTTTTGGCGTTTTTTAAAGGGTTATATCAGTTTGATATCCTTGGGTATGAATAGACTTGGAAAAGGATTTTCCGTAATGTGAGTTCTGTTTGTGCTTTTGAAGTCGTCACTTAAACCAAACCTTAGTAACTGTTGTGACTTCTTCTAGTCGGCTCCTCTCTTGGAAACGAATCTATCAATTCATGGAGACGTAGAAAGCACTCCTTCTCTGACCCAGTTCTTGTCTGACAAAATCTTGGGGTTCTCTTTCGCTTGTGTGGAGACCTGTACAGACACAAATATATTTTTGTGTGGACTCAGCCACTTGTTTCTGGACTAGATCTTTGGAGCATCTTGGTTGAGTAGAAACTCAATCTCACTCGGGTACAACGCCTTATTGTTTATTCTTATTTCTTGATTCATAGATATCGCAAGATCCTTTACTCTTTTGGGTTGTTCTTGTAATTTTATATGGCTGCGCACATGTGATGTATTGTTCCACCCTTGTATAGAAAATCCAACAGTGGTATCAGAGCTAAATTACAAGTCCAGTGCGTGTAAATCAGGAAATTTAAAAATGTTCTAAATATCCAGATTTATTCCTGAAAACATAATTGACACAGATCCAATGTGTACCCCCACCAGGCCGACAACAGGCTGCCCCCTGGCACCACAAGACTTCGACTGCTACTTTCCTGGTCGAGACCTTCCATTCAGAGCTTTTCCCTCTGTTCCAGATTCCAGACCAGGGAATTTTGCCCCAAATCTGCTACACCTTAGTTGGGACTCTTCATCAATTCAAGACAAAGGTATAACCCTCAGCCATTTCGCAACTTGATTTCCATTAGTCCATTTTCATACATTCACGTGAGAGTTTAATAATTTTAGAGCTTGCTTGCCACAATTTAATCTTGCTCCTGTTTATCATTAATTTGTTATCATTATTATTGTTATCCTTTATTGAGAAACTTGCGAATGAATTAGTTATATTGATACATGCGGACAAACGTTAGTGACTTGTGCGGGTTTACGAAATTTTTGGTTAAACTATCACATGCCTAAGCTCGAGACGTCTTGATGTCGCCACCAATTCTTAAGTTGAATACAAAATTATCTTTTTAAAATCAATTACAGATTTTAGTATGCATCAGTTTGGTATCAGAGCCAGGTTCGAATCGCTCCTATTGTGATTCAAACGATCCTGTTTTTTAGTTTATTTAGTTGTTTTTTTAAAAACAAAATAGTTTTCCAAAACAAAAACAAAAGCAAAAAAAATCATCATTAATAAAAAAATATCTGAGCTCTTGTTTCTTTAAAAAAATCAGCAAGTTTTTTTTTAATTATTATTAGTTAAAAAAATTACTAAATTTTCGCTACAAAAATGGAGAGTCGCATAGATCGCTTAGACGCTAGCATAGGCGATATAGCTAACTGAATTGGTGAACTGATGAAGACGGTAGAAGCACTCATTGTCAACGTGAGAAACACAAATCACGTAGTAAACAACTTGAGAATATCTGTTAACAACTTAGAAGCACAGCATCACCTAGGACTAAATCAACCTCCTCACCAAAACCCTAGGCAAGAGGAACAAAATCCTGGGCCCGCAGATCATGCACAGCATGACCTTGGACTCCGTCGCCAACCCCGTTGGGGCGATGGAGTTAAGCTTGATGTAGGTGATTTTGAGGGTCACATGGAGCCCGAGAAATGCCTCGATTGGTGTGAGCGTGTGGAAAGGTTCATGGCGTAGAAACCAATGCCTGTGAATTGACAAGTCGAGTATGTTGTCCTTAGGCTTAAAGGACCCGCACTAGTCTAGTGGGTTCAACTTGAGCGTACACAATACAATTTGGGTCTAGCACCTATTACCACGTGGGTCGAGTTTAAGTTACAACTGCGGAAGCGATATGTCCCCCCAGACTATCTCCAGACTCTTTAACGAAGGTTCCACAACCTTCGTCAGGAAAAGCTTTCCGTGGACGAGTATACACACGAGTTTTTGGTGTTACAGTCTAGGCTAGACCTACACGAGGAAGACGATATGACAGTGTCTCGTTACCTGAACAGGCTCCGCTATGCTATTAGGGATGAGTTAGAGTTGCACGACTTTAGGGATTTAGGTGAAGTGTCTAGTCGAGCACGTAGAGTGGAAGCCTTACTTCAAAAGAGGACAATTGGGCATAGGTCTACTGATAGGCCTTCCTCGAGCACCACCACTGCACCCACCTCTAAGAATTCTGATTCCCCTCCTCATGTTACTACTAGGACCCCAACTCCTCCCACTGTCCTCACCCGAGGTAAGGAGCCAATGGGATCCAAGCCCAATACTACAGTATTTTGATGTTTCAAGTGTATGGAGTCTGGGCACAAATCTTCTGAGTGTCTGCGACGCCACTTCGTTACAATTACTAATTCCTCTGATGGGCGTGAGCCAGAATATGGAGTCTTCCTTAGTGACTCCAAGCCTGAGCTCGAGGCCGAGTCTGATAACGTTATTGAGGTCGAGGGAGAACAAGTTGAACACTTAGTTTGTGTCCTTCGATATAGCTTGATTTCCCTTAGTGAGTCCACTGAGCGTGATTTTCAGAGACACGAGATATTTTGCACTACTGCGCGCATTCAGGGACATTTTTGTTCCATCATCATTGACAGCGGTAGCATGAAAAAATGTGTTTCCCAACGTATGGTTGAGAAGCGAGTACTCGAGACGCACCCCTTGGAGCGACACTACCACTTATCTGGGGTTAATAGTCACATGACTATGCCCATTACTCACTGTTGTCTCGTAGAGTTCTTTATCGGGGATGGGTATCAGGATTCTGTTCTATGTGATGTCGCCCTCATCGATGTCTACCATATCTTGTTAGGTAGAGCATGGCAGTACGATAGGCGCGTCGTGCATGATGGTGTTAGGAACTCTCATTCATTCGATCACCGTGGGCGCAAGATTGTTCTTCTTTCCCAGAAAAATAGTCTCGTTCCTAAGGCTCCTGGGAGGACCTCGTCACTGTCTTCCTCACCTTCCTTAGTTACCACTACACCACTCTTATTTAGTGTTGCACTTCTACTTGGACCTCTACTCCACGAAGACGCACTTGGCTCCGGTGAGTCATCCATTTTAGATGATCTGTCAGCACTACCACGCATTGATTTTATATTTGGCGATCACATGTTTAGTTCGCACCACTGTTCCGTGAAGGTATGTGAGCATTTTGGGCTTCAACAAATGAATTTTGAATTTTTTCGGGTTAGTTTTATTAAGGAAATTGAAACGTTTCGAAGAACTTTTACTCCTAATAGGGACACACGGTTTAAGGGATTTCTGTGGTTGGTTTTAAATGAAGAAATTGTGCTCGGTCTAAAATTTTGTGGTGCTATTCAGATATATATGCGTAGGGGAGGACCCAGCTTAAGGCATGATCGGGCACGTGCCCGACCGTAAATCGCGATAAATTCCGCCACGCCGGGGTCCTAGGGCATTCGCGATTTTCGTTTCCCTCTTCGACGAGACAACGACGCTGCACGCTGCCGCCGGGTGCTAGGCCGCTAGGGCATTTCCCTCTTCGACGATGCTGCACGCGACAACGCCGACGGGCGACGAGCTGACGACGACGAGCTCTGTATATCCCTCTTCGGCAGTTCGGCTCTTCGTTTTCCTCTTTGACAAGCTCTGTAAGTGGCGACATCCATGATCCATCCCTCTTCGACGAGCTCTGTAGGTGGGATTCCTGCTTACAGGCGGTGGAGAGCTAGTTCTGCCACAGCGCCACTGGTAATGAGAATAATATTTATTGATGTAGCCATGTAGGACTAGCTCTGCCTCTCAAAATTTGGATCTTTTTCGATTTCCTGATTTCCTCCCTATATTTTTTCTTGTTGACATGGGCAACATCAGTGGTTGTTTTCTTGCCTTTGCTGATATTTTGATTAGAGGGAATGTGTATGATTGTAGCATATCAATCATCATAATGTTTTGGACTTTGGAGCCATATAGGTTTCTTCTTTATCTTGGTGTGTTTAGTTGAACTGATAATGTTGTATTGGGCTGAAACTGTTCGTATTGATTGATGTTGAATATTGTTGAGATTTCTCGTATCCTGTGGAGAGTTAGCTTGTGTTTGATTTCAATTAGGAACTGGTGTTTAAAATAAAAAAGTTTTGTGTGATTTTGCTTCTTGAGTCCTGTAGCCCGTAGAGTATATATAGTTGATGAATGAAAGTTTGTGATTTGTTTGGGCTTCCTGTTTGAGCAGGTAGCTGGATGGTGAAGAGTAGTACTTGGTAGGAGTGTCGGTGCCCGGTGGGATTCCTCCTCCTTACAGAGTTACAGGCGGTGGAGAGCTGGTTGCGCAATCACGGAGATAAACACGCACCAAGGGTAACGATCTCTACCTCTCAGTGTTTGTAATTTTTTTTGTGCAATGAGAGTCCCCTCCCGTCATTTCGGTTGAGGATGGGGACTCCGTCAGGGCGTGGGATTGCGACCCCGATGTATTTTGATGTGTGAACTGCGCGAAGAGTCCCTCTCCCACTACGCGGTAGAAAGCGGGGGCTCCTCCAGGGCGTGGGATTGCGACCCCGGTGTAGTTTTCTGCTTTTACTTTGCCTAGGAGGGCCACCCGCCTTCAATTGGACGCGGTGTGTGTTTCCCTCGGTTCATTGCGAACCTCCGAGTCGATTGTGTTCATCCCCGACATATTTTTATGCATTAGTGATCCGACGTGCGAGTCTGAATTTAGGCATGCTGTGTGAAACCTACCCGTGGCAGTAAGCTCGGATCGGTGATGTTTGTGATGTGCATAATGATTAGCTCTAGTTGCGCTAACGGGATGTCCCGTTGATTTTGCAGTGTGTTTAGTTAGTGCAATGGAGAAATTTTTTTCTAAGAAAGGAGCATGTCAAAGTTTGATAGATTCTCAGGAGTTAGTTTTAACTGGCAAAAGAAGTCGTGTAGAAGAGTTTAAAATAGAAGATTTACCTTCAGATCCAGGCTTAAGGCATCCTATAAATTCCTATGATGCAAATGTTCAAGAGTCAATACGAAGATATTATTTACAGAAAGGTACTTGCCAACCTCAGTTAGAAATTTTTCCCCAAACAGAAATCGGAAAAAAAGCTCGGTGCTTTAATAGGAATTGGTTTAATGAGTTTAAAGGCTGGTTAGAATATAGTAAGGAAAAAGATGCAGCATTTTGCCTTTATTGTTATATCTTCCCCAAAGAGGTTGTGAGCCTACTTTTACTACTAGAGGATTCAGAAATTGAAAAGATAAAACAGTATTGGAAAAACATGTTGGAACTCACACTACTCTACATAATGTTTCTAGAAAACTTTGCGAGTCTTTGATGAATCAAAAACAGGGTATTGAGATTGCTTTTGCGAGACAAGAAGAACAGCAAAGTATATATTATCGTGCTCGTTTATGTGTTTCGATTGATTGCGTTAGATTTCTTTTACGACAAGGATTGTCCTTTCGCGGTCACGAGGAGAGTAAAGAGTCTATCAATCGAGGCAATTTTTTGGAGCTTATGAATTTCCTTGTCTCGCATAATGATGACATTAAGGCAGTTGCGCTTCAAAATGCTTCTCAAAATTGCCAGCTTATATCGCCTAAGATTCAAAAAGAAATAGTTTCAGCAATTGCAACGGAGACAACAAAACAAATCGTTTGTGAGATTGGAAAAGATTGTTTTACAGTTTTAGTTGATGAATCTCATGATGTTTCTACAAAAGAGCAGATGTCTGTTGTGTTACGCTATGTGAAATCCAGTGGCAAGATTGTGGAGGGTTTTCTTGGGTTTGTTCATGTAGCCGACACTACTGCATTATCTTTAAAATCTGGCAATGAGTCGTTATTTATGCAATATGGTCTTAGTATATCTAAATTGCGTGGGCAAGGAAATGATGGACGCTAGCAATATGAAAGGCGAGATCAGAGGACTAAAAGCTTTGATTTTTAATGAAAATAGCTGTGCTTTTTAAGTTCATTGTTTTGCACATCAACTACAGTTGGTGCTAGTAGCGGTTGTAGAAGGAAATTCTGATATTGCCGAGCATTTCACACTTATTAGCACTGTTTTGAATGTTGGTGGTGGTTCTTGTAAACGGCGTGATTCTCTTCGAGCATTGGAAGTTGATCGGGTTGCTAGAGAGCTTGGTTGCGGGGAGTTGGAAAGTGGTCAAGGGTTGAATCAACCTTTAGAGCTAAAACGTGTCGGAGACACGAGATGGGGTTCACATTATGTGACAGTTTTAAATTTTATTCGTATGTTTTCATCGATTGTTGATGTACTGGAGATTGTTGTAATTGATGGGGCATATGGAAACCAAAGAGGTATGGCAAGCGCAATGTTACAAGTTATCTTGACTTTTAAATTTGCATTTGTTTGATGAAAATTATTTTGTCAAAAACTAACGAGTTATCAGAAGCGTTGCAAAAAAAAGGATCAAGATATTGTCAACGCAATGCATTTTGTAAAGTTGTCAAAATTGTTACTATTATAAATGAGAAATAATAAAGTTGAGTGGGAATCCTTTATTGTTGAAGTCTCTATGTTTTGTTGTAAATATGACATAGAAGTTCCAATTCTGAATGAGAAGTTCGTTCAATCAGGTAGATCAAGACGCAACGCACGTGAAATTACAAATTTACATTTTTTTCATGATTGAAATATATAATGCAGTGCTTGATTGGATGTTAAATGAGCTAAATGACCACTTCGATGAAGTAAACACAGATTTGTTGTTCTGTGTCGCTTGTCTTGACCCAAATGATCAATTAGCTGCTTATGATAAACAAAAACTAATTCATCTTGCTGAATTATATTCCATATGATTTTACTCCGATAGAGTTGCAGTTACTTGAACGACAACTTGACATATACATTTGTGACATGCGAACTGCATCACTGGATATATTTCAGAAGTTAAGGGAATTAGTGGACTGCTTCAAAAAATAGTGGAACTAAAAAGACAAGAGATTTACCAACTAGTTTTCAGATTGTTAAAGTTGGCTTGCCTCTAACCAGTTGCAACAGCTAGTGTTGAAAGAACATTTTCTGCAATGAAGATAATAAAAAATCATCTGCGAAACAGAATGGGAGATGAATGGATGAATGATTTTTGATGGCTTACATTTAAAAAGACGTTGCAGATACAATTACAACTGAAGAAATTATTTCACGTTTTTAGAGTATGTGTCAACGTAAAGTCGTTTGTTGATCTGTAAGTTTTTTTAATGTTCTGCTATCTTCTTCTACTTTCAATAAAATATATGTTAAAATTTATTGTGCCCAGGCGGTTTCCAAATCCTAGTTTTGCCACTGTCCGTGCGTGACGATATGTCGATAGTTGCTCTTGGTTTCGTAAACTTTCATGTGTCTAGCATAGTTACGTATAATGCAATATATTTTAATGAATCCACAAGTGATCATGTTTCCTTACAGTCTTGCCTCTTTCTTTGTTTATATTGACTCATTCTCCTTTCCACTTTGTCGAACGCGCCTCCTTAAAGCTCTAATTTTTATTAAACAATTGCATGGCATGCACAAATTTTTTCAAGAAACTTTGGAAAACTAAAACCCCGTGGTTGATTTCATCACCTGAAATTATTTTTCCAATGGAGATGAGTATTTTGAGCCTTCCAGGAAAGACGTTTGACAAAAAGTTCTTGTGCTGCGATGATGGGTCCTTCTATGGTGAGGTAGAGGCAGTGCATGACCCGGATCGTTGTTTGAAAGTTTCAATGACAGGTTCCATCACAGTCTCGACCAGGTCAAGCTCCTTCAACCCCGGGAGAATTGATGCATCCTGAAGTGCATCGTCATTTCATATTTAATTTAAATATTTTGTAGCGCATGTCGTCGCGCAAGTATGTCTTTTATTTTCCGTGTATTTATGTGTGTTGTGCCGCATTTGCGCAATCGTCTGTGCGACTTATTTGTGTGATCGGCCAATAAGATCTTAAATAAATGGATCTGTCATATTAGGACTAGGGTTAATTTGGAGTAAACAAGCAATGAAATTATTAAATAATAATTAAATCCCTTGGCATTCCCCCCTTCATTCCCATTTTAATTCCCCACCAGTTTCATTGTTATTAAATCATCGGTTACAGCTTGATTTTCCATTTGATATTATAAAAAGCCGACCCATTTAAACCTCCTTAAACCAATAGATGGTCCCTCTCTATGCGGGCCTTTTGTAACTCCTTCCATTAGTGGCATTTATTCCCTAATTAATTAATGCTAAGTACCCCCCCCCCTTGCTTTTTAATAATCATCCATCATCCACAGTACAAGGGGACTGGAAAAAGAAATTGGGCAGAGAAATAAACTCCTCTGCTCATTGTTGCCCCAACGCCCTATCCAGTTTGCCTCTCCGCCGCTTGACGATACACACCACCGCCAGACGTCGCAGCCAGAGGGCCTCTCTGGTACCGGCGACCGCGCCCCCACCCCTCCTTGACTTCATCGAGTCCAGATCCATCCCACGCACAGTGATCCGACGTATTCTGCCGTTGGAAGCTTGTTGTCCGGCCGGAAGACCAATGCGGGAACCCGTCCCTGCATTTTTCTTTCCGCCTGAAGTTCCCCAAGGCCGCCGGAATTCGCACCCTGTCTTGCGGGACATCGCCTCACTAGTCGTTCTACCAGCCACGTACCCCAACCAAGATGACGGCAGGCTACCCCCCTGGCACCGCAGGACTTCAACTGCTACTTTCCTGGCCGAGACCTTCCATTCAGAGCTTTCCCCTCCGTTTCAAATTCCAGACCAAGGAATTTTTCCCCAAATTTGCTACACCTCAGTTGGTACTCTTCATCAGTTCAAGATGAATGTATAACCCTCACCCATTTCGCAACCTGATTTCCATTAGTCATTTTCATACATTCAGTGAGAGCTTAATAATTTGAGAGCTTGCTTGCCACAATTTAATCTTGCTCCTATTTATCTTTAATTTTGCTATCATTATTGTCGTTATCCTTTATTGAGAAACTTGTGGATGAATTAGCTATATTGATACATGCGGACAAACGTTAGTCACTTGTGCGGGTTTACAAAATTTTTGGTTAAATTATCACATGCCTAAGATCGTGACGTCTTGATGTCTCCACCAATTCTTAAGTTGAATACAAAATTATATTTTTAAAATCAATCACAGATTTTAGTATGCATCAGCTGGTCACTGATCTGATCCTGCAATCGTTGTCGGACAGTTATGAGCAGTTCATCTTGAACTACAATATGAACGAGATTGACAGGGCATTGCTCGAGCTCATAGGCATGTTAAGAACTGTCGAGACAACATGAAGATGTCTAAGCCTGCTAGTATCATACTGATGGTGCATAAAGGTAAGGGAAAGGACAATGGATCAAAGAAGCCTAAGGTAGGACCTAGTCGTATCTTGATCTCAAGTCTTCAGCACTGAAAAGAAGGGTCTAACGAAGGAAGATAAGTGTCACAATTGTGATAAGGCAGGGCATTGGAGGAGGAATTGTCCCCTCTATCTTAAGGATTTGCAGAATAAGGGAAGTGTGACTTCCGCTTCAGGTATATTTGTTATAGAAATAAAAATTTTTGCTCATTCATCTTGGGTATTAGATATCAGATGTGGTTCTCACATTTGTACTAATGTGCAGGAATTTGGAAGGAGAAGAATGTTGGGTTAAGGAGAGGTAGATCTGCGCGTTGGAAATGGAGCGAGAGTTGTTGTCGTTGTCATAGGAGTTTACCGTTTTTCTTTGTCGCTGGGCTTGTAATAGAATTAGATAATTGTTGTTTTATTCCAGCCATAACTAGAAACATTATATCTGTTTCATGTATTGGCATGAAAGGATTTTCTTTCATCATTAAGAACAATTGTTGTTCTATATTTATGAATGATGTTTGTTATGGTGTAGCCCAATTGTTTAATGGTTTATATGTTTTGAACTTAAACCATCCGATCAATAACGTAGAGAATACTAAGAGACTAAAAACCAATAACTTGAATCTTACATACCTTTGGCATTGTCGTGTAGGTCATATAAACGAGAAGCGCATATCTAAGCTCCATAAAGATGGATTGTTAGACTTATTTGTTTATGAATCATTTAAGAGATACGGGTCATGTTTATTGGGCAAAATAACTAAAGCTCCTTTCACTGGTCATACTGAGAGAGATGATGATCTTTTGGGTGTTGTGCATAGTGATGTATACGGACTCATGAGTTCAATGTCTAAATGTGGGCTCTTCTACTTTGGTACAATTACTAATGATTTCAGTAGATACGGATATGTATTTCTTATGAAAAACAAATTCGAAATCTTTAAAAAGTTCAAAGAGTATAAGAATTAAGTGGAGAACCAACTGGGAAGGAGGATAAAAGCACTCTGATCTGATTAAGGTGGTGAATATCTAATTTATGTGTTTTGTGATCATCTGAAAGAGTGTAGTATTGTATCACAGCTCACTCTACCTAGAACACCACAACATAATAGTGTGTCTGAGAGAAAGAATCGTACTTTGTTAGACATGGTACGGTCGAGGATGAGTCATGCAGATTTGTCTGTTTCCTTTTGGGAATTTGCTCTAGAGACGGCTGCTTCCACTTTAAATCGTGTTGCAACGAAAACTATTTTAAAGACATTATATGAGATATGGGCTGGGAAGTGTCCTAGTTTGTTTTCCATGAAGATTTGGGGTTGTGAAGCATACGTGCGACGTGAAATGCCTAAAAAGCTGGAACTCAAGTCAGATAAGTGTTATATTATGGGGTATCCTAGGGGAAACCAAGGGGTATTACTTCACCTACCATCTGAGAGCAAAGTGTTTGTCGCGAAGACAGATATATTTTTGGAGAAAGAGTTCTTATCCAAAAAGACTGCAAAAGTAGAACTTGAAGAAGTTCAAGAACCATAAATTGTAAATGAACCAGAATTGGAGCCTGAGCAAGGACTACAAGTTGTTATAGCTAGAAAGTCTGCTCAAGAAACACAAGTTCTACGTATATCTGGCAGACAAAGATTTGAGACTAGGATATATGAATTTCTCGTGTCTCAAATAGGTAATGTGTTGTTTATGGATCATGATGATGAGCCAGCAATCTACCAAAATTCTATGAGTGGACCGGACTCCGAGAAGTGACTTGAGGCCATGAAATCTGAAATGGACTCTATGTATGCAAACCAAGTTTGGACTTTGGTGGAACCACCTGAAGGGGTAAGACCCATAGGGTGCAAGTGGGTCTTCAAGAAGAAAACTGACATGCAGGGAAATGTACAAACATTCAAAGGGAGAATCGTGCCTAAAGGTTTCAAGTAAATTCATAGTGTTAACTATGATGAGATTTTTTTCAATATTACTATGGTAAAGTCCATCAGAATTATGCTTACTATTGTTGCGTATTATGACTATGAGATCTGATAAATGGATGTCAAAACGGTTTTTCTTAATGGAAACCTCCTTTAGGAAGTGTACATGACACAACCCAAGGATTTTGTATCTCCATATAAAGCCACTAAAATATGCAAGCTGCAGAAATCCATTTATGCATTGAAACAAGCTTCTTAAAGTTGGAATGTATGTTTTGATGATAAAATTAAAGAGTTTGGTTTCATCAAGAACGAAGATGAGTCTTGTGTTTACAAGAGAATTAGTGGGAATATTGTTGTTTTTCTGATATTGTATGTAGATGACATATTGTTGATCGGGAATGACATTCCGACTTTATAAGTTGTTAAGAACAGCATCGGGGATTGCTTTTCTATGAAAGATTTTGGTGAAATGACTTATATACATGGTATTAAGATCTATACAGATAGATCGAAGAAGTTGCTGGATTTGACCCAAAGTACATACATTAAGGTGTTGAAATGGTTCAGCATACTTCAGTCCGAGAAGGGATTCTTACCTATGTCTCATGGTGAGAGTCTCTCTGAGGACCAGTATCATAAATCTTTGGAAGATAAGTACTGCATGAAGTTGATTCCATATACTTCGGTAATTGGATCAATCATGTATGCGATGTTATATACTCGATCTGATGTCTCCTATGTGTTAAGCATGACAAACAGATATCAGTCATATCCAGGTGATAGTCACTGGACAGCAGTCAGATCCAAAAGTACAAGAGGACTAAGGATGTATTATTAGTGTTTGGTGGAGAGGAAGAGCTCATTGTAAAGGGTTACAAGGATGCTAGCTTCCAGACTGATAGCGATGACTCAAAGTCTCAATCAGGTTTTGTCTTTTACCTAAATGGAGGGGCTGTGAGTTAGAAAAGTTCAAAGCATGAGACAATTGCTGATTTTACAACTGAGGTTGAGTATATCATTGCTACAAATACGGCGAAGGAGGCTGTGTGGATTAGAAAATTCATCGGCGAGTTTGGTGTTGTTCCTAGTATTGTTGATCCCGTAATTCTTTACTGTGACAACAATGGTGTTATTGCACATACTAAGAAACCTAGATCTCATCAGCGCTCCAAGCACATACTTCGACAATTCTATCTTATTTGAGAGATTATCGATCGAGAAGATGTGAGCATATGTAGAGTACCGACATAGGAAAATATTATGGATCCACTAACGAAGCCTCTTTCACAGAGAAAGTATGATTGTCACACTAGATCAATGGGTATTAGATACTTGAATGATCGTCTCTAGTGCGAGACTTGTGGATTGTATATGTGCCGGTTGTTATTCATGTGATGAATAGAGTACTGTATATTTCCTTTTTACATTTATGACAAGTTCTTTTGTTATGTCAATTGTTTCAATATGATAGATTAATTAGAAAAATAAATATCTTTAAAATGTTTGCTTCCACAGGAATTCAAGTGCGAGACTTGAATGTGAGAACCTATGCTTATAAGAAGCTTCATTGTTAAATGGTCTCTAGTCGACGAATCATCTTAAAAACAAAGGGAGATGATGATACATTAAAACTAGTATGCGCATTGATTGATGACCGGTTCTCACAGGTCATAATATTGTGATATCAAGTCATCACATTGGTATGTGTTAGTGAACAAGTTGTATTGTACAAACCCACCATAAGACTATTTTGTGGATTGTTATATGAATATGTCACAAATAAATCTCAGTGACAATGGTATTTGTGGTCCTTTAACCTGAAGTCGCAGCATTCATCAGGTGAGGAAGAGCATATTTTGATGCCATCAAAAGTCTTCCTTGAGAAAGATTGATGATAACGGTGGTTATTGGGTATGTTATGAATCATTTGGGTGTTTCTGTGTAGACAGAAATGAAATTTGTCCTCCTATATGACAGGAGTTATATCCATAGGCCTCTTGGTGGAATGGTACTGAGAAATGCATGATCATGCTTGGTTGAGTCAATATATGATATTGGGCTCACTAATTTCTGGAAATCCATTCTAGATCAAGAAATTGGGATTGAATAATTATGAGGGTGACACGGTTCATACCTCTAGTTTAATCTGGATGTAAGGGTAAGGGGACATGACAACACTGATACATTGGTCATCAAAAGGCTTGTTGAATTATGAACCCTTAGTGTTTGGGCAGCAATGATGTATTGGTAGATGTCATTCATTTCTTGTGAGATTTTTGTTGATACGTTCTAAATCAAGTGAGAGATTGTTAGTGTTTCTATAGTGATCTGGAAGTAATCAAACAATTAGTCTCACTGACAATGCAATTTGAGTTTATAGGGTCACACATAAGAGTGTTTGGAGAAGTTGGAGGAAGGATTGTATTGGCCTTAATCATAGGATATAAGTATATGGCAGATCTTATGACTTGAAGAAAGTTCAAGGGTTGTGTCGAGTGCGCATCGATGCACGTCTATTAGGAGTCGACGTTATTGAACTCTCTGACGACGCGAGTCTTTATTCGACACTACGTCGAGTAGTTGTCGACGTTACGTCGACATCTATTCGATGCAAGTACGTCGACTGCGTGTCGACGCAATTGTGTCGGGTGTCATTGACTGCTTCTCGACATTACGTCAAGTTCTTATCGACGCACGTCGAATGCAAGTCGACGCATATCGACATAGGTTGAGTTTTGGTGGATTTCTAAAGTGTTATTGTTTTTTGATTTCCTTGGGCATAAATAGACTTGGAAAAGGGTTTTCTGTGATGTAAGTTGTGTGTGCTTTTGTCACTTGAACCAAACCCTAGTAACCATCGTGACTTCTTCTTGTCGTCGTCTCTCCTGGAAACAAATCTAACAATTCGTGGAGACCCAGAGAGCACTACTTCTCCGACCCAGTTCTTGTGTGATAAGATCTTGGGGTTCTTTTTCACATGTGTGGATACCTGTAAAGACACAGATATATTTCTGTGTGGACTCAGCCGCCTGTTTCTGGACTGGATCTTTTGAGCATCTTGGTTGAGTAGAAACTCAATCCCACTCAGGTACAATGCTTGTTCTCTATTCTTATTTCTTGATTCATGGATATCGCAATATCTTTTACTCTTTTGGGTTGTTCTTGTAATTTTATTCTGATGCGCACATATGATGTGTTGTTCCACCCTTGTATAGAAAACTCAACACTCTCCTCGTTCTACCAGGAGATCCAACGCTCCCACAGTGTCTTTGAGCTTCTCTACTGGGAAGAACAGGGCCTCACTGACCCGCAATGGACAGCCAGTCAGGGTCTTATTCTCTATCTTGATCTCCTGTATGTGGAGGGCTCATCACCCCTCATTACCATAATTTTGGAGGATGTTCACTACCACGATCATGAAGGGGTTCACCGCACACTCCAATGTCTCTGCTCAGAATTCTTTTGGAAAGGGATGCACAAGCACGTACATCCATTCATTATGGGTTGCACCATGTGCCAACGAAACAAGACGAATCATCTACTTCCACCAGGTCTACTTCAACCTCTTCCTGTGCCTACCAAAATCTGGTCGGATTTATCCATCAATTTTATGGAAGGGTTGCCCTCTGCCAGTGGAAAAAAAGTTTTGATGGTGGTGGTGGATCGTTTTTCCAAGGGAGCCCATTGTATAACCATGGCTCGTCTACTGCTCGCCAAGAATGTCGCGAGAATCTTCTTTCAAGAGATCTTCTGCTTACATGGGATGTCGGAGACCCTTCTATTTGATCACAACAAGGTCTTTACTAGTTCCTATCAGACGGAACTCTTCGCTCTCAGTGGCACCAAGCTCGCATTTTCCTTGGTATATCACCCTCAATCTGATGGCCTGACTAAGGTGGTGAACCGCACAATCGAGATGTATTTATGATGCATCAACAGCGACGACCACACGATTGGCCTTGTTGGCTTCCGTGGATAAAGTATTGTTGCAACACCGCTTACCAAACAACGCTAAAGACCACCGCTTTTCGTCTTATTTATGGTCGGGATCCTCCCCGCCTTTTGCCTTATGCGGTCAACTCGACCCGGGTGAACGTCGTTGACTGGGAATTGGAGGACAGGGATGCATTCCTCTTAGACGCCCGGAACTGCCTTCTACAACCACAACAACGCATGAAAGACGCCTATAACTGTGGCCACAGTGAGCTACCCTTGTCATTGGCGATTGGGTATGGGTTCGACGATGGCCCTTCCGCTAAGTGACAGCTACAAGACCCTCCTCCAACAAATTGGGACCAAAATTTTTTGGCCCTTTTAAGATTACGGCTCGCATCTGAGACGTGACATACCATTTTGACCATCCTCCGGAGGCTCGCATTCATGATGTTTAGAGTATCACCAGTGATCGACCACAAGATTGGCCTTGCTGGCTTTCATGGATAGAGTATTGTTACAACAGCGCTTGCCATACGATACTCAAAACCAGCCCTTTCCACCTTATTTATGGTCGGGATCCTCCCCGCCTTTTGTCTTATGTGGTCGGCTCAACCCAGGTGGAAGTCGTCAACTGGGAATTGGGGGACAGGGATGCATTCCTCGTGGACGCCTGGAACCTCCTACAAGCACAACAACGCATGGAAGACACCTACAACCGCGGCCACGGCGAGCCTACCCTTGTCGTCGGCGATTTGGTATGGGTTCGACGATGGCCCATCTGCCAAGTGACAGCTACAAGGCCCTCCTCTAACAAATTGGGACCAAGATTCTTTGACCCTTTTTTGATTATGCCTCGCATCAGAGACGTGGCGTACTGTCTTGACCTTTTGTTGGAGGCTCGCATTCATGATGTTTTTCACATCTCTTAGCTCAAGCCATTCGTGGGCTCCCTGCCGCCATCTCCACTTGTAGACATTTTGGTCCATCTTGAGGACAAGCTGTCTTCCGATGGGGGCAGCGATGTTATGATACATAATGATCCGGACCCTCGTTGGAGCCGCATGTATCAGCACCGACCACATGCGTAGAATGCATGATTGTTATCCTTGTTGTTTTTATTTAGCTCTCATTATGTGTTTTTATTTAGCTCTCATTATGTGTTTTTATCCGTTATGGTTTGTGGTTCTCATGTGTATAAGCCCAAGTGGGGGAGTATTTTGTGAACATTGGCTTAAGTGGTCAGCTAGACAGATTATGGGAAAGCAAGAAATTAGTTTCTCTTATTTCTCTCTCCATAACTCCTCTCTCTCCCACTAACCTCGTCTTTTCCCTTCCCGAAAAAAATCGTTGTTCTTCCTATCACGTGAAGCCCTAGCCATGTGATTGTGTCGTTGTTCTCCCCCTCGTGTGACGATGCCAGAGTTCCTCCTCTCGGCTCCTCTTGGGTTCTTCTCTGCCTCCAACCATAGAACCTCTGGGCTCCAAGCGCGGACAAGCTGATCCTGTGTGGGATTTCTCTCCCTCACGGCCGGTAATGAGGTCTTAATCAGGAGCACACAACAAGTAGCTTCTAATTTAAAGCCAGAATCTCAACTCACAATATTCAACTTGCATCCTAGTTAGAGAGTTTTCACTTAAAGAGCAAAAGAAATTACACCAGCCTATTTGAAGTGATTAGGATTTTCAACATAATGACTCCACCCAACACAAAGTATTATCTCCTGTTAATATCGTTGTACACTTTTTATGTCATTATTATCATCTAGTTTTTTCCTCTCAAGGACATTACCAATTCTTTTGGGTGATTGTTAACCGCAATTCGGAATTGGCAATCTGCACCTCATTGTTATCCGCAACCCAAAATTTTAAAGTCGCTCCTCATCTCTCAGATCATCTGCAACATGTGGGAGGTCATCTTCCCCTGCAACCCAAGCCCCGTTGTTGTGCTTGAGTTTCGCCTTGGGTCTCTTTCATCGCCATAAACCAGTCGATGTTGTGCTTGAGGCCATGTCGATTCGATTCCTTCGGCGACAGTAAGAAGGCAGGTTCACTTCAACAGCTTCCCTTCAACCTCCGGCGACACACTGACACTATGCACATTTTTCAACAAGTCCTAGACTTTGCTTGTTAAGACTCTAGATGGATAGAGAGGAAGAGAGAGAGATTGAGAGAGAGGAACTAGAGAGGAAGAAGAGGCTAAGAGAAATTAGGGTTAGAAGGAGGAAGGAGATTACCTCAATACTTGCATAGAGAACCAAGAGGGGTTCCGGGATATAAATACCCGGAACCAAAGAGGGGCCGGCCAAAGGGGCCGGCCGGCCCCAATAGGGCTGAACCGAACCGGTTCAGCCCTATTTCGGCATCTTCAGAGAGAGGGGGCTGAACCGGATGGTTCAGCCCCGTTGTGTACGGCATCCTTGCGTCTGCGAACATATTGACGACCGGCAAAACGTTGCGGGGGCGTAACATTCCCCTCCCCATCAAGAACCAGCTTGTCCTCAAGGTGGTAGTCGGGGTAGAGTTCCTTGAAATCGAAGAAATCCACCCAAGAGTTTTGTGCCGGAGACAGGTTCTTCCACTTGACCAAGAGTTCGGGCCGGAATTCGGTGCCCCGGTGCTTCCATCTGCTTCGTAAGACATCCTCTGGAAGTGGCCGCAGCTCACCCGCTGCCGTAACGTCAGGCAAGAGACCAGAAGGTTGGATATGCTGGCCCACCTTTCTCTTGAGCAAGGAAACGTGAAAAGTGGGATGGATGCGGGAGCCCGGCGGCAAAGCCAAGGTGTATGCTACCGGCCCCACCCTGCTGATGATCTGAAAGGGGCCGTAGTAGCGCGGGGATAACTTCTGATTGCCACGGGCTGCAACAGATAATTGCCGATATGGTTGTAACTTGAGAAAAACCTCGTCACCGACGGCGAATTCCCGCTCAGTGCGGTGCTTGTCCGCTTGCACCTTCATACGATCCTGGGCCAAACGGAGGTTGGCCCGAAGAGTGACCATCATGCGATCGCGGTCCAGAAGAGCCCTATCAACCGCCGGTAGAGCGGTGCTACCCGGCTCATAAGTGCCCAAAGTCGGAGGTGGCCGACCGTAAACAACCTCAAATGGCGTCATCCTGCTGGCGGAGTGATAAGACGTGTTATAACAGTATTCGGCCCAATGTAACCACTCTGGCCAAGTGCGGGGCTCATCCATCACAAAGCACCGAAGATATGTCTTCACCCCTCGGTTAAGAACTTCTGTTTGGCCATCCGATTGCGGATGGTTGGCCGTGCTGAAATGTAAGCGAGTTCCTTGTAAGCGGAATAACTCCCTCCAAAAGCTGCTAACGAAGGTCGGGTCACGATCAGAAATAATCGCGCGAGGAACGCCATGCAGACGCACAATCTCTCTAGCAAAGAGGGCGGCCACCGAGTCTCCAGTGTAAGGGTGGCTGAGGGCAATAAAGTGGCCATACTTGGAGAGTTTATCCACTACTACCAAAATGACCGACTTCCCTTTTGACTTAGGCAACCCGTCGATGAAGTCCATGGACACCGTGTCCCAAATAAGCTGCGGGATGTCCAACGGAACAAGCAGCCCCGCGGGTGAAGAAGTCTCATATTTCTGCCGCTGGCAGGTCTCACACTGGCGAACAAACTGCTGAATGTCCCGTCGCATGCCCGCCCAAAAGACATTGGCCCGCGCCCGCTGAAGGGTTCGAAGTACTCCGGCATGTCCCCCCGTAGGCGACGAGTGAAACTCATGCATCAAAACTGTTCTCCAAGCTGATGCGGCCGGCACCACCACTCGGCCCCTGAAGTGAAGACGACCATTACATAAATGATAACCAGGCGTAACAGTCTCGCCCCGCTGCAAAGCCTCCACTAACGGCCGCAAGGTGTCCGAGCCCATGACTTCCTCGTGAATGTCGGCCAAAGAATCGAGCAAGGGTCCCGTAATGTGAGTGAGGGCTGCCTCCGGCAAGCGAGAGAGAGCATCAGCGACGACATTATCCTTGCCGCGCCGATAAACGATCTCATAATCATATCCCAAGAGCTTTGTAACCCACTTCTGTTGGAGAGGCGAGGAGACCCGTTGGTCCAGAAAATGTTTTAAGCTTTGATGATCCGTGCGCACCTTAAAGTGCCGCCCCAACAAGTACGGCCGCCAAACGCCCACCGCATGAATGATTGCTAACATTTCTTTTTCGTAAGCCGACAGGCCCAGAGTACGAGGGGCTAACGCCCTACTATAGAAAGTTATAGGCCGTCCCTCCTGCATCAAGACGGCGCCGATGCCCACCCCCGACGCATCCGTCTCGAGGACGAATTCCTTCGCAAAATCTGGTAAAGCAAGAACAGGCGTGGTCGTCATGGCCTGTTTGAGGGCCTGGAAGGCGCCCTCCGCCTCTTCTCCCCAAGAAAAAGAATCCTTCTGCAAAAGCTGAGTCAAAGGTCTTGCTATCTTGCCATAATCCCGAACGAACCTCCTGTAGTATCCCGTGAGACCCAAAAATCCGCGCAAGGCACGTACTGTAACTGGTCGCGGCCACGATTGCATACTCTGAATTTTTCGTGGGTCGGCCCGCACGCCCTGACCTGAGACCATGTGGCCCAAGTATTCCACCTCCTCCTGATCAAATGAGCACTTAGAACGGTTGGCGTAAAGACGGTGTTGCCGAAGTCGGCAGAGGACCTGTTCCACATGTCCCACATGATCCTCCCAACTAGCACTGTAAATGAGAATGTCGTCGAAGAATATCAGCACAAAAGTCCGCAAGAAATCCCGAAAAATCTCATTCATGTTGGCCTGGAATGTCGCAGGTCCGCCAGTCAAGCCATTGGCCATGACCAAGAACTCATAATGGCCGTCATGTGTTCGGAAAGCCGTCTTGTGGATATCTTCTTGGGCCATGAGAATCTGATAATATCCAGAGCGAAGATCTAACTTGGTAAAAAGTTGTGCTCCATGCAGTTCATCCAGCAGCTCCTCAATGTGAGGAATCGGAAAGTTATCCTTGATCGTGGCGCCATTCAAGGCGCGGTAGTCCACACAAAACCTCCAGGAACCGTCTTTTTTCTTGACCAGAATGATGGGAGCGGAGAAGGAACTAGTACTCGGCCGAATGATTCCGGCCTCCAACATCTCCCGGACACTCCGCTCGATTTCCGCCTTCTGAATGTGTGGGTAGCGATATGGTCGCACATTAGTAGGCTCGGCGCCCGCCTTGAGCGGAATACGATGATCCCGGAATCGAGGCGGTGGCAGAGTACGGGGCTCCTGAAAAACGTCAGCGTAATCTGTCAAAATGGACTGTAAGTGAACTGGTACCTCAGAATTGCCGGAGTCGCCGGTCTGAACCTCCCGTAGAATGGCCATCACTTGCCCGTCTCCGCTCAACTGTTGCATGCTGCGAAGAGATACCTCCTTAATAGGAGAAGACATAAGACCCCGCAGGCAAAACTGTTGCTCCCCGAGCACAAACTCCATGGTCATGTGCGCCCAATCAAAAGTTACCCGTTGTAATTGGCGTAACCACTGAACTCCCAAGACCATATCCGAGCCACGAATAGGTAGCAAGTAGACGTCCGTTCGTCCCGCATAGTCTCCTATCCGCAGTTCCACTCCCTTCAGCACGCCTTCACATTGCAACTTACTGCCATCCGCTACCATAACATGGAAGGCAGCCCCCTTGTCGACCCTGTGTCCAACTCTCCCTGCCACATCGGGATGCACAAAGTTGTGGGTGCTCCCACTGTCCACCAAAATAGTAACCTTCTCCTGGGCGATCCGACCCGCCAGCCGCATTGTAAGCGGGGGAACGCACCCTTCCAAAGCATGCATAGAGACTCCAAACTCAATGTCTTCCAAGTCCACCTCCAATTCATCCTCGTCGACCTCCGGTGCTTCCTCAGCCTCCTGATATAACATGAAGGCTTGTGTCCTCTGGCATTTATGGCCCGGAGCAAACTTCTCATCACAATTGAAGCATAGACCCTTCTCTTTGCGAGCTTGCAACTCACTCCAAGACAAGCGAGTCACCGTCGGCTTGTTAGCCGTAGGTTGTTCCCGCCGCACAACCGTAGCAGTAGTAGTGCTGGCCGAGGGCGGCCTATTCTGCATGCGGCCTCGCTGCCTGCTGAACCGCTCCTCCTGAATACGGGCCAGGGTAATGGCGTGGTTCAACGACTGAGGCATGAGTGCCTGCACCTCATCACGAATATAATCCTTGAGACCGGAGATGAAGCAACTGTATAACGTCCTTTCTGGCCATTGCACCCGATTCGCCAACTTCTCGAACTCCGTACGGTACTCCATCACCGACCCCTTCTGGCGGAGTTTCTGAAGCATGGCCTCATAGTTCTCGTACTCTAGCGGACCAAATCGAGCCGTAAAGCCCTCCACAAACTCCCCCCAAGGCACATACTCCCGTCCCCGCAGGAACCACTGTGTCCATTGGAAAGCGTCATCCTTTAGGTGAAAAGACGCCAACTGCACCCACTGGCCTTCAGGAACATCTTGATATTGAAAGAAAAGTTCGGCCTTCTGAATCCATTCCAAGGTGTCCCAACCCTCGAACTCCGGAAAATACATGCGAGACAATCCTGGAGTCAAACGATGCGGACCATGACCTCCTTCTCGCCTTCCGATATCGCCTTGCTCAAATACACCATAACCCGGTGGTTGGCCACCCCATGGTGGTCCATAACCCGGCGCACCCTGCTGTCCAAACCCCCGAGGAGGAGGAAGAAGGCCTTCCCGCTGCTGTCCGCCCTGTTCCGGTGGCCGCCGCTGCCCTACGGCGCCTTCCCAGCCCCGCCGCTGACCTGCGGCCTCATCCCAGCCCCGCCGAAACCCTGTCGGGTCGTCCCAGCCAGGCCGGAAACCCGCGGCCTCACCCCAGCCCCGACGCCCCAGGTTGCGGCCTGCGACGGGCTCGCCGAAGCCGCCGCCGTTCAAGGATGCGGGCGGCATCATCCCCGCACCGAGCCCCATGTTGCGGCCTGCGACGGGCTCGCAGAAACCGCCGCTGTTCAAGGATGCGGGCGGCATCATCCCCGCACCGAGCCCCGACCCGCCAGCCCCGCCGTACGCCCCCGTTGCCGGAGGGGGAAAGCAGCGCGAGCCGTCATCGTCGAGCCCCACCCGCGCGACTCCGCCATCCGTGGCCCCGCGCGCAACCATAGCCGGATCTTGTCCCGATCCGGCCGAATCATCCGTCGCCGTCGCTTTTCCTTTCAATAGGGTTTTCAACTCCTCCATACCGGCCGTCATGGCCGCCACCGAATCCGTGAGAGTGGCCACCGTCCCCTCTAGGGTTTCGAGCCGTGCGGATTCCTCTTGCGTGCGCGTATTCACCATGTCGGAGACGAAGCCTCTGATACCAAATGTTAAGACTCTAGATGGATAGAGAGGAAGAGAGAGAGATTGAGAGAGAGGAACTAGAGAGGAAGAAGAGGCTAAGAGAAATTAGGGTTAGAAGGAGGAAGGAGATTACCTCAATACTTGCATAGAGAACCAAGAGGGGTTCCGGGATATAAATACCCGGAACCAAAGAGGGGCCGGCCAAAGGGGCCGGCCGGCCCCAATAGGGCTGAACCGAACCGGTTCAGCCCTATTTCGGCATCTTCAGAGAGAGGGGGCTGAACCGGATGGTTCAGCCCCGTTGTGTACGGCATCCTTGCGTCTGCGAACATATTGACGACCGGCAAAACGTTGCGGGGGCGTAACATTGCTCAACATCAGCAACTGTGCGGGATCGTTCCCTCTACCGGTGTTGCTTCCTCCACCAATGTGACTTCCCTGCATGGCTTGTTGGCTCTCCAGAATATTAATCTTCTCTCGGCATCCCCCTAGTCCAGGCGTTGCTTTAGGTCATGTTGGCGTAGTGTTGCTCGGCCTTCTAATTCTCCGCGAGGGCGAAGCTTTGGAGCCTTTCAGCCTCCTGTCGGGCTTCGGTGGCCTTCAGCTGAAACACCTCGGTCTCCACCTACTTCAGTCGCACGATGTTGTTGAGCTCCTCCACATGTTGCTCCTTCCTCTGCCTCTCGAGTTTAACCTTCGTCACCTCCCTCGCTATCTCCTCCAGTTCGCGAACACGGGAATCGACCGCCACGTGATCCCTCTTGACCATTAGGAGCTCCTCCTTTGCAACGATTTCCATCTTCCTCACTGCTTCCTGGACCACATCATCTATGTGGTTGCATGCCTCCAGCAGTGAGATCACGCGATCGAAATCGTCATTTATTTGCCTTAGAATCTACGAGCCACTACCATCCATCGTTGGCGTCAAGTTCTTATTGCGATTAAAGAAATCAGGCAGAAGATTTTTAAGAGTTTTGGGGTGCAGAAAGAAAATTCCGGGTTGGATTAATTGCAAACAATTAGAAAAAAAACATGCAACGAATTACAGAAGATTAAGAAATAAAGAATGTACCCTCCAAATCCAGCTCGCATATCCATAACATTTCGCAAGTTCATTTTTTTCCAGTGAAAAGCATTGACATAGCTTCCCACGATTTCATCCCAAAAGGCGGTCTCCGCTTTGAAGAGCTCGTTTCTAGCAATCTTAGCATCCATTAAAACATGTTGAAGCCTTTGTGGTGGCATATGCAAGCGAGCAGGCCAGGGTAGCATATTACTTCCAAAACCATTGTCAGGAAGCTTGGTAATGCATGGTTTCAGATTAACATACCTGGATTAAAAAAACAATGGCTTGCAAGTTAGTTAAACGTTGGATATACTACACATATGTAATGCATTTCAACTCAGCAAAAACAGATAGACCATAACATCTCATCACATCATTGATAGCATCCATATTTTTTTTGAGACAGAAAAATACACAATAAAATTTGATCAGAACAGGTGATAACATTCTTATTTTAATGTTTAGCCTTTCCATAATTACAACTTTTACTTCAGCTGTGATATATTGATAAGGTTTGGTGATAGCATTATGCAAAAAGTAAACTTGTAATTCATTTCTAAAATCATCAATCTCAATTTATTTATGTAATTCGAAAAGCATTTGTTAAACAAGAAAAAATATTCTTGGAAATTACTTCATATAAGCAAAGGATCATGGTAAATACCAAACATTATCTGGGTCATCATCAGGGGTGCATAATGTAGGACGTGTTGAAGTATCCCGACTGGCATAGCAATTGTTGTTTAAAGGCTTACGCCATATAGCAATATATCCTTCTTTGTTCAAAAGTTCCCAGCAAATACGAGTTGTCAGGTCCTCCATCTCTATTACAAGAATAAAAAATAAGTACCACGTCTCAGGAAACTAGTATAAATGTGAGAAAATGAGTTATACAATTATTTTCATTCTTGAAGGGAAGAATCTCAGAATATTAAATACCATCCCAGGCTTTTTTCTGTGCCTGTTCATGTTTATAAACAGGCTGTGCCGCCCAAACAAAGTATCCCCCAGCCCTCAGCATTCTGTTGACTTCCAGAAGCAAGATTCCATCTTCATCATATTTAAGAAAACTCATCAGTGTAGCAGACCCAAGGGAACTCAGAAACTACCATTTTAATCAGAAGCTGCATGTGAAACAAAATTATTTAAAACAATTCATAGGTTTATTAAGCCAGGATCAAAACCTGCGCAGAATTTGAGGACCGGTGCAGAATTAGTTTGAGAAGTTATATAATATAACCACAGTTACTACAATCCCCTATTAAGCACAAATAGCCATATGCAACATAAGATTTCGACAATATGCTACAAAAGTTGGCGAAGTAAGATAAATATCAAGCTTTTCTTGGTCTGAAATTAGCATTAACTATTTATTCCTCAAAAAATTGGTTCAACTATTTATTGGCCATAAACAATACAGAAATGACTCCACAAGTATAGCTCAAGTTAAATAAAAAGGTAAGGCTTACATTTAGGTAACTCGCGAAACATAATTAATTTTAGTTAGCACTTAATTATTGTAACACTCAATAAACCTTTAAGTGCACTTACAATCATAACATCTTACAGCTTTTCATAAGCAAGACGAAGTATAGGATAATAAAAATCTGATAGCAAGTACCATGCTTGAATAAGAAGATTAGCTCATGCAAAAGAGTTTAGGTTTCAAAACTGATCAAGGATCAAAATCTCGAAATAAATAGCATTAAGACTTAAAACTCATATATCATATATATACAACACAACAACAACACTCAAGCCTTTATCCCACTATAGTGGGGTCGGCTATATGGATCCTTTGTCGCCATTGTGTCCTATCTTTTGTCATAATCTTACTAATGCCTAAGTACATCATGTCTTTCTTTATAGTTTCATTCCAAGTCTTTATTGGTCTACCCCTCCCTCGTTAACATGCCCAGTGACTAAACTCTCACAACGCCTAACAGGTGCCTCTAATGGTCTCCTTTGTACGTTTCCAAACCATCTTAGACGAGCTTCTCGCATCTTCTCGGAAATTGGTACTACTTCAGTCTTATCCCTTATATTTTCATTCCTAATTTTATCCAATCTCGTGTGTTCACACATCCACCTAAACATTCTCATCTCCACAACTCCCATTTTTGATCATGTACAAAATTCACTGCCCAACACTCAAAACCATAGAGCATCGCGGGTCTAATTGCAGTACGGTAAAACTTGCCCTTAAGATTTAGTGGTACTTTGCGAAAACATAGGATCCCTGGCGCGCCTCTCCACGTCAACCACCCCGCTTGGATTCTATGTGTCACATCTTTATCAATACCTCCGTCTTTTTGAACTATCGATCCAAGATATTTAAAACACTCACTGTAACAATCCGGTTTAATATGTAATGTAATAATAATAATGATAATAAATAACCTAAATTTCTCCCCCCATATAACCCGAGCCGACTTACCCTGCCATTATTTCTCCCGCATTGCAACGACAAAGCTCGGTCGGCCTAGGGCTTCCGTGCGCAGCCGCCCCCATTGCCGATCGCTGCTTCCATTTCCGTCGGCACCTTCTCCGCCTCCCCAAGCCGACGACATCTCCTCTGGCTCCTCCCTCCATGGCTGATGCCGCCTACTGCTCCTTCCTCTCCAGATTTCCTCCTCCTCCCGTGCTCCATTTCTCTGGCCGACAACCCTGCAACTTCCTCCTCTTCTTCAGGGCCGGCAGCTTCAAGCTTTCCCCTTCTTCTTCTCCTCCTTCGATTATCAGGGCAGCAACCTTATTTCTCCTAGGGGGCCGTTAACTTTTGATCTCGCCTCTTCCTCTGACAGTCGCTTCCTCTTATTTTTGGCCGAGATTTGCGGCAAGGAACAACTAGGGTTTCCTTCCCTCTCCTTGAGCTCGGATTGGACTTCCCTTGGGTAAGATTCCTCCTCTCTTTCTCTATTCAGATTCTTATGAACTTTTCTTGGAAGTCTTTGTCTCCAAATTTTGTATGACTATTGTGTGTTTGTATTTTCCGGCGTTGTTCCTAGATTCAGTTGGTAGGACTCATGTGAAGTCCTCTCCGATTTAGGGTTTCCCCTACCCAAGCGCCACCAAAACCCTGCTTTTCTCGTGGTAGTTCCCTCTCCCCTCATCCTTGAGGGAGGTAAATCTCTTAGCCGCCACTGACACAATTTTGTAGCGAATATTTGACTGTGTTAGCATAGTGATAATTTGTTGTGTCGCTTTCATCGTTCTTGTACAAGTTCAAAATAGGATTTCTGATCTTGCTCGCGCCGCTCAGCCGCCTCCATCAGATTCAGCCTCTTTCAGACAAGTAGAGATCTCTCTCTCTCTTGCAAACATTGAATTTCAATTACTTGGTATGTTCTTATGATTATACGAATTCACCCCTGTCTGTTTGTGATGTCATATGAATTGAAGTATCGAATGTCTAATCCGGCAAGTTAATGTCTTAAGGTTAATATATTTGGAATGTCACGAGATTATGATCGCAGATAATTTTACTTGAATATTCACTTAGATGAACGGATTTTTCGTTTGATGTATAATTCGAAGTATGTTGAATTTTTGGGAATGATTAACAAATATCATAATGAGAATTATTAAGAATTGTATGAATTATATCATTTGGATTCGCACTCATATGAATTGTATCTCATTTGATGGATTATTAGAAGGCTTATAGTTCTTGTGAACTTGAGCAATAATTATTTTGAAGGTTAACGGTTAAGATTCCTTGCTACGATTAAATGATTGGTGATTTGTGTCATGCTCGTATATATACACACAGCTTTACTTGGAGGATATTTATGTCTGAGAATTGTTTAATCTAAATGAATATTTGGTGTCCAGGAAAATAGTGTATGGTGATCGTATCACTCGTAAATACTTGAACCCGCTAAATATATTGCTCATTATCCAGTTTTGTTTGTGTCATCGAATCTTGTGATAACGAACCTTGTGTCACCGAATCTGCTATCATCGAATCTGCTGCATCGAATCTGGTTTCTTAGGTTTGTTCTAAGAATTGAGCGAATGTTGCTCCGTAGCTCAATTCCTCTCTTAACGCATTTATGAACTCTAATCTTGTACAACTGAATCGCTAAATTTGTATCAGGTCTTTATATGTTAGGAATCTCCTAAATCATGAATCCTTAAAATCTTTAATGTTATAAGCAAATCCTTGAACTGTAGCGTCTAACTGGCCATCTGTTTGTCGTCATGATCACGGCAAGCAGGATTACTTTTCTGACAAAACTTGCACGCAGATCTGATCGTGAACCATGTGCGCCCGCTATAGCACCTACACCCTTCATCGATCACGGCTTACAACATATTACATGAATAATTTTAGGCTATACTCCGGAGTAGTCAATTACACTAACTTGTTTGGTTTAGCTCCTTTATTTGCTTGTATCGAATAGTTTTGTTTCATGAGAAATTGGTACACTCCTGCATTTCTGCTTCTATTACTGTTTTGTATTTTTTGCTCACTCTGTTTATTTCAATGTTCTGAGGCTTTTTCTTTTTGTTTTGGAATTGCCTTTGCGTCCGTGCAGCGCCGCCAGGTACTTGAGCCCGATTAGCTTTAAGTTCCAGGTTTTATGTTTACATTTCTTTTACTGTCAAATAATTCTTTTATGTAATAATTGCAATCAGACATTTTCTCTGTTATCATGGACAACTGCTAGGCTATTTAAATACTTATGTACTAGAATTTGAGATTAATGCATGTGCACCCTCTGTTGAATCATAATTGCATGAAAATTGTATCAGTGCCCTACAAAACATGATTTTTACAAAATGCATGTGCACTTAAAATTCTCACTGTTTTAAAACTCTAAAAGCTTCCGCATAACTAAAATCAAACTGTTTTTCTCCAAATAAACTAATTTAAAACTATTTTCAGCATTCTCTGCATTCGCCTTAGCAGGCATGGTTTTCTTCCCGTTCATGCTTGTGGCATCACGGCCCGCCCGAAGAGCATTCTGACTTTTGTCGAGACGGGTCATGACACTCACTACGAGAAATATCTTGATCACCCAACTTAATAACGAAGTCATCATTCCTTCTTGTACTGCTAAATTTAAGCTCCATATACTCTTTTTCCCTGCTCAACCTAAAATCCTACTTTTCTAAAGTATCTCGCGCGTCTCATCAACCAAATCGATATCATCCGCAAACAATAAACACCAAGGTATTGCTTGTTGGATAGGTTTGGTGAGCTCATCTAAGTTAAGGGTAAAAAGATAAGGGCTTAAAGCTGAATCTTGATGTAAACCAACAGTAATAAGGAATTCATATGTAATCTTCAAGATGTCCTCACCCTAGTCACTGAATTTGTATATATATCTTTGATTATGTCAATATATGATACATTTACACCTTTTTTTCTAAGACTCTCCATAATATCTCTCTTGGAACTCTATCATAAGCCTTCTCAAGATCAATAAACAGCATATGCAAATCTTGTTTTCTTTCTCGATAGTTGTCAAAGAGTCACCTCAAGAGATATATAACTTCTATGGTCGACCTCCCTGGCATGAATCTAAATTGATTTTTTGAGATATTAGCATCTTGTCTTAATCTTCTTTCTATTACTCGTTCTCATATTTTCATGGTATGACCTATCAATTTAATTTCTCTGTAATTAATACAATTTTGTATATCTCTTTTATTCTTATATAAAGGTACCAATATATTTTCTCTCCATTGGTCTGGCATCCTCTTTGACTTCAGTATTTTATTGAAAAAATATGTAACCCACAAAATTCCTTCATTTATTAGACATTTTCATACTTCGATGGGTATATCGTCTGACGCAACCGTCTTTCTATTTTTCATATTATTTAGAGCATCTTTTACCTCTGATACTTAATTTTACGATAAAACGTTATGTTATTATACTCCTCTGATTTACTTAACTCTTTCAAGTTCAATTCATTTATCTTTGTTTCATTATAGAGTTGATAAAAGTATCTTTTTCATATATATTTACCATAAAAAACAAAAGCTGCAAGTAACACCAACAAATTTATCAGGATCATCCAATAAACTTCATTTTTCTAATTACATTAAAATCATCATCTATAAGGCATGCAATAAATTAATTATATTAAATTACACTAAAATATATAAAATTAAAATAAATAATAGAAAATGGAAAATACTGATGAAGAAACAAATAAATTAAAAATTTTATCAATATAAGTACTAATTAAGAAAAATATAAAGGAAGAGAAAAAAAGTATGACACGGTACTAAATCATGCGAAAACTAAAGGAACTATCGTCGTCTAACATTGTACATGAGGAATACCATTTTGATGGAAGGAGTGTTGGCATCATTGGTTGGAGAATATGCATGGGATATCTCGTGCCCGTTGAGCTTTTAATAAAAACAAATAAGAAAATGCTAACAATCTGTTAAAAAAACTAATAAATTGCAACAAAATGCTACAAACTACAAACAAATAAAAATTGCTGACAAAATGTATGTTGAGAAGAATAAATCTTCTAAATTAGTGAAATCTAAAAAGAAAAAGTAACTCAAATATTGATATGTATTTGGCCTTGTAGTGTCCTGTCTTGTAGTGGGGTCATGCACGGCAAGAGTACCGACTGCGAGTAATAAAGTTTTGAGTGAATCACTGGGAGATTAATCGTCTCCACAGGGAGCTCGGAATAATAGTATCCCATGATTTTAATGTCATTAGCAAGTTAAGTCAATACGATTAATTGGTGATTAATAGTAGCTAACTAAAGCTGAAGAAATCAAAATATGTTAAACTGATTAGGAATGATCAAACTCAAGCATAAGATTCATTTCATAAAAGAACTTTGAAAGCTTAGATTCACACCCCCATCACACAAACTCTACTTCATTTCATTAAGCATTCAAATAAATGCTCACAAACTGTCTAAGCGAAGCAATATGTTATCCACTAGAAAAAAGAAACAAGAGTCTCTTCATTGAAGAGAAAGAAGAAGCACAGATTGGTCCTCCACCCTCCAAATACTCTTCAACGGTTATCGTCCGCAGTACGGGAGGAGCTGTCACCAACCTCCTATTGTCCGCCTTCTCTTGAATCAACTTCCAATCTTTTGTGACATGAACACTTTCACCAAATACTTAACAAACTGTAGCGATCACCTTCAATCACTATGGTAAACCTTTGAAAATCAAGGGAGAAGCTTGGAATCGAGTTGAGATGTCTTGAGAATAAGGCTAAGGGCGAAGGGATGGAGACGTCGCACGTCTGGACGAATTCCAAACATTAAATCCGCAACATGAAGCCCTAGCGCATATATTTAAATTGTCATGAAAAATCGCTCGCCTTCCTGATCGCATTAAGGCGCACTGGGCATGCGTGAACAAAATGTCTATCAAGGAAACAAGCCAGTAAATGGTTGTGTGCGGGCACACGAGCATGCGTGAACAAAACGCACACCGGGTGACAAATCACTGAATTTTCAGGAAATGATAGCACGCGGACATGCAAAGAACATGCAGGAGCGTGCATGAACAAAAGCATGCCTAGCAGAGTTTAGAGCAAAAAGCGCATACGGGCAATCTGCAAATAGATGAGTGTTTTGACAGAGCCCAGGAATTTCTGCCCAGGATAATGAATTAATCAACAGTGCATGCGCGTACAAAAGGCACACGGTGTGCGTGAAGAAATTTGCACAGTCATCCTAGATATAGGAAAATTTCCATAACCAAAACCAATCTCAACACAAATACATATGTTTCGTGCAAGGCTAATTGTGATGAGAATCATGTAAAATAAACTACAAAATAGAGAAATTTTCCAAGAGGAGTATGCAAAATATTGGGTAAAAACACTATATGAATGAGTGTATCATGGGGCTTCCATCTATATAAGGAGTCCCTTAAGTAGTGAGAGTTATCTTTGGAGTGATAGTCTTTGGTTTCTCTTTGAAGAGGGGGGTGTTTTGGAGAACCCAGCCTCTAGGTGCTTGACGAGAGCTTGACTCTCGAGTGTATCATGTATTGTATAAAATACAAGTTCGCATTCTTTGTTTTAGATCTTCATACAGCTTACGAATATCAATTGGTCTGACGCGCCGCTCATTTATGATTTTGTTCAAAACACATATTGCATCTCATTCCTTATTCCAGTCGAGACCCGACGGCTATACTCGCCTGCCTTCGACTTCGTCGATGCAGATCGTTGCAATCGAGCCCTCCCTGCCCGAGAGTTCGCTCGACGCTACTGTCCAACCGCAACCACCGAATCCCGCATCCTCCTTCATGTCAGGTTGGTCGTTTTGCCGTCGCACGTCAAGGGTAGACACAACAGCCCCGTACGTCCCTTGCGTGCTCGCCCAGCCCGATCACGGTCTTCCCGCGCATCAGAGTTCGGTACCTTCAAGTCGCGTTCCTGCAGCCTGCAGCCTTTTGCCCCTCTATCAGTTTATGATGTTTCCAGCCGACTCCCCTTTTCTTCGGATGATTCCAAAGGCTGCTTCGTGCGACTTTGCCTGAGTCCGCTGATTCCAGAGAACGTCAACCTCCTTCGGAACTTCTACCTTCCAATGTCGCTACAACCACCTTCTCCAGCCATCTTCTGACGTCATTCCAGCCACCTTTGGCCACTGTCGTGTCCGCATCCCCCCCCCTCCTTCATGTGCCTCTTGAGCATTCAACCGCTTCTCGCCTCTACGCCCACCCATCGTTCCATGATCGTGACTCGGTGAATGGCCCTCCACGACGATGAGAATGCGTCAGCCACTGCTAACTCTCATCACTTGGATCAACTAAAATCCCGGCTTGAGGATGTCACTTTGCTCCTTAGTGAGCTCGCATCCACGATGGTAAATCGCCCACCGAACCCTCCACCACAATCATCTTTATTTAGGCCTTTCCACCGCTTCCAGCAAAGACCAACCAGTAGCCCACTTTGCCTCTCCTGTAAACCACACTGCAACCACCCCGTGATTCCTCCAGCGAACCCAAAAAAACCTTCCAAGAAGCCATCATGGTCATTGCTGAATTTTGGAGAGTTCTTCACGGATTCTGGCAATCCGCTCGGGGTGACAACTACATGAGACCCTAGGAGACGACTCCTAGGTATTCATTATCATCTCTTGTATCCCCTCCATAAACCGTAACGCATCCCCTTTCCATAAGGATCTTCGAATCGCTCCCTATTACTACTCATTTGCTAGTTATTATTATATAAAACTCTATGAGATGAAGATTAGCTTTCTCATTTTCCACCAAAATTAAGAGTGCGCATCAAAAGCAAAACTTCCATTATTCTGTTAATTCTTTCTATCTGGTCATTAGTTTGTGGGTAGAAAGTAGTGAAGTATTTCAAATAATTACCCAAGGATTGTTGTATGAGTCTCCATTCATTCGAAGTGAATCGACAATCACTGTATGATATAATACTCTTGTACATGCAATATAAACTTAATATTTTGCTTATATAAAGATCGATTAGTTTCTCAACTGAATCATCTTTCTTCATGTAAAAAATGCTCCGCTTTTGTTAAACAATCAACAATTACACATATCGAGTCGTTACTTGATTTCAATCTTGGTAATCCAGTACAACATAAACAGAAATATCAAGGAATTTTCATTTTAAGTATTGGAAGAGGTTTCCAATAACCGCAAGGACTTTTGCATCTGATTTTAATTAATGCACATGTATTGCATGAGGCAACAAATGAGGCTAAGTCCCTCTCCTTAGCCGGCCACAAATATTTTCTTTAAATCCTGATACATTCTAGAACTGCCAGATTTTAAAATATTTATAAGTATGTGCATCAATAGATCTTAGGTCCTCCCTATGTCGGTATACACAATCTTCCCTTTTTAAAATACATTAGATCTATTATCTGACAGATCCCATTAGGATTTTCTTGTGCTTCTTTCCACAGAGGTGAAAATGATGTATCTGTTGATTGGGCATCTCAAAATTCGATCTTAAATATCATGTTGTATGCAAACCCGTTTAAATGTAGTTGTGTATGTAATACGAATATGACTTCCTGTGCCATCCAAATGTTCTCACATCTATCTATGTAGGCTTAGTGGCAAGCCCATAATTACATTGTATGTCCACTCTCCCTTATGCAAGGGAGTATGGGTGTCTCGGGTTATCCTGGATCATTTGTATTGTTAGACTCCCACAGAAGAGAAGGGCTCTTAGGGAGATCCTTCCCTCAATATTTTGGTACCGAGCTTATCTCGGAATTTTGTACTCCAATTTACTCTTAAATTACTATATGTTCGTTTTTCAATAGTCGTTAACTATCACTTTGTCTGACGTCGTGTGTCACCCGTTAGTTTCAGTCATCGACCGTGACCAACGCACCTTCATGTTGTGGATTGCATCATCATTCGGGTGTTCCTATTGAACGTCTATCTGCCGAATAGCACGATTCTCTTCCTCGTAGTCCGCATCCCTCCATCCAAAATAGCTCAATGTCACCGTTGATGTCAAGAATGTCTCTGACCCTAAGTCACGACCCATGTTGGCTTCCCCAAATAGGCCGTCCGGTGTGGTGCTCGTCGACTCCAATTGATTGTACAACGCTTGTTTCAACTCCAGCCTTCTGCATACCACTGATCGACAAAGCAGCAGCCCATCAATGAAGACCTGGTCATTGGCATGCAGCATAGTCAACTATTGCAGGCCCTAGCATCGAGGGCCATTTTGATAATCCATGGATGAAGATGCTATTGTTTCTGATTTGTTTTCCTTCTATTGTAGAAAACAAAGACACTCAAAGAAGATGCCTTGGGTTAAAAACCTTCGGTGTCAGATGGTAAAGACAATATGGGAGCATCATACATTCCTACAATTCATTAAAAGTTTGTTCACATGATGGTGTTCAAATAAGTTTTTGTTCGTTCCTTCCGGGTTAGCATCGTAGTAGAAGTACAAATTTTGAAAAGCCACCAAGAAAATATCGATAATATCATGCTAACCTGGAAAGCTTCAGATATCGGATATTGACATTGGCACGGGCTAGTTCTTTATGGTATCTACCATGGACGGATCTACAGTTATACATTGCTTGCTAAAATTGTGTTGAATTGTTCGACAACCTTTGAGGGGGTGAAAAAGGTTTGCCCACAAGCAAGGAGAATTTTAATGTTAATTTCAAATAATTGCACCAAGAGATATACAATGAATTATTAAGAAATTGAAATACAAGAAAATTTAATTTAAAGATCAACATATGAACAACGATGTGAAGTATTTATTACATACTATGCAATTGGATGCAGTAGACACGAGAGTGAGTACAATAGTTTCCCTAAGCCCACTAACATAGATGTCCCTACAAGTTTGATTTCTTCCCTAGTTCACAAACAAGTTGCCACACCATGAAATGTTTTTAATCCATAGTCTACCTAATTAGTCACCACCCCAAGAGGCGCTTTCACTCCCTATTCTACCAGACTAGTCTCCACCGCAAGAAGGCGCTTCCACACATGGTGTTACGAAAAACAGAAATATAAAAAGTAATTTGAAGAACTTAAGATTAGAAGACTCCGTCAAATCTCCACTGATGTGGATCATATCACACAACCCATTAGGATCTACATGCCACGAACAAGAAACCGTCAATGACAACAAAGACAGTTCAAGTGGATCATCGAACAACGAATTTAGTACTTTATTTGTATTTTATGGCTTTTATTTGGCATGTTTTGAAGGCCTTCATAATTGGAGAATCATGTCCCCTCCTTAATCTATATAAAGGGGTAGAAGGCTCATTTCATGGTCATTAAAGTTAGAGAAAAAATTCTTCATTCGATCATCGATGTGAAGTTGGGCCGCAAGTGCAGAGCTCGGACTCCGTTCCTTTTTCCCCTCCCTCAGTTGACCAAGGTCAGTCCTCCATTTCCATTTCCAGCCATCACCCCTCCATCTCACACCACCATCGCCACTTCCGGTCACCATCCACCACCACCGACCACCACTAAATCCGTCTGACATCCACCACCTCCTGCACTACCCCACTACCTACATAACTTCAATAACCACCTTCACTAATCCCAAATCCCATGTTCTCCCCACTCCTCCCCGCTAAACCAATTAACTCCCAAAACAGACCCAGCCCCCACCCCGAAATTTCCCTTTGTCCAGCACATCCCTCCCTCTCAGTTGTGCGTCAGCCACCCCTACCGCATCTCCTTGCCCCACCTCCCTCAAACCTTAGCTATTAAAGACGCAAGGCGCAACAAGGTGCAAAGAGGTTTTGGAGCATAGGCGCAAGGCTCAAGGCGCATGCGCGCGCTTGAAGAAGGCAAGGCGCAACCACATTCATTTTAAATAATTAGCATCAAACATCAGTTCATCTTCTTGAACAGATTCTTCATATATATTCTATTCATTAATCATTCATTACTATCAATTATCTCTCTTAAAAAACAAAATAAATATGGTCATGTGCATCATATCTAAGTCTCAACGATCGATTATATTTCAAAAACACTAAATCATATAAAAATTATTTAGTTCTTGCATTATTATTAATTTTTGAAAAAAAAAAAAGTTTACAACAAAAATCACACTCAGGTGCGAATGTAATGTCCAAAGGGGCAAAAAAGGTGCATGAAGGCGCAAACCTCTGAGTCTGGAGCCTTAGGCGCGCCTTTAACAACATATCCTCAAACTTACCTCGAACGAAACCCCCCCCCCCCCGACACACATCAACGTCCATCCCTCCCATGTCCAAATGACACCCAGAATTTCGATCCAGGCCCCTTCTAGTTGCGGGAAGATGATTCGAGACTGTAGAATTCCCCAAATCCATGCCCCAATCCCATTTCCATCCATTGGACTCTGATTTCACATTCTTATACTACCTCCCCTCACCTTAAACACGGTAACCAGACCCTTTATAGTCCTTCCAGAAGCCTCGGGACGCAATCCAACCATCCAAATTGTTCTCTAATTTTGAGAATTTCAACGCAGACGCCTCCTGTGACTCTTTCTCTGGCAACGACGCCTCCCATCGGCAATCCAGTCCTCGCAACCACCTCCTGAAGGATAGTTGACGGTCACCAGTTTTGGCCTCCCACATTATCACCAAGCAACCAGAGACTCGATTGAACCATCCTTGTGGCTGCAACATGTGCTTTTTTTTCTGGAAGTCCACCAATTCACCTGATCTTACTGGACTCTGTCAGAACCCTTAACCAATCATGAAAAATTCTTCCAATTGCCCACAGTCCCACACATGAGCCTGCTCAAGTCTTAAAGCCCTTTCAAACATGATACTCTTTGCAAAACCCCAATCGACACCCACAAGTCCCAACTACCAGACTTCAACCCAAGACTCCCTTTTCCTTCTAGTGCCCCGATCTAAGCCTAGCACTTGCCTCTGAAATAAAATCAGTCACTGTGACTAGTGCATTTGAACTCTAACTGCAGCCAACACATGTTGGAATATACTTTCTGTCAATGGTACATGGAGTTTTTTTAAGGGTTACTCTCCTGGATTTTATATTGTTACTTTAGATATGCATGAATTTTAAGAGATTAAAATATGAAGCTGTTTGCTTGATTACTTGCCTTTTTGTTGCTAATTTGCAAAAAATTGTTGTTTTAATTCTCATATTGTTGTAGACAATAGTACGCATGTGTAAAATTGAATCTTGTATGCATAAAATGCTAATTTACTAATTAAATTTATTTGAAGACTTGAATCTAAATACTGGAGTTCAAATAAATGATGGGTTGATTCTCAACTCAACACTCAAGTACAATTAAAAACAAGTTTGGGTAATCCAATTAACTATCAATCTTTTAGTCAAGCCTATTTCATTTTGGTATCAAAATGCTACCCCTTTAGGGTTAGAGGAACCTGGACTGAGAGGTTTGGAGAAGAAGAAAAAATGAGCATGATGGAGAGAAATCCCAAGAGAACACTCTTGAGCCAGCCCCAACCAACTTGATTAATGATCTAAAGATAATCCCAAAAGCATGCAAACTCACATACATGCATTACCGTAATGGCAAAGATGTAAATAACACATTCACATTTACCACAAGAGAATTGCATAAATAAAACATGAAGGATAAATAGTCTCCTCGCGAGTAAACAAATGGGATCGCTTCCTATCCATCAAAGCCGCACTACGCATATATACCTGCCAAGACCATGCGGACAATTCTCCCTTGTCATGTACTGTAATAATATCTTTTGTGTGGGAAATGTGTCTTATCCTCAAGGCAGAACTCAAAAAACTGTCGACAGAAGACGTCGTGATTTACCCAAGTAGAATCTGAAGGTGGGCAGTGTTGGCAATGTACGAGAACCTGATCGACCAAATCTCCATCCCATGGATTCGAGTTGCGATCAATGACATAGTCTCGGGACTTACGAGCTACGCTGGATGGGTGAAATGGTCTCTCATTTCCTTCTTGAGCTCAGATACGTAGAATGCTTGGTGGATGGGACTGCTGACTGGAAGTCGGAGTTTATGTGCTACTGTGCTTAGACGGGTTGTAATCTAGAAGAGGCTATAAAAGCGGGTGGATAGTTTCTGATGCGACTAATTAGCCACTAATGTCAGACAGTACATGATCAGACACACTTTGAACTGCACCTCACAGCCATTTCCATTAGCCATTGATTTCATCTTGTGTTAAGCTTGTTTGATAAGGTGGCGGAGGAGCTACTGCAGTATTTCGTCATGTTCCTGTAAACAAGTAGCCACTGCCTCCACTTGGCACTCGCCTGGTGAGTGATGAAAGATGGAGGCGCAGGGCGCAGGGCTCCTGTACTACCTAAAAGGGTGTCATGCCTGCGATATAATGAAAGGAGATTGTAGGAATATTTCACCCAACTCAACCACTTAACCCAATCATGCGTCGGGTCAGAAATAGAACAATTGAGGTAAGTGCCCAAATACCTATTCAGCACTTCTGACTGTCTATCGGTCTAGGTATAATAAGCAGTGCTCATGCAAAGCTGTCCCCTACAACTTGAAGACGGTCTGCCAAAAAGTTCTCAAAACAAGGTGGGTCGTCGTCTCGATCTCTCACAAATCGACCAGGGAAAACCATACAATCACATGATCTCCGTAATGAAGGCCTTGATTAAAATTTGTAAAGTGATAGGGTGGCAGAACAGCAAGAGGTGACGATACCTAGATAAATTGTCCGCCAACACATCCAAAATACAATAGAAACACTTAGAGTGCAGTAGCGGAGTAATGAAATCTATTGTTATATCTGATCTGCTAGAACCTCCTATTGTATGATCACTGAATCTTCCCAAATCTTCCTGGAAAAGGATGACAAGGAGGCGGACTCAAACTAGAAAGAAAGTGCATTTATGGCTTTGTCAGAACGCCCAAAATAGAACACCGCAATGAAATCATATCGGAAAAGTTTGGTGATTCAGATCTATTGTGTGAGCATGGCAATCATCTAACGTAAAAGGTGGTGCAAAGTGTGATAATCGGTATGGGCCACAAATGGTCAAGCCAAAAGCTAAGGTCTTCAATGCTAAAATATAAGGATGGAGTAATCAACTCATTCTCATGCACCGAATGGGAGAGTCTGAATGGGGAAAAGAACTAGCTAAAACACGACACTGGTTGAGCAACCTGCATCAGCACTGGCCCAATGCTCATGTCTGAGGTGTCACACTCCACTATGAATGGCTGAGAAAAATCGGGCAACGCCAATACTGTGCCTCGACAAACGGGGCAGAGAAAGTTATGAACCACTGTGGAGGGCAACATAACTGCATGTCGTCGATCTTCTTTAAGGAGGGTGTCAAGAGGGCTAGCCAATGCGCCATGATCATGATTGAAGCGGCGGTAGTGGGTGGTTAGGGCCATGAAGCCCCAAAACTCTTGTAAGGAGCGTCGTGGAGGCCAACGTAAGACCACCTTGATCTTGTCATGGGTGATTAAGACCCCATGAGATGAGATGATGTCGCCTAAGTAGCTAAGCATTGTCTACCCAAACAAGCACTTCTTTGAGTTGACAAGGAAATCATGATGTTGTAGGGTGACAAGTATTGTCTCAAGTCAGCGGAGGTGGTCCTGTCAAAATGAACTGTAGACGAAGATATCATAAAAAATACTAATAGGTACCTACGAAGCACCAGTCAAAAGACATCATTCATTGTAATTTGGAAAGTGGTCAGTGGATTCATCATGCCAAACGGCGTCACGACAAACTCGTAGTGCCCATTGTGAGTGTGGAATGCCATTTTGGGAATGTCCTCGCGAGCCTGAATGTGGTGATAGTCGGCTCGCAAGACCAACTTGGAAAAATATGTTGTGTCGCAAAGCTCATCGAATAACTCTTATACAATTCGAATGGGATTATTGTCAAAAATGATGGATTTGTTCAACTCACAAAAGTCGATGCAGAAATGTCAATTACCATCCTTCTTGCAAACAAGACCAGACTAGAGGAAGGGTTGAAGCTAGAGTGGATCACAACCCCTGCCAGCATGTCCTTAACCAGCCTCTCAATCTTATCTTTCATGATATAGATGTATCGATATTAACAAACCAAAATCGTGTCAACATCGGGGACAAAGGTGATGTTACGATCGATGGGTCGACGATGAGGTAAAGCATATGGTGGAGAACAGAGCGAGAAAGGGCATCCAAGATGAGTGGGAACTAAGGGTCGGGCCAACCCGTGTTGAGAGGTTGCTCCATGACGAGTCACAACAAGGTAAAATCCATGTTCCAAATGCATTATGCATAGACGTCAGATTCAGAGTGATATCGAATATAATGTATGTGGGTGACCTGTCCACACAAATGTCATCGGCATGCAGTCCAAATTTACATTCGCATCCCCAAGTGTGTGCAACCAAGTAACTCCTGAAATGGCGTCGACACCCCTAAAGCGGAAGGCGTGGAAATCCAGGGTCACCTAATTTGGGTCGAAGATGAGTTGCAGTCTTGTGCAACCGCCTCCAGTAGGCCATGAGAGGCCATCACTAAAGCATAGTGAAGACGTTGGGGAAGGGGTGACCGGAATGCTCAACTGATCCACCAACTGTTGTGAGTGGCTCGCACCACAATCAATCATCAACACAATGGAGACATCATGAATCCGTCCTTGGAGTTTCATGGTATATGGCCCAGAAATGCAGCACGCCAAAAACACTGTAAATCTAAACGATGAAGGCCCAAAAAGGAGGCTCTCAAATTCAAGCTCAAGGAAATCGAAGTCTGCTATGGTAATCTCCAACTCCTCATACGCAATAATGGTGTGTAGATCCATGATGGGGCAGTTATGATTAGGAGTATACAGTTACTTGCAGCGGAAGCATAGACCTGTGATCCTTAGATCATTAATCTTCTCAATTGGGAGACATTGGTTAGGTGGATTATGGCTCGATCGAGGTGGAAAGGGGGGTTCGGCAAGTAATGGAGGTGGAAGATTAGTATGGGGATAGTAGGAGGGGGTTTAGTGACAAGCAGGGAGCGTAAGGCCGAACGATTATTATCATGAGATGGGTCGACAGTTAGACTGATGGATTGGTCGTCTTCCCTAACAAGTCGGCTTCAACTAGACAGGAAATACCCACAAAATCAGTAATGTACCAGGGACGATATGTGTGGAAATCTGGAGCGACCATGGGAAAGGAGTCCCAGCATGAAAAATCCAAAGTAATGGACGAGGGGAATGTCCAGTACATGTGTGGCAAGGGTGATGAACTAATCAATGTAATCGTCAAGAGAACCATACAGGAAAACACCATAAAGGCGCTCCACCACAGTGTCGCACAGCACGTGTTGTACTCCCACTTCAAATCAATTCATAAGAGAGTCGAGGTCGTCCGACGATGCTAATGAATCCAGTGGAGGGTGGAACTTTCAATGCGCAACATCATAAGAGAAACTCGATGTGCCTTTGGTGTAAGGTGGAGATCAAAGAACTGTTCCTCAGCAATCCATTCTATGAGATCAAAACCATTGAAGTAGGGCACTTCCAAGGAACGCAGAGCATGAGTAGAAGCATCAACGAAGGACGAAACCCCTATTTCGGGGTTGGACGTGTAGCCGAGTAAGGAGGACGCATCAGTGGCAAAAGCCGGTGAGCTCAGCGAGTGTTGGGTGGAAGAGTGTTTCAGGCGAGCGAAGATGCCAAGGAGCGCCGCTTGAATATAGGCCAACATGACGTGGGCGTCAATCGACAGGAGAGGGCTTGCTCAACCGAGTGTCAATGACTATCATCCAATGTGTGTGGGGCATGCACTAAACAGAGCGAAGAAAAGAGGTGGAAGACTGTCAGTGTAAGAAACCACGCATGGACCTATTGGCGTACGAAATCGAGCGGAAACTCATTGCGCAGAGTCGTTCGTCGTGGTCGACATGTGGAACTGTCGATAATGCTCATACGGAATTGTTTGGTGAGGTCAATGTGCGAGAGAGGGTAGCCTAATTGTGGAGTAGATCTCGACATATGGACAAGCGGAATTGTTTGTTGAAATTGAAGAAGGAATGTGTGGACCACAACTAGTTCTTGGGGTTCGCAGAAAGGAGAGATCTAACCACTTGTTACCCCCTTTAGGGTTGGAGGAACCTGGATTAGGAGACTTGGAGAAAAAGAACAAAAAAGGAGCAGCATTAAAGAGTAATCCCAAGAGAACACTCTTGAGCAAGCCTTATGAAACTTGACAAATGATCCAAAGATAATCCCAAAAGCACATAAAATCACATAAATGTGCTAAGGTATTAGAAAAGGTGTAAATAACACAAGTTGCACAAACCACAATTAAAAGAGAGCATTATATAAATAAAACATGAAAGATAAATAGTCGCATCGCAAGTAAACTAACTTGGTCGCTTCCTAGCCCATCAAGGTCGCCCTACACTTATATACTCATCAAGTGCGTGTGGGTAGTTCACCATCGTCCCGCTCCGTAACATAGAACCACCTAATCCTCACCTATCATAAGTAAATTGATCCAAAAGAAATAAATTTTAATCTTTAGAAACTTTTAACTCAACATGAAAAATCATTTAGGACTACTAGACACTAGTTTCCGCAGTTGGATGAGACTCGCACTATGTTAGCATAGTTTACTTTACTTTATTTTTGGTGTGCAAATAGCAGGTTTGTATCCTTGTAACTTTTTGTCTCTCCTCTATATATAAAGGGGGACTCTTAATGCAATATTATCATGATTTCCCCTATCTAACATGGTATCAGAGGGAATGCCCTAATTCCGCGATCCGCTCGACCGACCGCCCGCCTGTTCGTTCCGCCCGACTGCGCAGGCCGTGCTCGCCCGGCGATCTTCCGCACGCGTGATCGCGCTCTTTCGCACGCCCGCCTGTTCGTTCGCCCCTGCCTCGCCTCCGCCTCGCCTCCACTTCGCTCGGCAGCGTTTCCGCACGCATCCGGCGCTCGACTCCCTCGCCTCCGCCCGCCTCCTCTTCTCCGCTTCCGCCCTCTTCTCATGGCGCTGGAACAGTGCTCTTGATTTCTCCGGAGCCACCTGCTCTTGTGATGCTTGAATGGATGGATCTACCTACTTCTTGATGTCCTAAGTTCTTGTTTTTTTTCTTCCTCCCTACCGGATTTCTATTCCGGTTTGCTCCTTCCCTCAGGATTTCTATTCTTGTGTCATGGGATCTAGTGGAGTGGATTCTCCTTCCCTCTCTACTGGCGTTCCTCCGGCTCTTTCTGGTGGTCCTTCGTCGGCCTTCTACCGTGGAACCTCTGATCACAATACTTCACAGATTACTACCATTCGGCTAGATGAATCCAATTATCTCTCGTGGTCCCGTTCTATCACCCTGGCGCTCAAAGTCGGCGTCTCTTCGGCTATGTCTCCGGCCACATGACGAAACCCGATAGGACTTCTCCAGAATGGCCGCAGTGGGAGTCCGAGAATTCCTTGGTCATGTCTTGGCTGACCAACTCAATACAAGAGTTCATTGCCCGCAATTATCTCTTCCTTGATAGTGCTGCTGATATTTGGCGTCATGCTGAGTCTACTTACTCTCGCCGCGGCAATGCTGCTCAGATATTTCAGCTGCGCCGCCGGATTAGCTTACTCCGGCAGGGTGACCGTCCTCCTTCAGCGTATTACTTGGAGTTCACACAGCTTTATTAAGAGTATGATCACTTTGATTCTCTTGTCTTTGTTAGCCCTATTGACGAGGCGATGGTACGGGCTAGAGATGATCGCAATCGCATCTTCGAGTTTCTTCATGGATTGCATCGCGACTTCGATCAGATCAGTGTTCAGATTCTCGGACGCCCGCAGTCCCTTCCCTTTCTGAGGTCTACAGCATAGTGCAGCAGGAGTTTGATCGTCGCCAGACCCTCCTTCCAGACCCTGTGCCAGAGAGCTCTGCTCTGGCTGCTTCCATCCCCTCCCTTCTTGGCACCCGTCCTTCTCGAGATACCAAGCACAGGAGCTCCGATAAAGATCATCTCGTATGTGATTATTGTGGCAAGAATCGCCATACTCGGGATACATGCTTGAAGCTTCATGGGTTTCCTACCCCAAGAGGGGGTGCTTCGCCTCGTGGTGGTCGTGGTTATGGACGCTCCTCGGGTCGTTCTGTTGCTCCCCGTGCGGCCCATCTGACTGATGCTACTACGGATATGTCTCATGGATACTCTGGTATTGATGCCTCTGCCATCCCTGGTGGTTTTACTGCGGACGAGATGTTTGCCCTTCGACGCATGATGCAGGGTCTTTCTACAGAGCCTTCTGCCTCTTCCTCCTACGCTCATACGGGACTGCCAGGTGCTCATTCTGCCGTCTCTTCCCCCTCCACTCATTGGGTCATTGACTCCGGGGCCACGGATCATATGACCGGGTCCTCTACAGGTTTTGTTTCCTATACTCCTCTTTCTGGGCGTGATAAGGTGAGCATTGTCGATGGTTCCCTTTCCCTTATTGCTGGGAAGGGAACCATCCCCTGCTCCCCTCTCACCTTGTCCTCTGTCCTTCATGTTCCGTCCTTTACTCGTAATCTACTTTCAATTAGTCATTTAACCAACTCCATGCACTGCTCTGTGACCTTTCTTCCGTCTTCTTGTGTGTTTCAGGACCTGACGACGGGGAAGGTGATTGGCTCCGGTAGCATGGTGAATGGCCTCTACGTGCTTGGCACTGGCGCTGATACGTCTGCTCTTGCTCTTCATTCCAGCACTGTTCATCCTCTGTACTCCGGGCACTGTCGCCTGGGACATCCCTCTCTTTCTGTTATGAAGTTATTATTTCCTGCAATGTCTGCTGATGTTTTTGAGTCTTTTGTTTGTGATGTCTATAGTATCAACAAACATCATCGTACTTCTTTTAAGCATGTTTCTTTGCCCAGTTCTATTCCTTTTGTTGTGGTTCATACTGATATCTGAGGACCCTGCTCTCCCCCGTCTATTTCCGGTTGTACATGGTTTGTTACATTTATTGACTGCTTCTCACGCACTACATGGTTATATTTGATGCATCAGAAGAGTGATGTGTTCTCTGTTTTCCAACAATTTCACGTCATGATCTCTACCCAATTTCAGTCGAAAATTCAAATTCTTCGTAGTGACAATGGTCGTGAATACATTGATTCACAATTTGAGCGATACCTGGCTGATCACGGCATCATACACAAGACTACCTGTGCGTATTCCCCAGCGCAAAATGGCGTTGCTGAGCGGAAAAATCGCCATCTGCTGGAGGTTGCTCGGTGTCTATTGTCCACGATGCATCTTCTGAAATTCTATTTGGGAGATGTTGTCCTTACTGCTGCATACCTCATCAATCGTATGCCCACTCGTGTTCTCGGGAACTCTACTCCCCTAGACACGCTTGGTGTTCCTACTACTCGCTTTCCTCCTAAGGTGTTTGGCTGTGTGTGCTTCGTTCACATCCATCACCCTCGTCCCTCCAAACTTGATCCACGGGCTCTTAAGTGTGTTTTTATCGGTTACTCTCCTACGCAAAAGGAGTACAAGTGTTTTCACCCCCCTACAAGAAAGGTGTTTGTTAGCATGGATGTTACCTTCCGTGAATCCGAATCTTACCCTTTATCTGCTTCCTCCACAACAGGTACGCCTTCTGTTTCTTTGCTTATACCTCCTCCATATCCCTCACTTCAGGGGGAGTTTCTACCACGGGAAGTGAGTCCTGTTATTCCAGTGGAGGTGGCCTCTATTCCTATGTCTTCTCCCGTCTCCATGGATCCTCCCTTCTCTATGTTTTCATCCCCGACCTTGCAGGTATATACTCGGCGTACAAAGGGGACAAGCACACAGGAGCCTGCTATGATACCAGAACAGTCAGTGGATACTGACTCAGGGCCCTCAGAGTTACCGATTGCCCTTCGAAAAGGTATCTGGTCTTGTACTCGTCATCCGCTTTCTAATTATGTTTCTTATTACTCTCTGTCTACCTCCTACAAGGCTTTTGTCTCCTCTCTTGCTACTTCTTCTATACCTGGGTCCTGGCAACAGTCTCTTGAGGTCCCTATATGGCGTGATGCGATGGTTGAGGAAATGAAGGCTTTGGAGAAGAACCATACATGGGATCTTGTCTCCCTTCCTCATGGGAAAAAACCTGTTGGGTGCAAGTGGGTGTTTTCTGTGAAACAGAATCCACAAGGGATTGTTGAAAGGTACAAGGCACGGTTGGTTGCAAGGGGTTATACCCAAACCCATGACATTGATTTTCAGGAGACGTTTGCTCCGGTTGCTAAAATGAATACCATAAGGGTATTGGTGTCCATTGTTGTTTGCAAAGATTGGGACCTTCTGCAGCTTGATGTGAAGAATGTCTTTCTCCATGGTGACTTGGAAGAGGAGGTCTATATGTCTATTCCTCCGGGTCTCACTCCAGCTGGTGCCTCAGGGAAAGTTTGTAGATTGCTGAAGGCTCTATACGGATTAAGCAGTCTCCAAGAGCATGGTTTGGCCGGTTTCACAAGGCGATGGTGTCGTTTGGATACTCTCAGAGTAATGCTGACCATACGCTGTTCATCAAACGTAGACTTGGGAAAATCACAGTCCTCATTGTGTATGTTGACGACATTGTCATAACTGGTGATGACCATGAAGAAATTTAGAATCTGAAACAGAAGCTTGCCAGAGAATTTGAGGTCAAGGACCTTGGAAAACTAAAGTATTTTTTGGGAATAGAAGTTGCAAGATCAAAGCAGGGAATCTTTCTCTCACAGCAGAAATACACGTTAGATCTCCTTGAGAAGATAGGAATGAGCGGATGCAGACCGGCTGATACTCCGATTGAGGCTAATCATCGATTGGGGTGTGATGATGGAGCGGAGATCGAAGATATTTCAGGGTTCCAAAGGTTAGTAGGGAGGCTGATATATCTGTCGCATACTCGTCCGAATATCTCCTATGTTGTAAGTGTTGTGAGACAGAATCCTTCGGTACCTCAAGTCCTCACCAGGAAGGGGAATCCTGTTTTCCCCAAGTACTGACCTAAGAATGAAGTTTATACTGATGCTGATTGGGCCGGGTCAGTGGACGATAGGCGATCCACCTCTGGATATTGCTCTCTTATTGGAGGAAACCTTGTTACTTGGAGGAGCAAGAAGCAACAGGTTGTGGCACGATCTAGTGTTGAGGCTGAGTTTAGAGCTATGGCTCATGGGGACTGTGAAGGCTTATGGCTTCGGGCCTTATTGAGTGACCTTGGTCTTGTGGAAGAAGGACTCATTAGTCTGTATTGTGACAATAAGTTAGCTATTAGTATCGCGCACAATCCAGTTCAGCATGACCGGACAAAACACATCGAGGTGAATCGACACTTTATCAAGGAGAATATTGAAAGAGGAATCATATGTACACCCTTTGTACCCTCTAACGGGCAACTTGCCGATATTCTCACCAAAGGATTGAGTAGGAATTCTTTCGACCAGATTGTGAACAAGTTGGGCATGTTTAACATCACTCGCCCAACTTGAGGGGGAGTGTTAGCATAGTTTACTTTACTTTATTTTTGGTGTGCAAATAGCATGTTTGTATCCTTGTAACTTTTTGTCTCTCCTCTATATATAAAGGGGGACTCTTAATGCAATATTATCATGATTTCCCCTATCTAACACACTACAAATATGGGAGACACCCAAGAAGTCATAAATTGATTGCATATTACAATCAACAACATAGAACTACTATCCACTAAGGTAAAGATCTTGACGTGCCTCCAAATGATCACAAAACCCTAGAAATCAGGAACCCATCCCCAAAAATCCTAAGCCAACCACGTTGGAACGCCAGAGTCAGGTTAGATTTAGGAGATTTTGGATGCCGACTAGAACCAAAATGTTAACTAGAATGGTATGATAGCATGGAGAGATTTATGCTTGGAAGCAGATGTCTACTAATAGATAAGTTGAGTGTGTCGCCATTTGGCTTAAGTGATTGGCACTAATAAGATGAGGATGGTTACAAAAACAATGTTTAACTTAGGAATGACACTTAAAACCAAATGGGCGGAATTTAAAAGAAAGTCAAGAAACAACATGTCCCATCAGACCATTCACCAAACTTGTATCGAAAATTCAAAAAAAAAGTCATTCGGGATATGACTTACGTAAATGAGTATACCAATGAATTTCTAGTCCTCGACTAGACTAGATAATTGTAAGAAATATTATATGGTAGTATCCTGCTACTTAAATGGACTTTGATATTATATTAAGTACTAGCTCAACTGCATGATTATCAGGTGATGTAGACGGCGCATAGGGTTTGCACGTCTGTCGGCTATTAATAGGAAACCCTAAATGTATGCAAACGGTTTGAGCGATAATTGCACGAACTATGAAAAATAAACAACTTTAGTTTTTGCAAAGCACAAAAAGAACTATTTTGTTAAAAAGATTATTTTATTAAAAATGCTTCAATTTTAAATCCGGGAAAAGAAGGCCCGCAACTTTCGTTCTTTTCCCTTTGTCGTAGCAAAACGAAATTCGTGAACTCCAAATACGTTTTCGTTTGGAGTTTTTGACGTAACGTTCGCTGACAAAACCCAGGCGAAAACCCAACAATGAGTCCAATTAACCTAAGAGAAAATTAGACGCACACAAAGAAAGAGAAAGAATCAAGTTACCCACGGAAAGAAACGTCTTTCCGTAACCGAAGTCAACGGCGATCTCGCGAAGAATTCCTCGTCACCTTCGATCTCTCGCTCCAAGGTCGGTCGCTATCGCACATGGGCACCACGGAATCAATGCGCTCACTCACACACAAGTTGCTCCAATGAAATCTCAATCACTCTATTTTTTTGTGGGAAGCCACGATATCTCTAAACTGGAGACAACTCAAATTTTTTAACTATTCACGAAAGCAAACAGGTATCACAGCAAGCTACACATAATCATTTTCAACAGAAACAAAGACTGAACAGTAACATCAAACCGCAACTATTCATCTTCAACACCATTCGAAACTAGGAAGCCAAAGAATTTCAATTCAGGTTACTCAACGAATTTCAATTCAGGTTACTCAACGAATTTCAATTCAGGTTACTCAACGGGAAACACAATAAAGCCAATACAATATTCAACATCATCAATACATTCATCTTCTTCAACCTCTCTCACGGGAAATCACACGCAATTCAAGTCATTCAACGACTACTCTCAAATGGAAGCAAACTCAAGCAGAAATTTTCAACATTCAACCCCCGAAATACTACTACCAGTCCATATTTATAGGGTTTCGAACATGAAAAAAATAGAAATAATAATTAAAAAATGAACTTAGATCCCCATGTCTACCACGATAGGTGGAATCAACGGAGTCGTGGTTGGGGAGGTCATGGACAGGTGCTGGAATAATTGCTGAAATGGACGGGGAAGGAGTTGTGGCTGGCGGCTATGCTGGAACGCAGCTGATTTGGATGCCCAAACTTCGTGAGGAGGCTTGTGGCATATGGGTTGGAGCCCTGGCGGCATCGTGGGTAGAAAGAAGCGATGATCGAGCGTGAACTTCGCTAGGCATGAGGCCGGAAATAATGGAAACGCGTGTCAGTTGAGCTGGGGAAGGAGACTGAACCGAAATTACCTTAATCACATAACATTATATGTATATATAGTTTTATGTATATATATATATATATAAATAAATATTTTATCACATAAATTTTTTTTAATATATATATATATATATTAAAAGTGGACCAAATAAGTCAAAAATTGATTATTTTATAACTCGCAAAATGAATAAAATGATTTGTAAGGATTGCAAAGTCATACCAGGAGAAATTTTGACAACGCAACAAAGAATAGTGGTGTTAAATGTACAAATTAAATATAATAAATTTTTTAAAAAAAACGTTGCAAAAAAATCATTGGTAGAACTTGAAGATGGAAAAACTAGTTGATCAAGAATGCAGTTATGGAAAACCTAGTTGATCACCCTTATGTTGATCTTAATACCTCATGGGAAATTATGTCTTCATATTTAAGGATAAGTGGAAAGAACATGCTTGGAGTATCAAAAGGTCGTGCGTCAGTGGAAAGAGAAAGTGCAAGACAAAGTGAGGGCAAAGAGGGTCAGCTATAAATCACTCTACGCTTGTAGAAATGATGAAAACTTAGTCAGGTATAAAGTCGCCAAAAAAACTAAATAGACAGTAAGTAAAGCAAGAAGTCAAGCTTATGAAAAATTTTATAAGCGACTAGATACCAAAGATGGAGAGTGTAACATATATAAAATTGTTCGAGGTAGAGAAAGAAAGACAAGAGATTTAAGTCAAGTAAAATGCATAAAAGATGAGACATATACAGTTTTGACGGATGATGTGAATATTAAAGAGCGATAAAAAAAAAATTTTTATCAACTTTATAATGAAACAAAGGACAATGAATTGAACTTGGAAGAGTTGAGGCTCTCGGGGACGGAGTCGTAGTGGCCGGCCGCAACCTAAGTGTTCTTTCTGCGGAAAGGGCGAACACCTTGAGGCGACCTGCTACCTCAAACATTGTCTTCCTCCGCGTCCGACTGTTTCTATTACTTCCCCTAGTCCCTCTGCCACTCGTGTTGATCCTGACGAAGTCCTCCTCTAGCTCCAGCAACTTCACGGGATGCTCAGTAACCCATCTGTCTCCATTGCTTCCATCTCTAATGAAGGTATCGTTTGTCTACCCACTGGTCCATGCTAGATAATGGATTCAAGTGTCACTCACCATATCATCTCGTTGAAGTCGCCTCAATACTTAGATTCTTCATATCCTAATTGTATCACTGTGGCCAATGGCGCTACCGTTCCTGTCTCTGGCTCTGCGGATATTCCTCTGAATTCCTCTATATCTTTTCGCTCGGCTCTCCATGTCCCGGGCTCCCCGTTTAACCTGCTTTTCGTTAGTCGTCTCACTGTCGATTTGAATTGTTCTGTCACATTCACCTCTACTTCTTTTCTGATGCAGGATCGACGGACGCAGAGTATCATTGGTAAAGGACGGCTACAAAACGGGCTCTACCTTATTGATATTTCTCCTACCATCTTAGCATCAGTCTCCTCTGTTGATTGGCATCGGCATCTTGGGCATGCTCTCCTACCGGTCCTCAAGAAGACCCTTCCTAATATTTCTCTTCCGTCTTTTACGTGTGATTCATGTATTTCGGGAAAACAGCATCGTTCATCTTTTTTTCCTAATTGTACTCGGAGCTCCGCTCCTTTTATTTTAGTGCACTCTGATATTTGGGGCCCATACAAAATTCCTAGTATATCTGGCTATCGTTACTTTGTTACATTTATTGATGACTACTCTCGGACGACATAGTTATACTTACTACGTGATCGCTCTGAGCTTTCCTGTGTGTTCAGGGCTTTCGTTCTTGAAACTCGCACACAGTTTTCTAAGAAAATCAAAACTCTCTAAACTGATAATGCTCGCGAATACACTAGTCATGAATTTACGAAGATCTGTCGCAGAAGTCTGACAGCAGCTCTGGGAACTAGTATGGAAGAATCTCCTAGTGTCTCATTCTCAGCCTGAAAACAGTCAGTGGAAAAAGGAATAACTGCGGGTGACGTGCCAGTAACTGAATGAGTATTGGTGTGTCATGTAATGTGGCTCCTCACTAGCACTCACCAACTCAAAAGAATCAAATGGAGGAGAAGGGAAGGGAAAATCTACAGACTTATGCGGGTAATTGTGGAATAAAGTCAGACCGGCTACATTAAAAACTAGATGTGCTCCACAAACAGAAGGCATCTCAAGTTCATATGCATTTTGTCTCATCCGCTTTACTACTCGAAAGGGTCTAGTTATACGGTCAGCTAGCTTCTTTACGGTACCATAAGGTAACTGTTTCGGATTTAGCCAAACCATCACCAAGTCATCCACTTTGAAACTAGTAGTTTTTTGAGTTTGTTAGCTTGTGTTGCATATAAGTCATAAGTGTTATGCAATTTCGGCTCAATGTTTTTATGCAAATGTCATGCATACGCATGTACAAACTGACTAATCCTAAAAGTGGGTGACAGTGGGGCTAAGTCTAGAGGCACCAGTGTAGTGTGACTATGAACAACCTCATTAGGAGATAAACTCGTGGCTTATTTTTTGAATTATTATAAGCCAATTGAGTGTGCGAAAGAATTAGATTCCAATTTCCCTGGTGATCTCCTACCAAACAACTCAGTAAATTTCTTAAACTCTTATTTACGACTTCAGTTTAACCGTCGGTTTATGGGTGATAAGCGGTCAAAAATAGAAGTTTAGTCTCTAATAGTATACAGAGTGACTTCCAAAAATAACTGGTGAACTTAACATCTCGATCGATAATGAAAGTCTTAGATATTCCTCGATGCGTGACAACCTCTTTATAATAAATGCGGGCTATATGAGAGTCATCATATGTTTTGTTGCAGGGGATTAAATACGTCATTTTAGAAAACTAATCAACCACTACAAGAATGGAATCATGTTTCCTAAAAGTGAGTGGCAACCCAAGTACAAAATCCAAACTAACATTACCCTAAGGAATATTAGGCATCGGTAAAGGGTGTATACAATCCAGCGGGCTATTTATTTCCCTTCGCTACCTGACAAGTGCGGCAGCTACTGACAATCTGTGTGATAACCCGCTTCATCCCGGACCAATAGAATCGCTCCTCTACTAAGACTCGTCTTATCACGTCCAAAGTCTTATCACATGAGTACGCATCTGAGATAATATGAGGGTGACTTGAATAAGGACGTAGGCAACCCTATTCTCCGTTCCATTACAGTGCTTGAGAACAAAGGTGTACTCCTGTAAGCATGATACCCATTTCGCCTGTTGAGGGTTCAACTTCTGTTGTGAATTGATATAATGCAACGCCTGATGATCGGAGTGGAGAATAAATAGTGTCTCCAGTGACGTAAAGTCTGTACAATCGCATAGAATTCGCGCTCATAGTTAGAATAATTCAGCTTCGGTCCTGAGAGCTTTTCACTGAAAAATCCAACGGGGTACACCTCTTATCCCAACCCCAAAGGCATCACAGGATACCTCGAATACCTGACTGAAATCAGGGAATCTCAAAGCAGGTGCAGTGGACATCTTATCCTTGATAATCTCAAAGGCTCTAGTTATTGATGACGTCCACTAGAAACACCCCTTCTTCGTACACTCAATGACTGGTGTCATAATCGTACTGAAGTTCTTAATGAATCGACGATAAAAGGTGGCCAGTTCATGAAAGCTACGAAGAACGTGAATATTTTGAGGGGTAGGCCACTCACAAATCGCTCGAACTTTCTCAGGATCCATAGTGATGTCAGCGGAGCTCACTATATATCCAAGAAAGATAACAGACTCAACCATAAAAACGCACTTCTTCAAATAGACGTATAGTCGCTCGGCTCGCATGAGCTCGAAAATAGTACGTAGGATGAGTCAAGTGCTCACTCTCAGTCCAACTATATATCAAAATGTCGTCGAAATAGACTACTACGAACTTCCCAATATAAGGTTTGAAGACCTGGGTCATCATCTGAGCGAAAGTACTAGGGGCATTGGATAACCCAAAGGGTATCACAAGCCACTCATAAAGTCCTTCCTTCGACTTGAAGGCAGTCTTCCACTCGTCTCCCTCGCATATACGGATCTGATGATAACCACTATGAAGCTCGATCTTAGAGAAGATCGTGGATCCAGTCAACATGTCTAACATATCATCCAGTCGGGGTATCGGGAAACGATAATTCACAGTGATTTTGTTAACAGCACGACTGTCAACACACATACGCCAAGTACTATCCTTTTTGGGGGCAAGGAGGGCAGGCACCGCACAAGGACTAAGGCTATGGCAAATAAAGATTCGATCTAAAAGCTCTCTGATCTGCTTCTACAACTCCTCGCGGGCAGCAGGATTCATTCGGTAATGGGATAGATTGGGGAGGGCGGCTCCAGGAACAAGATCTATTGCGTGTTGAATAGACCTCATGGGGGTAACTCAGTCGGAAGCTCATCAGGGTGTATGTCCTGAAACTCCTCTAAGAGTCTCCTAGCATGTATAGAAATAGACTCGTACCTCTCTAATAACTCAGATGCCTGTAAGACCACGAAGGCATAATAGAATACACCATCGAAACTCTCTCGATGGAACTCAATGCCTCGTATAATGCTAAGATTCTTCTTCCTTTCAGTGGGAAGAAGAGATTCTTTCGCACTATGGCTTGCGCGGGATGCTAGTGTTGTGGGTTGCACTTGCACCGGGGTCAACACTACTCTCTTTCCATCCAGGAGAAAGGAGAAGGTGTTGGACCTACCATGTATGGCGACATCTCGATCGTACATGTGGCGCACATCCAAGTAACACGTGGCGCACATCCAAGTAACACGTGGCGCACATTCATAGGCATAACATCACACCAAATCTTATCAGAGTATGTACTGATAGTGATGGGCACTAAACATCTCCTAGTCACCGATAATGTAGTCTTGGTGACCTAAGCTACCTGAAATGGGGAAGGGTTTGTCCGCCTTAAAGTAGGCCTGGAAGATGTTCGTCCGCCAATAATCAGTGGATTCTTGTGGTGTAGATAACATGCATCTCGCCACTAGAACGTCGGGATCTATCTCCTCATCACTGGGTGTACCGTACACTTCATCGTTCAAGACGTGTGAGTCTCTCTCAACTCCAGCTTCTTCTACAGTCACCTCATGAATGACAAGCGTGTCTTTCCTCTTTGGACAATCCCTATATATATGGCTCATCTGTTAGCACTCATAACATCAGATTTGTGAAGGGGTCACAGTTCCCATGGGGGACTTTCCTTTCTGATCTCTCGTATAGGTCGAAGTAGGCTTCGATCCATTCTTCTTACCCTTAGGTTCTTCTATCTTGTAAGGAGTATTCGTTTTGGTATGAGATTTGAACCGGGAGGTTCACTTCTGGTGCTCTTCGATATCGATAGGGATAGATATGGTCTCAGCTGGGGAATAGTGGTCATATTGAATCAACTCATCTCGAATCTCGGGTCGTAGTCCACACTTAAATTTAGACAAGGTGTCTCGTGGGTGTTCAACCATGTTGCACCTAATCATAAGTTCCTTTATCTCAGCTAGGTAATCAGATACTGATTTGGACGCTTGACGTAATGACGTCAACTCGTCTTGTAGACGGATCAGATAGTGTTGGGGAATGTACTGCTCCTCCAATATGGCGTTCATGTGGGGTCAATGTCTGATGGGAGGGCGTCTGTTTCTCTCTAGACTACGCTCTTAACCTATCCAAAAGATTTTCGCTCGCCCAGATAATCTAATTTTGGCGAACTGAACTTTTTGGTCCTCCTCCATACAGTACCACTCAAAGTAGGTCTCTATGTCTATAACCCAGTCTGAAAAGACCTTGGGATCCATAAAACCATCATAAAGTGGCGGATCTAATTTCACAACTCGTGTGAGATCCAATCGTCTATCCCGGGGAGGATAGTCGAAATCACCATCGTAAGGATCACGATTGTCTCGACGCCATGGGGCTGGCGGTCGATGTCAATCTCTAGGAGGATCATCACGATGCATGGTCGGTATAGGCCGACGATGGTCTTGCGGACGCTCTTCTCTAGCTACTTCATTTTAGGATCTCTCCTGATAATGATCTCGCGTACCTAGGAAAGACTCTCATTGGGGTTCAGGAAAATTCCTCGGGAAATTCCTACCCTGGTCGTTCTCAAATTCATACCTATCTAAAGAATTTTTAACCTCTTCCTCTAAAAGGGGTTTCTCCTAAGTGTAGATCTTTCTACATAGTGTGGTGGGTCTTCGTGTCGTGGACGGACAGAATGCTCATCTCGAATTGGAGGTGGCATTGACGCTCAAGGGGTTACTTCTAAACAGTTTATCATAACATTAAGGTTTTGAAATCCTTCTCTCATTTGGTAGACGGCCTCGGTTAATGTCGTTATTTGGTGGACAAAAGGTAAAAATCACGGGGGCGGTTCATTCCCTTCATTTCCACAACTCGGTTGACCACGTTCAACTCGACGCATCTCCAAGTTTACCTCTAGAGGGTGTTCAGGTGGTGAATTGTGGTGTTGTGAACTCATACTCACTAACCTACCACTACTCAAATGCATGCAAACAAACAAGTAAAATGCAGATGTATGATTATGCTAAAAAAATTCTTTTTTCCTGAAAAATAAATTGCTATGCGGGGTTCCCTACTCTACGCAGGGCGAATTTCGAAACTTAGAAAATTTCGGAACCTAACTCTAATACCAAATTTATACAGGACGACGCGTAGGATTTGTGCACCCGTCGGCTAATTTTAGGAAACCCTAAATGTATGCAAATGGTTTGAACGATAATTGCACGAACTTTAAAAAATAAACAACTTTAATTTTTGTCAAGCACAAAAACAAGTATTTTGTTAAAAAGATGAATTTTTTTTTTAAATGAATCAATTCTAAATCCGGGAAGAGAAAGTTCGCAACTTTCGTTTTTTCCCCTTGTCGTAGCAAAACGAAAATTGTAAACTCCAAATACGTTTTTGTTTGGAGTTTTCGACGTAACGTTCACTGACAAAACCCGGGCGAAAACCCAACAATAAGTCCAATGAACTTAAGAGAAAATTTAGACGCGCACAAAGGAAGAGAAATAAGCAAGTTACCCGCGGAAAGAGACGTCTTTCCGTAACCGAAGTAGATGGCGATCCCACAAGGAATTCCTCATCACCTTCGATCTCAAGTTCCGAGGTCGGCCACTATCGCCCACGGGCACCACGGAAGCAATGCGCTCACTCACACACAAGTGGCTCCAACGAAATCTCAACCACTCTACTGTTTTGTGGGAAGCCATGAAATCTCTAAACTGGAGACAACTCAAATTTTCTAACTATTCATGGAAGCAAACATGTATCAAATTTATTCACAGCAAGCTACACTTAATCATTTTCAACAGGAAACAAAGACTGAACAGTAACATCAAACCGCAACTCTTCATCTTCAACACCATTCGAAACCAGGAAGCCAAAGAATTTCATTCCAGGTTACTCGACGGGAAACACAATACAGCCAATACAATATTCAACATCATCAATACATTCATCTTCTTCAACCTAACTCATGGGAAATCACACACAATTTCAAGTCATTCAATGACTACTCTCAAATGAAAGCAAACTCACGCAGAAATTTTCAACATTCAACCCCCAAAAAACTACTACCAATCCCTATTTATAGGGTTCGGAATAGAAAAAAATTGAAATAATAATTAAAAAAACGAACTTAGATCCCCATGTCTACCACGATAGACGGAATCAACAGAGTCGTGGTTGGGGAGGTCGTGGCCAGGTGCTGGAACAGTTGTTGAAACGGACGGGGAAGGAGTTGAGGTCGGTGGCTACGCTGGAACGCCGCTGATTTGGATGCCCAAACTTTGTGAGGAGGCACGTGGCAGACGCATTGGAGCTCTGGCGGCATCGTGGGTTGAAAGAAGCGATGGTTGAGCATGAACCTCGCCAGGCATGAGGCCGGAAATAGTGGAAACGTGTGCTAGCTGAGATGGGGAAGGAGACTGAACCAGAATTACCCTAATCACAAAACTTTAAATATATATATAGTTATATGTATATATATATATATATATATATATAAATATTCTGTCACATAAATTTATATATATATATATATAAATTTAGCATGTAGTAAGATCGGCGCTGGTTTTCACCATCAGACTTAGGTGAAGTTTCTAATATAGCATGTAGTAAGATTCATTACAAAAAAAAAAGATTTTTAGGCCTAGGCCTAGGTCTGATAGAGCAACTTTAGTCAATCACAAACATTGTATCTCCCATAATCAATTGTCCTATATGATACACTAGCACTTCTACCCCTGCTACTACCTTATCCAGGGGTAAAGAAATTCTCAATCCAACCCAAGAGTCTTTCGTTGTTTCAAATATATGGAGTCAGGACACATATCTTCTGAATATCCCTGTAGGAAGTTTGCAGCGACTGTAAGGCAAAGACAATTAAGAGCCAAAGTATAGAGTTTTAAGAGCCAAAGTACGGAGTTTTTTTGAAAAACTCTCCAGTCAAGACCTATGTTGTTAAAGGCGTGCCGAAGGCTCACCAGGCTCAAAGGTTTGCTCCATCGTGCACATTTTTTTCGCCTCTAGAGCATAAAAGTCGCGCCCGTGTGAGATTTTGTTGTAAACATTTTTTTAAAGGAAAGAATAAATGCAAGAACTCAATAGTTTTTAAATGACTTAGGCTGCGTTTGGCGTGACTTATTTGCTCCGGTGAGGTTGGACAAAAATGTCATTGTCATATCAAAATCTTATGCCCCAAACTAGTTTTTTTTAATAACGGTAGTAGCATTGTAATACCAGACATACAATGACATTTTTGTCCAACCTCACTGTAGAAAATAAGTTGTGTTAAACGTAGTCTTAGTGTTTGTGAAACATAATCAAGCGTTTAGAATTAGATATGATGTAAGTGATTAAGTTGATTCTATTTTTTAAGAGAGATAAAAGATGGTACTGAATGATTAATAAGTAAAATAGATGAAAATTTTGATCAAGAAGATGAATTGTTGTTTGATGTAGATTATTTAAAATAAACATGGTTATGCCTTGCTTTTTCAAGCGCGCGCCTGCGCTTTGAGTTTTTCTCCTAGGCTCCAAGACCTCTTTGCACCTTGGAGCGCCTTGAGCTTTAATAACTAAGGTCAAGACTGAATTTGTCGGGGATCTCGAAGTTAAAGGAGATGATATTAACCAGTTAGACAGTGTCGAACGACATAATATCCATACACCTAGACCTCCTACAGAATAGAAGTGGTTAAGACAACATATTTTACACTATAGCACACATTCAGGGACAATTTTTTTCCATCGCCATAAATAATGATAGTATGGATAACTTTGTCTCAGCACATGATAGAAAAAATAAAGTTAAAAATATAACTCTCCAAAAAACCCTATAGCCTCTCTTGGGTAACTAATGGTATGATCACTCTCATTACCCATCAGTGCTCAAAAGAATTTTTCATAGGTAGTACTTATAAAAATATAGTTTGGTGACATATTGTGACTACAGAAATCTGGCACATTCCCTTTGGATGACCTTTGATATATGAAAGGCATGTGATCCACAATGGAAGAAGGAACTCTCACCCCTTTGAGCAAGATGGTTGCAGGATACTCTTTTTACCCTACAAGAATAGGTGTGCTCAAGATAGCTGAAAAGTCCTTTACACTACCTAGTAGCACCAACCCACATTTATATATGTAATATTTGAATTTATGATTCTACATGTACCCATTTCCAAGAAGAGATGAAGGATAGCAAGGACATTTTACATGTTAGTTTTCCTAGATACTACAACTAACAGAGTTGAGATTCCTACTCGGTTACACCCCTTTATCAATGAGTTCACAGACATTATGTCTGACGAACGACTTGATCACCTTCCTGGCATGAGGGACACACAAGGGACACAGCACAATATCGACCTTATGTCAGGGGTTAGCCTGCCTCACAAAACACATTTGTATGTGCCCTAATGAGGAGCTCCACAGGTAACTTACAAGCATGATAAGGAAAGGCCACAACAGGGAGAGTATGAGCCCATAAGACGTTTTCGCACTCTTAGGCACCGTTTGGCGGGGCTTATCCGCCACGGGGCTGCAAACGAGCCGAACTTGAGTCGAGCTCATCAAAAATTGTCGGCTCGAGCTCGAGCTGATTTTTTTTTTTGAGCTCGAGCTCGACGAACCTGTGTTCAATGGGGCTCAAACTCAACGAGCTCGACTCAGCTCGACAAGCTTGGTGAGAATAATTTTAAAAAAAAAATTACATATAAATACATATTATAAATATATTAGTATAATAGTATTTTTATTATCAATATTTTATAATACATATAATAAATAAAAAAAGCTCGCGAGCTCAGGAACAAGAGGCACTGGGCTTGAGCTCAGCTCGAATCAAAGCTCGAGCTCGACATGCTCGAGTTCGAGTCAAGTTTCTTTTGAGCTGCCTCATCGAGCTCTCGAGCAGGCTCGACTCAACTTGCACCCCTACTCAAGTGGACAACATTGCTCGGTCGCAGCCCTGCGCCGTTTGGAGGGACCGCGACCGGGCCGCGGGGATCATCCCCGTCGCTATAAAGACTGAATTTTGCGCGGTTTTCATCGGCACCGCGCGGACCGCGTTTGCGGTTGTGCGGAGCGGATGAGAATCTGTGCCAAATGAGGCCTAATTAGTTCCAAAAAAGATGGAACTTATTATTTAACGCATGTTAATGTAGGCTGCAACTAGGGTTTTACAAAAATACTTTTTTTTATGCGAATAAATTTATTTGTTATAGGCGAGATACTTTAGAAAAGAAGGGTTTTAGGTTGAGCACGGCAAAGACAGGGTATATGGAGCTTAAATTTAGTAGTGCAAGAAGGACGCATGACTTCGTTATTAAGTTGGGTGATCGAGATATTTCCCGTATTGAGTGTTTTAAATATCTTGGATCGATAGTTCAAAAAGACGGAGGTATTGATAAATATGTGACACAGAATCCAAGTGGGTTGGTTGAATTGGAGAGGCGTATCATGGATCTTATATGATCGTAAAGTACCACTAGAACTTAAGGGTAAGTTTTACCATACTGCAAGTAGACCCGCGAAGCTCTATGGTTCTGAGTGTTGGGCAGTGAATTGTGTACATGAGCAAAAAATGGGAGTTGCGGAGATGAGAATGCTTAGGTGGATGTGTGGACACATGAGATTGGATAAAATTAGGAATGAATGTATCAGAGATAAGACAAGAGTAGCATCAATTGTAGAGAAGATACGAGAAGCTTGTCTAAGATGGTTTGGACACGTACAAAGGAGACCACTAGAGGCACCTGTTAGGCATTGTGAGAGTCTAGTCATTAGGCATGTTAAATGAGGGAGAGGTAGACCAATAAAGACTTGGAATGAAACTATAAGGAAAGACATGATGTACTTAGGCAGACTCGACTCGACCTGGACCCCTACTCAAGCGGACGGCATTGCCCGGTCGCAACCCCGCGTCGTTTGGAGGGACCGCGACCGGGCTGCGAGGATCATCCTCGTCGCTATAAAGACCGAATTTCACGTGGTTTTCATCCGCGCCGCGTGAACCGCGTTCGCGGTTGTGCGTAGCGGATGAGAATCTGCGCCAAACGAGGCCTAATTAGTTTCAAAAAAGTTGGAACTTATTATTTAACGCATGTTAATGTAGGCTGAAACTAGTGTTTTACAAAAATACTATTTTTTATGTGAATAAATTGATTTGTTATCGGCGAGATACTTTAGAAAAGAAAGGTTTTAGGTTGAGCAGGGCAAAGACGGGGTATATGGAGCTTAAATTTAGAAGTACAAGAAGGACGCATGACTTCGTTATTAAGTTGGGTGATCAAGATATTTCCCGTATTGAGTGTTTTAAATATCTTGGATCGATAGTTCAAAAAGATGGAGGTATTGATAAAGATGTGACACATAGAATCCAAGCGGGTTGATTGAAGTGGAGAGGCGCACCATGGATCTTATGTGATCGTAAAGTACCACTAAAACTTAAGGGCAAGTTTTACCGCACTGCAATTAGACCCACGATGCCCTATAGTTCTTAGTGTTGGGCAGTGAATTGTGTACATGAGCAAAAAATAGGAGTTGCGGAGATGAGAATGCTTAGGTGGATGTGTGGACACACGAGATTGGATAAAATTAGGAATGAATGTATCAGGGATAAGACAAGAGTAGCATCAATTATATAGAAGATACGAGAAGCTTGTTTAAGATGGTTTGGACACGGACAAAGGAAACCACTAGAGGCACCTATTAGGCGTTGTGAGAGTCTAGTCACTAGGCATGTTAAACAAGGGAGGGGTAGACCAATAAAGACTTGGAATGAAACTATAAGGAAAGACATGATGTACTTAGGCATTAGTGAGATTATGACAAAAGATATGGTACAATAGGGACAAAAAGATCCATATAGCCGACCCCACTATAGTGGGATAAAGGCTTGAGTGTTGTTGTCGTTGTAGGCTGAGCGGGCCAACTCGACTATTCGCGTGCAAAATCACTATCGACTCTTGGACTTTGAAAAGATTGATAATATTATTTGAAATTTAACTTTAAAACGTTTAACGGAATGACTCAGAACGAGATCCATACGACAACAAACATAAGCCGCAATAATAATTTATGGGATAACGGAAATTAAGATGGTGTGAACGGTCAAAGGCAAGCTATAATTATTTAATTACATTGCATAAAATTAAGCTAACCAAAGAGGAGCAAGGATACGGTAAGGATATAGCAGCCAGAATTGTGCGCTCCAAATAAGGGTGCAAGTTGAGTTGATCCGGCTCGAAAGCTCGATGAGCCGGCTCGAAAAAAGCTCGACTCGAGCTCGAGACTGTGGAGCTCGAGCTCGACGAGCTCGAGCTCGATTACGAGTCAAGCTCGAGCTTGAATATTATTGTTCATGAGCTCGCGAGCCGGCTCACGAGCTTTTTATTCCAATATTTTTAAAAAAAAATTAAAAATATAAAGAAAATCGGGCTCATGAGCTAAAAAGCTCGTGAGCAGCTCGAGCTCGTGAGCAGCTCAAGCTCGCGAGCTCGAAGCTCGCGAGCTCGAAGCTCGAGCTCGGGCTCGATAGGCGGGCATTGAGCTCAAGCTCGAGCCAGTACAACATGAGCTCGACGAGCTCGAGCTCGAGCTTGGAAATTTTGCCAAGCTCGACTCGTTTGCACCCCTAGCTCCAAAGCTTCTCACGCAGCGGAAGACGACGTCCTGACAGATGGTTGATGGAGTGACAGATGATTGATGGAGTTCTGATCGTCGAGGGTCCTGGCTGGGTCGCCGGAAATAAGAGTTGAGGTCGACGACACCGAGTTGGAGTACGGCCCTTCCGCGAGGTCGGGATTGGACGGCGTCAGAACCTGGAAGGTTGGCGACAGGGTTCGATGGCTGGCGGTTGAGGAACAGATTCTTCCAGGCATCTTCAATTGATCACAAGGCCGCGTGTGGACGGCGTTAACGGATCGGTAAGCAGAACTACGAGCGGCGAGGGTTCCATTAGGAGAGGTCGTCGACGGGCTTGAGGTGGCGTCATACATTCACTGGCTAGCTTATCCAGCCGATATGCCGACATGCTGGGAAGGGATTCGTAGGCGGCTGTAGAGGGGGCGACTTCCGTCGACAATACAGAGGAAACAAGGATTTCTCGTTTCTCTGTAATTTTTTGACTCACTTTTCATGAGCAAAAGGGGTCTTAATATAAAGGATTTTTTAGGCTTGCTCCTTTTCAATTTGTTTCCAAAAAATAGATTTCCAATTATGATGTGGCCAATTTTATCTCCAAATTATTCTCCACAATATATTCTTCTAAATATAGCCACAACATTTGGAAAATTTTCAGATGTTGTTCATATTCTCATATATTGGAATTTTTCTCTATTAAATTTTATGCTTCTTTTTAAATAATTTAAGCTTGATTTTTCCATACTAACTATCCTAATTTACCAGACCATTAATTTAGGGTCCTACTGGGATGAGCCGAACAAATTCAAATATATAGGTGCGCGAGAAAAAATGAAATACATGATAATAAATAAAAGTATAACAATAATAAGATCCATAACGCATGATGGCGTCGCGCATCCTTGAATGCAACGGAGGATGCATCAATTCCACCAGGGTTGAGAGAGCTCGACCCCGACGAGAACTCGCAATGACCGGCAACGAATAGATCTGTTGTCATCGTTGGTGCTAAGTCGGGTGGTATGTCTGAGGCCTCGACAGGTGGCTTGATGTGCTTCTGAACTTGAATTAGATCAATCATGTTGCAATAAACAAACACCAAATCTTCCTTTGAAAAATACAACACATGGCGATAACGACCGGCCGTAAATTTATACTTTTCAAAGATTGCTCGCAACTTTTAGCAATAAATTTATGCAACTTTTGTAAATAATTTATATAAGCTTGCGCATCGAATGAAATACGTTCATGGAAATGGAGAGGATGGCGGGCATGCAAATGGGTAATAAAAGCACATATATAATCTCGAAAGGAGATTTATTAGGAGGGCAAATTTTATAATTATATGAGAATTGTGCTTGTAGAAGTACAAGGTCCCCATGTTTTAAATTTGTCCTAGTTATACACTTAAGAAGGCCCCTCGGACTATTATCAACGACCTTAGTCGACCCATTAGTCAGGGTGTGATAAACGTTACTATACTCGAGTTTGGTTCTCCGTCGATCCCATAGTGTGCTCCAAAAATATAATAGAAATTTTTTTTTTGGTATAACACCCCAAATCCACTAATATTCAAATGATTGTGAGGTGAAACAAAGGCACAGTCTCTAAATATGAAATCAACAGAGTGGGGTGTGTCGAGTGAATGTTCATTAGATATAGTATAGGAAAACAGAGAAATATAAGGTGGCAGTTTGGGAATCGATAAATGTGGGATGAGCGACACATCTGGGTCACGAGTTACTACATGGGGTGGGGGTCATGTGGGAGTGAGGCCAACAGTAATGTGAAGTCAATAAAAAGTGAACTAGAATGCGTAGAGATCCTCTTGTGGGCTCTTGAAATAAAGCAGTTCTTCTGGGAGAGGAATAATCGTGTGTCCATTGTGCTCGAAGGAATGAGAGTTTCTTGTGTCGTCGTGCATGACAGGTCGATCGTACTGTCAAGATCTCCCTAGCAGGATGTGACAGACAACCATGGAAGCAATATGACACAATACTCTATCTGAATATGTCTCCCTATAGAAAACTCTACTATATAGTAGTGAGTAACAGGCATAGTCAAATGACTATTGACTTCGGATAAGCTGTAGGGTTGTTCTAACGGATGTATCTCAAGCACTAATTTGTCAACCATACGTTACTACCATTATCGATGATAATGGAACAAAATTGTCCCTGGATGTATGCAGTAGTGCGAAAAATATTGTGCATCCTATGGTCATCCTCGGTAGACTCACAAGGGGTGATCAGGCTATAACTTAAGATGCAGATTAAGTGTTCGGCATGTTTGTCTTCCACTTCTATGACATCCTCAGTCTCATGGCTCAGGCTCAGGGTGAGATTCATTAACATAAACACCATACTCAGGTTCTCGTCTATCAGCGGAATCAATAACAGCAATAGAATGACGTCGCGGGGACTCAAGCAATTTATGCCCCGTCTCCATGCACTCGAAGCATCGGAATACTCCAGTATTGGGCTTAGCCCCAATACTCTCCTTTCCCTTGGAGGGAATAGTGGGTGGGGTCGGAGTCTCGATATTAACGAGAGGATGTGGGGAATCCGAGATTCTAGCAATGGTGGTAGTGGTGGCGCTCGATGTAGATCTATAAGTAGACCTAATTCCAAATGTCTGTTTCTATAAGGACTCCACTCTACGAGCTCTACTAGAGACTTCCCCTAAATTTGGATAAATGTGCAACTCTAACTGATCCCGTATGGAATAACATAACTCATTTAGATAACAGGATACAATCATGTCATCATCCTCACAAAGGTCTAGTCTCGACTGTAGGACAAGGAACTCATCAGTGTACTCATCTACCGATGATTTCCCTTGTCATAGATTATGGAATCTACAATATTTAGTTTGGAGATAATCATGGGGAACGTACCGCTTCCTGAGTTGAGCATTGAATTCATTCCATGTTGAGGCAACCCTAAATTGAATCTAGAGCGCTCTAACTGTCCCCACCAAACCAAAGCGGATAGTTTTAGCCTAAGAACGGTATACTCTACTTGCCTAGTTGGAGGTAATTGCTTCCAAAGCAGGAAGCAATCCATCCTATCACACCAATCTAAGCAACCCTCGAGCCCTAACTGTCCCTCAAAATCGCTGACATCTAATTTATCCATAAATCCCAACGAGGCAGCTCTCTTGGGTTATGGACTACAGGTTCGAAAGGTCGTGGATTCGGGTTTTCTAGTTCCAAGCTCCTTTTATTTGCATAGTGCTCAACTTGGGCTGGTGGATTTAGTCTTAGGTGTTAGTTGGCCTCTAAAGTATTAACGCTTGCACGTAATCCAGTGAGCACTTGACCTACGTTTCTCTGATTCTTATTGACACTGGTGGTAATGCTTCAATTGATTTTGTTAGATGTTGAATTTGTGTACTCAGAGCAGGTACGTTATCTTCTACTTTTCTCACACGATTTTTCATTAAAATAAGTGGAGGTTAACATTTTCAGAAAAATATAAAATGATTTTAAGAAAATGATAATTTTAAAATTATTTTTTATTATTTTAAAATAGAGATTTAAATTTGAAAATAAAATAACGAATTTAAATTAAAAGGACATCTAATAAAACACTTTTTTCTTTTTGAAAATAGATTATAAAAATTCAGAAAATTTTAAAAAAAAATTTTGTTTTTTTCCTAAAAAATATATATATTTGAAGCGCGGATCGCTTGATTCACGATAGGAGCGAATCAAATAGCTCTGATACCAAACTGATGTAGGCTAAAATTAGGGTTTTACAAAAATACTATTTTTTATGCGAATTAATTTATTTATTATAGGCCGAGCGGGCCAACTCGAGTTTTCGCGAGCAAAATTACTATCGACTTTTGGACGTCGAAAAGATCGATGATATTTTCTAAAATTGAACTTTAAAGCGTTTAACGGATTGACTCAAAACGATATTCGTATGACCATGAGCATAAGCCACAATAATAATTTATCGGATAACGGAAATTAAGGTGGTACGAACATTCGAAGGCAAGCTACGACTATTTAATTAGATTGCATAAAATTAAGCTGACCAAAAAGGAGCAAGGATACGGTATGGATATAGAAACCAAAAGGTGCGCTCCAAGGCTCGTCGTGCAGTAGAAGACGTCGTACTGACAGATCGTTCATGGAGTTATTGTCGTCGAGGATCCTGGTTGGGTCGCCGAAAGGAAGAGTTGAGGCCGATGGCACCCAGTTGGAGTATGGCCCTTCCGCGAGGAGGTCGGGACTGGACGGTGTCAAATCCTGGAAGGTTGGCAACGGGGTTCGATGGCTGACGGTTGAGGAATAGATTCTTCCAGACACCTTTAGTTGATCACAAGGACCACGTGTGGACGGCGTTAACGGGCCGTGAGCAAAACTGAGAGCGGCGAGGGTTCTGTTAGGAGAGGTCGTCGACGGGCTTGAGGTGGTGTCGTACGTTCCCTGGCTGGCTTCTCCAACCGATATGTTGACGTACTAGGAAGGGATTCACGGGTGGCTGTAGAGGGGGCGACTTCCGCCGGCAATACAGAGGAAATGAGGATTTCTTGTTTCTCTGTAATTTTCCGACTCTCTTTTCAGGAGCAAAAGGGGTCTTAATATAAAGGATTTTCTAGGTTTGCTCCTTTTCAATTTGTTTCCCGTTAGAAAAGACATCGTAAAAGCCCACCTAATGGCCCATTTAGTCTTTCTTTTTCTCTTGTTGTATTAGTCTCACACCATATATATGGGACTCCTCTCTCCTTCTCCCTCCTATATATATGTACTCATACATTGTATTTACACACTAAACAAGGATATACAAGGTTTACTGGTTTTTCTTCATTGATCGTGCTCTCTTCTCTACATGGTATCAGAGTCATCGGTCCTCCTTGAGCGGTCTCTGATTTCTTAACCGCCACTCCTTGGGTGGTCTCCTCCTTTCTTCTTTCTGCGGGCTCGGTGAGTTTCCATCTGAACGAATAGAACTCTTATATTCGCTCGATACTCAACGAGTTTCTCTTTCCGCACGCTCAGCGAGCTGCCTTATTGCCGGATAGATTTTCTTCAATTTGCTTGGTACTCGACGAGTTCCTCACTTCTCTCCTCCTGATTCTCGTATTTTTCCAGTGCATTTATAGCCTCTGCTGTTGGGACCCGCGTCTCTGTCCTCCCGCAATCTATTTTTTTGAGTCCTCTGCGGTTTCTTCTTTTTGATCGCATGGATTATCCCTTCTAACCGCGGCGAGATGTCTTCTTACTCCCGCGGTTTACTCACTCAGCCTCTCGGAGCGCGGTCTATCTAACCGCGTAGTCTACCTACTCGCGTGGTCTATCTACTCGTGTGGTTTGCTCGCTCAGCCTCTCGTGGTAGCCACCTCTGCGGAGTGCGGTCTATCTACTAGCGCGGTTTGCTCGCCCAGCCTCTCGTGGTCGCCACCTCTGCTGTTTTTCATCTTAACCGATGCGGTCTTCTTGCTGCTTGGCACGGTCTGGCTTCTGTCGCTGTTTCTTGGTCTCTCTAGCCGCTGCTCGTGCCAGGTGGTCTCCTTGCTTAGAGTTTTCTTCTGGCTTGCCCGTGTGTTGCGGATTGTCGGTCTGTGTCTCTAACCGCATCCTTCTCTCTTGCCGACTTCAACTTCAGTTGTGCGGCTTGCTCTTCGCCTTCTCTTCGGCTTTCTGGTCGTCGTTCTCTGGCCGCATTCCTTGCCGCCTTCCCGTCGGGTGTACCCGCCTGGTTATTCGTGCGGTTTGCTCGCCTTGACCGGCTAGCCATCCTGTGTAACCGGTTGCCCTCTTGCTCATGGACTCTTCTACTGTTACCTTTTCTTCTGCGGCGGGAGCTACTCCTGTTCCTAAATTCCGTGACGAGTTATACATCACTATTATCTCTCTGACAGAAAAAAAAAATTTGTTGAGTGGGTGCATTCGGTTCGTCGGGTTCTTCAATCCAAAGGATTTTTGCATCACTTAACACTCGCAATCCCTACTGATGATTGGCTTCGTAACGATGGGCGCGTTCAAACATGGTTTCTCAACTCTCTTGATGGTGAATCTTACCGCATGGCCATGCATCACGAGACGGTCAAAGCGATGTGTGATGAGCTTCATTCTCTTTACTCTGGCAAGGACAGTCTCCATCATCTGTATGACATCATTACTGGTCTTCAAACTATTGACATCGGCGGTACTACTGACTTAACCTCATTTGTTGTTCAATCCAAGACACTAGTTGAAGCTTGGATTCAGCATCAGCCCCCGACTTTAGACCTCGCTGCCCAGCGCGTTCAAAAGGAAGCAGACGATATTGCCATGATGATGGCTCGGGTCCTGCCTCATCTTCAGAGTGTTCGGGCTCAGATCCTCTCGTCTGTTGTGACTCCATCGTTCTCTGATGTGTGTTATATGCTACTCAAAGTCTCACCGCCTCCTGATACTACTGGACCTCCCTCCTCGGCCCTTCTCCAATACTCATATGTGCCATTACTACCTCTCCCTCCTACTCATGAAGGACGTTCAGGCTCTCGGGGATGGGGTCGTGGTGGCCGGCCACGGCCTAAGTGTTCTTTCTGCAGAAAGGACGAACACCATGAGGAGACCTGCTACCGCAAACATGGTCTTCCTCCGCATCTGACTGCTTCTGTTGCTGCACTCAGTCCCTCTGCCACTCGTGTTGATCTTGACGAAGTCCGCCTCCAGCTCCAGCAACTTCACGGGATGCTCAGTCACCCGCCTGCCTCTGTTGCTTCCGTCTCTAATGAAGGTATCACTTGTCTACCCACTGGTTCACGCTAGATAGTGGATTCAGGTGTCACTCACCATATCACCTCGCTGAAGCCGCCACAATACTTGGATTCTTCATATCCTAAGTGTATCACTGTGGCCAATGGCGCTACCATTCCTGTCTCTAGCTCGGCTGATATTCCTCTGAATTCATCTATATCTCTCTGCTCGGCTCTTCATGTCTCGGGCTCCCCGTTTAACCTGCTTTTTGTTAGTCGACTCACTGGTGATTTGAATTGTTCTGTCATATTCACCACTACTTCTTTTCTGATGCAAGATTGACGGACGCAGAGTATGATTGGTAAAGGACAGCAGCAAAACGGGCTCTATCTTCTTGATGTTTCTCCTGCCATCCTCTCATCAGTTTCCTCCGTTGATTGGCATCAGCGTCTTGGGCATGCTCCCCTATCGGTCCTCAAGAAGGCCCTTCCTGATATTTCTCTTCCGCCTTTTACGTGTAATTCATGTATTTTGGGAAAACAGCATCGTTCATCTTTTCATCATAATTGTACTCAGAGCTCCGCTCCTTTTATTTTAGTGCACTATGATGTTTGGGGCCCGTACAAAATTCCTAGTATATCTGACTATCGTTACTTTGTTACATTTATTGATGACTACTCTCGGACGACATGATTATACTTACTACATGATCGCTCTGAGCATTCCTTTGTGTTTCGGGCTTTTGTTTTTGAAACTTGCAAACAATTTTCTGACAAAGACAAAACTCTTCGAACTGATAATGCTCGCGAAAACACCAGCCATGAGTTTGCCAATATCTGCTCTGAATTCGGAATTATTCACCAGACTTCATGTGCCTATACTCCGCAACAAAACAGCGTCTCCGAACGGAAAAATAGACACCTCTTTGATGTTGCTCGCTCCCTCATGCTTCAAATGCATGTCCTCAAAGTATATTGGAACTTTGTTCTTTCAACAGCATGCTATCTCATTAACCGTCTCCCTTCCTCCGTTCTTCAAAATGTTACTCTGTTTAATCTCCTCTTCCCGTTTACTTAATTGTTCTCTTTCACGCCTCGCATCTTTGGTTGTACTTGTTATGTTCATGCACTTGGTCCGCCTTCGGACAAGTTGGATCCCCGGGCAACTAAACAAATGTTTGTTAGATATTCTCGTACCAAGAAAGGTTATGTTTGTTATTCTCCTACTACACGCAAGGTGACCGTCTCTGCTGACGTTACTTTCGAGAAGATCAACCATACTTCAACGCTCCAAACCCATCTCTTCCACCCCAGTCTTTGCCAAGACCTGTCATCGCAGTTACCTCTCCTCCACCCCCACTTCTACCTGATCTAGCTCCCGTTCTTCAAAAAGCCCCTCTTATTTGTGTCTATACTCGTCGCTCTCCTCGCTCCGCCGCCCCAATGCAGTCGGCTTCGACCTCTGACACTCTGCGAGCTGCTGATCAAACACCAGCCTCCACCGCTCATCCCATGGAAAATTATGCGTCATTACATCGCTTGTCCCTGCGCTTCATACCTTTGCTACTTCCCTATCTTCTGTTTTTATCCCTAACTCTGTGCAGTTGGCTCTCTAACACTCGGGCTGGCAGGCATCCATGGACGAAAAAATGACAGCCCTCTGGGTTAACCAGACGTGGAATCTGGTTCTTCTTCCTCCAGGTCAGACTACTGTTGGTTGTAAATGGGTATTTGTCATCAAGTATGTTGTTGATGGGACAATTGACCGTCTTAAAGCCAGGCTGGTGGCTCATGTATTTACTCAACAACAGATCTCGACTATGAAGAAACATTCTCTCTTGTGGCCAAGCTTAACACAGTTTGTGTTCTCCTTTCAGTGGTTGTGCATCGTCAATGGCCTTTACATCAACTAGATATCAAGAATGTCTTTCTAAATAGCGATCTACAAGAAACAGTCTACATGTAATAACCTCCGGGGTTTGAAACCACGAGGGAGTCGAGGGCTTGTCACCTCAAAAAATCAATTTATGGTCTCAAACAGTCCCCCCGGGCATGGTTCGACAAATTCAGTAGGGCTAAGCGAGAGGTTGGTTTTACTCGAAGCTCAGCAGATTTCTCTCTATTTACTCGACATCACACAACAGGCAATGTTCTCCTCTTGGTGTATGTCGACGACATCCTAATCACAGGCAATGACTCAAAGGGAATACAAATGATCAAACAACACTTGTGCTCTGTTTTTCAAATAAAAGATCTGGGGAACCTCCGATACTTTCTCGACCTTGAGATTGCGAGACGTCCAGATGGCTTTGTCCTATCTCAACGGAAGTACTGTCTCGACCTCCTTCAGGATGTTGGTTACTCTAAATGCAAGTCGACCAAAACTCTCATGGATGTCAATTAGAAGCTTTGTGTTGGGGGCTCAGATACAGATCCATTTCTTTCAAATCCAGAATACTATCGACGGCTTGTTGGAAAACTAATTTACCTAACAGTCACAAGACTGAACATATCCTTTGTTGTTGGAGTTGTCAGCCGGTTTATGCACTCTCCTCGGATGTCTCATCTACAGGTCGTCGAACGCATCCTGAGGTACCTAAAAACAACCCCTGGTCAAGGACTGGTATACAAAACCTCCTCTACTCCTACTCTAACTCTGGTTGCGTATTCAGATGCAGATTATGATGGATCCCTGGATGATCGGCACTCTACCAGCAGATTTTGTACCTACTTGGGAGGACATCTTGTTACCTGATGCAGTAAGAAATAAGATGTGGTTGCTCGATCTTCAGCTGAAGATGAGTACCGTTCAATGGCGTATGTTGTATCTGAGCTTACTTGGCTCGAAAGTCTCCTAGGAGATATGGGAGTAAAAATTTCCTCACCAGCTATCTTACTCTGTGATAGTCAAGCTTTTATACACATAGCTAAGAATCCGGTCTTCCACGAAAGAACAAAACACATTCAAGTTGATTGTCACTTCACTCGGGAGAAAGTTCAAATGAAGAAATTGGAATTTAGACATGTTCCGACTACTGACCAAGTCGCGGATCTTCTTACTAAGGCCCTGCCTAGTACTCTATTCTATAAGTTCTTATCCAAGTTTGGTGCCTACGACTTGTGCGCTCATGCTTGCGGGGGAGTGTTTGAAAAGACATTGTAAAGGCCCACCTAATGGCCCATTTTGTCTTTCTTTTTCACTTGTTGTATTAGTCTCACACCATGTATATGGGACTCCTCTCTCCTTTTTCTTCTTATATATATGTACTCATACATTGTATTTACACACTGAACAAGAATATACAAGGTTTACTAGTTTTCCTTCATTGATCGAGCTCTCTTCTCTACATTTCCAAAAAGTAGATTTCCAATTATGATGTTGCAAACTTTGTCTCCTAATTATTCTCCACAATATCATCTTCTAAATATAGCCTCATCATTTGGAAACTTTTCAAATGGCGTCCACATTCTCATATATTGGATTTTTTTCTCTATTAAATTTTATGCCTCTTTTTAAATAATTTAAGCTTGTCTTTTCTGTCTTAACTACCCTAAATTACCGGACCATTTATTTAGGGTCTCACCGGGTGGTCGAACCGATGAGCCGAACAAATTCAAATACATAGGTGCGCAAGAAAAAAAGAAATACATGACAATAAATAAAAGCATAATAATAATAATAAGATCCATGACGCATGATGGCGTCACGCGTCCTTGAATGCAACGGAGGATATATCACACGCGTTCAACAGCAAAGCAATAAATAAAATTACTATGAGCTCATGTGTGTAGGTTCGAATGTGTGGTTAGCGAAGAAAATCGATGCAGAATATTATGGCTTTGGGGGACATGACGTTTAGGCGTAACAAATGGTTGTTGGAGGGATGTCATTATAAAGGAAAAGAAGGGTGTTGTGATGAAGGAAGGAAAGAGGGGTGGTTATACGAGAAGTAGGCAGCTCGGCTCTATTGAGTAAGGGGTTGTTGGAGTTAAGAAGGACTGGGAAAGGTGGTTGAGAGAGCAGGAGGCACTAGGCTAGTAGTGGGAGAACTGGGATGTCAATGGACAAGGGTTGGGAAGCTTGGCATCATCTTGTGGTAGATCTAGGAGGCACGCATGCCGCTGGTTTCGAGGCTCGAGGAGTACGAGGGTTTTTAAGGGTTGTGGGTATGCAAGCGGTGGTGGCTTGGCTTCACACCAAGAGAGGTCCCTCAGAATTGGCACCGAGGGGCACAGATTCGCACCGTGAGTGACCGAGTCGTATTCTTTTTATAGAAAATCTATGATGCAAAGCTAGCCATTAGTATGAGCATAAATACGAGATATTAGGTAAAATAAATCGGATAGCTCAAATAGTTCAATCTTATCATTTAATCTAACCCTCAAATATCACTCAAAAAACTTTACAAAAATCATTAAAAATCTGAAAATAAAGCCGGTCATATCTGCAGGCTCCAATCGTCCAGATGGCGATCCTATAACAGGCGATAGTGAGAAACAACCCTGAACGGGTTCCGATGCACGTTATAAGAGTAACGCAGTTGATTCCTCCCACTTTGCAGATTCAGGTTGAAACATTAATTTACTGATAAAGAGAGACAGACATAATTGATTTAAGATTGTGATCAAATTTTTTTTGGAACCAGTTTAATTCTTGGTGAATGTACATAAATTTCAAGGGGAAGCAAAAGAAAGATAACAGTTTATACCATCGCGTGTCCAATTTATCCGACATCTTGAGCAATGGATTAGATCAAATGCTTCACTCGGATAAAGCAACCTGTGTGTTGCAAACACTGCTACCATCGCAGGTACACCGCGCTCAAGAGCAAACTGAATCTGGTTCTCATGAACATCTTTTGGAGCTATTGACATGGTGATCACATTTTTCAAAAATAAATATGCACCAAAACTTGCTACACCGCATCCAACATCAAGAACAACTCTTATATGAGAACCAAACACAATATCGGGAACCATCTGCATAAGAATATATTGGATGATACATAGTTTAGTCAGAAAATATGCAATGTGAAATTATATAATATTCTAATCTGTTATGACTGAGAGCATTTGAAGAAATTAAACAACCTCAGAGATTTGAGTTAAATACTGATTTGCTCCATGTATGAACTGAGTTCCTCCTCCTGGAAATTTAAACTTATCATTATCCCTTCTGATCCAATTTTGCCCTCCTTTATCTTCAGCCAAACGTGTATGGGGGACATTGTTGAACCACACCTATAATCACTTTTTTATTTAAAAAACATTCTCTATGAGATAGGAAAATTTTTAGATACGTTCTAATTGAAATCAATTCAGAAGACAAGGTAGCAGTTTCATCCCCTATAAAAATAACTCTATTGTTCAGTAGCCAGCCAACACATAAATAAAACCTTCCCAACATACTCTGTCATGGCATGATGCATGTACACATGTTAACCCTATCAAGTAATGATGCAACCTGTGTCACATCTTTGTACATATTTATGTTATTATTATTTCCAGTATATTTTTGTAGTGCATGTTGACGCAGGGCGAATCTATAGGCGACGGATAAACTGTGACCTAACCTTACATGTTATGCAGATCCGACGGTTAGATCACAAATTAGATAATAAATACTATCATCTCACGCAGAATATTGAAAGCAAGATACAAATAATTTATTAGGACAAACGAGCTTAGACTTTCCTCCGCGTGGAGGGTCAAAGATAGAGCGCACGGCGAATAAAGACCAGCAAATCACAATATTTATCTAACAAACTAATATCATACGATATATCCAAACCAATATGATGTTCAATCCGATAAATAAATGCTGAAAAATAATAATCTAATACAACAATATTCACTAAATAGTGGGTTGACCAAGGCAATGAAGATTCTGGAGACGGATGCGTGGATCGGCGATCGAAAGTGAAACCGGCGGCATGGAAATAATGGAGGTGGCTGTCCTCGGCGGCGGAAGATGAAAATGGGTCGGAAATGGATAGATCCGGCCACGTATGAGTAGATCCGGGCGGGGGATGGATGGATCCGATGTTTGATGGTGGATCCGGGCTAGGAAATGAGGGGAGAGTGAGGGAAATAGCGGATCGGGACTGATTTGTCAAGATCTGAACAAATCTGGAAATAGGGTGGCTGATTTGGGTGGTTCCACGAGAGGGGGAGGACGTAGAGGGGCGGCGGTTAAGGGAGATGGGGTGCGGCGTGGGGTGGGGGTGGGGGTGGGCTGCTGGGAGGAGTGGCAGCCGGCAGTTGAATTGAGGGGACAGATAGTGGCGGCTGGCGGCTTGATGGCTGGGAGGGTAAGGGGCGGCAGGCAGCAGCTCCAGCAGGGAAAATAGAGAGAAATGGCGGCTTGCTGGATGGGGGCCTGAAGGCCGGTGGTGCAGGGAATGGGCAGCAGCAGGCCGGCGGGGCTTCAGACTGAGGAAAACTTTATTGTTGAACAGTGAATTTCATTTTTGAATAGTATGTTGAAATTAATAGAGAGGGAAAATTTGGACAGTAACGATGGGCTGTTTGGAAGGTTGTAGAGGGCTGCGGGAGAGGTTTTGGAAAGGGGAAAAGTGGGCTAGGTTTAAGGGATATCTTGGGGAGGAAAATAGGCACCTAGGAGTCGTCACCTAGGGTTCCACGGAGTCGGCACCATGGCTTGATTGTTGGAATCCGGGATTTCTTTTCACCAAATTCTGCAATACCTTAGATCAGCCTCTAACACCTCTATTTATAATAAAACAAGGATTAGGGCATCCCCCATCAACGACTATGATTGGCTGAAGGTGAGGCTACCCAAATACATCAAAATAAATGCAAACATAGGAAAATAATATATCAAATCGATTCGCAACGCGAATCCGAACACATCTGCGGAGTCTGGTCGCCGATCCGGGCACATCATATATGGTAAGTAGCCAAATCAGCCCCGATCGGGCCCAAAACTCGTACTCGTCTCTGCTCTGCATCACATGTCTTCACACACATTTTATTTAATTATCATGCATGTAGTTTGATTTATTTCGCACACATCGCCCTCGTTTGTTATGATGGCTTATTGGGGTGATCTTCCAATAAGTCCATGAATAAAAAAATTCGTTAAATCAGGTAATATGAAAAATTAAGGCATGCACACAAAAATATATATTAAAATATAGCATATTCAAAATTGGTTAATATTGAAATGAAACAAACGAATTAAGAATATGCTAATTTTGGAATTGACTTGCAGGAATAATATCTAAGTGGGAAAAATAATTTGAAAGGAAATATTCTCTTTGGGTCCTTTGAAATCTGCCACCTTTAATTCGACAGTTTTTACTTCTTATTAACCTCTCCCTTTAATTAATGACACTCGTTTACTTTTGGGTCCATTGCTAATTGAAACATATTCCTATTAAAGAGCCCCCCTCTCAATACAGTATGCAGCTTGGAAAATTTGGGACAGAGAAATCTTCTTTGTTCCCGATAGTCCAACCATAGCCTCCTGCGCCCAAACAAAACCTTTTCTTCGTTCCTCACCTCCTTTGATGCTAGTCTTTGTGGACACCGGCGAACCTCCCTCAGTTTTCTTCTGACCAAGTGGACGTTGTCGGCGCCCCTTCCGCCACTTCGCCGAGGCCAGAGGCCTCCTCCGCACTGTCGCTGAGTGCCTCATTCCTTCTCCATATGGCCCACCCCACCACCGCACCTCCACTTGAGACTATTTTGACCACCTCAAGAGCCATCCAAGTTGTCCTTGTCTAACTCCTCTATTCCGGTAGCCCTTTCATAAGGAACCTGCACTTGTTGCTTCGTGGGTTGAGGTATATTCCCCAAAACAATCAAGCTGCTTTCTGATTAGTCAAAAAATTATGTTTATTTATTTTGATCTTTAAAATCAGAGTTGCCCTAATTCACATGTTTACTTATTTGTCGTCAAATTGAAAACCGTTCTTGTTCATCTTTAGTTCATGTGCTTGTGGACGCGTTAATTCATATTGTTAGTTAAGCTCGATTGTTATGCTCACAGGCACATTTGTGAAACTGGGAACAATTGTCGCTTTCTGTTTGCCCGAGAACATCTCACATGCGCTATATATTTAAAAGAGACTCAAATTTATTTATTTAAAATCGACTTCGAGAATTCCGGGTTACATCAAAAGATGCAAGATGTCTTATCCGTTTATTTTTTCAGTCGTTTATTTTATTTAAGCAACAATCTTTTAATTATACCCACATGTAAGGCTCTCTATATAAAGACGCTATAGTCTGAGAACTCTCCCTGCAACCCGGTGATAGTTGGAGAACTCTCCAAGCAGCCCGACTGCAGAACTTGGAGCTTCTAGATCAAGCATCCGAGCCCATTCAATCTCACCTTGCTCACAACACCCCACCCAGATTACATCGATCGCCTTATCATCAACATTTCCTATGTGGCAACTTCCATCAATAATTTCTTGGTCACTCCTGACAAGATGTTCTAGGCCCAACGCATATGGGTACAAGCGCAGTCATTTGATCCCTCTTCCGCTCAGATTTCCGCATTATTGCAACACTCAAGCACTAAACCGACGATCTTCTCTCCCTAAATATCCAATCACGCTAGCAGGAATTAACTGCTCCTAGTTTAGACAGACCTCGACTCCTACACCGGTCACTTCCCCGTAAAGAGTTAGTTCTCAATGTCACCTCCCTCTATGTCCGCATGGATCACACTAAGACTACATTGTCTGACCTTCAGGCGGTTGTGAAGGAGACTCACACCCTACTAATCGATCACAGCATCATCATCGTTGACACTCGAGACTTTATATTCACCCAACATTGACATGCCACCCTTTGGAAATACTGTAGAGTATGCCACCTTAATCTAGTCCACTTATGGTCGCAATCCAAATAACCTCACTGGCTCGACATCCATGTTTTCGACTAGGTATATCCCCTAGAATGGATAGCTCATGCTGAGCATGAACTACAAAATGGCCCAAAGTTTCCAAAGGTTTCATTATCCACCACTTACAAGAAGGGGTCTGCTCTACATTAGGTCGATTGAACCCATCAACTAGTCCTTAACATGGACCTCAAAGAAGATCTTATTCGTTGATATGAAAGTTGTCAAGAAGAAACGCTTTCAACGAACTTTGGACAGTTTGACAACTAGATTCAGTCATCGCGTAGATGGACGATTTCATCGAGATCGCAACACATGTTCTGCGGCTCTAAGTCGAAAACTAGTTGGGCTACAGCCCCACAATAGGGTACGCCTTCACGTCCTCATAGAGCATGCACCTTTTGTTGAAGATGAGTTATATTCTCCTTTGATCATTACTTTGACCCACCACCAGCCTCCCACTGATGCACAAATATTCTTCAGCCTACACGACTTCAACCGCCCTTGCATGTACCTCCACCAAATGTGAATACACACCATCAATGAACATCATACCTGGAGTACTTCAACCTCCTTTGTAATGTCTTTAGTTTTTGTTATGGACAGTCTTAGTCCCCCACACCCAAGAAAGTAATTAAGCATGATGTTTAACCATAGACGAAGATATCACCACTCTGACTTTGGAGTTTTTGAATCTGACGATGGTCCCAACCTGACACAACATTGAAGGCAATGTCGATTTTCAAGCGGGAAGTATTGATACAAATAAACATGTCAACGCACAAGTGAACGACTCAAAGGATATGTTATGTCGAGCCCTTTTATTTTTTCAGTTGTAGTTTATTTTAGCAATGCTGCATGTGTCAAGTCTCAAGTTCATGTTTGCTTGGGTTTGACAGATTATGGGAATATATCAAATACATTTTAAAATGTTGGACTTCATTATTTTAATATAATTATATATATATACAGAGTTTAAAACATATACAGTTTCATAATATGATATTATATCTATATTATATATAGTAAAACTTATTGACACACTCTGAAACTAGGTTTGAACCATAAATGTAATCCCAACCATTCGATCATCACAATCACGGCTGCAAATAGTGCTTCCGCCCATAACTCCCTCCGGCGATCTAGAAAAAAACCCGATATGGCCTTTTTCTTCTTCACGAACTACCTGCCTGCCTACGGCGCCGCCGCCAGCCGAGCCCACCGACGGGTTTGTCGAGGGTTGTCTGGCGGCGAGCGGGCAGGGCCAGTGCCCGCTCGCCGCCAGACAACCCCGGCGGATTCGCCGAACCCCGGCGAACCCATCGGTGGGCTCCGGTCAGGCCACTGGCGGCTCCGCCGGCGGTGGCGTAAAATAAATGTTAGAAGGCGGGCGTCAGGCGTAGGCAGGCCAGTTAGTCCCACATCACAGGCAATATTGCTTATTTTGGATTTAAATAGTAATATGCGGCTAATGGCTTCGAAGTTAAGATATAACAGGGTTTAGGGAGGGTATTTTATTAGGGCAACGCACGTTACTTGCGGTCCACCGACGGCTGCATTTATACCATCGGGTCATGCCTATGCCCGCCGGTTATACTTCGTCGCCTCCCATTTTTTTATTTTTTCAAAATCTTTTTGAAAAAATTAATTTCAATAAAAAATTTAGTTAATTTAAAAAAATAAAACAAAATGTTAGAAGCCCGCCGGCGGCGGGCCGGGTACTGTCGCACGGAGCACGGGTGGCCCCCCCGTGCACTATCACTAGTGTATATATACATTTTTATATAACGAATGGCAATACACGTGCCGCCGAGACAGTGACTCCGCCTGTACTCATCTGTTCTCGGGTGAATGGGGTTCGCACAAAGGGACTTCCATCGCTCGCGGACCCCCCGAGCCCCTTTGAAAAAGCGGAGTACGCCGGTTGTTGTTTGCTTTTCTAATGGGATCGGGGAGCTACAAGCGGCGGGACTCCCATCGGTTTCCTAGGCTCGTAACATAATACTACAAGAAATGGTTTCAACCCAGTAGACCTATTGACGAAATTATTGTAGAATTTCGCAATGGGGAGGACTGAATCACAACTAGATGCGTGCTCACCCACCAGACACCTAAGCAAATTCCCTAGACTCCTATTAACCACCTCAGTATGCTCGTCCGTCTGTGGGGGGAAGGCTAATGAAAACTTCAAGGTTTTGCCAGTTTTGTGTCATAGTGTCTTTCAAAAGTAGCTCATGAACCGCACGTCTGTCATACACTATGGACTTGGACAGACCGTGCAACCAAGACTTCGCTCACGGATAGAGATTCGACATGAGATGTGTCTGCAATTTTTCTACACGCAATGAAATGGGACATCTTAGAAAATCGATCGACGATGACATAGTTAGAGTTGTGCTTCTTTAGGGTGTGAGGTAGTCGGAGCACGAAATCCATACTAATATCCATCCAGGGCTAGTATGGGACAAGCAGAGGAGTGTTCAGGCCTGCATTTTGCTAGGCTTCTTTTGACAGGCACGACAGTGTCGAATGATGTGAGTCGCATCATTCTTCAGGTTCGGCCAATAAAAACGGTCTTGCACAATAGCTATTAACTTGTCCCTACCGAAACGTCTGGCAATGCTACCAGCATGTATCTCCCAGATCAGATAATAACGATAGGCGGTCCTAGGTATGAGTAATTGAGACCCCTGGTATAAGTAACCCTCAATAACCTGGAATCCATCGGTAGGTTCCAGGGGATATCTATACAAAGAGAAGTATATACCTCACAAAAATCTAAACAAATTGGATAGTTAGTGATCAACCTCTCAAACTCATCCACTCGGGCTCTCAACATCCACAATGTGACTTGGCGGTTCGGAGTGTCCGCAGGTTTCTTACCAACACACACACGGTGTTTGAACGCAATGAAAATCATGCAGATACTCGACCCACTATGCGTGTCGATGTCCTAACTTTTTTTGTGAATCGAAGTAACACAGCATCTGGTGATCATGGTAAAGCACAAACTCCTAGGGTAGAATGCACACGCATTCATCCAAGCAAATGCCCCTTATTGGGGCCACCGGCACTCGCATATGAAAGTCGCCTTGATACAGTCATGGCGGTATATATTATTATCTAAGATTCTTAATTATAATCTTAACATTGATTAAATAGTTAGTATTAAATAACTATTATTAATTGATTAATTGGTTCATATTGATTAATTATTATTAATTCATATTGGCCAATTAATAATATTAATTAATTAATATAAGTGTTACTTCCTTATTATGTGTCTCATGCGTCATCTATATAAGGGGAGGGGTATGTGTGTTGGATTACCTTGGAGATCATTTGGTTTTAGGCTCTATATTTAGAAAGAGGCTCTTTAGAGGGCAAAGCCTCCGTGAGTTGGCTAGAGCTTGTCTTTGTATCCTGTTTTGTATGTTCTTTCTTCCAATTAAAGCAGCCTTGTGTTATATCATTCTACTCTTCGATGGATCAATTTTTAGCATCATAACAATGGTCCAACCTGCCACCCCCGTCTGCTTCTTCCAAGCCACCGGAATTCCGTCCGCTTTATCTGTCGCGCTCTTTAACTGCGTCCAACTGCCCTGCATTTGTTCTGTCGAACCCATCCAGCTGTCGTCGGCCCCGCACTTTGCCGGACCGGCGTCGAGTCACCACCTGCCCCTGTGATATGTTGACTGCTCACCTTGGCGCCATACACCGTCGCCTCACCACACAATCCGCCTCCCTTGCTGTAACATCCCGATTTTATGTTATAATAATAATAACATTGATAATAATAATAATAATAATAAAACCCTAATTCCTCTTATAGTCTAAACCCGAGCTCCCCCCCCCCCCCGTTTATTTCTCGTATCCCGCTCCCAGGGTTTCTCACGATCCAGCGCTTCCCATTCCTGCAAAGTCGTTGCGCCGACTCCCGATCCCGCTCCCTTGTCGCAAGCCGCAGGCGCCGCTTTCGCCGCCTCCTAATGCTCCCGCCGACTGCTTCTTCTCCTACCTCCCCCCCAAGCCGATAGCCACGGCTTCCCCTTCTCCTCTGCTAGGGCCGGCAGCTTCCTGCGGCTTCTCCTTCTCAGGACGTCGACAACAACTCCCCAGGCCGTCGATTTCTTCTTCTCCCTTCCTCCAAAGGCCTGCAACAGCCCCTTTCCCTCTAGCAGCCCTCTTCCCTCTTGGTTTTGGCCGGCTTTTGGCTAGAAGAGCGGCTAGGGTTTACCTCTTCCTTGGGCTCCATTTTTCTGCCTAAGCTTTGGTTCTCTCTCCTCCTTGAGCCTGGATTTGACTTCCTAATGGTAAGAATCTTCCTCCTTCACCCTTAATCAGAATTTTCTTGATTCCTAAATAATTTTTGCTCTCCAAATTAGGGTTTTCATAACCCAAGCGTCGTCAAGCCTCCGTTTCTACGTGGTAGTCTTTTCTCCCCTCACTCATGAGGGAGGTAAATTTCTAAATCCCGCTCCTGTTTGATTTTTGCGATATATAAATTATTGTGTTAGCATTTGGTTCTCCGTAATGTCAAATTATCAAGCTTTGTCTGTGGTTGTTCCGAACAGGTTCGCTTGAGGAGTGTCAATTTTGCTAGCGCCGCTTAGCCCCCGCTAATTTCAACTTCTTTAAGGCAAGTAGAGATCTTTCTCTCTTGCAAACATTGCGTTTAATCTATTGTATCTGTCTTTTGATTACATGTCTGCATCCCTGTATATAGTTGATATGTCAAATGATTTTAATTCATGAGTGTCGAACTAGATAAATTAATAACGTAGGGTTTAGACTATTGGAATTGACATTCGTTAGTGTAAGGAGGTAATTTCAATTGGACTCTCACCTTGATGGATTTCGTCTCTTTTGATGAATAATTTGAGGACAGTAAGTTTGAGCACAAGCATTAATAGATTTGGATGATCATTGTTAAGGCTCCTGGCTAGTGATTTAATAATTGTTGGGTTATGTCACGTTTGTACTGTACACACATTTGAATTGGAAGATAATAATTGTAACGAATTATGAATAACAAATATATGTTTGGTATTTATATATCATGCTCGGTAGTGAACGCATGTTTTCTTGGAAGATAACTGTGCCCTAGAATTTGTTTAACCTAGACAAGTGCCCAATATCTCCGATCTGACACATGTCAACTTACCTTTACTATATACTCGATAAATCTTCTTGATATTATGACCTTAACCACTCGAACCCGTGAGGCTCAAAACTCACTGTTTGGTTCCTTCTGCGTCGTCGAATCTGGTTTCGTATGTCTGTCTGAGTAAAACCTATTCTGAATCTGATCGTTCACTTTAAGTGTTTTTGTTTCTATTAACAATCACTACAATGTGAATCATGTAACTCATAATATCATAAACAAACATTGAAACGTGTTGGGGTCGCTTGAGTTGCAGCCTTCACGGCGCCAGTTGGGACCCACTAAGACTCCTTGAGTCGGGCCTGAGCCGTAACAGGGGTCATGACAAGCAGGAAGTTTCCTGATAAAGACTTGTATCCGGATTGAGTGTGAACCATGCGCACCACTCAAAACAGCTACACACTTCATCGATTGCTACTTATGGTATTACTTGTTTCGATTATGTGTTATACTCCGGAGTAGTCTAATAAACTAATTTGTTCTATTTAGCTCTTTTATTAGCTTGCCTCGAATAATTTTGCTTCATGAGAAACTGGTACACTCATACATTTTTGCTTCTATTATTGTTTTGTACTTTTACTTTGCTCACTCTGCTTATTTCAATGTTCTGAGATTTTTCCTTTATGTTTTGGAAATGCCTTAGCGTTCGTGACAGCGCCGGCAAGTACTCGAGCCCAATCTGCTTAAAATTTCAAGTTCTATGTTTACATTTCTTTTACTGTCAAATATTTCTTTTATGTAATAATTGCAATAAGACATTTTCTCTGGTATCATGGACAACTGCTAGGTTATTTAAATATTTATGTACTAGAATTTGATATTAACGCATGTGCATTCTCTTTTGAATCATAATTGCATGAAATCTATAGAAATTTCCTATAAAACATGATTTTTACAAAATACATGTGCATCTAAAATTCTCACCGTTTTAACACTCTAAAAGCATCCGCAATAAAAAAATCAAACTGTTTTTCTCTAAATTTAACTGCTTTAAAACTATTTTTAGTATTCTCTGTATCCGTCTTAGCAGGCATGGCTTTCTTTCCGCCCATGCCTGTGGCATCACGGCCCGCCCGAAGCGCACTATGACTTTTGTCGAGAAGGGTCGTGACACTTGCCGAACAAATCACCTCGCTCGCCGAACAGTTCGCCGCCCTCGCCGAACAGACCGCTTCAATACATGCATTCATGCAAGTGCTTCAACGACGCCTTGACATCCGCGAACTTTGTGAGGCCAGTCACTCCATGATGTCGCTGCCTCCTCGCAATTTGTGGGCCGCTGCCTCCTCGCAATTTGTGGGCCGCTGCCTCCTCGCAATTTGTGGGCCGCTGCCTCCTCGCAATTTGTGGGCCGCTGCCTCCTCGCAATTTGTGGGCCGCTGCATCCTCGCAATTTGCGGGCCGCCGCCTCCTCGCAATTTGCGGGCCGCCGCCTCCTCGCAATTTGCGGGCCGCCGCCTCCTCCCAATTTGCGGGCCGCCGCCTCCTCCCAATTTGCGGGCCGCCGCCTCCTCCCAATTTGCGGGCCGCCGCCTCCTCCCAATTTGCGGGCCGCCGCCTCCTCCCAATTTGCGGGCCGCCGCCTCCACCCAATTTGCGGGCCGCCGCCTCCTCCCAATTTGCGGGCCGCCGCCTCCTCCCAATTTGCGGGCCGCCGCCTCCTCCCAATTTGCGGGCCGCCGCCTCCTCCCAATTTGCGGGTCACCGCCTCCACCGATTTCGCTGTAGTTCAGCATCTCCCAGTTCCGCAGTTGTCGTCGACGGAAAGGTACGATGGCTCGTAGGAACTTCTACCACCCGCGGCCAGAGAAATTCACACTTCCTCCATCATCGGTGAACCCATCTCTGTGCCATCCTGAAGTTCTGCGGCCTCCGTCACCAGAAGAATGCCTAATCCGATTCACTGCACTCTCGCCAACCTCACAAGCCTCACATGCGCACTCGCCGTCTCGAGGTGTTAATCCTCTGAATCGGAAGATCCTCATGTGTCCCTCGTTGACCAGTTCAGCTTGCCACCTCTACTTCTGTCGGTCCTTCTGCATGTCCTCAATGACGCTCATGTCACCCTCCCGTTCAATTCATCTCCCTGCTCGGCTACGACTTGTTCTCCTTGAGCCGCACGCTCTTGTCCCTTTGCCTTTTACACAACCTCTTCATAATTTTTCCTTCAATAGCTACCATGTTTCTTTATTCCCACACCAACTGCTACCCCCTCATCTATGGGCAGCCAAAACTTACCTTCTTCCCTCCCTCTCTCGTCACACTTTTTTATTTAAATTTTTTCGATTGTACCCACCCACCCACCCACCCACCCACCCCCCCCCCCCTCTTTTCACTTTTCCTAGATGTCACCCATCCTATCATAATTGTTTCCCTTTAAAACCACCGGCTTTCACTCCCATATCCCCGCCAACATATAATTTTAATGCGTACTTCGTGTCTTTTTCCACCTTGATCCCCCCACCTACCAGCCTTTTTTATTACTTGCTTTTTTGTCCTCCTTGATCTCATATCCACAACCCTAAGCCACCCCAAATTCTGCACCCTCCAATTCCCCAAAATACAACACCGTGATTTTTCACACTTTTCCACGGTCACTAATTTATAATTTTAACCCCTTAGATACTTATTTGTCACCATCGGTATTACGCAGCAATGTTGCCTCTCATTCAACTCAAACATATCGAAAATACCACCGCTTTTATTAAAGCTCTTGCTAAATATTGGAGGCTTGACATTGAGGGCTAAGTCGATTTTCAAGGGCAATGATATGATATGCACACACATTCGCCCAAGTAAACTCCCCTCATTGGGACCACCGGCACTCGCATATGGAAGCCTCTTTGATACATTCATGGCGCACAGGTTAAGGTGTCGTCATGTGACCTTAAAGTCACGGGTTCGAGTCCTGAAAAAAGCCTCTTGCAAAAATGCAGGGTAAGGATTGCATAATTTTCACCCGTGAGGTGGGACGTTTCCCCGAACCCTCGCTGCGCAGGGATGCTTTGTGCACCGGGCTGCCCTTATTAATATTAATTAAATAGTTAGTATTAATTAATTATTAATAATTAATTGTTAATATTTATTAATTAATATTGGCAATTAATTATATTAATTAACATTAGTTTTACTTATTATATGTACCCTCCCACTTTTATATTAGTTGTAATTAATTAATTGGTTAATATTGATTAATTATTATTAATTAATATTGGTCAATTAATTAATATTAGTTGTACTTTCTTATTATGTGTGCCCTCCCTATCTATATAAGGGAGAGGGGTATGTGTATTGGATTATTTTGGAGATCACTTGGTTTTAAGCTCTATATTTAGAAAGATGTTACTTGGAGAACCCAGTATCCGAGAGTTGGCCAGAGCATGTCTCCGGATAAATCTGGAGGTTGCAGAAATCAAGCACATCCAGAGTTGCAACTTTTTTTTCCCACACTTTATGATGCTAATGCAATTCTCAAGGATAAATCTGGAGGTTGGGGAATTTCTGGAGAATGGTAGGTTAAGGATCGGGCGGCTGGATTGGGAGGGCTCGCCAAAAGGGTGGGTTGTTTTTTTGACAGCGCCAGATAGTTTTTTAGGTGGAGATCGGGTTGCTGAGGGATTACATGACCAGACGCAGCTGTGGATGGAGTTGTGGATGGGTTTGTGATAAGTCATTTTTATATAACAAATTTCATGTTTATATAAGCTTGATTTCTTGATTAGTTGCTTCACTTATATTGAAATAGCGCTCATATTTCATTAAAGTACAAAGCACACATGAATCGCACTTCTAGCTGATTGTTGTGTGCAATGCACATTTAATTGTTATTCGGGAGAGCGTGACGTTTTCCTCGTCATCTTTATTTATGCATTTGGCAATATTCTGCACATTTTGGTGGTTATTCGCCTCGACAATTTTACTTTGAGTGTGCGGACAGAGCAATTCAATCACATTTAAAGTCTGTTTAACATGCACGGTCGTGCACTAGGCCATGACGCATCTTCTATGCAATTGGTGTCACTCCTGTCTTATCCCTGATACATTCAAAGCTAAATTTATCCAGTCTCGTGTGTTCACACATCCACCAAAGCATTCTCATCTCCGCAACTCCCATTTTTTGCTCATGTGCACAATTCACTATCCAACACTCAAAATCATAGAGCATTGTTAGTCTAATTGCAGTGCGGTAAAACTTGCCTTTAAATTTTAAAGGTACATTACGACCGCATAAGATCCTTGAAGCGCCTCTCCACTTTAACCAACCTGCTTGGATTCTATGTATCACATTTTATCAACACCTCCATATTTTTGAATTATCGATCCAAGATATTTAAGCACTCATTATGAAAAATATCTTGATCACCTAACTTAATAATGAAGTCATTTGTCTTTCTTGCACTGCTAAATTTAAGCTCCAATACTCTGTTTATGTCTTGCTCAACCTAAAACCCTTCTTTTCTAAAGTGTCACGCCAAGATTCAAGTTTCACATTTACACCCTCGCACGTCTCATCGACTAAAATGATATTATCCACAAGCAATAAACACCAAGGTATTGTTTGTTGGATATGTCCAAGGTATTGTTTGTTGGATATGTCCGGTGAGCTCATCTCAGATAAGGGTAAAGAGATAAGGGCTTAAAGTTGAATCGTGATGTAAGTCAGCAGTGATATGAAAATTCTTGTGTTAATCCTCCAGATGTTCTCAACCTCGTCACTGAATTTGTATATGTATCTTTGATTATGTTAATGTACGATACATTTACACTTTTCATTTCTAAAAATCTCCATAAGATCTCTCTAAGAACCATATCATAAGCCTTCTCAAGATTGAAAAACAGCATATGCAATTCTTGTTTTCTTTCTCGATAGTTGTCAATGAGTCTCCTCAAGAGATGTATAACTTTAATGGTTGACTGCTCTGACATGAATCCAACTTCAATCTATTACTCATTCTTATAGTTTCAGAGTATAACTCATTAATTTAATTTCTATGTAATTAACATAATTTTGTATGTTTCATTCATTCTTATGCAAAGGTAACAAGATACTTTCTCTTTATTGGTCTGGCATCATTTTTGACATCAGTATCTTATTGAAGAAACATATAAGGCACAAAATTACTTCTTTCAAAAGACATTTTCATACTACGATGGTTATATCTCTGGCTCAACCGTTTTTTCATCATCTTCTTTAGAGCATCAGTTACCTCCAATACTTGAATTTTACGATAAAATATTATGTCTTTATACTCCTCCAATTACTTAACTTTTTCAAGTTCAATTCATTGTCTTTTATTTTATTATAGAGTTAATAAAAGTATCTTTTTTATCACTCTTTAATAGTCATATCATCTATCAAAACTGTATCTTTCTCATCATTTCTGCATTTAACTTGGCTTAAATCGTCTTCATCTCTCTAACATAAGCAATTTTATATAAGTCACGCTCTTTATCTTTGGTGTCTAGTCGCTTATAAAATTCATCATAAACTTGACTTCTTTCATTACTTATTGCATATTTAGCTTCTTTCTTTGTGACTATATATCTTGCCAAATTTCTCTCATTTCTACAAGTATATAGTGTTTTATAACTAACCATCTTTGTCTTCACTTTGTCTTACACCCACTCTTCATCACCAAAATTATTTATTTGGGTGTGCACGACCTTTTGATTCTCCAAGTATATTTTTTTTACTTAACATTAAATATGAAGAGACAACTTCTCATGAGAGATCAACATAGGAGTCAACTAGTTGTTTCATAATTGTTATCTTGAAAACAACCTGGTTTTTATCTTCAAGTCTCACTGCAACATTTTTGTCGGTCTTAATTTTATTATATTTAATTTGCTCATCCGACACCACTAACCAATGTTGTGTTATCAAAAAAATTTCTGCTATGACTTTGAAATTCTTACAAATCACTTTATCTATTTTACGAACCATAAAATAATCAATTTGTGAATTATTTAGTCCACTTTTAAATGTAATTAAATGTTCTTTCCTTTTCATGAAAAGCGTACTTGAGACAATTAGTTCATGTGTTATGACAAACTCTAAAATGGTTCTTTCATCTTTATTTCTTTCTTCATACTCAAATCCTTCATGAACGATTATATAATATATATTTTTTATCCATATATGTCTATTTAAGTCTCATTTTATGAAAATTCTCCCTTTGTGAAATTTCCATCACTAAATCATCCAAGTCTTCCAAAAATTACACGTTAATAATTCTACTTAATCCTACTTGTGGCACGTAACTACTGGTCGCTTTAAGAGTTTCCTAACATATGTACAGAACGATGTAAGTGAGAGAAAATCGCACAGTAATTTTATTAATTGTCAAATACATGAGTACATACACTTATATAGAGAGGAAGAGAGGGAGAGTCTTTTACATCTACAATGTGGGACTAAATAGACTATACAGGGGCTCCTTTTAATGGGCTTCTTCATTATCTCTTAACACTCCCCCGCAAGCTGGAGCGTACAAGTCGTAGGCACCAAGCTTGGATAAGAACTGATAATATAATATCCGAGAGAGAGCTTTAGTAAATATATCAGCAACTTGTCTTGATGTAGAGACATGCTCTAACTCCAACTTCTTTGATTGAACTTTTTCCCGAATGAAGTGACAGTCGACTTCATAATGTTTTGTCCGCTCATGAAATACAGGATTCTTGGCAATACATATGTCGGCTTGACTGTCACAGAATAGGGTTGCTGGAGAAGAGAGTATGAGGCCCAAATCACTGAATAGACTCTTCAGCCAGGTGAACCAGATACAATCGCTAACATGGCACGGTACTCAGCCTCAGCAGATGAGCAAGCCACAACCGATTGTTTCTTGTTATGTCAAGTAATAAGGTGTCCACCAAGATAGGTGCAAAAAACCAGTCGTGAAACGCCATCATCAAGGGAACCTGCGTAGTCAGCATCAGAATATGCAACAAGAGACAGAGAGGACAGTTTATAAACAAGTCCTTGTCCTGGAGCAGTCTTCAAGTATCTGAGAATCCGTTCGACCACGTGGAGATGGGACGTCCGAGGAGCATGCATAAATCGGCTCACAATCCCAACAGCAAATGAAATATGGGGTCATGTAACCGTGAGATAGATTAGTTTCCTTACCAATCGACGATAGTACTCTGCATTTGCAAGAACAGGATCAGTTCCAGAGTCATGTGAAGACAATTTATGATTCACATCCATCGGAGTGTCCGCAGGTTTGCATCCTGAGTAGCCTGCATCATGCAGAAGATCAATACAGTACTTCCGTTGGGACAGAACAAGACCGTTAGGTCTCCTTACAACCTCGAGCCCAAGGAAGTATCAAAGATTGCCCAGGTCTTTTGTCTGAAATGCTGAGTTTAAATGTTTCTTGATGTTACGGATCAAAGTAATGTCATCGCCCGTTATTAGGATATCATCAACATATACCAGAAGAATAACAGTGCTTGTTGCTTGATGATGTGTAAAGAGAGAGAAATCAGCAGAGCTACATGTGAATCCCACCTCGCGAACTACTTTGCTGAATTTGTCAAACCAAGCACGAGGAGACTGTTTGAGACCATATATAGACTTCCGCAGATGGCATGCACGAGACTCCCCCGTGATCTCAAACCCGGGTGGTCGGTGCATATACATAGTCTCTTGGAGATCTCCATTGAGAAAGGCATTTTTGATGTCGAGCAGATGTAGAGGCCACTGTCGATGCACAGCAAGGGAAATCAAGACTCAAACAATATTCATCTTGGCAATCGGAGAGAATGTTTCGTCGTAATCAATGTTATGTTGTTAGGTGAAGCCCCTGGCCACAAGGCGGGCTTTGATACGTTCAATAGTGTCATCTGGATCATGCTTGATAATAAAGACCAATTTGCAGCTAACACAAGACTTGTCAGAAGGTAGAGGGACAAGGTCCCAAGTCTGGTTAGCCCAGAGAACTGTCATTTCTTCGTTCATGGCCGCACGCCACCCCGGGTGTTGAAGAGCTTCCTGCAAGGAGTTAGGAATGGAGATGGTGGAGAGAGAGGCGGCAAATTGGAGAAGACGCGGAGAAAGACGATGTAATGAGACATAATTTGTCAGTGGATGAGCCGTAGAGGATGTTGCCTGATCGTCAATCTGCGGGATAGCATCAGTAGAAGCCAGAAGGGAGCTGTTGGAGGGCCTTTATCCGGGATGAGCGACGGGTGTAGACACGGAGAAGTGGAGGAGGAGGGGGTTGAGGCACTGTTGGCACTGGGAGTGGAGTAGGAGGAGGTGTGGTGTAGGGCAACGTTGTGACGGGAACAACCGGATGCACAATAGTGGAAGGTGGAGGCAGTACGGATGAGGTGGAGTAGAAGGGCTGTTTTTCAATAAAGGTGACATCAGCAGAGATGAACACCTTCTCATTTTCAGGAGAGTAGCAAACATATCCTTTCTGAGTGCGAGAGTAGTCAACAAACATACATTTTGTGGCCCGGGGGGCAAGTTTGTCGTTCGGTGGGGCAAGAGAGTAGACATAGCAGGTGCATCCAAAGACACGGGGCGTGAAAGAAAATGGATACTTAGTCGGAAAGAGGAGGCCAAACGGAGAAGCGAAGTCAAGAACTGAGGAGGGCATGCGATTGATGAGATGACAAGCAGTAGAAACAGCGAAGTTCCAAAATTTTGTGGATACCTGCATTTGAAGCATGAGGGACCGAGTGACATCAAGAAGATGTCGATTTTTGCGCTCGGCCACACCGTTCTGCTGGGGGGTATAAGCACAGGATGTCTGATGAATAATCCCAAACTCGGTGCATAGATTGGAGAAGGTGCGACTAGTATATTCACGAGCATTATCAGTGTGAATTATCTTTAAAGTAATAGAGAATTGCGTACGCGTCTCAGTAATAAAGATACGGAAAACAGATGTTAGTTCAGTACGATCACAAAGGAGGTACAATCATGTAAGACGCGAATAATCATCGATAAAGGTAACAAAGTACTAATAACCAAAAACACAGGGGACATAATAGGGGTCCCATATATCAGAATGTACTACAGAAAATGGAGATGTTTGATAAAGATACATGATTCACAAGAAAACTCATGTAGGGAAACATCAGGAAGAGTCTTTTTGAGAATCGGGAGGGGAGCATGGCCAAGACGACGATACCAGTTGACGGAGGGGACTGCGGAGAGGATAGTAGGGGAGAAATCCAAGATGTAAGGCCCATTTAACAGCCGTCCTTTACCAATGATATTCCGTGTTCGACGATCCTGCACAACAAAAGAGAAAGGAGAGAAGATTAGACAGCAATCAGAGTCCTGCGTAAGCCTACTCACAGAGAGTATATTGAAGGGGGATCCCGAAACATGAAGAATCGAGGATAATGAGAGAGTAGGAGTGAGGCGCAAGTCAGCAGATCCAGAAACCGGAGTTGTCGCCATTTTCCACAGTGATGAACTTGGGATATTCGGAGTGCATGTACTGAGGTGGCTTCTAGGAGGTAATGTGGTGAGTAGCACCGGAGTCGACAATCCAGTGAGAGCTATGAGAGAGGCAGGATAAACCTTCGGTGGAGAAAGAAGCAACCGAACCAGAAGAGCGATTAACAATGCCTTGGAGCTGCTGAAGTTGTAGACGAAGGTCAATGATATCTTGGTTTGAAGGGACTGCGGGGGGGCGAGGGGGGCAACAGTAATAGTAGCAGTAAGATGAGGAGGCAGTCCATGCTTGCGATAGCAGGTGGTTTCAAGATGACCATCCCGACCACGGTGGGTACACTTGAGAGTAGAACGTCCGGTATGGCCTCGTCCTCGAGATGTGAAGCGACCGCCCCGAGTAGAGGAGTTACGAGCCAAAGTAGTCGGAGTAGGTAAAAGTGGCTGGTGGAGTAGAGCTTGAGAAAAACTAGCCGGAGCCTCGGATGGTGGTGTGACCTTGAGCACCATGGAGCAAACATCAGATAAAGAAAGTGTAACGGAAGAGCAAAGGATCTGAGCCCTGACACTGTGAAGATGACTGGGAACTCGGGCCATCATCATCGCGATCCCAACAGCTTCTTTCTGTGCCCGCTTAATAGCCAGATCGATGGAGGGGGGCTAATGTTGTATTCAGGCTTCTACCAGAGATTTAGCCTTTGCGACAAAGGAAGAGCCCGTGGAGTCAGGGTCCAGTGATTGGAGGGCGGAGATAATATCAAACAAGTGTTGTAAGCTGTCTTCGACAGAGTAGAGAGAATGCAGTTCATCCCACATTTCCTTGGTCGTTTCATAATACATGGTCATTCAATAAGGCTCGATGTCCATGGAGTTAAGCATCAATGATTGGACCCACCCGTCATCACGGAGCCAGTCATCAGTGGGCTCAGCAAATTTCGCCCGAGATGGTGGAGAAGACCCTTGGTTTGTAGAACACGGCGGACCGAATATACCCATTCAACAAAATTAGCCTTCCCGCTGAGAGAGATGGTGGTTATACGAAGCTCATCACGAACCTCAGAAGGTGAGGCAGCACGTGCGGGAAGGGAGGGAGCTGCAGTGTCCATGGCGGCTAAGGCAGGAGTCCGCGCAAGAGAGGGCCATAGAAACGAGGTCGTCGCGGCTAGGGAAGGAAGGTCGCAGCGGCAAACCCTTGCAGCCAACACAAGTCGCGCGGACACAATCAGCGAACAGGGAGAAGCTATCCGCGGCTAGGGAAGGCACAGATCGTTGCGGCAAGGAGAGGAGTCTGCGTAGAACAGCAAAGCCAAGCCGCGACGAGCAGAGAAGGTCGTCTGCGTCCAATAGAGAAGAATCAAGCAGGTCGCGGCAAGCAGGAGCCCAGGCCGCAACAATCAGAGACGGCAGTCCGCGGCGAACAGAAGAAGCAGGCCGAAGCGAGCAGAGAAGGCACCTAGTCTGCAATGAACAGAAGCAAGTCGCGGCGAGCAGGAACCTAGTCCGCAACGAACAGAGAAGGCAGTCCACAGTGAACAGAGAAGATGGTCTGCGGCGAGCAGAGAAGAGGGTCTGCGGCGAAAAGAAGCAGGTCGCGGCGAGCAAGAACCAAGTCCGCAATCGAACAAAGACTGCAGTCCACGGCGAACAGGGAGAACAGTCTACGATAATCAGAGAAGTCTGCAGCGATTAAAAGCCGGTCGCGGCTGTCACAGCGGAAAAAAAACGGATGGGTCCCACGAAGAAGTATATAAAGGCCACGAGGGGCTGGATCTGTTGGAACCCCAGTTTGGATTTGGGAAAGGATTACTATTTAGGATGTTTATTGTTGACCCATTATGTATAGTCTAGGTCATAGGTTTATTTTTAGGGTTATTGCTTCAAAAAAATTCTAGAGAAGTTCAGATTTGAAGTTCAGAAATTCAGCTCAACGAAACTCTGAGCTCAGCAAGACTAACTCTGAGCTCAGCTAGACGAACTCTGAGATCAGCTTGACGAACTCTGAGCTCAGCTCAAAGAAAGCTTTAAAACTCAGTTCGACGATTATGCAGTTCTCAAACTCTGAGCTCAGCTCGACGAACTCTGAGCTCAGCTAGACGAACTCCGAGCTCAGTTTGACGAAAGCTTTAAAACTCTGTTCGACTATTTCTGTGCAGTATTTTAGGCAGTTATTATTTCCAGAAGCAGAAGATTTTCAGGCTTTATTTCAGGAGGCAGAATATTCTCAAGCCTTGATTATAGACAGCTAATGTCTCTGATATTTAAAGCAATATATTCTTATGAATATAGTCGTTTGAAGGCAGCATTAAATATGGATTAAATGTTAATTGACTCCTAAGCCAATAACCATTCTCTGGAATGATTCAGCCATTGCAGACAAAGTAAATTCAAATGTTTGAATTATGTTCAGACAATATATAGAGATATTTTTTTACAGAAGAGACATATAGAACTGGGAGGAGAAGATGAAGCAGTGATAGAAAGAAAAAGAAAGACAGAGAAAAGAGTTTCTCCATCAAGCCTTTCTTCCAGGAAACAATATTCATTTTGAGATCAAAGCTTACAATCTCTCATATACATATACTGGAAGGAGAACTTTTCATTCAAGGCCTACACCCTGAAGAGCAAAGCTACCCTCACCTGATCATCAACTATACTCAACTCAGGGGGAGCTTTCTGCTTCAACATCAACATCCACTAGTCTTCTCTCAAATCTTTGACAGAAAAGAACATCATCACTTTCTAGTTTTCCATCCATCTGTGTACAGGGTTATTACTCCCTTCAAAAGTAAATTCTTTGGTGGCAGGGCACCTGATCAAAAACCTGTGTTGGTTTTTGGGCACCTGGTCAAAAGCTCAAAGGGTTGCAAGATCTCTCTTAGAAAATAGATCTTGTGGTGGCAGGGCACCTGATCAAAAACCTGTAGTAGATTCCTACCAGGATGGTAGAAGAGTGGACGTACCCAGGTTTATTGGGGAACCACTATAATCCTTGTGTCGTCTGTGTTTGCTTGTTTTGCCTTCTTTATTTTATGTGCTGTGATTTTCTTTTCCTAATATATACATGCATATATTTCTAGTGTAAAGTTAAGAACTTTCCTCACTTTCAATTGGTATCCGAGCGCCGGGTTGTTTGGTTTCACAGGCTAACACCTGAGCCAAAAGATTCTTGATAGATCTTATTTTACTTTAGATTTTATCATGGCACAAAATGAAGAATTTTCAAGCACTAGACCTCCAATGTGCAATCTAAATAAGTTTGCACTTTGGAAAGCAAGGATTAGGCTTTATATGAACTCCATTGATGAAGATATTTTTAATTATATTTTGTCAGGACCAACTCAACCACAGGCAACAACAAGTACCAATGTTGTTTCATCACCTCAATGGACAGATGCCTAGAAAAGGCTAAAGATTATTGATGCAAAAGCAATAAACATTCTTGCTCAATCAATGTTTGATGATATGTTTCAGGAAGTTGCTGAATGCTTTTCAGCAAAGGATATTTGGGACTCCTTCTCAGCAATGGTTGCTGGATCAGCTAAAAAGAGAAGTTTTGATGCTGAAACTTGGAGTGAATTTGACTCTGAAGCTTCATCTTGTACAACTGAAGATGAAGAAGAGTCAAGAGCAAGAGAATTTTGCCGAATGGCAATAAATGCCTCATGCAGTAATTCTGATAATACAATTGAGTCTGAATCAGATGATGAAGAAGATTAGGTAATCTCTACCATTGACTTTTCATCAGAAGAATTTAAAACAGATTTTAAACTATTATGTAAAGACTTCATTCAATCTGAGAAGGAAATAAAACTTCTCAGAGAATGATTAAAGGATGTATCTTCTGAAAATATAAAACTTAAAGAAGATTTTAAAATACTTTTGAACAGATAAGTTCTTTCAAAACTGATAAAGAAAAAGAAAAGATAAAGAATATAGATAAAATTACTGAAGATTTACAAAAGAATAAACCAAAACAAAATAAAAAAATTCAGAAAATTTTTGTTCCATATATTTTGTCGAATAGAGGTCGACGAAAGTGGACCAGAGAAAACAACTTTTATTATTCTCTGAGCAGAGCTCGACAAAATCACTATCATTCGTCAAACTCAGATCGAAGAAATCATTTTAATTTGTCGAGCTCAAAATTTCAAAACAGAAATTTTTATTCTTTTCAAAATTATAATCAAACTCAACATCTTATAAATCTTTTTATCCAGTGGTTCATCCCTTCTAGGAAAATTCACTCACTAGGTTATAAAAATCAATCTGAGTGTTCTTTTATTTCTAATTATTATAAAAGAAAACCAGGACCCAAGATAATCTGGGTCCAGAACACCTAACCTCTCTTTTCAGGAAAAAACCTATCCTACCACAGAGGAACAGTGGTATTTGATAGTTTCCAGAAGTTGTTGATCCTAGCGCCTCCCATCAGAAAATTTTATAAGTTGTCAAGATCTAAAGCTGAGCAAAAAGGGAAGCTGAAGATCCTATCAGAGAGCTTACTCTCACCAAATCTCTTCAGTTCTTCCATCAGCAGTTTCTCAGATAGATTCTCTATTTTGTTTATAACCATGAATCTTTATTGTTTATAATTTTCTCAAAGCACACTTGTAAATCTGCTGAAAAATTATAATTCAGGCAGATTATCTTTGCTTTGTGTTTTATTTTGTGTAAATAATATCCTCACCCAAATAGAGGGAGATTGTTGGAACCCCAGTTTGGATTTGGGAAAAGATTACTATTTAGGATGTTTATTGTTGACCCATTATGTATAGTCTAGGTCATAGGTTTATTTCTAGGGCTTTAGAAGAATTCCAGAGAAGTTCAGATTTGAAGCTCAGAAATTCAGCTCAACGAAACTTTGAGCTCAGCTAGACGAACTCTGAGCTCAGCTAGACGAACTCTGAGCTCAGCTCGACGAACTCTGAGCTCAGCTCAAAGAAACCTTTAAAACTCAATTCGACGATTATGCAGTTTTCAAACTCTGAGCTCAGCTCGACGAACTCTGAGCTCAGCTAGACGAACTCCGAGCTCAGTTTGACGAAAGCTTTAAAACTCTATTTGACTATTTTTGTGCAGTATTTTAGGCAGTTATTATTTCCAGAAGCAGAAGATTTTCAGGCTTTATTTCAGGAGGCAGAATATTCTCAAGCCTTGATTATAGACAGCTAATGTCTCTGATATTTAAGGCAATATATTCTTATGAATATAGTCGTTTGAAGACAGCATTAAATATGGATTAAATGTTAATTGACTCCTAAGCCAATAACCATTCTCGGGAATGATTCAGCCATTGCAGACAAAGTAAATTCAAATGTTTGAATTATGTTCAGACAATATATAGAGATATTTTTTTACAGAAGAGACATATAGAACTGGGAGGAGAAGATGAAGCAGTGATAGAAAAAAAAAAGAGAAAAGAGTTTCTCCATCAAGCCTTTCTTCCAGGAAACAATATTCATTTTGAGATCAAAGCTTACAATCTCTCATATACATATACTGGAAGGAGAACTTTTCATTCAAGGCCTACACCCTGAAGAGCAAAGCTACCCTCACCTGATCATCAACTATACTCAACTCAGGGGGAGCTTTCTGCTTCAACATCAACATCCACTAGTCTTCTCTCAAATCTTTGACAGAAAAGAACATCATCACTTTCTAGTTTTCCACCCATCTGTGTACAGGGTTATTACTCCCTTCAAAAGTAAACTCTTTGGTGGCAGGGCACCTGATCAAAAACCTGTGTTGGTTTTTGGGCACCTGGTCAAAAGCTCAAAGGGTTGCAAGATCTTCCTTAGAAAATAGATCTTATGGTGGGAGAGCGTCTGATCAAAAACCTGTAGTGGATTTCTACCAGGGTGGTAGAAGAGTGGACGTACCCAGATTTATTGGGGAACCACTATAATCCTTGTGTCGTCTGTGTTTGTTTGCTTTGTCTTCTTTATTTTATGTGCTGTGATTTTCTTTTCCTAATATATACATATATATATTTCTAGTGTAAAGTTAAGATCTATCCTCACTTTCAGGATCCACGAAAGAAGGGGGCAAACTTGCGGGTAAGAAATGGGAAGCCGCAGTAGAGGAGCGGACTGACTGCAGTTAGAGGGAGTCCGCAGCAGACCGCGGATAGGCAGAGGAGACCGGCAGTTAGAGAAAGGCTAGCCGCTAGGAGCAGAAAAAACTGGATCGATAGCCTCTGATACCATGTAGAGAACGATGTAAGTAAGAGAAAACCGCACAGTAATTTTATTAATTGTCAAATACATGAGTACATACACTTATATAGAGAGGAAGAGAGGGAGAGTCTTTTACATCTACAATGTGGGACTAAATAGACTATAAATGGGCTTGTACATGAGCTCATTTTAATGGGCTTCTTCATTATCTCTTAACACATATGATCAATTTAAGAATTAACATTCTATCACATTTTCTACTTACCCAACAATTTCATCTTTTCAAATAGTATCCACAATAATACCTGCTATATTGCTTGAGAAAATTATGTAATAGAGACAATATTATCAATTAGATAGTTATTGAAGTGCCTATAAATAGTAGAATGCTAGTAAATAGACAGCTAATGAACAATTGCCTAATACTCTTATTTTTCACTCATCTTCCTCGCAACTTCACTTACGGGTAGCTCAATTAATGGATATTCCTTTCCTCTTTGCTCAAAACTCATTAATGTTCTTATAGGAGTCGCCACACATTTCACCCTAAGGCTCCGTTCGTTTGGCCGAAATTAGAGGTTTGTAATTGGAATTCAATTGTCAATTCTAATTTCATCGCTCAGCGGCTCAGAAATTTCGTGGGAATCGGAATTCTATTGAATTCCCATAAGAATTCCCTATAGCACGGATCGGTGACCCCCATTTACGACCTCAGGACATCCGATTTCGCGATTCCCGCACAGCGCAACTCCTCTTTCACGATTCCCACACAGCGCGACCTCGTTCGTGATCCGACATTTTGCACCCTCCTCCCCGCGAATCCTCTCTCGCTCACATACACCGATGATCGAGGAGGCCCTGAAGATTCAGGAGCACGTATCAAAATAGTGGACCGCGGTCTCGTTCGTCCTCCCAGACCTACTAGCCGACACTCCAACCTTCTCTGTCATCCATCATCGTGAATTGCTTCCCAAAACATTCAAGGCTTCTTTTTCCTCTATCGAGGCAATGAACGATGCTTTCTCCTTATTCTCTTGATCCATAGGAGGTTCTCCTCCATCCTCGTGAAAAATGAAGCTCATTGTAAGGTTCTCCTCCATCTTCGTTGGTCAGATTCGGTCGATTTACTGAAACACTCAAACTACACTCATAATCATGAGTAGTATGTACATGAATGTTAAGGGGTTATGCGCAAATTTAATATTTTGTGCATATGAATTTCCATTATGATATACACCGCTTGTGAATATTAAATGGTTATGGATAATTTAAAATTTTCGAGTGCGATGACATTAGTAACATAAAATGCATTACATGTTAAGCGATATGGGCACTTAACATGGTATGTGTATCCATTCATGAACATTCTTAAGAATGTAATTTTGGCATAATTGCATTACATGCATAGCACATCTCATTGCACAAGTGTTAAGGTAAGAACAACAAATGATGATTGTACACACATGGATTTACTAATTATTTACTATTGCACGTGATTCTATTGTTACTTTGCATGACCAATACTTTGAGTTGTTCAATAAAAATATTGTAATTATTACATAACTTACGTGTCTGACAGTGTAAAAGATGTTAGAATCTCAAGTTTCAAGTCACTGATATTGTGTTTAGTCCTTTTTGTTATGTTTGACTATCAATCATACTCGATTTTTTGTATCTATTTCCAGATGGCTCCTAAGAGGACGCATCGCAATCAGGCTATCTCCTCTGCAGGGGAAGCTTCTGCAGATGTCACTGCCCAGCTTTTGAGGCAAATTCTGGATCGTCTCACTTGCCTGGAAGGGGATCGTCAAACTCCTGATCCAGCATCTGGTTTGGGTCGCGCAGGGATAGCTGGAGTAGTTATCACTACTTCCACTCCTGGAGTCCCTCCTCATGCATAAGATCCTGGAACCAGCTCGCTTGTCGTCAACCTGGTGACACCGTTTGCGTCAAATCCAGATGATCCTCCTATAGCGATGGCAGACACTCTGGCATTCAAGAGGCTAAAGCCACCATCTCTCAATGGCGATCGTGACTATTTTGTCATATCGAAGTGGCTCTCCCAGATGGAGAAGCACTTTGAGTATGTTGGAGTTTCGAAGGATCAAAAGATTCTTCTTGCAGCCTACCAGCCAACCGGGGATGCTTACACTTGGTGGCTTCAATGCCACAATCCCCCCAATTCTATCATCATGACCTGGGATCAATTTAAGGAAGTTATTATGGAGAAGTTTCTTTGTTCTGTGGAGCGGGATGGGCTAGATGAGAAATTCTTGTCCCTCCAGCAGCTCGGTAGGATAGTGACAGGGTATGAAAAGGTGTTCGCTCGCCTATCCCTTCTTGTTGTGGAGTTGGTGTCAGACGAGTCTAAGAAGATCAATCATTTCGTGTAGGGGTTCCATCATGATTTCTGTCAGCATGTGGCAGCTCATAGCGCCACCACCTACGCCGAGACTATAGATGTTGTCTTGCAAATGGAGGTTATTAAGCTGGAACGTACTGCTAAGAAGGTCCAGCATGATACAAGCATTGCCACCACATCTTACCACAAGCGAAAAGGTGCTCCATCTCAGGAGCAAGGCCTCAAGTTTAAACAGATGTGTGCTTTTTGCCATAAGATGGGTCATGTTTTAAAGAAGTAGAAGATGGTTGTACCTGCAAAGCAACCTCAGATAACGCTTGCCTCTGCCTCCACTGTCTGTGCTTACTGCAAGAAGCTAGGTCACTTGCTGAAAGACTGCCGCCGTAAGCAAAATGCTTGCTACAGGTGTGGACAAGTTGGGCACCATATCCAAGACTATTTTATGAAGGAAAACCCAATTCCCGCTAAGCAACTGCAATCTATTTTGGGAGCTCAAGAGAAGAGTAAAGTTGTGATGAAGTCATCTCTCAGGGCGAGGCACTTGCATCTGCTAACATCATCTCTGATACGTAATGCATTATCATTAGTTTTCTAAATCGTTTTTTAGTTGTTTTAATATCAAACAATCATAATTTGAGTCTTTAATCCTCATTTCTAAGAAAATTTAAGATCACAAATAAGTAAATTCAAGTTCTTTTTGATTCTGATGCATCTCATTCGTTCATTGCATGTCATATTATAGATCTTCATCATTGGTCTACTTCGTCACTTGAGGTTCCTTATGAGATTATTGTGCATGGACATCTGCACCTTTCAAATAGGGGTATTCACAATTATCTGATCATGTTTTATGAATTGCGAGTCTCAACCGATCTCATGGTTCTGAATATGACAAAGTTCAATGTGATCTTAAGCATGAATTGGTTGGTTGCGTATAGAGCAAAACTGGACCGTGTGGCAAAGAGTGTCAATCTCAGGATCAATGGCAGGGACTACAGCGTTCATGTTCAGACCCCCACTCACATTTGATGCGGAGCAGAGATGAGAACCTGCAATGGAGAACGAGTTTTAGGCCCGTTCGGGGCCAATTGGCGACTTTTCATATATGTGCCCGGATCGACGATCGGACTCCGCAGATGTGTCCGGATTCGCGTTGAGAATCGATTTGATATTTTACTTCATTAATTTGCATTGTATTTTGATGTATTTGGGAAGCCCCACCTACGGGCAATCATAGTCGTTGAAAGTGGGATGTCCTGGCCTTTATTTTATTATAAATAGATAGGTAGTGAGCTGATTGGGGCTATTGCAAAATTTGGAGGAAGTTATTCCCAGATTCTCACAATCATCCTACGGTGTTGACTCCGTGGAACCTTAGGTGATGACTCGTAGGCTTGTATATCCCTCCCCAAGATTTGCCCTGACCCTAAGCTTCTTCTTCCCCCTCTGAAACTCTCATCTCCAGCCCCTACAACCCCCAAAACAGCTAGCCTAACTACTGTCCAGAAAACTCCTATCTTCACTTATGTTGTTCAAAAGTGAAATTTACTGTTCATTGGCTATAGTTTTTTTATTTCGGTGAACTGGAGGCCTGAAAACCTCCAGGAAATCCTCCGCCACCTACTTCTCCCCCCCCCCCCTCCTGAAGCCGCAGCCGTCAGCCAGATTTTACTCCCACCCGTGGAGCCACAATGTGCCCTGCTGCACCCTAAGCACTGTCAGCCTCCCTTGCCCACCACTGCCTACAGCCCCAGCAACCACCGGCCACCCCCTTTAACCCTTGTTGGGCCAGTCACCTGCCACCCTCTTCCTCCCAGAAAACTAGTCGTCGGCCGCCCCTCTCCATCCCAACAATCCAGCTATAGTCCGCCCCTCCTCTTCCAGCAAAATCGTCGGTCGCCGCCCTCTATCTTCCCTCTACAACAGCCCCATATCAAACCTTATTTCCCCTTAGCTTCCAACTCTCCTCTTTTGTGGATCCACTCCCCACAGTCACCTACGTCGTTTTTCACGCCTTCGGTTCACCTCGGATAGTCGTACACGCATCTCCGGCTCCGGATTCTTCAGTGTCTTGGCCATCCCACTATTTGGTAAGTTCTCATTGTATTGGACTTATTATTTTCAGCATATTTGTATTGGATTGGTTATTATATTAATTTGGATATCTTATATTGTGGTGTTCTGTTAGATAATTATCGTCATTTGCAGGATTTATTCATTGCGCACTCTTGCTTTGGTCCTTCACGCGGAGAAAAGTCTAAAAGCTTGTCTCGCTTAAATAAATTATTTTTGTCTTTCTTTGAATATTTTGTGTGGGATGATATTATTTATTATTCAATTGTGTTTTTATCCGTCGGGCTTTGCATAATATTTAGGGTCAGGTCACCGATTTTCCCGCCGCATATAGATTCTTCCTGAGTCAATTGGTATCAGATCCAAGTTACACGCTCTTTTGATACGCAGTCGTAGAGTCTATAGGTTTTTTCATTATGTTTGAGTGTCATAATTATTACTCTTCTTACTTTGGAGGTCTCGAGTCCACTTGCACCTGCTCTCACAGAGCCCCTGTTAGGGGGACGCTCGCGTTACTACGACGATTATTATCGATCACATCACACCATAATTAAAAATCGTGTTGACCCACCGAAATGACCCCACTAAATTAGACATGATCAGTAGGATGATTGTCGTCGTTCATATCCTTGCAAACGAGCGGATCGTGTTGATCCTTCGACTCGATTATCTTAGAGATGACTATTATGAGGATTGTCACTTTGAGAGAAATCTTGAGAGTCAGTTTCGTACTGTTACCCCTTATTTTGACGGCTCGTCGAGTCACGAGTCTTTCAGTTATTGTCTCGTGGATATGAAGTATTATCTCGATCATTTTGAGTTATTCGGTTAGCGACTCGTGAATATAGATAACAGAGTAGACTTGTTAGTTTTTATTTTATTTTATTTTTTTGGGTATTATTTTCTATTTTGATAGTTGAACTGCTTGTGATTGTTAACTGTCCACACTCGTTGTCAACTGCTTGTTATTAATGAATGTTGTTTTTTTATTATTGTTAATCACGTTTTGATTGTTAAATTTTGTATTTTTTGGCTTGTTAACCGTTTATGCACTCAAGTGTTGATCTAACTTTTTAAACTTATTTGGCGAACAACAGAATTATGAATTTCTATTTTTATGACAGAATTCCTGTATTTAGCCGAACAACAGAATTGATTCTGAATTGATTCCAATTCTTGCGGGGGAATGAAATTGGGTCAATTTCTGCATCCCAATTCCTGCAAAACGAACTAAGCCTAAAAGAATTCACCCATATCAGGACTCTATCGTTCTGTTGCAAGCTTCATTGAGTGCAAGAACCGGAACTCTCACATCATTACAAAAATACCTACCGAATCCTTCACACAGCAAAAGAAACAAAGTAAAGGACTAAAATATAATGAAATGGAATAAGAAACAAATGAAAGAAGAAAAATACTCAACTGTACTAACAGCCTTACACTAAGAGTGGACTGAACTTGTTCATTCGTCTCATAGCTAACCAAGCGATGGTGGTAGGAATTTACAGTTCTTAGATCCTCCATCAAAAATAAAAGAAGGGATATTATAGAAGGCTGGGCATTGCATTTGAATCAATTAAAGCTCAAATTTAACTGAACCAACCTCATCTCTACTACTTGGCCAAGGAATCGGAGTCTTGTAGTTCTTTGGAGCAGGAACTAAACAATTTAGCCCATTCCCGGCTTCTGGGCAGTGTCTCTCGAACTTCTCCCCTCTTTCTGTCGACTTGAGCTTGTCGATTGCCCCCCAATTATCCAAGCAAGGAATATATTCCCTTTGACTCGCAGGGCAGAGCTGGAACTTTTTCACCCTAATAACCCTACCAGTGTCGACTTGCACCATGCTGGCCTCCTCCGTTTCATTTTTGAGACCATAATTCTCGGTTAAATCCGGATCGAAGCCCCCCGTGTTGAAGCTATCATTCATCACCCCGTTCTCGTCCACGATCCCGAATCTCTCCAATGAAAGCGGCGGGGGCGGCCGGTACATCTTTGGAGGTGGGGAAGGCGGTTGCTGTGGTGGAGGGATGGTGGGAGCAGAGGAAGAAGCATTGGAGATGAGATGGGAGATGTCAAAGGTTCGCTTAGCGTTGGGGGAGATGGCAACGTAGGGCGCGCGGCCGCCGTCCCAGGAGGTGCCGCGGGTAAAGAATAACAGCGGCAGGGATTCTTGGGACCAACGCTTTCCGAGGATGAAGGCGGCGATGGAAGCTACAAACATCGAAGCAACCCATATGAACTGCGGCGATTTCACCGTCTCACGTAAGTTGCCCGAGCCTTTCATGTTCCCTCCGCCTCCTCTCTGTCGCATGGGGTGGGAGGCCCTCCTGCCGCCTCATGTAATCGGAATCACGAGAATGCATTTATTTAGTAGTATTTTATTGTAGATTTTATTTTAATACTAGGTTTTTTCACTGTATTATTTATGTGTATGGGTACTGGGTAGGTTGCAATAAATAAAAAAAAGTGAATTTGACTAAGGAATGGATATTGAATACAAAAGAACTGAGCTATAAGGACTGCACAATCCAACATTACGAACATACGATCAAGACAAATGGAATTAACCAGTGTCTATACCAATTCATCTGGTACCAATGATTAGCACTGATCTAATCAATGTCAATCATTGGCGCTGATTTAATCAACACCTTAGTGGGTGCTGATTAAGGCTCCATTTGGTTCGGCGGTGGCGGGTCAATCCGGCGGGTGGAAATGGAGTGTTCGAACCGTAGGGGGGAGGTGGCTGCTCCAAACGAAATTTTTGGGGGCGTTTCTCAAGGCGGACGGGTGGAAACGGAGCAAACGCCGCCGGAGGTTCATTTGTTTACATCCTTCCGGCGGCGTTTGCCCAAAACGGAGCAGCGAAACGCCCAAACAAATAGAGCCTAAATCAGGGCCTAATGATGGCGTTAATTTAATCAATGCTAATTTAGGTGCTGATTAAATCAGCGCCTTACACCAATTCCTTGAGAGCGGAAATTTTAAAATTTCCCCGCTCTTTTGAAGGGAAATTTTGACACAATTTTTTTCTATAAATTCAGCATATTGTGTGAAGAGAAAGACAAGGAATTTTTGAGCTAAAAGTGACAGTTTACTTGCATTGTATTTGTTAGTTTTTGAGAGACATGGTATCAGTGGAAGGAGACTTGAAGGAAGCTATTGTATGCGCTCCGCGCAAATTTGTAACTCTTCATTGCTAGATAAATAAATTCTATAATGATCTTTCATACAATTTTTGTAAAACAAATCATGCGTGAGTAATCTTCTTTTGTCTCGAGTGCAATGTAATTAATCGTGAGATTAAAATTATTATAATTGTTGCGGCCAAACTCGGCGCTCCGGTCGATCCGGACTAACTTGGACCGCCTTAGCTCGCGGAGCGGTCGAGCGCGCACACAGTCAGTTGAAGAGGGGAAATGTACACAAGGAATTTTAACGTGGAAAACCCTTCAACCGGGTGAAAAACCACGTGACCGGTTCGCTGCCAGTCAAAATCCACTAGATCAGGGTGATTACAGTATGTTGAGTGAATCGGGGCGACAGGCCGCTCCCGTTACAACTTGCGGGGTGAGAGGATGACTATAGCTGCCGGCGGGCAACAGACTGCTCCGCCAAAGTGACTTAAATGGTGGAATGCGTGGGATGCTTCTGGCGCGTGTGCCCGGGGGCGGCGCGCTTGCGGGCTTCGACTGTCTTCTTCGCTTGACTTCCTCTGACTTTGGTCGCCTCCTTCCCAACTGCGAGTTGGAGGGGTGCCAATAGCCGATGGCGGGTGCTGATGGTCGTTGGTGGCCGCTGGAGGTCGCTGGTGGCCGCTGGAGGTCGCCGGTGGCCGCTGGAGGTCGCTGGAGGTCGCTGGTGGTTGCTGGTGGTTGGCGGCGAGAGGCGGCCGACGTGATGGAGGAGGCGGGAGAGCTCTCACCTGAGGAAGAAGGAGAAGAATCGTAGGAGGAAAAGATATCAGATAAGAGTCCCCTGGGAGTCTTTTTATAGCCTCCAGGGGTGGATCATGGCGGGCCCCACCACTAAAGTGGTGGGATAGTGGGTAGTTACCACTTTGATCGGACGGTATGGAGGGCCTTCCTCTAGATCGGACGGCGGGGAGGCCCCCCCATGGCGGCGGGCCGTCATGACGGCGGCGGCGGCCGGCGAGGGAGGCCAGCCACGGCCGGGGCGGCCACGGCCGCGGCCGGCCACGGCCACGGCCGTGGTGGCCGTGGGAGGGCCGGCCGCCAGCGGTGGCTCGACCTCTTGCCAGGGGCGGTTCCTTTGGCGGCGATTTTCCCCATGAGGGGAGGGAGTGGGGCCCGCCCCCATCATCTCCATGAGAGATCATGGGGGGTGGGGCCCACTCATGACTTTCCTTGAGTGGAGATCATGGGGGGCCCCTTGATTCCTATAAATAAAAGGGGAAACCCATCAATAATGATTCATCACTTCATTAGAAAATATTTTTGCCGGAAGATTGTTTTGAATAACTTTGATATTTTGTATAGTTTGAATGCACATGTTACATTCCTATGAAAGTTTGATTTAATTTGGAGTGAGTGCAGACAAAATATTTTTAGTTATTTAAGAAAAAATTCAGGTTCATTCTTTAAGCTCTCAATCAAGTTTTATTACTCAAGATTTTATATTATTTTACTCGCATATATCACATGCTTGATGTAATATGTGGAAAACAATATTTAATTATTTTGATGACTTATTCAAAAAGAATTTTTTTTGCATCTCAACTTCTTTTAATTATTTTATGCAGTGATGAATCTTTATTCAATAATTACTTATTAATCATTTTAGTAAAATTACGCCCGAGACATTTTTATGAAAACATATTTTTCTCAAATTAAGATCTCGTTTTTTTAAAACAAAATAATTCAATCTTTTATTTATATTTCATCTGCATTAAAGAAAATTTGAACTTTTTCATGGATCGACTCGTACCTGCATAGTATTATAATTGTAATTTCATTGTTTATCATATTGTGTTGTTACTTTAGTGCTCTTGAAATTTTTCATCACCGCACGTTCTCGTGGCGTCGCATCGCCCGAGGGCAGGCCGCCCAAGTCAGGCGGCCCTCTGACCGTCTTAGCTGGGCAGCATCCTTATTGTCAGGGGCGGGCGGCCCTATGCCCCCCCCCCCCCCCCCCCTCCCCCCTCGTCGGGGCTCCACTAAGAGGCAAGGCCGCCAAAAATTAGGCAGCCTCCTCCTCACCCGACCGTCATTCTCGCCAGACCTCCCCTCCCCCACCGGGAGGGGCGATTGGTTTTTCCGAGGGCAAACTCGTCATTTCCATAAAAATGGTGATCTTCGTGTCCTGTTTCGGGCGTTTCTATTCGTAAGTCTGGTAGTTATCAGGGGAAATTAACGGGCCGCCCCTCTTGGAATCTATAAATATGCATCAATCCTCCTTCATTTTCACTCTATTCTGTCCTCGGAAAATCCTCCATCAAATTTTCTCTCTCCTCCATTTCTCCTCCCGACGGGCGCTCCCATGTGCGCCCTTTACTTGCGCGCTCCCGCACGTGCCGCTTTCTTGCGCTCTCTCGTGCATGCTCTTGCGCATGTCTCTTCCTTGCACGCTCATGCACGCTCCTCTTGAAAGCCGAAGTTCGTCCTGATGGCCGAAGTCTGTTTTTATCGTTGAAGTGTGTCTTGACCGCCGAAGCTGCCTGCGAGATTCATTGAACACTTAGAAGGTCGCAGGAATTCTAATAATTACCTTCTGCCATCGGCTTTACGTGTGGCGACCGAGCAAACCCCAAGCCTCCTTAATGCCAGCAGTCCAAGCCCGTGAAGTACCGCTCAACTATACTCAGGCAAGAGGCAGCGCACAGTGTTCCCAGTACCTCAACTCAGCAATAAGCCTACCAGCCGACAATAAGGCAACCACTTCAAACTCCTCTAAATCCAACAGGAGACAAGTTGCAGAGGATAAGGTGCTCAGAGCAACATCACGAGAGTAGACATTTGGTTTAATTCTAAAATTTTATAGCACATTCCTTTTTTGTTTTGATTTTATTGTTTGAGTTCATTGTTTGGTCCATTACCACAATGTGTTTATCCATGTATTTAAATATTTTCATTTAAGTCTCTATATAAATGGAAAAAGTTAGACCGCCTCTTCTAATTTTCATATGATTAGTGTTGGGATCTCCTGCACACCATTAATGATCTTATTGAACTTATGTTAATTCTTACGGTGTCTAATGAGAATTGATTTTCTTACTTCATGTGATTGATGTTCTACTTATCTTCTGAAAGAAAAGTGTTTTTTTGAAGGAGAAATTGTGATTCCTATTTATATTCATTTCCATCTAACAGAATATGTTTCTTTTTAATCTTCATTCCGATAAGTTCAAGAAATGACATCTCCATTGAAAGTGAAACAATTAATTTGGCATATTCTTAGATTTGTGTGCTTTAAATCATTTCAAGTCCGCGAGAGCTGTGCAATTAGACAAGATAACTGCCCGACAATATATAGACAGTGGGTATCAATGAAGGATCTGTCAGACACTAGTCATCATAGCTTGCAGCTAACAACACTTAACATCAGGCATAATTGGGGCGGTTAGACAAGCCCTAACCACCAGACCACAACAACGGTTGGAATAAGTTAGCCGCCATATCGCACTGTTGTTAATCCTTGCTGACCGCCAGGCTTCCTTTGTTCTAACACACCCCATCAAGCTGGAGCATATATGTTAATCATGTCAAACTTGTCACAAATGTTATAAAATGAGGAAGACACATGCTTGGTAAATCCATCTGCAGGTTCTTTATTAGAAATGACGAACAGAGGGCAAATTTGTTTCTTCAATATTTCTTCTCTGATAAAATGACACTCAACTTCAATATGTTTAGTCCTTTCATGAAAGATTGAATTCTTTGATATATATATGACAGTTTTGTTGTCGCAGAATATTGTTAATGGATACTCATAGACTTCTTTGAGATTACTCATAAGAGTTTATAACTATTTCAATTCACAGGTAGTCGATGTAGCCCCAAGTTTTTGGAGACAGGAAATGACTTCTGTGAGATACCGCCCGACGGTAGGGTTAACTTCGGCGGTAGCAAAGCTATATTTTCGATTGTTCCTCTCTACAAGGTACCGCATGGCAGTAGCGATACCGCACAGTGGCAACGCCAAAGCGTTGAAAGCGTCAAAAGAGTCGTGTTGACACGAAGCCTCGTCTACCGCACAGCGGTAGGGTGTTATCGTGCGGCGGTAGTAGGGCTGATTTATTTGGTAAGGCTCTCGGTGAGCTACCGCCCAATGGTAGGGTTAGCGCTGGTGGTAGCTGTTCTTTCGTCGTTTCTACACTGGTTACGAGACGAACCTGCTATCACAAGACGATAGTAAGATATCGCGTGGCGATAGCAGAGCAGTTATTATGCGGACACGTGTCAGCGTGTGATTGAAGGTTTTGAACGGTGGATTACGGGACAAGCTAACGCTTAATCTATCGCGTGGCGGTAAGTCTTGTAAACCGAAATCTGGAGTAAATCGTGGCCGTTCGTCGGGTTTCAATAAGGATCCGACAGTGGGGTGTCATCCCAGGCGGTATAAGGCCGGTTAGGGCGTTTTCTTCTACATTTGATCCCAAGTTTTCTCTTTCTAAGAGTTAAAGAGAAGGGAGAGTGAGGGAAGAGGAAGAGGAAGGAGATCCCGCCATTGTTGAAGCTACAGAGCTCCAATTCGCAAGCCGAGTTCAGATCTACGGAGGCAAGCCCGTTGCGGTCATTTCCATCCGACTAGATTCTCTCTCATGACGCTGAAACAAACTTCAAGGTAACAATCCTCTTCTTTGGACATGTGAAGTCTTTTGCTTTGGCATGTGAAGGTAGACGCTCCACGAATGCGTGGAAGCGATTCTCCCGACGGGGCGATCCGTGTATCCCTATTATCTTTGCATTTAGAATCCTGAATCGAAGTACAGAATAAACATGCTGTGTGAAGCCCATCCGGATGGGTTGGTCTGGATTGGTGATGATTGTTTGTATGCCGGAGAAGACTCTGTGGTAGTGTATAATTCTCGGAGTCACGGGGTGTGCAGATGGCTGCAGCAAGAGTACTGGAGTAGACCTCCAGGAAAACACCCATTCAAGGGAAGAAATGATAGTCTGTCTCCTCTACCGCGCAACAGTAGCTCTACCGTCGGCGGCAACTCCAGTGAGTTAATGCTTTTATGAGGCCTGTCTCACAGAGACCTGGTGGCCAATGTTTTGAGAGGCCTATCTTGTGGAGACATGTGGGACATTTGGTGAGGCATGTCTCTTGAAGACATGGGGGCCAATGTGTTGAGCTGAGATTTTGTGTGACCCAGCTTTGGCAGCTGTGAGTGCTAGCTTAGGATCATAACATATTTATGAATCGTACAGACGGGAAAGGGGATGTTGACCCGTGTCGTGGCTTGTTGCACCCGATGATTTGAGCATCGGGAAAGAGCTGAACTGTACCCAACCCTATGCTGAGCGACTTGGAGTGAGTCATTGTGTGGTTCACGGGGATCACCTTGACATTGTCATAGCCATAAGGGCATTGTCTTTGGGTTTCGGCCCTGAAAGAATATAATGCTCAAACATTGTTGACCATCGCAGAGAACGGAGGTGTGACCCTTTGTGGTCTCTTACAACGAGAATGTGTCATGAGAGCACGGGGTGTTAGAGGACCGTGTCAATGTCAATGCCATGGTATTTATATGTTAATACTTGCAGGGAAGGAGCACTGCCATCCCGAGTGTGGGGTGGGGTCATTATAATTTAGTTAGCTAATGTTGACTGTTGCTTTGTTTGCCACCTTTGGGGTGGAATGGTTTCGTGCAGGTGTAGCCGAGACGTGCGGAAAATAGCGGATTGAAGCCCAAGGTTGCTAAATGTTATGCCGACCCTCGAAGGCCAAAGTGAAGTTGGGTTTTCTAATAACTGTTTCATGTGTGGTCGGCCTGCGTGCTGAAGTATGTAAGACATTATCTTTTGAGGAAACTTTTTAAGGCCTTAAGGCCATAACTTTCTGTGTATTGTTCTTATCATTCCTACTTGGTTTAGTGGACATTCAAATGGCTGGGTCCTTATTTTATTTTAACTTACTTCTGCTATAATGCGCTCTAAGTTAGGACACGTGTTTATGAATTATTGTTTCAATACGTAACTCTACTAACTGTCTGTAGTATATGGAGTGGGGTCTGGTCGAACCTTCTGTTATATCCTATGTGACAGATGGGGGTGTTACAATTTGGTATTAGATTCTGGTGTCAGTCTTTCTTATTTGAATTCGTGGGCAAATTCTTTTAAGGGGTGGTGTGCACATGTATGTGCGTTACCGTTTTAACATGAAAGAACCCATGAATGTAAACTTAGAAATGAAAATACACATGTTTGAGGAACATGTGTGTTCCTATAATTTCTTTTTAGCAATATGTTTGGTCGCCTAATTGAGTGTTTTACGATTATAGGTGACTCAGAGTGGTGCAGAGCAGTCCCAACGTCAGCACTCCGCGGAGAGTTGTGTGCCTAATGGCATGCTTGCGACCCCTCCTTCTGCCGAAACCATACGTTTGGTAGCTGAAGCGGTGTTCTCCATGATAAATTCCCAACTAGGAAGGCAAGTGCAGCCTTCTGCGCCTGAATTGGGTCAAGTACCGCTTGGCGTAGCCGAACCTATAGTGGTGGATCAAGTAGCGGCAGAGCCTGTAGTGCAAAGAAGAGCGACTGAAAAGCATCTCAAGCATGTGATGACCTTTAACCCTCTAGTGTTTATGGGGACTTGGACCCCAACGCAAGCCGAAGACTGGCTCTCTCGGGTTAATAGGGTCATGACGGCAATAAAGACTGAGGAGTGGCAAAAGGTTACTATAGCCACATTCCTTTTGGACGACGAAGCAAGATTGTGGTGGGAGGAGTTAGAGCTACATCACTTTGTTGGTAGACAACTCACCAATATCCCAATGGATGAGTTCTCGAGGTTGTTTCTAGCGCGATATACCCCATCAACGCAAAAAATAGCTATGGAAAACCAGTTTCAGAGATCGACTCAGGATGAGAGTAGAGTGGACGACTACTTACAAGAGTTCACGGGATTGGGGCGATATGCATGCTCTACTTTTACTGATGAGGAGCGAGCGCAAGACCAACCGGTTCAATGAAGAACTACGTGACGATATGAGGTTGCTGCTCTCAGGACCAATGATGCAGGGTTTTCTGACCTTGGTCAATACAACCCGATCTCTGGAGCAGGATCTGAAGAGGATCCAAGGTAAGAAGGACTTGGCTGTGAAGATGTCAGAATTTAAAGTTCCAAGTTCATCGAAGACTGGGCATCGAAAGTGAAACAAGAAGCCCAAAACTTCTGGATCGACTTCGTCATCTGTTACTACTGGAGCATCGTCTAGGAGAGGAGGCCCAATTCATTGTTTTAATTGTGGCAAATCGGGTCATATAGCCCGCGACTATTGGAGTGGCCAGTTAGAGAAGAAGACAGGAGCATCTTATGCTGAGAAAGGGAAGGCGGTGGAGTCAACCGTGTCCCATCATGCTCCAGCCCAACCCAGAGTCTACAACCTAGGCCAGTAGGAGGCCATTGAGCAAGGCGATGTGGTTATAGGTATGTGTTAGATTTTAGCTTTAATGTCATCTATACCTTACGCCTTATACATCGGTTGTATGCTTGTCGTGGTTTAGGCTTTGTCTTGATCTTGGATTGTCCGGGAAGAGCACTTTTTGATACAGGAGCTTCGCACTCCTTTCTATTCGATGATTTCACAATACATATCAGAGTGCCTTCCTCTGTGGCGAAGGATGTACTGGATTTGTTGTTACATAACAGGTGTTCGATGTGCGTGGATAGAGTCTGTTGCGTAAAGGTGCGGATAGGAAGTTAAGAGTTTGACTTGGAAGCATCACTATTGCCGATAGTAGAGTTTGACGTGATCTTTGGCATGGATTGGCTCTATGAGCAATATGAATACATCGACTGTTGTCTAAAGACGGTCAAATTGAGGCTGAATACAGGTCATGTATAATAACCCTGACCGATCCAACGTGACAATTTCACGGCTCCGCTTTAGGCGACGTTACCAGGCTGCAGCCCAAGCACCCCAACCTCTCTCCATCCAGGCGCTTTGCTGGTGGCCACAACCTCCCTTTGATGAGCGAACTCGATAGTTAAGTTGAGTCGTACGGGGACTTCCCAGGAGGTCACCCATCCCAGTACTACTCTCACCCAAGAACGCTTAACTATGAAGTTCCTTCACTTCTCATCACCAATTGAGCTTGTAACACCCCCCAAAATTGGGAAAAACAGAAGTAAAGATAACTATCATCAGGCGATAGTGGCTATCGCTAGTGATACCACTCGACGCTCTCAATGCACGCGACGCTCTCAACGCACGCGACACTCTCAACGCACGCGACGCTCTCAACACACTCGACGCACTCAACACACTCGACGAATCATTGAGTAGACTATCACGTGGCGATAATGGATATCGCTCGGCAATATCAGGACATGTGTCAAATAACCGGAAAGCGGCCAAAGAGCGGTGTTGACTGGGGTCAAAGCAGTTACCAACAATATCGCCCAGGCAATAGTGGATATCGCCCGCGATAGAGATAAGTTTGACTTGTCAGCTAAAATTGTGGCCCTTCATTCCTATTGATGAGAGGATCGTGTTGCTAGGGTTATTTATGAGGCTGCTTAACCAGAGAAGAGGTGAAGAGAAGAAACATTTCTCTTCTCTCACTCTCTCTCATGCCTCACATCAAGCTCTTGGAAGAAAGGAAGAAAAAGGCTGACGCTGAGCATTGCAAACTTGGAGGAAGAGATTCTGCGGTCGGAATCAGGAGCCGAAGTAAGATCCGTGAAGAGGAAAGTGAGGCAATCCTTTCTATCCGGATAGAATACTTCAACATAGCTCCAAAACGAACTACGAGGGTAACGATCTTCCTTCTTGGACAAGTGAAGTCCTCATTTTTTGCATATGCATGGAATCCCCCACAGAAAGGTGGAATAGTGAAGGAAATTCTGATGGGTTGATACGTGATATCCCCAGGTAGTTTTGCATATAGAATTTGGAAATTGTAGTATGGAATAGGCATGCTGTGTGAAGCCCATTTGTATAACCCGTAATTCGTCGAGACCAAAAGTACCCCAATAAACAACTATTCACAGAGCAGAGGCGAGCTCGGGCGAGCAGAGGCGAGCTCGGGCGAGCAGAGGCGAGCTCGGGCGAGCAGAGGCGAGCTCGGGCGAGCAGAGGCGAGCTCGGGCGAGCAGAGGCGAGCTCGGGCGAGCAGAGGCGAGCTCGGGCGAGCAGAGGCGAGCTCGGGCGAGCAGAGGCGAGCTCGGGCGAGCAGAGGCGTGCTCGGGCGAGCAGAGGCGAGCTCGGGTGAGCAGAGGCGAGCCCGGGCAAGCTCGGGCGAGTATGGGCGAGTAACTCGCGAGTATGGGCGAGTAGCCTTAGATACTCTCTCATAGAGGATGGATACTCGCCTATACCCCCGCCCTCAAGATTTCTCTATAAATACCCCCCCCCCCCATGGGTACTGGAAATGACACTTTTTGGAAGAGGTTGAGGTTCCCTCCAAGTGGGTACTCACCCAATCCATGCCTGCCTAGTACCTCGCCCAGCCTTTTGGTTATGGAGGGGAAGTTTCTCCCAAACTTTAGGGTACGTGGTGGGACCTCCCTGCTAGAGCATTTGGGGTGTGCTTGTAGATAGTTTTCTCTTTCTCGCTAGCCACTTGAATTGTGACGTCGGACCGTAGAATCAGTAACCTTAGACTGCCTTGATTCGAATTCTGAGGTCAGAGAATTTTCCTGGCTTCAACACTTGGTGCGGTGAGCGTGGATCGCAGTCGAGGAAGAAATTTTTGCGAGAATACTTCATAGCTTAAGATGGCGAGTTGGAGACCAAAGGCAGTAACTCGCAAGCACTCAGCAAGGTGGCGAGTTCTCGGCAAGGTCACGAGTTCTCGGCAAGGTGGGCGAGTTCCCTGGTTACTCTCCCATATGCGACTTCTCGATGACAACTTTCAAGCTCGACGGTTTCGTGAGGCGAGCTCCCCTAGTACTCGCTTAGAAGCGAGTTTCAGATTGCGACCTCCTTTGGCGGGCTCCGGATGGTGACTTCAGTTGGCCAGTATATGCAGGCGAGTTCATAGAGGTGGCGAGTTCCCTGGCGAGCTCATAGGCAGGCAAGATCTGAAGAGGCGAGTATCTTTATTACTCGCCCATAGGCGAGTTGGAGAGGCGAGTATCTTTATTACTCGCCCATAGGCGAGTTGGAGAGGCGAGTATCTTTGTTACTCGCCGATAGGCGATCTGAAGAGGCGAGTTTCTCTATTACTCGCCCATAGGCGAGCTCTACAGGTGCCCTGCTCGCAACGCCGGGATAGCTCAGAATCTGGGCGAGTTAAAAGTGGAAAATAAAAAAAATTTCGGGGGCGCTGCCCCCTTGTCCCCCGTCCGCTGACCGAAAACTCTGCGTAGGGGTTCTACTGTCAAAAATGACTCTTATCCTCCGCCTAGTTCATCTCCTTTTTTGATAGGGGTGCTTTCCATACATGCTCATACTTACGGGTGCTTTGGTAAAGCCCATGAGTACTTTTTGTATGACTGACAAGCATGGCAAATGATGACGAGTTCACCATCGAGGAAAAATATATGAGATGCTCTGCGATGATCTCCTCCTACTTACGATGATCTTCTCCGACAACCTGCATTCCAGGAGAGAACCTACTCATGACATCTTCAAGCTAGTATTCTACGAGCTCCTACTCGTGTTGCTCATCATGCTTACTAAAGTGCTCTCTTCAATTCCGCGAGTTCCATACTCGCGAGAGGATCTCTTCAATAACTAGGATGCTCTCTTCAATTCCACGAGTTCCATACTTGTAAGAGGATCTCTTCAACGGACATGGTGCTCTCCTTTAATTCCGCAAGTTCCATACTCACGAGAACACTACTTCAACAACTATGGTGCTCGCTTCAATTCTGCGGGTTTAAATGCGTTAGGCTATCGCTTCAGCAACCAAGACACTTTGTTATTCATTTCAACTCCTCAAACACCTGGAGTCATGATAACCTGAAAGGGTTCTATCCATAGGAGGGAATGATACGCTTGTTCACATTTATACATCGATGATATTTCTCTAACACCCTGTAATATGGGGTTTTAGCTTCTCTTCTTAAAAGCATATCGAGCAGGCATATCAGACAGAAAGCGATTGTAACGCCCCGTTTTTTCAGCGATTATTTTTATTCTCGTTTGGCATTACGATGACGCGTTTCCGTGGCTTGTGCCATTTGTGGAGTGTGGTTTAGCTCCTTAGAACTGAGTGCCCTATTCTGTAGCCTGTTGGCAAGATCTCCCTAGCAAGCCGAGTCGTTTTGGGTGACCCGGTGTGGCCTTTCGGGGGATGTTGGTGTTTGGCTTTATTTGGGTATAACTCGAGTTCTGTTTGTCGAAAAGTAATTTCGACTTCGCCGTTGTGTTTGTAGCGTGGGTATTTAGCTACGGTGCGAATTTCGTCGAATTCCGAGGTAGTTCGGTTTTCGCGTCGATGTGGTGCTTTATTTAATTTTGTAATTAATTATATAATTATTTAATTATATATATATAGAATGAGAGAGCCGATCATCTTCTTCACGATTAATAACCGCCGCCCCTGTACGAGAGGAAACAGAGAAACCGCCTACCCTTCGGACGCCGATTCCCGGAGCGTTTGTGGACGGAATTCGATTCCGAGAGTGGATTTGGATTGCTCTCATCAAGACCTTCATTCCTGCGGTAAGAAATTCGATTTTCGTGGAGTTTTGGGAGGATTGGAATTTTCGGTTTTGGAAGTTTTCCGCCATTAATGGCCGAGTTTTTGTTTTAGGTGTTGCGGCCGTTTTGATCCGTGCGAAGAGGAGGAAAGCAGTCCAAAGCTTCGCTGAGATTTGAGGCAAGTGGTATTCTTGCCCTTGCCAAGTTTTCCTTTTTTTGAATTTTCTTGATGAAATTGAAATCCCGGTTAGCCCAGGTTAGAGGCCTTGTTGTTCTCATTTTCTTGCTAACTATAGGGCTTAGTTCTTCCTACTGAAACCCCCCTATGTTGTGATGATTGGAATCCAAATTGTCGGCGTGGAGCCGTTGTTTTCCTTTATTTTGATTGTTGCTCTGGTTCGGGTGTAGCCGAGAGGGAGAGTTAGGAGGGGGGGGGGGTGTGGTTGCCGATTTTTGTTATGGTATTACTCGAATGATTAGGCATAGTTCGTATGGTAGTGGTGCGCGATGTTGATAGTTGTCTGCTGCTACTGCAGTGGCGTGAGTCGTGTGCGCGTTCCGGTGTCGTTCGGGAAATTCCAAACGGTGCAGGTTGACCGCGCACGGTCATCAACCGTTAGGGCGCACGACCACTGGTCGTGTGCCTCTGCTCGTGCGCGGCTGTCTTTTAGTTTCCAAAGTTCTGTCTCGGAAAATCGCACGAGCGCTGGCAACAGTGCGCACGACCAGTGGTCGTGCGACACTGATCGTGCGCAGTTGCTAGGTTTTTCTGTCAGGTTTTCCAGGTTCGCTTCGCACGATCATCAGCCGATGAGTGCGCACGACCACTGATCGTGCGTCACTGATCGTGCGCTTTGTATATTTTCTGTTGCTAGGCGAATTTAGATGGTTTCGAGTGCGGGAGTTTAGATACTCAAGTGGCAGGCAACTACTCGAGTTCTGGATCTTCTGCCTTGGTTGTTCGACTATCGTCGAGCTCCGCATTCTTTAGTGGGCTTGTGGGTAGTGGTATTATTTTGGCGGCGAGTGAGGCTAGCTCGCTCAACGCCAAAGTTTAGGTAGGCACTGAGTGGGTTTCACTCAACGCCTAGTCGTGTTGGTTTATTTCAACACTCTTCCTTTACCTTGTATTTCATTTCCGAGTGGATTTCCAGTTGTATTTCGGGGTTTTCCTTGTCGGCCGTTTTCTTTATTTTCCTAAAGGCCGAATCGTGGGTCGTGGTTAGTAGTGGTGGTTGTAGCTCTTTATGGGGGTGGAGTTGAGTGATATAGCCAAGGCCACCCATGTTTTCTTGCTCCAGGTACGGGCTGGGCATGTCGGGTGGAAGGTCCCTTGTGTTTTCACGTGTTGACCCTCAAGCTTTTGACTTGGACATGGTGGATTGGGGGACTGCGTTTGCCTTCGATCCGGTTCCTCGTTGTTGTTTTTGCTACTACCACTTCCCACAGTTTAGGGTGTTAGAAGTTTCTTCTTTGGTAGTTTGCAACATTCTGGCTCTTGGTAGCCTAGTAGGCCCTGCAGGATGTGGTTCCTGGGCTGGGTCGTTGCTGTTGCTTTGCACGTTGTGCATTTCTTGTGGTCCTGTTGTGGACAGTTGTGACTCTTTCTACTGCATGTTTTTCTGTTACTTTGTCCTTTGGTTGACTCTTTCATGCAGTTTTTCTTTGTTTAGCTAGCTGAGGTATTCTGTTTTCTTTTGGAATACCCCAGGTTCTGAGCTGTAGCCAGTCTGGTGGCTAGTTGGAGGTGGTGTTGTTGGTGGACTTCCAGACCTTGGAGTTCTGTTTACCTTGTTAGTGAGGTTGTTTTCAGTACTTTCTTACAGACATATATTTGTGCTAGTGGGTTCGTGTCAGGTTGTTGGCGCCCACTGGTAGTTTTTACCTTGTACTAGATATATACTATTGCTGCTACCATTTTCTGGAGATAGTCTATTTGCTCTTGAGAAGGTTTTATGCTAGGTTGCTAGTTATTTTTAAACTATAATTGTTATTATAAATAAAGCTCATGGTCAGCATGTTTTATAAAGCGTAATCACTATTTTCCAAATCACGTATAAAGATCGTTTTCTTATATATTATATAAATTAAATGTAGGATCTTGCATAGCATGAGTGGTTCTCTTGGGACCCTTATGTGCTCCTTAGGATGTCAAATCTAAATAAAGTATTTTTCCGCAGCGTATTAATATAGTTTTTCATTTGTGGACTAGATGATCCACTGAGCCGAGGGATACGGACTCTAATCATAACTGATTTTCTATTCATTAAGCACATGATTTTCTTGCATAAAGATTGTAGTTGGCTTTGCCTGAACATCAGCAGTTATCCTCTGCTTGACGTGGCATCATGACGCGTGTTTTCTCTTACTCTGATAATTCTTAATTCGGAGAAAAATGCGGGTTGTGACAGTTGGTATCAGAGGGAGGTTGCTTGACAAGTTAGTTGAGCAACCTTCCTTTGTTCGCTTTTAGTAGTTCTGCATCATGTCATTCACACACCGATATGTCATCAGCACGTCTTGGCAAAAGCACGAACACTACACTCATAGCATAACATGAAGTATACGGGGCATATTATGTAGTATGAGATGCATAATATGTGTTCGTATATGGATCTACCATAGGGGCTACATGTGAGGGTTATGTAGTATGAGATGCATAACCTCACCACATGACTGCGACTAGCACGTTTCTTTTTCGTTGCATGGAAATTATGTAGTATGGGATGCATAACATTTTCATGCGTACGCCGCTCATAGCATGCACTAGGGCCTTTTTTTTTAAGAATGCATAGCACAATCATGCATATCATATCATTGCATAAGCACAACGCGCCGAGCTAAAGATTTGCAGGATGACATATGTACACACATGAGTTTTCAAATTAACATAAGTTCATGCATCCGATCTAGGCACAAGAGTTAGTGAGGTGGTGGTTAACCATCCTAGGATAGGGCATATCATCTAATTATTGTGAAGAAGATAAACTCTCAGAGCAAGTTTAGCAGCTTTAAGTCTATATCTACATATGTATTGTCTGTACTGGTAGTCGGTTCTAGTCGTGGGATTTGGATCTGATTTGCGTTGTAATGATTTTTAGGATGGCTAGGCGTCTTGCGACTCGATCGACTCCCCTGTCTGAGGGTGAATCTTCTGGAGCTCAGAACGATGCGGTGATCGAGGGTCTGCGTCAGAGTAGCGAAGCTATGGGTAGGCAGTTGGAGGAGGTGCAAGCCCAGATTCAGTCTTTGGTGGCGGTTGTGGCAGGGCAGGCTCAGGGTGCGCAAGTTCCTGCGGGGGGGGGGGGGGGGGGGTTAGCTGTTCCTCCTCCTCCTGCACCCTTGAGACCTCCAGTGGTGGTGCCAGCAGAGATGGCCTTCATCTCGCAGTTTCAGAGGCTGAGCCCTCCCACTTATGATGGGAAGGCAGATTTCATGGTGATAGACGACTGGCTGATCTCCATGGAGGAGATGTTCTCGTACTCAGGGATTGCAGATGATCAGAGGGTGATGATAGCCGCCTATCAGCTTAAAGGTTTGGCTAAGAGTTGGTGGCTGAGAGAGAAGGAGAGCCTGGTAGCCGGATGCTCTTGGGAAGTGTTCAAGGAGATGCTGTTGAGGAAGTTCTTACCCTCGGTCGAGTGTGACCGCCTCATGAACAACTTCCTCCATCTGAAGCAAAGGCAACTCACGGTGGGTGAGTATGAGGTAGAGTTTAGTAAGTTGAGCCGTTTTGCCCCTGGATTGGTCAGCGTTGAGGCTGATCGAGTTAAGCGATTCCTCGGTGGTTTGAGGAGTGAGGTGCAGCAGTTGACCAGTGCTTATGGGTCAGTGTCTTATGCAGGTGTAGTAGAGGCTGCTCTGAAGGTGGAGGCTATTGAGACGGCGAAGAGCAGAGGCCAGCAGTTGAAGAAGGATAAGAGGAAGTTGGTAGAGGAGAAGAAACCCCTGGTACCCGATGCTGTTCCGGGAAAGAGGAGCAGGGTGGTGTGCAGTTTTTGTGGCCGGTCAGGCCATCCTGTCGAGAGGTGTTTCAAGAAGGCGGCAGCTCAGAAGAAGGAGCAGGTTCATGCGATTCAGGGTGCTCCTAGGAGAGATGTCTCCTGTTCAGTTTGCAAGCGATCCGGCCATGATGCGGCCCAGCTATATTTTCGATTGTTCCTCTCTACAAGGTACCGCATGGCAGTAGCGATACCGCACAGTGGCAACGCCAAAGCGTTGAAAGCGTCAAAAGAGTCGTGTTGACACGAAGCCTCGTCTACCGCACAGCGGTAGGGTGTTATCGTGCGGCGGTAGTAGGGCTGATTTATTTGGTAAGGCTCTCGGTGAGCTACCGCCCAATGGTAGGGTTAGCGCTGGTGGTAGCTGTTCTTTCGTCGTTTCTACACTGGTTACGAGACGAACCTGCTATCACAAGACGATAGTAAGATATCGCGTGGCGATAGCAGAGCAGTTATTATGCGGACACGTGTCAGCGTGTGATTGAAGGTTTTGAACGGTGGATTACGGGACAAGCTAACGCTTAATCTACCGCGTGGCGGTAAGTCTTGTAAACCGAAATCTGGAGTAAATCGTGGCCGTTCGTCGGGTTTCAATAAGGATCCGACAGTGGGGTGTCATCCCAGGCGGTATAAGGCCGGTTAGGGCGTTTTCTTCTACATTTGATCCCAAGTTTTCTCTTTCTAAGAGTTAAAGAGAAGGGAGAGTGAGGGAAGAGGAAGAGGAAGGAGATCCCGCCATTGTTGAAGCTACAGAGCTCCAATTCGCAAGCCGAGTTCAGATCTACGGAGGCAAGCCCGTTGCGGTCATTTCCATCCGACTAGATTCTCTCTCATGACGCTGAAACAAACTTCAAGGTAACAATCCTCTTCTTTGGACATGTGAAGTCTTTTGCTTTGGCATGTGAAGGTAGACGCTCCACGAATGCGTGGAAGCGATTCTCCCGACGGGGCGATCCGTGTATCCCTATTATCTTTGCATTTAGAATCCTGAATCGAAGTACAGAATAAACATGCTGTGTGAAGCCCATCCGGATGGGTTGGTCTGGATTGGTGATGATTGTTTGTATGCCGGAGAAGACTCTGTGGTAGTGTATAATTCTCGGAGTCACGGGGTGTGCAGATGGCTGCAGCAAGAGTACTGGAGTAGACCTCCAGGAAAACACCCATTCAAGGGAAGAAATGATAGTCTGTCTCCTCTACCGCGCAACAGTAGCTCTACCGTCGGCGGCAACTCCAGTGAGTTAATGCTTTTATGAGGCCTGTCTCACAGAGACCTGGTGGCCAATGTTTTGAGAGGCCTATCTTGTGGAGACATGTGGGACATTTGGTGAGGCATGTCTCTTGAAGACATGGGGGCCAATGTGTTGAGCTGAGATTTTGTGTGACCCAGCTTTGGCAGCTGTGAGTGCTAGCTTAGGATCATAACATATTTATGAATCGTACAGAAGGGAAAGGGGATGTTGACCCGTGTCGTGGCTTGTTGCACCCGATGATTTGAGCATCGGGAAAGAGCTGAACTGTACCCAACCCTATGCTGAGCGACTTGGAGTGAGTCATTGTGTGGTTCACGGGGATCACCTTGACATTGTCATAGCCATAAGGGCATTGTCTTTGGGTTTCGGCCCTGAAAGAATATAATGCTCAAACATTGTTGACCATCGCAGAGAACGGAGGTGTGACCCTTTGTGGTCTCTTACAACGAGAATGTGTCATGAGAGCACGGGGTGTTAGAGGACCGTGTCAATGTCAATGCCATGGTATTTATATGTTAATACTTGCAGGGAAGGAGCACTGCCATCCCGAGTGTGGGGTGGAGTCATTATAATTTAGTTAGCTAATGTTGACTGTTGCTTTGTTTGCCACCTTTGGGGTGGAATGGTTTCGTGCAGGTGTAGCCGAGACGTGCGGAAAATAGCGGATTGAAGCCCAAGGTTGCTAAATGTTATGCCGACCCTCGAAGGCCAAAGTGAAGTTGGGTTTTCTAATAACTGTTTCATGTGTGGTCGGCCTGCGTGCTGAAGTATGTAAGACATTATCTTTTGAGGAAACTTTTTAAGGCCTTAAGGCCATAACTTTCTGTGTATTGTTCTTATCATTCCTACTTGGTTTAGTGGACATTCAAATGGCTGGGTCCTTATTTTATTTTAACTTACTTCTGCTATAATGCGCTCTAAGTTAGGACACGTGTTTATGAATTATTGTTTCAATACGTAACTCTACTAACTGTCTGTAGTATATGGAGTGGGGTCTGGTCGAACCTTCTGTTATATCCTATGTGACAGATGGGGGTGTTACAATTTGGTATTAGATTCTGGTGTCAGTCTTTCTTATTTGAATTCGTGGGCAAATTCTTTTAAGGGGTGGTGTGCACATGTATGTGCGTTACCGTTTTAACATGAAAGAACCCATGAATGTAAACTTAGAAATGAAAATACACATGTTTGAGGAACATGTGTGTTCCTATAATTTCTTTTTAGCAATATGTTTGGTCGCCTAATTGAGTGTTTTACGATTATAGGTGACTCAGAGTGGTGCAGAGCAGTCCCAACGTCAGCACTCCGCGGAGAGTTGTGTGCCTAATGGCATGCTTGCGACCCCTCCTTCTGCCGAAACCATACGTTTGGTAGCTGAAGCGGTGTTCTCCATGATAAATTCCCAACTAGGAAGGCAAGTGCAGCCTTCTGCGCCTGAATTGGGTCAAGTACCGCTTGGCGTAGCCGAACCTATAGTGGTGGATCAAGTAGCGGCAGAGCCTGTAGTGCAAAGAAGAGCGACTGAAAAGCATCTCAAGCATGTGATGACCTTTAACCCTCTAGTGTTTATGGGGACTTGGACCCCAACGCAAGCCGAAGACTGGCTCTCTCGGGTTAATAGGGTCATGACGGCAATAAAGACTGAGGAGTGGCAAAAGGTTACTATAGCCACATTCCTTTTGGATGACGAAGCAAGATTGTGGTGGGAGGAGTTAGAGCTACATCACTTTGTTGGTAGACAACTCACCAATATCCCAATGGATGAGTTCTCGAGGTTGTTTCTAGCGCGATATACCCCATCAACGCAAAAAATAGCTATGGAAAACCAGTTTCAGAGATCGACTCAGGATGAGAGTAGAGTGGACGACTACTTACAAGAGTTCACGGGATTGGGGCGATATGCATGCTCTACTTTTACTGATGAGGAGCGAGCGCAAGACCAACCGGTTCAATGAAGAACTACGTGACGATATGAGGTTGCTGCTCTCAGGACCAATGATGCAGGGTTTTCTGACCTTGGTCAATACAACCCGATCTCTGGAGCAGGATCTGAAGAGGATCCAAGGTAAGAAGGACTTGGCTGTGAAGATGTCAGAATTTAAAGTTCCAAGTTCATCGAAGACTGGGCATCGAAAGTGAAACAAGAAGCCCAAAACTTCTGGATCGACTTCGTCATCTGTTACTACTGGAGCATCGTCTAGGAGAGGAGGCCCAATTCATTGTTTTAATTGTGGCAAATCGGGTCATATAGCCCGCGACTATTGGAGTGGCCAGTTAGAGAAGAAGACAGGAGCATCTTATGCTGAGAAAGGGAAGGCGGTGGAGTCAACCGTGTCCCATCATGCTCCAGCCCAACCCAGAGTCTACAACCTAGGCCAGTAGGAGGCCATTGAGCAAGGCGATGTGGTTATAGGTATGTGTTAGATTTTAGCTTTAATGTCATCTATACCTTACGCCTTATACATCGATTGTATGCTTGTCGTGGTTTAGGCTTTGTCTTGATCTTGGATTGTCCGGGAAGAGCACTTTTTGATACAGGAGCTTCGCACTCCTTTCTATTCGATGATTTCACAATGCATATCAGAGTGCCTTCCTCTGTGGCGAAGGATGTACTGGATTTGTTGTTACATAACAGGTGTTCGATGTGCGTGGATAGAGTCTGTTGCGTAAAGGTGCGGATAGGAAGTTAAGAGTTTGACTTGGAAGCGTCACTATTGCCGATAGTAGAGTTTGACGTGATCTTTGGCATGGATTGGCTCTATGAGCAATATGAATACATCGACTGTTGTCTAAAGACGGTCAAATTGAGGCTGAATACAGGTCATGTATAATAACCCTGACCGATCCAACGTGACAATTTCACGGCTCCGCTTTAGGCGACGTTACCAGGCTGCAGCCCAAGCACCCCAACCTCTCTCCATCCAGGCGCTTTGCTGGTGGCCACAACCTCCCTTTGATGAGCGAACTCGATAGTTAAGTTGAGTCGTACGGGGACTTCCCAGGAGGTCACCCATCCCAGTACTACTCTCACCCAAGAACGCTTAACTATGAAGTTCCTTCACTTCTCATCACCAATTGAGCTTGTAACACCCCCCAAAATTGGGAAAAACAGAAGTAAAGATAACTATCATCAGGCGATAGTGGCTATCGCTAGTGATACCACTCGACGCTCTCAATGCACGCGACGCTCTCAACGCACGCGACACTCTCAACGCACGCGACGCTCTCAACACACTCGACGCACTCAACACACTCGACGAATCATTGAGTAGACTATCACGTGGCGATAATGGATATCGCTCGGCAATATCAGGACATGTGTCAAATAACCGGAAAGCGGCCAAAGAGCGGTGTTGACTGGGGTCAAAGCAGTTACCAACAATATCGCCCAGGCAATAGTGGATATCGCCCGCGATAGAGATAAGTTTGACTTGTCAGCTAAAATTGTGGCCCTTCATTCCTATTGATGAGAGGATCGTGTTGCTAGGGTTATTTATGAGGCTGCTTAACCAGAGAAGAGGTGAAGAGAAGAAACATTTCTCTTCTCTCACTCTCTCTCATGCCTCACATCAAGCTCTTGGAAGAAAGGAAGAAAAAGGCTGACGCTGAGCATTGCAAACTTGGAGGAAGAGATTCTGCGGTCGGAATCAGGAGCCGAAGTAAGATCCGTGAAGAGGAAAGTGAGGCAATCCTTTCTATCCGGATAGAATACTTCAACATAGCTCCAAAACGAACTACGAGGGTAACGATCTTCCTTCTTGGACAAGTGAAGTCCTCATTTTTTGCATATGCATGGAATCCCCCACAGAAAGGTGGAATAGTGAAGGAAATTCTGATGGGTTGATACGTGATATCCCCAGGTAGTTTTGCATATAGAATTTGGAAATTGTAGTATGGAATAGGCATGCTGTGTGAAGCCCATTTGTATAACCCGTAATTCGTCGAGACCAAAAGTACCCCAATAAACAACTATTCACAGAGCAGAGGCGAGCTCGGGCGAGCAGAGGCGAGCTCGGGCGAGCAGAGGCGAGCTCGGGCGAGCAGAGGCGAGCTCGGGCGAGCAGAGGCGAGCTCGGGCGAGCAGAGGCGAGCTCGGGCGAGCAGAGGCGAGCTCGGGCGAGCAGAGGCGAGCTCGGGCGAGCAGAGGCGTGCTCGGGCGAGCAGAGGCGAGCTCGGGTGAGCAGAGGCGAGCCCGGGCAAGCTCGGGCGAGTATGGGCGAGTAACTCGCGAGTATGGGCGAGTAGCCTTAGATACTCTCTCATAGAGGATGGATACTCGCCTATACCCCCGCCCTCAAGATTTCTCTATAAATACCCCCCCCCCCATGGGTACTGGAAATGACACTTTTTGGAAGAGGTTGAGGTTCCCTCCAAGTGGGTACTCACCCAATCCATGCCTGCCTAGTACCTCGCCCAGCCTTTTGGTTATGGAGGGGAAGTTTCTCCCAAACTTTAGGGTACGTGGTGGGACCTCCCTGCTAGAGCATTTGGGGTGTGCTTGTAGATAGTTTTCTCTTTCTCGCTAGCCACTTGAATTGTGACGTCGGACCGTAGAATCAGTAACCTTAGACTGCCTTGATTCGAATTCTGAGGTCAGAGAATTTTCCTGGCTTCAACACTTGGTGCGGTGAGCGTGGATCGCAGTCGAGGAAGAAATTTTTGCGAGAATACTTCATAGCTTAAGATGGCGAGTTGGAGACCAAAGGCAGTAACTCGCAAGCACTCAGCAAGGTGGCGAGTTCTCGGCAAGGTCACGAGTTCTCGGCAAGGTGGGCGAGTTCCCTGGTTACTCTCCCATATGCGACTTCTCGATGACAACTTTCAAGCTCGACGGTTTCGTGAGGCGAGCTCCCCTAGTACTCGCTTAGAAGCGAGTTTCAGATTGCGACCTCCTTTGGCGGGCTCCGGATGGTGACTTCAGTTGGCCAGTATATGCAGGCGAGTTCATAGAGGTGGCGAGTTCCCTGGCGAGCTCATAGGCAGGCAAGATCTGAAGAGGCGAGTATCTTTATTACTCGCCCATAGGCGAGTTGGAGAGGCGAGTATCTTTATTACTCGCCCATAGGCGAGTTGGAGAGGCGAGTATCTTTGTTACTCGCCGATAGGCGATCTGAAGAGGCGAGTTTCTCTATTACTCGCCCATAGGCGAGCTCTACAGGTGCCCTGCTCGCAACGCCGGGATAGCTCAGAATCTGGGCGAGTTAAAAGTGGAAAATAAAAAAAATTTCGGGGGCGCTGCCCCCTTGTCCCCCGTCCGCTGACCGAAAACTCTGCGTAGGGGTTCTACTGTCAAAAATGACTCTTATCCTCCGCCTAGTTCATCTCCTTTTTTGATAGGGGTGCTTTCCATACATGCTCATACTTACGGGTGCTTTGGTAAAGCCCATGAGTACTTTTTGTATGACTGACAAGCATGGCAAATGATGACGAGTTCACCATCGAGGAAAAATATATGAGATGCTCTGCGATGATCTCCTCCTACTTACGATGATCTTCTCCGACAACCTGCATTCCAGGAGAGAACCTACTCATGACATCTTCAAGCTAGTATTCTACGAGCTCCTACTCGTGTTGCTCATCATGCTTACTAAAGTGCTCTCTTCAATTCCGCGAGTTCCATACTCGCGAGAGGATCTCTTCAATAACTAGGATGCTCTCTTCAATTCCACGAGTTCCATACTTGTAAGAGGATCTCTTCAACGGACATGGTGCTCTCCTTTAATTCCGCAAGTTCCATACTCACGAGAACACTACTTCAACAACTATGGTGCTCGCTTCAATTCTGCGGGTTTAAATGCGTTAGGCTATCGCTTCAGCAACCAAGACACTTTGTTATTCATTTCAACTCCTCAAACACCTGGAGTCATGATAACCTGAAAGGGTTCTATCCATAGGAGGGAATGATACGCTTGTTCACATTTATACATCGATGATATTTCTCTAACACCCTGTAATATGGGGTTTTAGCTTCTCTTCTTAAAAGCATATCGAGCAGGCATATCAGACAGAAAGCGATTGTAACGCCCCGTTTTTTCAGCGATTATTTTTATTCTCGTTTGGCATTACGATGACGCGTTTCCGTGGCTTGTGCCATTTGTGGAGTGTGGTTTAGCTCCTTAGAACTGAGTGCCCTATTCTGTAGCCTGTTGGCAAGATCTCCCTAGCAAGCCGAGTCGTTTTGGGTGACCCGGTGTGGCCTTTCGGGGGGATGTTGGTGTTTGGCTTTATTTGGGTATAACTCGAGTTCTGTTTGTCGAAAAGTAATTTCGACTTCGCCGTTGTGTTTGTAGCGTGGGTATTTAGCTACGGTGCGAATTTCGTCGAATTCCGAGGTAGTTCGGTTTTCGCGTCGATGTGGTGCTTTATGTAATTTTGTAATTAATTATATAATTATTTAATTATATATATATAGAATGAGAGAGCCGATCATCTTCTTCACGATTAATAACCGCCGCCCCTGTACGAGAGGAAACAGAGAAACCGCCTACCCTTCGGACGCCGATTCCCGGAGCGTTTGTGGACGGAATTCGATTCCGAGAGTGGATTTGGATTGCTCTCATCAAGACCTTCATTCCTGCGGTAAGAAATTCGATTTTCGTGGAGTTTTGGGAGGATTGGAATTTTCGGTTTTGGAAGTTTTCCGCCATTAATGGCCGAGTTTTTGTTTTAGGTGTTGCGGCCGTTTTGATCCGTGCGAAGAGGAGGAAAGCAGTCCAAAGCTTCGCTGAGATTTGAGGCAAGTGGTATTCTTGCCCTTGCCAAGTTTTCCTTTTTTTGAATTTTCTTGATGAAATTGAAATCCCGGTTAGCTCAGGTTAGAGGCCTTGTTGTTCTCATTTTCTTGCTAACTATAGGGCTTAGTTCTTCCTACTGAAACCCCCCTATGTTGTGATGATTGGAATCCAAATTGTCGGCGTGGAGCCGTTGTTTTCCTTTATTTTGATTGTTGCTCTGGTTCGGGTGTAGCCGAGAGGGAGAGTTAGGAGGGGGGGGGTGTGGTTGCCGATTTTTGTTATGGTATTACTCGAATGATTAGGCATAGTTCGTATGGTAGTGGTGCGCGACGTTGATAGTTGTCTGCTGCTACTGCAGTGGCGTGAGTCGTGTGCGCGTTCCGGTGTCGTTCGGGAAATTCCAAACGGTGCAGGTTGACCGCGCACGGTCATCAACCGTTAGGGCGCACGACCACTGGTCGTGTGCCTCTGCTCGTGCGCGGCTGTCTTTTAGTTTCCAAAGTTCTGTCTCGGAAAATCGCACGAGCGCTGGCAACAGTGCGCACGACCAGTGGTCGTGCGACACTGATCGTGCGCAGTTGCTAGGTTTTTCTGTCAGGTTTTCCAGGTTCGCTTCGCACGATCATCAGCCGATGAGTGCGCACGACCACTGATCGTGCGTCACTGATCGTGCGCTTTGTATATTTTCTGTTGCTAGGCGAATTTAGATGGTTTCGAGTGCGGGAGTTTAGATACTCAAGTGGCAGGCAACTACTCGAGTTCTGGATCTTCTGCCTTGGTTGTTCGACTATCGTCGAGCTCCGCATTCTTTAGTGGGCTTGTGGGTAGTGGTATTATTTTGGCGGCGAGTGAGGCTAGCTCGCTCAACGCCAAAGTTTAGGTAGGCACTGAGTGGGTTTCACTCAACGCCTAGTCGTGTTGGTTTATTTCAACACTCTTCCTTTACCTTGTATTTCATTTCCGAGTGGATTTCCAGTTGTATTTCGGGGTTTTCCTTGTCGGCCGTTTTCTTTATTTTCCTAAAGGCCGAATCGTGGGTCGTGGTTAGTAGTGGTGGTTGTAGCTCTTTATGGGGGTGGAGTTGAGTGATATAGCCAAGGCCACCCATGTTTTCTTGCTCCAGGTACGGGCTGGGCATGTCGGGTGGAAGGTCCCTTGTGTTTTCACGTGTTGACCCTCGAGCTTTTGACTTGGACATGGTGGATTGGGGGACTGCGTTTGCCTTCGATCCGGTTCCTCGTTGTTGTTTTTGCTACTACCACTTCCCACAGTTTAGGGTGTTAGAAGTTTCTTCTTTGGTAGTTTGCAACATTCTGGCTCTTGGTAGCCTAGTAGGCCCTGCAGGATGTGGTTCCTGGGCTGGGTCGTTGCTGTTGCTTTGCACGTTGTGCATTTCTTGTGGTCCTGTTGTGGACAGTTGTGACTCTTTCTACTGCATGTTTTTCTGTTACTTTGTCCTTTGGTTGACTCTTTCATGCAGTTTTTCTTTGTTTAGCTTGCTGAGGTATTCTGTTTTCTTTTGGAATACCCCAGGTTCTGAGCTGTAGCCAGTCTGGTGGCTAGTTGGAGGTGGTGTTGTTGGTGGACTTCCAGACCTTGGAGTTCTGTTTACCTTGTTAGTGAGGTTGTTTTCAGTACTTTCTTACAGACATATATTTGTGCTAGTGGGTTCGTGTCAGGTTGTTGGCGCCCACTGGTAGTTTTTACCTTGTACTAGATATATACTATTGCTGCTACCATTTTCTGGAGATAGTCTACTTGCTCTTGAGAAGGTTTTATGCTAGGTTGCTAGTTATTTTTAAACTATAATTGTTATTATAAATAAAGCTCATGGTCAGCATGTTTTATAAAGCGTAATCACTATTTTCCAAATCACGTATAAAGATCGTTTTCTTATATATTATATAAATTAAATGTAGGATCTTGCATAGCATGAGTGGTTCTCTTGGGACCCTTATGTGCTCCTTAGGATGTCAAATCTAAATAAAGTATTTTTCCGCAGCGTATTAATATAGTTTTTCATTTGTGGACTAGATGATCCACTGAGCCGAGGGATACGGACTCTAATCATAACTGATTTTCTATTCATTAAGCACATGATTTTCTTGCATAAAGATTGTAGTTGGTTTTGCCTGAACATCAGCAGTTATCCTCTGCTTGACGTGGCATCATGACGCGTGTTTTCTCTTACTCTGATAATTCTTAATTCGGAGAAAAATGCGGGTTGTGACAGTTGGTATCAGAGGGAGGTTGCTTGACAAGTTAGTTGAGCAACCTTCCTTTGTTCGCTTTTAGTAGTTCTGCATCATGTCATTCACATACCGATATGTCATCAGCACGTCTTGGCAAAAGCACGAACACTACACTCATAGCATAACATGAAGTATACGGGGCATATTATGTAGTATGAGATGCATAATATGTGTTCGTATATGGATCCACCATAGGGGCTACATGTGAGGGTTATGTAGTATGAGATGCATAACCTCACCACATGACTGCGACTAGCACGTTTCTTTTTCGTTGCATGGAAATGTTATGTAGTATGGGATGCATAACATTTTCATGCGTACGCCGCTCATAGCATGCACTAGGGCCTTTTTTTTAGAATGCATAGCACAATCATGCATATCATATCATTGCATAAGCACAACGCGCCGAGCTAAAGATTTGCAGGATGACATATGTACACACATGAGTTTTCAAATTAACATAAGTTCATGCATCCGATCTAGGCACAAGAGTTAGTGAGGTGGTGGTTAACCATCCTAGGATAGGGCATATCATCTAATTATTGTGAAGAAGATAAACTCTCAGAGCAAGTTTAGCAGCTTTAAGTCTATATCTACATATGTATTGTCTGTACTGGTAGTCGGTTCTAGTCGTGGGATTTGGATCTGATTTGCGTTGTAATGATTTTTAGGATGGCTAGGCGTCCTGCGACTCGATCGACTCCCCTGTCTGAGGGTGAATCTTCTGGAGCTCAGAACGATGCGGTGATCGAGGGTCTGCGTCAGAGTAGCGAAGCTATGGGTAGGCAGTTGGAGGAGGTGCAAGCCCAGATTCAGTCTTTGGTGGCGGTTGTGGCAGGGCAGGCTCAGGGTGCGCAAGTTCCTGCAGGGGGGTTAGCTGTTCCTCCTCCTCCTGCACCCTTGAGACCTCCAGTGGTGGTGCCAGCAGAGATGGCCTTCATCTCGCAGTTTCAGAGGCTGAGCCCTCCCACTTATGATGGGAAGGCAGATTTCATGGTGATAGACGACTGGCTGATCTCCATGGAGGAGATGTTCTCGTACTCAGGGATTGCAGATGATCAGAGGGTGATGATAGCCGCCTATCAGCTTAAAGGTTTGGCTAAGAGTTGGTGGCTGAGAGAGAAGGAGAGCCTGGTAGCCGGATGCTCTTGGGAAGTGTTCAAGGAGATGCTGTTGAGGAAGTTCTTACCCTCGGTCGAGCGTGACCGCCTCATGAACAACTTCCTCCATCTGAAGCAAAGGCAACTCACGGTGGGTGAGTATGAGGTAGAGTTTAGTAAGTTGAGCCATTTTGCCCCTGGATTGGTCAGCGTTGAGGCTGATCGAGTTAAGCGATTCCTCGGTGGTTTGAGGAGTGAGGTGCAGCAGTTGACCAGTGCTTATGGGTCAGTGTCTTATGCAGGTGTAGTAGAGGCTGCTCTGAAGGTGGAGGCTATTGAGACGGCGAAGAGCAGAGGCCAGCAGTTGAAGAAGGATAAGAGGAAGTTGGTAGAGGAGAAGAAACCCCTGGTACCCGATGCTGTTCCGGGAAAGAGGAGCAGGGTGGTGTGCAGTTTTTGTGGCCGGTCAGGCCATCCTGTCGAGAGGTGTTTCAAGAAGGCGGCAGCTCAGAAGAAGGAGCAGGTTCATGCGATTCAGGGTGCTCCTAGGAGAGATGTCTCCTGTTCAGTTTGCAAGCGATCCGGCCATGATGCGGCCCAGTGTTGGTCCAAGGATAAAATCTGCTTTCAGTGTGGGCAGAAGGGTCACATTAAGTCGAGGTGTCCTCAGTTTCAGCCAGCTCTTCCTGCAGTTCCGTTACAGGCTTTACCTCCACCTCAGCGTGTGGACAAGGGAAAAGGGAAGCTGAACGTGATTTCTTCCGAGGAGGCTCAGACTTCGACCCAGGTGATCTCAGGTTAGTTGTTTGTTGTTTTCTTTCTAGCCTGGTAGTTTAGTTGCTAGATTATTTGCGGTACTGTTGTGCTAGTTCCTTAGCTTTGTGCGCTCCTATAGGGAAATTTAAGGTGAAGAACTGCTGGGCGCGTGTTCTGTTTGACTCCGGCGCTACCCACTCGTTCGTGGCTAGAGCCTTTGTGGAGCGTCATCGGTTGTCTCTAGATCGTGTTCGGGATTCCTTCCGTGTCAAGTTTCCCTCTGGTGAATCTGTGTTGTCAGATTTGGGTATTTTGGATTGCCCGGTTTTGTTGGGGGATTTTCTTGCGAAGGCGGACCTGAAGATGATTGATCTAGAGGACTTCGATGTCATTTTGGGCATGGACTGGCTCTCTCGGTATGATGCGGTCATTCAGTGCAAAGGAAAGCGCTTGGACTTCATCAGGGACGACGGTCAGCCCGGCAGCGTGTATGCTGATCCGTGTCAGGATTCTCCTGTTCTCTCTGCGGTATGTGTTCAGAGATTGTTTCTTTCTGATTGTTGTGTTTGTTTAGTCTCGGCGGTTGGAACCGTTGTTAGCGTGCCACGCTTGGAGGAGATTCCTATTGTTCGTGGTTTCGCCGATGTTTTTCCTGATGATCTTCCTGGTATCCCTCCTGAGCGGGATGTGGAGTTTGTTATTGATTTGGAGCCGGGTACGCGTCCTATTGCTAAGGCGCCGTACCGGATGGCCCCTCGTGAGTTAGAGGAGTTGCGAATTCAGTTAGATGAGTTGTTGGCTAAAGGTTTTATCAGGCAGAGTTTCGTCGCCTTGGGGTGCTCCTGTTTTGTTCATAAAGAAGAAAGATGGGTCGATGCGGCTTTGCATCGACTATAGAGAGTTGAACAAGGTCACTATCAAGAACAGGTACCCTCTGCCGAGGATCGATGATTTATTTGACCAGTTGCGTGGTAGCACGGTGTTCTCCAAGATCGATCTTCGTTCGGGCTATCATCAGCTCAGGATCCGTGAGGCAGATATTCCACGGACTGCGTTTAGGTCGAGGCATGGACACTTCGAGTTTTTGGTGATGTCGTTTGGTTTGACCAACGCACCATCAGCTTTCATGGACATGATGAATCGGGTATTCAAGGATTTCCTAGACAAGTTCGTGGTGGTCTTCATTGATGACGTGTTGGTTTATTCTCGCAGTGCTGAGGAGCATGAGCAGCATTTGCGTTTGGTCCTGTCAGAGTTGAGGAACCACAAGTTATTCGCCAAGTTGAGCAAGTGCGAATTTTGGTTGCCTCAGGTTTCTTTTCTAGGCCACGTGGTGAACAAGGATGGGATCTCGGTTGACCCAGAAAAGATTGCAGCAGTGATGGATTGGAGTAGGCCGAACACTCCTAAGGAGATCAGAAGTTTCTTAGGGTTGGCTGGCTATTACAGGAGATTCGTGGAGGGTTTCTCTTCTCTAGCCGCACCTTTGACCAAGCTGACTCAGAAGAATGTGGCTTTTGTTTGGAGCGAGAAGTGCGAAGAAGCTTTTCAGGAGTTAAAGAGGAGATTGTGTACTGCTCCCGTTCTGACCCTTCCTACTGAGGGCGTGGATTATGATGTGTATGTGGATGCTTCGCATATAGGACTGGGATGCGTATTAATGCAGGATGGAAAAGTAATCGCTTATGGGTCAAGGCAGCTGAAGACTCATGAGAAGAATTATCCAACGCATGACCTTGAGTTTGCAGCGGTTATCTATGCGTTGAAGTTGTGGAGGCACTTACTTTATGGGGCTCAGTGCAAGATTTTTACTGACCATAAGAGCCTGAAGTACGTGTTCACGCAGAAGGAGTTGAATCTGCGTCAGCGGCGGTGGCTTGAGTATGTGGCGGATTATGACGTAGAAATCCAGTATCATCCGGGCAAGGCCAATGTGGTGGCCGACGCCCTGAGCCGAAAGACGGGAAAGATCTTTAACCTCTCCGCCGATCGGTTAGTTGAGGAGTTCCTCCTTATGGATATTTCAGTGGGATGCTGTGGTTTGCAGAGTAGTTTGTCAGTGGCAGAGCCGTCCTGGATTTCTTTGACTAGACTGCATCAGAAGGACGATCCGGATCTGTTGCACCTTTTTACCAGGACAGAGAAGGGAGAGTTGCCAGATTTTACTATTGATGATGCGGGTACTTTGAAGTACCGCGGCAGGTTTTGCGTTCCCGCTGTTGGGGACATTAGAGGTATGATTTGCAGTGAGGCTCATGGTTCCAGCGTTGCCTACCATCCAGGATCTACGAAGATGTACCGTGACTTAAGGCAAGTTGCCTGGTGGTATGGTATGAAAGGAGATATAGCCCGATATGTTGCTGAGTGTCACACTTGCAAGCGTGTGAAGGCCGATCATGGAAGGCCTGGTGGTAAGTTGACTCCGCTAGAGATCCTGACTTGGAAGTGGGAGAGTATATCTATGGACTTCATTACGGGTTTGCCAAAATCCCCGAGAGGATTTGATTCTGTTTGGGTTATAGTGGATAGATTGACGAAGTGTGCTCACTTCGTGCCTTATAAGATTGATTACCCGATGAGGAGGATAGCGGAGTTGTACTTGAATGAAGTCATCCGACTCCACGGTGTGCCGGTTAGCATCATTTCTGATCGAGACTCCCGGTTTACTTCTCGTTTCTGGCAGAGTCTGCAGGAGGGTTTGGGTACGGATCTGAGGTATTCTACTGTGTACCACCCTCAGACCAATGGGCAGACGGAGCGGGTCAATCAGATTGTTGAGGATATGATCAGGTGCTATATTTTAGACCACGGTGGAGCGTGGGATGAGCGTCTGCGACTCATGGAATTTGCTTATAATAACAGTTATCAGGAAAGCTTGCAGATGGCTCCGTTCGAAGCTTTGTATGGGAGGCGCTGTAGGACTCCGTTGTTTTGGGCTGAGGCTGGTGAGAAGCCTTTGTTGGGTCCAGATGCTCTGGAAGAGATGGAAGTCGCCGTGAAGCTTATTCGGGAGAAGCTTCGGTTAGCTCAGGAGAGGTATGAAAAGAACGCCAATCGGCGTAGGTCTGCTTTGGAGTTTTTAGTAGGGGATCATGTATACCTCAAGGTTTATCCAATGGTTGGTGTGAAGAGATTTGGTAAAAATCGGAAATTGGACCCAAGGTATGTGGGCCCGTTTGAGGTCTTGGAGCGGATTGGTGTGTCTGCTTATAGATTGGATTTGCCAGCGAACTTCCCTGGTGTTCATAATGTTTTTCATGTTAGCCAATTGCGGAAGTGTGTGCGCAGCAGTGGGCAACTCTTGGATGTTGTGCCCCAGTTGGAGCCCAACCTCTCTTTTGTTGAGGTGCCAGTTCGTATTTTGGATACTCAGGAGCGTGTGCTACGAAAGAAGTCCATACCGATGGTGAAAGTTCTATGGAAAAATCAGGATTTGGAGAGCGCGACTTGGGAGCTAGAGTCGACCATGAAGAGGGCGTACCCTCACCTGTTTCGCTGATTTGATCGGTATGTTTCCCTTTGTAACTTCTGTTTGTTACTTTTCCTTCTTTTGTAGGAGGGTTGTGCGTAAAGTTTCGGGACGAAACTTTCTTTTAGGGGGGGTGACTGTAACGCCCCGTTTTTTCAGCGATTATTTTTATTCTCGTTTGGCGTTACGATGACGCGTTTCCGTGGCTTGTGCCATTTGTGGAGTGTGGTTTAGCTCCTTAGAACTGAGTGCCCTATTCTGTAGCCTGTTGGCAAGTTCTCCCTAGCAAGCCGAGTCGTTTTGGGTTACCCGGTGTGGCCTCTCGGGGGGATGTTGGTGTTTGGCTTTATTTGGGTATAACTCGAGTTCTGTTTGTCGAAAAGTAATTTCGACTTCGCCGTTGTGTTCGTAGCGTGGGTATTTAGCTACGGTGCGAATTTCGTCGAATTCCGAGGTAGTTCGGTTTTCGCGTCGATGTGGTGCTTTATGTAATTTTGTAATTAATTATATAATTATTTAATTATATATATATATATATAGAATGAGAGAGCCGATCATCTTCTTCACGATTAATAACCGCCGCCCCTGTACGAGAGGAAACGGAGAAACCGCCTACCCTTCGGACGCCGATTCCCGGAGCGTTTGTGGACGGAATTCGATTCCGAGAGTGGATTTGGATTGCTCTCGTCAAGACCTTCATTCCTGCGGTAAGAAATTCGATTTTCGTGGAGTTTTGGGAGGATTGGAATTTTCGGTTTTGGAAGTTTTCCGCCATTAATGGCCGAGTTTTTGTTTTAGGTGTTGCGGCCGTTTTGATCCGTGCGAAGAGGAGGAAAGCAGTCCAAAGCTTCGCTGAGATTTGAGGCAAGTGGTATTCTTGCCCTTGCCAAGTTTTCTTTTTTTGAATTTTCTTGATGAAATTGAAATCCCGGTTAGCCCAGGTTAGAGGCCTTGTTGTTCTCATTTTCTTGCTAACTATAGGGCTTAGTTCTTCCTACTGAAACCCCCCCTATGTTGTGATGATTGGAATCCAAATTGTCGGCGTGGAGCCGTTGTTTTCCTTTATTTTGATTGTTGCTCTGGTTCGGGTGTAGCCGAGAGGGAGAGTTAGGAGGGGGGGGGGGTGTGGTTGCCGATTTTCGTTATGGTATTACTCGAATGATTAGGCATAGTTCGTATCGTAGTGGTGCGCGACGTTGATAGTTGTCTGCTGCTACTGCAGTGGCGTGAGTCGTGTGCGCGTTCCGGTGTCGTTCGGGAAATTCCAAACGGTGCAGGTTGACAGCGCACGGTCATCAACCGTTAGGGCGCACGACCACTGGTCGTGTGCCTCTGCTCGTGCGCGGCTGTCTTTCAGTTTCCAAAGTTCTGTCTCGGAAAATCGCACGAGCGCTGGCAACAGTGCGCACGACCAGTGGTCGTGCGACACTGATCGTGCGCAGTTGCTAGGTTTTCTGTCAGGTTTTCCAGGTTTGCTTCGCACGATCATCAGCCGATGAGTGCGCACGACCACTGATCGTGCGTCACTGATCGTGCGCTTTGTATATTTTCTGTTGCTAGGCGAATTTAGATGGTTTCGAGTGCGGGAGTTTAGATACTCAAGTGGCAGGCAACTACTCGAGTTCTGGATCTTCTGCCTTGGTCGTTCGACTGTCGTCGAGCTCCGCATTCTTCAGTGGGCTTGTGGGTAGTGGTATTATTTTGGCGGCGAGTGAGGCTAGCTCGCTCAACGCCAAAGTTTAGGTAGACACTGAGTGGGTTTCACTCAACGCCTAGTCGTGTTAGTTTATTTCAACACTCTTCCTTTACCTTGTATTTCATTTCCGAGTGGATTTCCAGTTGTATTTCTGGGTTTTCCTTGTCGGCCGTTTTCTTTATTTTCCTAAAGGCCGAATCGTGGGTCGTGGTTAGTAGTGGTGGTTGTAGCTCTTTATGGGGGTGGAGTTGAGTGATATAGCCAAGGCCACCCATGTTTTCTTGCTCCAGGTACGGGCTGGGCATGTCGGGTGGAAGGTCCCTTGTGTTTTCACGTGTTGACCCTCGAGCTTTTGACTTGGACATGGTGGATTGGGGGACTGCGTTTGCCTTCGATCCGGTTCCTCGTTGTTGTTTTTGCTACTACCACTTCCCATAGTTTAGGGTGTTAGAAGTTTCTTCTTTGGTAGTTTGCAACATTCTGGCTCTTGGTAGCCTAGTAGGCCCTGCAGGATGTGGTTCCTGGGCTGGGTCGTTGCTGTTGCTTTGCACGTTGTGCATTTCTTGTGGTCCTGTTGTGGACAGTTGTGACTCTTTCTACTGCATGTTTTTCTGTTACTTTGTCCTTTGGTTGACTCTTTCATGCAGTTTTTCTTTGTTTAGCTTGCTGAGGTATTCTGTTTTCTTTTGGAATACCCCAGGTTCTGAGCTGTAGCCAGTCTGGTGGCTAGTTGGAGGTGGTGTTGTTGGTGGACTTCCGGACCTTAGAGTTCTGTTTACCTTGTTAGTGAGGTTGTTTTCAGTACTTTCTTACAGACATATATTTGTGCTAGTGGGTTCGTGTCAGGTTGTTGGCGCCCACTGGTAGTTTTTACCTTGTACTAGATATATACTATTGCTGCTACCATTTTCTGGAGATAGTCTACTTGCTCTTGAGAAGGTTTTATGCTAGGTTGCTAGTTATTTTTAAACTATAATTGTTATTATAAATAAAGCTCATGGTCAGCATGTTTTATAAAGCGTAATCACTATTTTCCAAATCACGTATAAAGATCGTTTTCTTATATATTATATAAATTAAATGTAGGATCTTGCATAGCATGAGTGGTTCTCTTGGGACCCTTATGTGCTCCTTAGGATGTCAAATCTAAATAAAGTATTTTTCCGCAGCGTATTAATATAGTTTTTCATTTGTGGACTAGATGATCCACTGAGCCGAGGGATACGGACTCTAATCATAACTGATTTTCTATTCATTAAGCACATGATTTTCTTGCATAAAGATTGTAGTTGGTTTTGCCTGAACGTCAGCAGTTATCCCCTGCTTGACGTGGCATCATGACGCGTGTTTTCTCTTACTCTGATAATTCTTAATTCGGAGAAAAATGCGGGTTGTGACAGCGATCTCCATGATCGGTTCAGGAAACCAACATTCGACCTGTTTCTCCTAAATAGCCCAGGGCGGATGATGGGATGATGCGTCGGGATTCAAGCATCCTTGTAATACTGAGTCCCTGCATTGACGGCGAGATCAGCTCCCCCCTTGCATGTCGGCCTAGCTACCCCTGATTGCATCTCTCATCCGACTAGAGGAACTATCAGGAACAGGTCTGGATGCTAACCTACTCAACTCGATGAAGGAATGCCCTCTTTTAGCGACTATTAGTCCTGCGAAGCAGAACGCGTCTCAACTATTTCATAAGTAAGATAACCTGCCAAGCTCTGGAAGATACAAGTTCGCAGAAGGATGGTGAACTAGGGTGTGTCAAGTAGGACCCCCCCGAGGACTATTTCCCTTCACTTGTACTATGGTATTCGTAACCAAGTGGCAGAGTTGAAAACGATCTCCACGGTTGGGTTGGGAAATGAGCCTTCGACCTATTTCTCCTAGATAGCCCAGGGGGGACGATGGGACGATGCCTCAGGATGTAAGCGTCCTTGTAAGACCGAGCCCCTACACTGACGGCCGAGATCAGCTCCCCCCTTGCATGTCGGCCTAGTTATTCCCAATTGCATTTCTCCTCCGACTGGATGTACCGCCCCTGATTTTTCTGTGTTTATTTAATCTTGGATTGGCATTACGTTGACGCCTTTCTAGCCTTTGCCGTTGTTAGAGCGTGGTTTTAGCTCTTAGGCCCTTAAGTGGCTTGTTTTGTAACCTGTTTGTAAGATTCCCTAGCAAGCCATAGTCTGTTTTGGTGACTCGGTGGTGCCTCTTCAGGAATGCTTGTGTTTTGGCTTTGAGAAATTTTAGCCAGAGTTTTGTTTGTCGGATGACGATTTCGACTTCGCCACTAGATTTGTAGCGTGGGTATTTAGCTACGGTGTGAATTTCGTTAAATTCTGAGATAGTTGGAATTTTCACATCGTTTTGACGTGTTATTGGATTAATTGTGGGAGCAAGTTTATATAGCTTTAATAATATAACATATTTTAATAACTAGTGAGTAGCAGTTGGCAGTTCATATCTTACATCACAAGTAAGCCACTAGTGGACGTCAACAATCTGACACGAACCCACTAGTGAGTATGCATGTCTATACAGAAAGAAGCAAACTACCTCACAAGGTCGAAGAACAACGATCTCAGCAACCCAGGAGGTCACAAGCAAGCTCCACCAAAACACTAGCCACTCAACTGGCTACAACCTGAACCTAAGGCATTCAAAGAAAGAATGCCTCAGCATGCATATAATCAAAAGAAACTAGAGCAATAAAAAGAAGGACTTACCAACCCAACAACCGGTGCTATCAAAAGAGCAAAAAAGGAACTGAACCATATAGTAAAGGTAAAACACTACCCAAGGAAACAACCCAACGTACCCAGTGAGAGAAATAAACAATATGCCCTACTAAAAACTGCAGAAGCATAAGGCAAGCATATGCCAAAATAACCACTTTAACGACAGGAACTAACAGTGTGAATCATTAGCAGTGGTAGAGCCATGGATCTGGGTTGGTGACCAAAAACAGTCCTCATCCAACACCCAGACCACAAATACTCAAGGGTACAATGGTGGCAACCTAAAGGTCCAACACACCCACAAAACCAGCCCAAAGCAGGGCCAAAATGGTACCAACACACCAACAAAACTAGCCCAAACCAGGGCCAAAATGGTGGGACCACGACTTTACACCCAAACCACCCCTTACAGAGTCAACAAGCAAACCACTTGTTATAATTCACGACTCGTCCTATACAACCAGCCGAAAATATCAACAAATCGACATAAACCCACCCTAACCACACTCGGGAGAAAACACCAGCTTAAGGCAAAAGGCGTCGAGTCCACTCGACACCTAACACTAAGGCAGGGAAGGCGTCGAGTCCACTCGACGCCCAAACACTAAGCAAGAAATGGCGTTGAGTCCACTCGACGCCAAAAGACTTAGCCGCAAAAAGGCTACCTGGACAATGGCGTTGAGTGAGTTCAGCTCACTCAACGCCAAAAGACTTAGAGAAAAGTCTTCTGGATAGATGGCGTTGAGTGAGTTCAGCTCACTCAACGCCAAAAGACTTAAAAAATCTGACTGGTCAATGGCGTTGAGTGAGTGCACCTCACTCAACGCCAAAAGTAGACTGCGTTGAGTGAGCACCACTCACTCAATGCCAAAAGACTTTGGCAAAACCATCTCTGGACAATGGCGTTGAGTGAGTGCACCTCACTCAAATGCCAAAAGCAGACGGCGTTGAGTGAGCTCCACTCACTCAACGCCCTTTCTCTGGACTATGGCGTTGAGTGAGTGGACTTCACTCAACGCCAAAGGCAGACGACATTGAGTGAGCTCCACTCACTCAACGCCAAAAGATTTAGAAAAATCCTCTGACAAGATGGCGTTGAGTGAGTGCAGCTCACTCAATGCCAAAGGCCGACGACGTTGAGTGAGTTCCACTAACTCAACGCTTATGGACTTAGCTTCCAGAGAAACAGCCAGGCGTTGAGTGAGCTCCACTCACTCAATGCTTTTGGACTTAGACGCAAAACCAAACCAGCTAGGCGTTGAGTGTGTCCACCACACTCAACGCTTTTGTACTTGGCCTAAAATCCACTCAAAGCCTGCAACCCGAGAGCTCTTCCTTAGCTTAAAAAATCCTTCCTAACCCTTCTACCTAGGTACAGCTATCACCCAAGCTAGAATAACTTAGTAAACTCTATCCCTACCTCTAAGCCACTAGCTGGACACAAAATCAGCAACTAGGAGAGAGAGTAAAATGAAATTTGGGCAAAGTTTACACTAATTTAGCTCGGGATCAACTAGTAACAGTACTAGCTTTTAGGAGAGTACACTAGACTAATAACCAGGAAAATATGAGCATAAAAATGAAGAGTTTTGCAAGGGTAAGGATCACCACTTGCCTCAACCTTTAGGACACAGCAGCTGCCCTTCCAAGGTCCAACACAACTAGGCAATATCGACCACAAACAGCAACCTGAAGCTACAAAAAATGGAAAAAAACTGAGCTACCCGAAAAGACCTGCTTCTAAACCAACCCTAGAGCAAAAAAAACTTACCTAGGATGGAAGACCTGAGTGAGAGCATCCCAAATATGCCCTTACCCGAGAAAACCGAGCTTTACACTTCCAGAAATCGTCTGCCAAAGCTCCAAAATTCTGCTGCCTGAAACCTAGAACTGGAAGCTAACCGACCTTCTTTTTGGGGAAGAAGAAGAAAAATACAATAGAATAAGCTTTCTTCTCTCTTATCCAGCCACCAGCTAATAAATGACGGCTATTATAATATTATTATCCAAGCAAGGGTCGGCCACTAGCTCTTACCGCCACCAGCTCTTACCGCCACCTGCTATTACCGCCCCCTAATACAATATCATATAATCTGTATATGATATTACAACTACTTTACTAATAAAAGAATACTAGTCAGTCACTAGTTATTAAAATATGTTATATTATTAAAGCTATATCAACTTGCTGCCACAATTAATCCAATAACATGTCAAAACGACTCGAAAATTCCAACTATCTCAGAATTTAACGAAATTCACACCGTAGCTAAATACCCACACTACGAATCTAGTGGCGAAGTTGAAATCGTCATCCGACAAACAAAACTCGGGCTAAAATTTCCCGAATCCAAAACACAAGCATTCCCGAAGAGGCACCACCGAATCACCAAAATAGACTCTGGCTTGCTAGGGAATCTTGCAAACAGGCTACAAAACAAGCCACTTAAGGGCCTAAAGAGCTAAAACCACGCTCTAACAACGGTAAAGGCTGGAAAGGCGTCAATGTAATGCCAATCCAAGATTAACTAAACACAGAAAAACCGGGGGCGTTACAGTCACTCTCCCTAAAAGAAAGTTTCGCCCCGAAACTTTACGCACAACACTTCAATCAAAGAAGAAACATAAGAAACTAAGAGGGAAACATACCAGGCAACTCAAGAAAACAAATGAGGGTGAGCCTTCCTCATAGCTGACTCTAACTCCCAAGTCGCGCTTTCCACGTCCTGGTTCCTCTATAAAACTTTTACCATAGGAATTCTCTTCTTCTGCAACACGCAATCTTGTGAATCCAAAATGCGGACAGGCATCTCCACATAAGAAAGATTTGGCTCCAACTGTGGCACAGAATCCAAAGCCTGTCTGTCGCTTAACACACACTTCCGCAGTTGGCTTACATGAAAAACATCGTGAACACTAGGGAAGTTTGCGGGTAACTCCAACTTATAAGCTGACACACCAATCCGTTTAACAATCTTGAATGGTCCCACAAACCTTAGGTCAAACTTCCGATCTTTACCAAATCTCTTGATGCTAATCATCGGGGAAACTTTAAGAAATACCAAGTCCCCCACAGAAAACTCCAAATCCGATCTATGTTGGTTGGCGTTCTTCTCATAATGTTCATGAGCTATCCGAAACTTCTCTCGAATAAACTTTACAATAACTTCCATTTCTTCCAGCGCATCCGGACCCAACAAAACTTTCTCGCCAACCTCAGTCCAAAAGAGGGGAGTTCTGCAGCGTCTCCCATACAGAGCTTCAAAAGGAGCCATTTGTAAGCTTTCTTGATAACTGTTGTTATACGCAAACTCCATAAGCTGCAAACGATCATCCCACGCTCCTCCGTGGTCTAAAATGTAGCATCTAATCATATCTTCAACTATTTGATTCACTCGCTCTGTCTGACCATTGGTCTGCGGATGGTATGCGGTCGAATACCTCAAATTCGTACCCAAACCTTCTTGCAAACTCTTCCAGAAGTGAGATGTAAACTGGGAGTCTCGGTCTGAAATGATGCTGACTGGAACACCATGCAATCGATAACCTCATTCACATACAACTCAGCTATCTTCTTCATCGGATAGTCAATCTTATAGGGGATGAAGTTAGCACACTTCATTAGTATATCCACAATCACCCAAACTGAATCATATCCCCTAGGAGATCGTGGTAAACCCGTGATGAAATCCATCAAAATGCTCTCCCATTTCCAAGTCCGAATCTCCAACGGTGTCAACTTACCACCAGACCTTCCATGATCGGCCTTTACACGCTTGCAAGTATAGCACTCTGAACAAATCTAGCTATATCTCCCTTTATCACAATCCACCAGGCAATCTGCTTCAAGTCATGATACATCTTGATAGATCCTGGATGATAGGCAATGCTCGAACTGTGAGCTTCTCTGCATAACATATCCCGGATGTCCATAACAGCGGGGATACAAAATCTGCTGCGATACTTCAACGTACCTGCATCATCAATCAAAAAATCAAGTAACTCCCCTTTCTCAGCTCGACAATATAAATACAGTAGATCTGGATCGTCTTTCTGATGTAACCTCATCAGCGCAATCCAAGAAGGCTCTGCTGCCACCAAACTGCTTTGCAAATCGCAGCACCCCACAGAAATGTCCATCAAAAGAAATTCTTCCACCAACCGCTCGGCGGAGAGATTAAAAATCTTCCCTGTCTTTTGACTTAGTGCATCGGCCACTACATTAGCCTTGCCTGGATGGTACTGGATCTCAACATCGTAGTCGGCAACATACTCCAACCATCGCCGCTAACGCAGATTCAATTCCTTCTGGGTGAAGACATACTTTAAACTCTTATGATTAGTAAAAATCTTGCACTGCGCGTCATAAAGTAAATGCCTCCACAACTTCAGCACAAATATCACGGCTGCAAATTCCAAGTCATGCGTAGGGTAGTTCTTCTCATGAGTCTTCAATCGCCTGGACCCATACACAATCACTTTCCCATCTTGCATCAACACGCACCCAAGTCCAACATGCGATGCATCCACAAAAACATCATAACCCATACCCTCCGTAGGCAGAGTCAAAACAGGAGCAGTGCACAATCTGTTCTTGAGCTCAAGGAATGCTTCCTCACACTTATCATTCCAAACAAAAGCCACATTTTTCTGAGTCAATCGAGTCAACGGTGCAGCTAAGGTAAAGAAACCTTCTACAAATCTCCTGTAATAGCCGGCCAACCCTAAGAAGCTCTGAATCTCCTTGGGTGTGTCAGGTCTCCTCCATTCCAACACTGCAACTATCTTCTCTGGGTCAACTGAAATCCCATGCCTATTGCTCACATGGATCAGAAACGAAACTTGAGGCAACCAAAACTCGCACTTACTCAACTTGACGAATAACTTATGGTCCCTCAAGACAGATAAAACCAAACGCAAATGTTGGTCATGCTCCTCAACATTGCGGGAATAGATCAGAACATCGTCGATAAACATGACTACAAACTTATCCAAGAAGTTCTTGAACACTCGGTTCATCATATCCATAAAGGCTGAGGGCGCGTTGGTCAAACCAAATGATATTACCAGGAATTCAAAATGCCTATTCCTTGATCGAAAAGCAGTCCGCCGAATATCTGACTCATGGACCCTAAGCTGATGATAACCAGAACAAAGATCAATATTTGAAAACACCGCGCTACCGTGCAACTGATCGAACAAATCGTCGATCCTTGGCAGGGGATACTTGTTCTTAATATTGACTTTGTTAAGCTCTCTATAATCGATACAAATCCGCATCGATCCATCTTTCTTTTTAACAAACAGAACAGGAGCACCCCAAGGCGACGAACTCAGCCTTATAAAACCTTTCGCTAATAACTCATCCAGCTGGATACGCAACTCCGCTAGCTCTCGCGGGGCCATCCAGTACGGCGACTTCGCAATAGGATGCGTACCCGACTCCAAATCAATCACAAAATCAACATCTCGATCAGGTGAAAGACCAGGAAGGTCATCAGGAAACACATCAACAAACTCGCGCACAACAGGAATCTCTTCAAGATGCGACGAAATACCAACGGTCCCCAAAACTGAGACCAAACAAGAAAAACAGCCAGAAATTAACAACGTCTGAGCACATACCGCAGAAATGACTGGAGAATCCTGGCGTGAATAACCATAAACACTCCCCGACTGACCGTTGTCCTTTCTGAAGTCCAAGCGCTTGCCCTTGCACTGGATCACAACATCATACCTGGACAACAAGTCCATGCCCAAGATAACATCAAAATCTTCCAAGTCAATCATCTTCAGATCTACCCTTGCTAGAAAATCCCCTAACATAATCGGACAGTCCTGAATGCCTTGATCTAAAACCATAGAATCACCAGAAGGGAACCTGATGCAAAAGGCATCCCCAACTCGATCTAGATCCAACCGGTATCGATCCACGAAGGCTCTAGCCACAAACGAGTGGGTAGCGCCAGAGTCTAAAAAGAACACGCGCCTAGCGATTCTTTACCTTAAATCTTCCTAAAAGTTGCGCACGCATCTAAGGAAACAATAACTATAACGACAAACAAAAACATTTAAAACTAGGGAAAAAGTCTAACTTGAAATAACCTTAGTCGAAGTCTACGCTTCTTCTGAGGAAATCACGTTCAGCTTTCCCTTACCTTTATCCGATTTTTGAGGCGGTGGCAGTGCCTGGAGTGCCACTGGCTGCATCACATGCTGGAGGTGTGGACACTGAGCCTTGATGTGTCCTTCCTGACTACAATGAAAACAACTTCTTGTCTTCATCTTGTCCTTTCCCTAGCAATGGGCAGCATCATACCCTGGCCGCTTACATGCCGAACAGAATAACTCTTTCCTGGGAGTACCTTGAATTGCATGCACCAGTTCCTTTTTCTAAGCTCCTAACCTTTTGAAACTTCTCTCAAAGGGGTGGCCTGACCGGCCACAGAAGCTACAAACCTCCTTGCTCTTCTTCGTTAAAGCAGCACCAGGTACTTGAAGGCTCTTTCCTTCAACTAACTTCCTCTTATCTTTTCTCATCAACTGCCCTCTTTGCTTGACATTCTCAATTGCCTCAACTCTCAAAGCAACTTCCACCACTCCAGGATAGCTTGCTGATCCATAAGCACTTGCTAACTACTGGACATCACTTCTTAAGCCACCAAGAAAACACTTAACTCGATCTGCCTCGGAACCTACCATGCCATGGGCAAACCGACTCAGTTTGCTGAACTCAATCTTCATACTCACTAACTATGAGCTGTCTCTGCTTCAAATGTAAGAACTCATTCCTCAGGCGGTCCCGCTCGACCGAGGGTAGAAACTTTCCCAGTAACATTTCTTTAAAGGACTCCCACGAACATCCTTCCTTCAAGCTCTCCTTTTCTCGCAACCACAAACTCTTTGCTAACCCCTTAAGCTGATATGCGGAGATCATAACTCTATGATCATCCGTGACTACAGAATAAGAAAACATCTCCTCAATCGCTATCAGCCAATCATCCAAGACCATTAAATCTACTTTTCCATCATAGGTAGGTGGTCCAAGTCGCTGAAACTGAGAGATAGACGCCATCTCTGGTGGAAACACTACTAGAGGCACCAGAGGAGCAGGAGGGGCAGGAACAGCTGGACCCACAACAGGGTTCATCACTCTCGGAGCTATCCCAGACACAATTGATACCAACGACTGAATCTGGGACTGCACATCCACCAATTGCCTAGACAAGGCCTCATTGCTCTGTCGCAGACCTTCTATCATTGCATTTCTCTGAACACCCGAAGACTCGCCCTCAGATTGGGGAGTCTGCCTCGTCGCAGGACGCTTCGACATCCTATAATCGAATTAACACGAATCAAGACCTAGCCCAACACCTAGCACAAAACTACCCAGTACTGACAAACATACTAAAATATGAACTTCAACTGCTAACTTGCTCTGGGAGTTTTCAATGATGATGTTATGCCTAACCTAGGATGATTCGCCATCATCACACTAACTCATGTGCCTAGACCATGAATTCATGAATTTATATTCCTTTTTACTCAAAACTCATGTGTGTACATGTGTCATCATGTAAATCTTTAGCGTGGCACGGTGTGCTTACACTATGTTATGCTATGCATGTGGTGCTTTGCAGTCTAAAAAGGCCTTAATGCATGTTATGAGCGGCGTACACATGCAATGTTATGCATCCTATACTACATAACAATTGTATTTTCTTCTTCTTCCCCAAAAAGAAGGTCGGTTAGCTTCCAGCTCTAGGTTTCGGGCAGCAGAATTTTGGAGCTTTGGCCGACGATTTCTGTAAGTGTAAAGCTCGATTTTCTCGGGTAAGGGCAGATTTGGGCTGCTCTCACTCAGGTCTTCCATCCTAGGTAAGGTTTTCTTGATCTAGGGTTGGTTTAGAAGCAGGTCTTTTCGGGTAGCTCAGTTTTTTTTCCATTTTTATAGCTTCAGGTTGCTGTTTGTGGCCGATATTGCCTAGCTGTGTTGGACCTTGTAAGGTCAGCTGCTGTGTCCTAAAGGTTAAGGAAAGTGGTGCTCCTTACCCTTGCCAAACTCTTCATTTTTATGCTCATATTTTTCTGGGTATTAGTCTAGTGTACTCTCCTAAAAGCTAGGGCTGTTACTAGTTGATCCCGAGCCAAATTAGTGTAAACTTTGCCAAGATTTCATTTTACTCTCTCTCCTAGTTGCTGATTTTGTGTCCAGCCAGTGGCTAGAGGTAGGGATAGAGTTTACTAAGTTATTCTAGCTTGGGTGATAGCTGTACCTGGGTAGAAGGGTTAGAAAGGATTTTTTTTAAGCTAAGGAAGAGCTCTCGGGTTACAGGCTTTGAGTGGATTTTAGGCTAAGTCCAAAAGCGTTGAGTGCGGTTGACACACTCAACGCCTAGCTGGTTTGTTTTTGCGTCTAAGTCAAAAAACGTTGAGTGAGTGGAGCTCACTCAACACCTGGCTGTTTGGTCTGGAAGCTAAGTCCATAAGCATTGAGTGAGTGGAGCTCACTCAACGCCGTCGGCCTTTGGCGTTGAGTGAGCTGCACTCACTCAACGCCATCTTGCCAGAGGATTTTTTTAAGTCTTTTGGCGTTTAGTGAGTGGAGATCACTCAACGCCGTCTGTCTTTGGCATTGAGTGAGGTCCACTCACTCAACGCCATAGTCCAGAGAAAGGGCGTTGAGTGAGTGGAGCTCACTCAACGCCGTCTGCTTTTAACATTGAGTGAGGTGCACTCACTCAACGTCATTGTCCATAGATTGTTTTGCTAAGTCTTTTGGCGTTGAGTGAGTGGTGCTCACTCAACGCCGTCTGCTTTTGGCGTTGAGTGAGGTGCACTCACTCAACGCAATTGACCATTCAGATTTTCTAAGTCTTTTGGCGTTGAATGAGCTGAACTCACTCAACGCCATCTATCCAGAAGACTTTTCTCTAAGTCTTTTGGCATTGAGTGAGCTTAACTCACTCAACGCCAATGTCCAGTTAGCCTTTTTGCGGCTAAGTCTTTTGGCGTCGAGTGGACTCGACGCCATTTCTTGCTTAGCGTTTGGGCGTCGAGTGGACTCGACGCCTTCCCTTCCTTAGTGTTAGGTGTCGAGTGGACTCGACGCCTTTTGCCTTAAGCTGGTCTTTTCTCCCGAGTGTGGTTAGGGTTGGTTTATGTCGATTTGTTGATATTTTCGGCTAGTTGTACAAGCCGAGTCGTGAATTATAACAAGTGGTTTTCTTGTTGACTCTATAAGGGGTGGTTTGGGTGTAAAGCCGTGGTCCCACCATTTTGGCCCTAGTTTTGGCTAGTTTTGTTGGTGTGTTGGCACCATTTTGGCCCTGCTTTGGGTTGGTTTTGTGGGTGTGTTGGACCTTTAGGCTGCCACTGTTGTACCCTTGAGTATTTGTGGTCTGGGTGTTGGATGAGGACTGTTTTTGGTCACCAACCCAGATCCATGACTCTACCACTGCTAATGATTCACACTGTTAGTTCCTATCGTTAAAGTGGTTATTTTGGCATATGCTGTCCTTATGCTTCTGATGTTTTTAGCAGGACATGTTGTTTATTTCTCTCACTGGGTACGTTGGGTTGTTGCCTTAGGCAGTGTTTTACCCTTACTATATGGTTCAGTTCCTTTTTTTGCTCTTTTGATAGCACCGGTTGTTGGGTTGGTAAGCCCTTCTTTTTATTTCTCTAGTTTCTTTTGATTATATGCTTGCTGAGGCGTTCTTTCTTTGAATGCCTTACGTTCAGGTTGTAGCCGGTTGAGCGGCTAGTGTTTTGGTGGAGCTTGCTTGTGACCTCCTGGGTTGCTGAGATCGTTGTTCTTCGACCTTGTGAGGTAGTTTGCTTCTTTCTGTATAGACATACATACTCACTAGTGGATTCGTGTCAGGTTGTTGACGCCCATTGGTGGCTTACTTGTGATGTTAGATAAGAACTGTCAACTTCTATCTTTGCCTATTTGGAGGTTGTTTACTTGCTTTCTGGGAATGATTTATGCTAGGTTGCATGTTAGGTATTTTAAAAACCTAAAAGTAGTACTATATGTACCTCATGCATTTCATATTTATAAAACTAAAGCACTACTTTCTAAAGAACGTAAAAAGCTATTTTCTTATACTATGATAAATCTAGAGTCCTGCATTTCATGAGTTGTCCTTTGAGGACGTTTATACTCATGTAGGATGTCAAATCAAACTAACTAAAGTATTTTTCGCTGCGTATACATATACATTTAATTGTGTACTAGCTGATCCACTGTGGCTCCTGAGAGCTGTCGACTCCAAAAAAGTCCTCGAGTGGTAGTGTTATCATAAGTCCGAGTCCCTGCACGAGTTCCTCTCCTGCATACCGGCCAATGACCTCCTCGAGTGAAAGCTCTGATTGAAGTCCTCGAGTGGTAGTGTTATCATAAGTACGAGTCCCTACACGAGCTCCTCTCCTGCATACCGGCCAACGACCTCCTCGAGTGAGATCTCTGATTGAATTCCTCGAGTGGTAGTGTTATCATAAGTCTGAGTCCCTGCACGAGCTCCTCTCTTGCAAATCGGCCAACGACCTCCTCGAGTGAGACCAAGTTCCTCGCTGGAGTATTGTCGTTGTCTATGAATTCTATACGAGCTTCTCTCCTGCAGACTGACTACTTGCCTCCCTGAGTCGACTCACACCACTCTAGTTGAGCAAGGCTCCTGAGAGTCGTCGACTCCAAAAAGGTCCTCGAGTGGTAGTGTTATCATAAGTCTGAGTCCCTACACAAGCTCCTCTCCTGCATATTGGCCAACGACCTCCTCGAGTGAGAGCTCTGATTGAAGTCCTCGAGTGGTAGTGTTATCATAAGTCTGAGTCCCTGTACGAGCTCCTCTCTTGCATACCAGTCAACGACCTCCTCGAGTGAGAACTCTGATTGAAGTCCTCGAGTGGTAGTGTTATCATAAGTCTGAGTCCCTGCATGAGCTCCTCTCTTGCAAATCGTCTAACGGCCTCCTCGAGTGAGACCAAGTTCCTCGCTGGAGTGTTGTCGTAGTCCGTGAACTCTGTACGAGCTTCTCTCATGCAGACCGACTACTTGCCTCCCCGAGTCAACTCACACCACTCTAGTTGAGCAAGGCTCCTGAGAGCTGTCGACTCCAAAAAAGTCCTCGAGTGGTAGTGTTATCATAAGTTCAAGTCCTTGCACGAGTTCCTCTCCTACATATCGGCCAACGACCTCCTCGAGTGAGAGCTCTGGTTGAAGTCCTCGAGTGGTAGTGTTTTCATAAGTTCGAGTCCCTGCATGAGCTCCTCTCCAGCATACCGGCAAACGACCTCCTCGAGTGAGAGCTCTGATTGAAGTTCTCGAGTGGTAGTGTAATCATAAGTCTGAGTCCCTGTACGAGCTCCTCTCTTACAAATCGGTCAATGACCTCCTCGAGTGAGACCAAGTTCCTCGCCGGAGTGTTGTCGTAGTCCGTGAACTCTGTATGAGCTTCTCTCCTGCATACCGACTACTTGTCTCTCCGAGTCGACTCACACCACTCTAGTTGAGTAAAGCTCCTGAGAGCTGTCGACTCCAAAAAAGTTCTCGAGTGGTAGTGTAATCATAAGTCTGAGTCCATGCACGAGCTCCTCTCTTACAAATCGGTCAATGACCTCCTCGAGTGAGACCAAGTTCCTCGCCGGAGTGTTGTCGTAGTCCGTGAACTCTGTATGAGCTTCTCTCCTGCATACCGACTACTTGCCTCTCCGATTTGACTCACACCACTCTAGTTGAGACAAGCTCCTGAGAGATGTCGACTCCAAAAAAGTTCTCGAGTGAGTGTTATCATAAGTCTGAGTCCCTGCACGAGCTCCTCTCATGCATACTGACCAACGACCTCCTCGAGTGAGAGCTCTGATTGAAGTCCTCGAGTGGTAGTGTTATCATAAGTCCGAGTCCTTGCACGAGCTCCTCTCCGGCATACCGGCCAATGACCTTCTCGAGTGAGAGCTCTGATTGAATTCCTCGAGTGGTAGTGTTATCATAAGTCCGAGTCCCTGCACGAGCTCCTCTCCGGCATACAGGCCAACGACCTTCTCGAGTGAGAGATTTGATTGAATTCCTCGAGTGGTAGTATTATCATAAGTCTGAGTCCCTGCATGAGCTCCTCTCTTGCAAATCGGCCAACGACCACCTCGAGTGAGACCAAGTTCCTTGCTGGAGTGTTGTCGTAGTCTGTGAACTCTGTACGAGCTTCTCTCCTGCAGACCGACTACTTGCCTCCTCGAGTCGACTCATACCACTCCAGTTGAGCGCGGCTCCTGAGAGTTATCGACCCATCTCCAGTTGAGCTCGACTCCTGTAAGATGTATCCTCCACCTTCAGTTGAGTTCGGCTCCTGCTAGGTGTCGACTATATCCTCCACCTTCAGTTGAGCTCGGCTCCTGCTAGGTGTCGACCTCTTTTCCACCTTCAGTTGAGTTTCCTCCTGCTAGGTGTCGACCTCCTCTCCAACTTCAGTTGAGCTCGGCTCCTGCTAGGTATCAACTATATTCTTCACCACCAGTTGAGCTCGGCTCCTGCTAGGTGTCGACCTCTTTTCCACCATCAGTTGAGTTTCCTCCTGCTAGGTGTAAACCTCCCCTCCACCTTCAGTTGAGTTCGGCTCCTGCTAGGTGTCGACTATATTCTCCACCTTCAGTTGAGCTCGGCTCCTGCTAGGTGCCGATTATATCCTCCACCTTCAGTTGAGTTTGTCTTCTGCTAGGTGTCGAATATATCCTCCACCTTAGTTGAGTTCGGCTCCTGCTAGGTGTTGAATATATCCTCCACCTTAGTTGAGTTCGGCTCCTGCTAGGTCTCGACTATATTCTCCACCACCAGTTGAGCTCGGCTCCTGCTGGGTGTCGACTCTTTCCCACCTTCAGTTGAGCTCGGCTCCTGAGAGGTGTCGACCTCCTCTCCACCTTCAGTTGAGCTCGGCTCCTGCTAGGTGTTGACTATATCCTCCACCTTCAGTTGAGTTCGGCTCCCGCTAGGTGTCAAATATATCCTCCACCTTCAATTGAGTTCGGCTCCTGCTAGGTGTAGACTATATTCTCCACCACCAGTTGAGCTCGGCTCCTGTTGGATGTCGAATCTTTCCCACCTTCAGTTGAGCTCGGCTCCTGAGAGGTGTTGACCTCCTCTCCACCTTCAGTTGAGCTCGGCTCGTGCTAGGTGTCGACTATATCCTCCACCTTCAGTTGAGTTCGGCTCCTGCTAGGTGTCGACTATATCCTCCACCTTCAGTTGAGCTCGGCTCCTGCTAGGTGTCGAATATATTCTCCACCTTCAGTTAAGTTCCCCTCCTATTAGGTGTCGACTATATCCTCCACCTTCAGTTCAGTTCGGCTCCTTCTAGGTGTTAACTATATTCTTCACCTTCAGTTGGGCTCAGATCCTGCTAGGTGTCGGCCTATTTTCCACCGCCAGTTGAGCTCGGCTCCTGCTAGGTGTCAACCGCTTCTCCACCTCTAGTTGTGCTCGGCTCTTGTGAGGTATCGACTTCTTCTCCAATTAAGTTGAACTTGGTTCCTATGAGGTATCAACCTTCTCTCCACATCCAGGTATGCTTGATATGCGAGTTGTCACCCCTTGTCCACCTCTTCCAGTTAATCTCGCTCGCTTAGCGAATGGCCTGGGAGGTGTTGACTCTTCTCCACCTCCTTCAGTTGGGTTCTACCTCTGGGGGGTGTCGACATTCTCTTTCCTCCTTCAGTTGAGCTCCTCTCCTAGGAAGGACCTCGTGCAGCGCATCTTCTAGCGCCATCTCTCCGAACTACAGGTTCAACATTGTTTTTCCAAGCTCGTGCCGAGCTCGAAAAAAGCGGGGATTGTGTATAACCCGTAATTCGTCAAGACCAGAAGTACCCCAGTAGATAGCTATTCGTAGAGCAGAGACGAGCTTGGGCGAGCTTGGGATAGAAGAGGTGAGCTTAGGCGAGCAGAGGAGAGCTTGGGCGAGCAGAGGAGAGCTTGGGCGAGCAGAGGCGAGCTTGGGCGAGCTCGGGCGAGTATCGGCAAGTAACTCGCGAGTATGGGCGAGTAGCCTTAGATACTCACTCGCATAGAATAGATACTCGCCTATACCCCCCTCCCCCTATGATTTCTCTATAAATTACCCCCCAGGGGTACTGGAAATGGCACTTTTTGGAAGAGGTTGAGGTTCCCGCCAAGTGAATTCTTGCCCAATCCATTCCTGCCTAGTACCTCGCCCAGCCTTTTGGTTGTGGAGGGGAAGTTTCTCTCAAACTTCTGGGTACGTGGTGGGACCTCACTGCTGGAGCATTTGGGGTGTGATTGTAGATAGTTTTCTCTTTCTCACTAGCCACTTGAATTGTGATGTCAGACCGTAGAATCAGTAACCTTAGACTGCCTTGATCCGAATTCTGAGGTCGGGGAATTTTCCTGGCTTCAACACCATCAAGACAGGTTGGTCTGGATTGGTGATGTTTTAATTTGCGTACCGTAGAAGACTCTGAATATAAAACGGTAGTTTATGGAGTCTGATGGGTTGTTCCTGTGAAATCAGTAGTAGGAAGTACTAGGGATGCACTCCAGGAAAATACCCAGAAAATACCACGGTTTTTGGATAATTGTGGATATCGCCGGGCGATAGTGAGTATTGCTGGTGATAACTCTTTGTGAGCTAAACTTTGTGAAAGTCTAGTTTTCTTGCACTACAGGGTGCTGCAGTTGTGTTCTGGAAAGATGTTCCAGATATGACTGAGTCTGGAGACAGAAGAGGTGTTCTGCTATTAACGCCGAGCGATAGTGGTTATCGCTGGCGATAGCTCCCAGATTGTATTGTACTTGCGAAGCCTGTCTCGTGGAGACGTGTGGCTAGAAGGTGAGTTATGAGTCTGGGTGCCCAGCTTTGATGGTCGTGAGAGTCATTGAACATTACGTTGGTTATGTTTTTGATTACGGGCAATGGGAAGCTGACCCGCGTTGTGTCGATTGGCCATGAAGGTTCCGGCTTTCGGCGATTACATGACGATTTGAGCAACGGGTTGTGGATGAACTGTACACACATTATGCCAGTCAGACTCGCAGGCCTAAAGTAATTGGCTTCGTCGATCGTATAATGAGAGTCTTAGGTTGTGTGTCGGAAAGAATGAAATGCTCAATGTTGACTGCTATGTCTTGGACCTCTGAACGGTGGTGGGGATGGATATTTCCAATACACCGAGAATGTGCTCTGAGTACACGGAATGTTTGGCAGTTGATGCAGACGTTTGTGATATGTTGAATGGTGCTTGAGCTGTGTCTTCTTGTGATATATCTATATCTATGGTTGATATGCATGCAGGGAAGGTAAACCGTTGCCCCAGGTATGGGGTAGGGTCTTTATAAATTGGTCAGCTAAAGATGACCGTTGCCTGGTTTGCCATCCTTGTGGTGGATTGTCCTTGTACAGGTGTTGGAGAGCCGAGCGAAAAATAGCGGGTTGCAGCCCTTGATGCTATGCTGGCCCTCGAAGGCCAAACAAAGAATTTTATTATTTTCATGTGTGGTCGGCCTGCGTGTCGATGTTTGTAAACCACCTTGTTGAAAAATAATTGTAAGGCCTTAAGGCCAGAACTTTGGTGTATTTTGTAAAACATTCATGTTATATATATTAGTGGACATTCACCTGTATTGAATTCAATTTAACCCATGAAGTTTCCACTAAAATGCTCCGAGTTAGAATTCGTTTGATCTTATGATATTTAACCTGTAACCCCACTGACTATCTATGGAATATGGCATGGGGCCCCGACTAGACCCTCTGTTATATTTCATGTGACGGATGGAGGAGTTACAATTTGATATCAACTTGTCTCGTTCTTCCTTCTGCGAATTCGTGGTCGAATTCTTTTGAGGGGTGCCGAGCACATATATGTGCTTACCGTTATAACAAAATGAATTCAAGAATGTCCACTTAGGAATGAAAATACACATGTGTTAGGAACCTGTGTGTTCCTATTAGTTGTGGTGTGCCTTGTATATGGTCGCTAAATTGTTTATTTTACACTTTTAGGTAACTCGAAGTAGTGCGAGGCAGTCCAAACCACAACGTTCTATGGAAAGTGCAGCACCAGCTAATTTGCCCACACCTCCCCCTTCTACGAAAATGATACGCTTAATTGCTGAGGTAGTGTTTGCTATGATAAATGCATAGCCGACTGGGCGGGAGCGGCCTGAGATAGTACCAATACGGGTTGGTGTAGTCGAGCCTATAGCTGTTAGGCAGGTGCCTACTGAGGCTTTGGTTGATAGGCGAGCGACTGAAATGCAGCTGAAGGACTTCATGAGTTTTAATCCTCCTACGTTCACGAGTATGGGATCCCCAACATAGGCAGATGACTGGATTTTATGTGTCAAGGGAGTGTTGACGGCGATTGAAAAAGAGGAAGAGCAGAAGGTAACCTTGGCCACTTTCCTGTTGGAATGAGAGGCTAGACTTTAGTGGGATGAGTTGGAGTTACACCACTTTGCGGGCAGACGACTATCTTAGATCTCAATGGAGGAGTTTTCAAGATTGTTCTTGGCAATGCATCTGCCTTCGTCGCAGCGGATTGCAATGGAAAATGAATTCCAGCATTTGACTCAGGGTGAGGGTAGTGTGGATAACTACTTGCATTAGTTTACCAGGTTGGGATGCTATGTGGGGTCTACTTTTGCAGACAAGGAGCGTAAGACCAATAGGTTCTATGAGAGACTGCGGGATGAACTGAGATTACTGCTCTCCGGTCCACTGAATCAAGGTTTTCAAGTATTGGTTAATACAGATCGTTCGTTGGAGAGGACATGAAGAGGGTGCAGGGCAAGAGGGATTGGCTGTGATAAAGCCCGAGTTCAAAGCACCGACTTTTTCGAAACCGCGCTATCAAAAGTGGAATAAGAAGTCCAAGTCTTGTGCGTAGGCTCCATCTACTGCATTTTCTGGAGCAACATCTGGGCAAAGCGTGCGTACATGTTATACTTGTGGCAAGCCGGGACATATAGCCCGAGAGTGTCGAAATGGTCCTCCAAAGGTGGATAAAAAGGCAAGAGCATCTTACACTGAGAAGGGAAAGGCGGTGGAGTCCACTGCATCCCAATATGCTCCAGCTCAGCCAAGGGTTTACAATCTTGGCCAACGGGAGGCCATCAAACAGGCTGATGTCGTCACAGTTACGAGCAGTATATAGTTTTAATACTTTATATACTTTATACCTTGTAAATTGCTTGTGTATAAATTGATGAATGTAGGCTTCGTCTTTATTCGGGACTATCCGACAAGAGCACTGTTTGATACAGGTGTTTCTCATTCATTTCAATCTGAGTACTTCTTATCACGGATAGGAGTGCCTACTCTTATGTCGACAGATAGATTGAAGGTGTTGTTACCTAATGGATGCGTAATGTGTGCAGATAGGTCTTGTTGTGTTGAGGTGCGGATATGAAGTCAGGATTTCGGGCTGGAAGCATCGGTGCTACCGATATCTGAGTTCGATGTAATCTTTGGCATGGACTGGCTCTCGGAGCAGCGTGCCTGTATAGATTGCAACTCTAAGGAAGTCACACTGGGACAGAACACTAAACCAGAGACTAAATTTGTTGGTATGCGAGGATCAAGCAAGATATTGATGTCTGCTCTCCAGGTAGTCAAGGCTGTTTGGAAGGGCGCGAAGTTGTTCTTCATGTTATTGGAGGTTGTTGAGCCGAAGTCTAGTTTGAGTGATGTTCTTATTGTATCAGATTATGCAGATGTTTTTCCTAAGGATCTCCCTGGGTTACCTCCCCAGCGAGATTGACTTCGTTATTGAGTTGGTGCCAGGTGCGAAACCTGTGGCCCACTCACTGTACCGAGTAGCGCCAAAAGAGATGGCGGAATTGAAAGTTCAATTATAGGAATTGCTAGAGCAAGGCTATATACGTCCAAGTATGTCACCTTGGAGTGCACCGGTCCTCTTTGTGAAGAAGAAGGACGGAAGCTTGCATCTATGCATTGATTATCGAGAATTGGACAAGTTGACGGAGAAAAACAAGTATCTGATTCCACAGATTGATGACTTGTTTGATCAATTGGTGGGATTAACTGTCTATTCAAAGCTAGATTTAAAGTCTGGTTATTACCAGTTAAGGATTAAGGAATGTGACATTCCCAAGGCAGCGTTCGATATACGCTATGGTCACTATGAGTTCATTGTAATGTCGTTTGGGATAACAAACACGCCAATGGTATTCATGGACTTGATGCACTTAATTTTTCGGGAGTATTTAGATCAATTTGTGATTGTCTTTATTGACGACATAATGATATACTCTCAATCAAAAGAAGATCATGCAAATCACTTGATGTTGCATACCATGAGAAGGAATAAACTCTATGCCAAGTTCTCAAAGTGCGAGTTTTGGTTGTCGTCAGTGGTTTTTCTGGGCCATGTGGTTAGTGGAGAAGGTATTGCGATGGATCCGACGAAGATAGTTGCTATACGAGAATGGCCTGTGTTGGCTACGGTAGCGAAAGTCGGGAGTTTTCTTGAACTTGCTGGCTACTACAAGCGCTTCGTGAAGAACTTTTTGCGGATAACCTTACCTCTCATTACACTGATAAGGAATGATCAGAAGTTCGTTTGGACGCCTGAGTGTGCGCAAGCTTTTGAGGAGTTAAAGATTCGTTTGAATATGACGCTTATCTTGAGTTCGCCATGTGGTACGGACGGCTATGAGATATACAATGATGCTTTAGGGAGCGGCTTAGGCTGCGTTCTTCTGGAATTCAGAAATGTTATAGCTTATGGCTCACGCTAGTTAAAAGTGCACGAGCGAAACTATCCAGTCCACGACTTGTAGTTGGCGGCTATGATTTTTGCACTTAAGTTGCGGCGTCACTACTTGTATGGCGCGAAAGTTGTATATTCACGGACCATAAAAGCCTTAAGTACTTAATAGATCAAAAGGATCTGAATATGCGACAACGGAGATGGATGGAGTTCCTCGGAGACCATACTTTCCAGATACATTACACTCCCGGGAAGGGAAATTTGGTCGTAGATGCCTTGAGTCTTAGGACTCCGGTACGGGCAAGTTGGCTGCAGATGCATGATGAGCATCTGATCCAAGAGTTGGAGGCTTTAGATATTTCTTATGTTGACAATAATATCACTGCAATTGCGTGCTTGAACAGGACAGAGGTGCAATATGATCTCGCAGACAGAGTTTGACGAGCAATGGAACTCGATGAGAGTATGAAGCGTTATACAACGGATGAGTAAAATTCCAATTCTCCTTGGATGACGGTCTTTTGAGAAAGGACAGTCGTTTGTGCGTCCCAAATGTGGGTAAGCTGCAGGAGGAGCTGATGTAAGAGGCACACTTTACTAAATACTCAATCCACCCAGGAAGCACAAAGATGTACAAGGACATGAAAATGATGTTCTGGTGGCCTAATTTAAAGAAAGACATAACTCTTTACATGACAAAGTGTCAAACTTATGCCTTGGTAAAAGCTGAATGTCAGTAGTCTGGAGGTTTTCTGAAGTCGTTGCAAATTCCGGTGTGAAAGTTTGATGATATATCAATGGATTTCGTGCATGGGTTACCGAGATCACAGAGCGGGAACGATGTCGTGTGAGTGATCGTTGACCGATTGACAAAGATGACGCACTTCATACTGAACAAGAAGGACAATTTAGTTGAAAAATATGCTAAGTTGTATGTTGACAACATAGTACGTTTGCACGGTGTGCCCCGTAACATTGTTAGTGACCGAGATGGGCGTTTTACTTCGAATGATTGGAGGCTAATCCACCAGTTGTTGGGTACTTAACTAGAGTTAAGTGCGGTCTTTCATCCGCAAATGGATGGTCAGACCAAGAGAACCAACAGGAAAATGGAGGATATGCTCCGTATGTGCGCCTTGGATTTCGGAAAGTGGTGGGAGGACCATCTCCATATGATCGAGTTCGCCTATAATAGTAACTATCAAGCTAACATTCAGATGACGCCCTTCGAAGCTTTATACGATAGAAAGTGTCGTACTCTTTTAGCTTGAGAGGAAATAGGCGAATCGAAGTTGTATAAGCGTAAATAAGTTGAAGATGCAAATTCGACTATACACATTATACGAGAGCGGCTATTGGTAGCCCAAGATAGGCAAGTTAAGTACTACAATGCCAAACACCAAAATGTGGAGTTTGTAGTTTGCGTTTGGGTATATCTGAAGATAAAGCCATTCAAAGGCGTATCCAGGACTCAACCTAAGCATTGCTTATCCTCCGACGACCGATGATCAAACTAAAATGGTTAATCAAATATTTGAAGACATGCTTCGATGTTACATTTTGGATTACAATGGAGCTTGGGATATGCACTTACCATTGATTGAATTCTCCTACAACAATAGCTATCAAAAGAGGCTCAAAATGTCCCCCTTCGAAGCATTGTACATGCAACGTTGTAGGGCCCCTCTCTATTGGTCGAAAGTGGGTGAAAGGATTGTTTTGGGGCCTAAGTCACTTCAGGAAATGGAAGAAGTCAAGAGGAAGACTCGACTTCAACTCATTCGTGTCCTCGAGAGGTAGAGAAAACATGTAAACCTGCGTCGCCGCCCGTTAAAATTTGATGTGGATGATCAAGTGCTCATAAAGGTTCCTCCTTCTCTCGGGGTGAAATGGTTTGGTTATCATCATAAGCTTAGCCCGAGATTCGTGGGACCACATACTATCTCAAAGCATATCGGAGGATCTGCATATCATCTTGAGCTACCTGCTGATTGGGTTGGTGTTCATAATGTTTTCCATATTAGTCAAATGTGGAAGTATAACTGTGATCTTAACCGCGTCATTGAAGAAATTCTTGTGATTCTTGAAACCAATCTTTCGTATTCAGTCGAACCCAATCGTGGATTATCAAAAACACAAGTTTCGAAATAGAACCAATCATATGGTAAGAGTGTTTTGGATGCATGGACAAGTCTGAGGAGTACACTTGGGAACTTGAATCTGATATGCATAGTAAGTATCTGCAACTACTTTATTGATTTTGGTAAACCTCCAAACTTATTCTTTCCATTTTGTTATATTTATAGTCAGCTTTTTATATCTTGATCTGCAAACCTTGATGGAACGAATGACATCTGAATCTTCACCATAAGAGGCCTCATTCGGGGAATCCTTAAAAGTTTTAGGACGAAATTTCTTAAGTGGGAGGAATGTAACAACTTATATATATATATATATATATATATATATATATATATATATATATATATATATATATATATATATATATATAAAACCTAATTAGGTTTTCCCTCTCATAATAAAACCTAATTAGGTTCTCCCTCCTAAGACGGGAGTCAGGCAAGAGACGAGAAGCGGGTAATTTTATAATAAAACCTAATTAGGTTTTCCCTATTAGCTCAGTAGCCCCCTCCCCTGATTAAATCTTTCGATTCAAGGCTCCCACACAAAACTCGCCTCCTGCCCGACTCTCGTCTTTCGCAAGTCGCTCAACACGCGAGTCCAGTCTTCCGTAAGTCATAGCTTCCGCCGCCCACTCGCTCCTCCTTCTTTGGTCAACAACTCCTCCTGACATAGCTAACGCCTCCTCCTCTTCCTACTCTAGCTGACACTTCCACCCTCTCCTCCAAGGTCTCCAAGGGTCGGCAACCCTCTTTCTCCTCAAGGCCGATGGTTCCTTTTTCTCCAAGAGCAGATAGTCTCCTTTTCGGGCCGATCTCCTCCAGCACTTCTTCCTCTCGATTTTGGTCAGCAAGTTGAAGGAGGGATAACCACCTCTCCTCCTTGGGCTCCAATTTCATAACTAGAGTTTCTTTTCTCTCCTCCTTGGGCTTGGATTTAGCTCATTTTGGTAAGGTTTTCCCTCCAAACCCCCTTATTTAGATTTTTCTTTGAATCCTTTATAATTTTTGTGCTTTAAATTACATATATATGTTGATTCAAGATTTATGTCCTCTTATAATCACCTAAACATTATGTATTTGTGATTTTTGGTGTCAATCATCGAATTGATTGGCGGGATCACTAAAAAATGCTTCTGAATGAGGGTTTCCCTAACCTAAGCACCGCCAAATCTCGAATTCCCCGTGGTAGCCTCCTCTTCCCTCACTATTAAAAGAGTTAAATTATTAAACCCTCTTATATTTAGGTTACATGATATTAATTGCATGTGCTAGCATATGGTTTTTCGCTAAATTCAAATATAATCCATAATGATTCTTAAACAAGTTCGAAATAGGGTGTTTAATTTTTTGTTTGTGCCGCTTAGCCGCTACCGTCAGATTCAGCCTTACTTAAGGCAAATAGAAAAATCTCATGCTTGCAAACATTGATCTTAGCTTAATGCATTTTTTTTATGTTTATGAATTTTACTCTTGAATACATAAATCGTTATATTAATAGCATGTCTTAGTACTATAAAAATCATTAAACTATGAATCATTTCATTTATTAATATCATAAGCAATATTGAAAGGAAGTGTCTACTTGATACAATGCTTAGACTTGAGTTCCCACTTGAATCCCTAACGGGAACAAAGAACCGGTCATAGCGAGCATGAACTCTCTGGCTCAAGGGTGAGGGTTCACAAAGGCTGCCCCTTAGAGATCACATGCATTAATTCTGAATGTTTGTTAAGTTCTGAATCTGATCTTGAATTCTTCTGAAACATGAATCTTATGCATAAAATAAAAACATCTGCATATTTCATTTGTTACAGTTTATGTCATTACATGAATGAAAATATGTTACGCTCTGGATTAGACTAATTCTTATTGTTTTTGTTTGATTCCCTTATTTGTCCTTTTTTGCTAGCTTCATTTCCTGAAAATTTGTACACGCACATTTATGTTATCTTGTTAGTTATGTACTTTATTTTACTTAATTTAATCAATGTTCTAAGATTTTTTCCTTGTTATTTTAGAATTTATCTTTGCTTTCATGACTGCGTCGCCTGCTACCTGAGCCCTATCCGCGACAAGTTCTTATTTTTTGAAGATTATCTTATTTTCTTGTCGTGTTAGGTTATATGTTTTTATTTCCTTTACTGTTGGATGTAGGTCATTATGTAATTAATTATGATCAGATATTTTCTCTTGAATCATAAACAACTGCGAGGCTAAAAATTATGTACTGGAATTTGATTTTGTTACATGTTTATTTCTTTGAAATTTTCATTGCATAAAATTTGTATCAGAATTTTGTATCATGAGTTTTGTTAACATGCATGTGTATTTAATTTTTCATTGTTATACTTTAAACCCTCCGCATAAAGATAGTGTATTTTCTCCAAATTATTTATTTTTAATCTAATAATATTAATTCATTTCTCACCTAACTGACATGATGTTTCTTTTTCCATGTCTGTGACATCACAACCCGCCCGAAGCTCTCTGATTTTTGATTTTAGATGGGTCATGATACCTTGTTAATCCACTCCAAAGAACTGCACCGTGAATTATCGCATCGCTCTGTCCTAGCCTTCTAGGGCTTACATTTACCCAATTATCTCATTGTTTAATCATCAAATTAGGCGTGAAGGTTGAGCTATTTGGTTACATAGTGAATTTTCTTTGCTTCTCACTTGGATCTTCAACATTTTTAGGAATTGGAAAAGGTTGGCCATGGTAGATAACTAGGGGTGCAAATTTGGCCCAGGCCTGGTTGCCCCGCCTTGGTCTGCCCGAGTCTGAGCCCGGTTAAGCCTCGGTTTGGCTAGGCTCGGGCCAAACCCAGGCCAGGCCTAAGGGGGCTCACTAGACCACCTTTTTTGGTCGGCCTGGTGCCTGGCCCGGGCCTTACAGGCCTGTTTGCTGGGCATCACCCGATATAAAATTGCTGGGCGGCCCAGCAATTTTATGCTCGACAACACCCAACAATTTAAAATGTTGGGTGTTGTAACGACCCTGGTTTAGAGCTCAGAGGTCCGCGGCGTAACCGCGTAGCTTGTCTCGCCCCACGATATCGCTACAGGACTGCAGTCCGTGCCACCCAAACCCATCTCCGACCTGTTTCTCAACACGACGGTTTTTGAGCATGCAGGTTTCGAACCCAGCACCTCCTTAACATGGCACTTTCAACAGTCCTCGTCACCAACTGAGCTTATGTAACGACCCGAGTTTAGAGCTTAGAGGCCCGTGGCGTAACCGCGCAGCTTGTCTCGCCCCACGACATCGCTACAGGACTGCAATCCGTGCCACCCAAACCCATCTCCGGCCTATTTCTCAACACGGCGGGTTTTTGAGCATGCCAGGTTTCGAACCCAGCACCTCCTTAACAAGGCACCTTCAACATACCTCATCACCAACTGAGCTGGTGATGAGGACTGTTGAAGGTGCCTTGTTAAGGAGGTGCTGGGTTCGAAACCTGGCATGCTCAAAAACCCGCCGTGTTGAGAAACATGCCGGAGATGGGTTTGGGTGGCACGGACTGCTCAGTTGGTGATGAGGACTGTTGAAGGTGCCTTGTTAAGGAGGTGCTGGGTTCGAAACCTGGCATGCTCAAAAACCCGCCGTGTTGAGAAATAAGCTAATAGCCCTACCAGTGTTGACTTGCACCATGCTAACCTCCTCCGTTTCATTTTTGAGGCCATACTTCTCGGTTAAATCTGGATCGAAGCACCCCGTGCTGAAGCTATCATTCATCACCCCGTTCTCGTCCACGATCCCGAATCTCTCCAATGAAAGCGGCGGGGGCGACCAGTACATCTTTGGAGGTGGGGAAGGTGGTTGCTGTGGTGGAGGGATGGTGGGAGCAGAGGAAGAAGCATTGGAGATTAGATGGGAGATGTCAAAGGTTTGCTTAGCGTTGGGGGAGATTGAAGGGGGTGGATTATTCGAAAACGAAGAAACCAGAAGAAGCCATTGCTGGGGGCAAAAAACAGAGGAAGGGGGTAGGAAGAAGACGAAATAGGAAGAAAACTTTATTAACGAGTAATTATATTGAGATTATATTTAGGGTGCTGTTACTAGCAAACCCAGTTTGGTTTCTAGCAAACCATTACTATTAGCAAACCCTCATTTTTCAAAATGGCTATTTGAAAACCATTTTGTTACTAGCAAACTAACATAATTTTTTTTTAAAAAATTAAATTTTGTTTAAAACATTCATTCTTTCAAAATAACCCGCTGCATATAATGACATTACAAATGATTTCAAATGTATTCATTCAACCACTTATGTTAGCATTATAGATGAGTCAAAAAGCCGCAAATGTTTAGTATTCCCAAAACTGCTTTTTCAACAAAATATCATTATCTGCATCAAAATCTTTAAACAAAATATCGGCCGGTTTAGAAATATATTTGATGTCTAATTTCTATAAGGATGTGTTGTATATACGAGTTAAGTGTATATAAGACTATACGTCCTTTTGAACTGCGTCTTATACGTACAGTTTTATGAGAAGTGTTCAATGTGAAAGTTGTAGATCTCGATGAGATCTACAATTTTTATGTTGAACACTTTTTGATTTGAAACACTTTAGATTCCCGATTTGGCCCCTGAAAAAAAGTTACGTCGTATATATGTACGGACGCCCGGGATCAGCGTGAATGTTTTTAGGGGCCAAATCAGGGGCATAAACGGCTTCAAATCAAAAACTGTTCAACATAAAAGTTGTATATTTCGTCGAGATCTACAATTTTCATGTTGAACACTTTTTGATTTGAAGCACTTTAGACCCCCGATTTGTCCCCTAAAGAAAGTTACGTCATACATATGTACGGGGCGAGATCGGCGTGACTTTTTTCGGGGGCCAAATAGGGGGCATAAATGGCTTCAAATCAAAAAGTGTTCAACATAAAATATTTAGATCTCGTCAAGATATACAACTTTCATGTTGAACACTTTTTGATTTGAAATAGTTTAGACCCCCTATTTGGGCCTCGAAAAAAGTCACGCTGAAAATCTGTACGTTCCGTGCATGTCTTTTTTAGTGCCCAAATTGGATGCCTAAACGACTTCAAATCAAAAAAATGATCAACATGAAAGTTGTAGATCTCATCAAGATCTACAACTTTTATGTTGATCACTTTTTCAAATGAGAAATATTTGGGGCTCAAAATTCAAAAATGTAAAAATTGTCAAAAAGCAAGATTGGTTTGCTAGTAGTAATTTTTGGGAAGAGAAAAAAATGCAAAAAATGGCGGAATCTGTTTTTTTTTTCTGGTTTGCTAGAAACGAAAGTGGGTTTGCTAATAACATCACCCTATATTTATATAGCCAGATTAACGGTAACAAAATAACATCCTATTATATGTTGACAGCTGGTGACTTCATCATCACACGATCTAAAGGTGCGATCGGACGGGCGTAACAACTGCCTCCTTCTTTAAAAAGCAATGTCCTCATTACGGCTTTCTTATTTCCCCAACGAACCCTAATATCGGGAAGCTTTTCATGACGACGGCAGGCCGTCCTGCTGCAGTCGATGCCAGCTGGGTTGTCTGTCTGGAGGTAGAAGTTGCTTGCATGGTAGCCGATGCTTGTAAGGCAAGAGGTTTGCTCAGCTGAACCCTTGTCTTCTTCTTCAGTTTAATGGGATAATGCAACAACTGGAACAAGTCGGCTTTGGAGGAGCGTGGTCGTCTCTTTGTGCGTTACCCAGTTTTCAACCATGTCTTTTCCTGTAAGAAATCGTGAAGTTTTGAATTTCCTTCCTTATTTTCTGTAGATCCCCGGAGAGGTAAACACTTTTGAGTGTTCTTCCAAGTCCATCTGTCCACTGCAGGTTCACCCTCGGAGGTCGCCGAGTTTTGTTCTCTAAGATCTGCTTCCAGGGAATCCAATTCTTCCTAGGTGCTGTCAACTGGAGGCAATCCTGCCCATTGAACCAGAGCCTGTGTTTTTTGTTTTCCCTTACTGTAAATTTCTCTTATACTAATAATCATCATAGGTTTATGAACTTGAATGTTGTTGTAACTTTTATTTGGTAGTGCTATGACTGGTGTGTAGGTAGATCCATAGTATGGTTTGAGCAACGATATATGGAACACCAGATGTATCTTCAACTCTGCAGGCAATTTAGTTTGTAAGTCGTTTCCCCAATTCGTTCTGTAATCTAAAATGGTCCATAAAATATAAGGGAAAGTTTCTGCGTTGTTGGTCGTTTAATGGAGGTTTGTCGATATGGGTGTAGCCGTAGTAGAACCCAGTCGTCTTTCTGAAATTGTTTGTCCGTGCGATGTTTATCTTCTTGCATCTTCATTCGTTGTTGTGCCTTGTGTAAATTATCCCGTAGATTCTGAATAAGCTCATCACGTTCCCGCATCGTAGTCTCCACTGCTTCCAATTTTATGGTACCTAAGAGAGCAAACCAGGAGATGCGCGACCAAACATAACCTCAAAATGGGTCATGAAAGCCGCTGAATTAAACGAAGTATTGTAGTGAAATTCTACAGAACTTAAGTAATAAGACCATTTATTAGGATGCTTAAATGAAAATAAGCGTAAATATTGCTGTAAGCAACGATTCACCCGTTCCGTTAACCCATCCGTCAGAGGGTGATGTGCTGAACTATACTTCAGCCGAGTTCCTTGTATTTTAAATATATCCTTCCAAAAGTTACTTAAAAAAATTGAGTCGCGGTCAGTAATTATTGTTTCAGGTATGCCATATAATTTCCCTACGTTATCCCAAAAAACTGCAGCCACTAGAGGTGTTGTGAGGGGCAGTTTAAGTGGTGCAAAATGTGCAGCCCGTGAAAAACGATCCGCAACCACTAAAATTATGGAGAATGTTTTCGAAATTGGAAAATGAGTTATAAAGTCCAATGTTATGTCAGACCACAATTTAGTTGGGGTGGGTAAGGGTTGTAATAATCCAAATGGCGAATGATTTGTAGGTTTAGCTTGTTGACAGATTGTACATTCTTTTATAAATTTGGTTACCTCCATTTTTAAATTGAAAAAGTGGAGTTGTTGTTGAATTCTGTGCATTGTGCCACGTATACCCGAGTGTCCCCCTAAACATGTGTTATGTGCTTCTTTAATTATTAACGATTTTATAGGCGAGTTTTCCGGATTGTATAAACGATGTTTGAAGTAAATGTAATCACCATGTTTTTCCCATTCAGGAATGGTGGTGTTATTGAGTATGTAGGCTAACAATTTCTGTGTGAAAGCGTCGTTTTCATAATCTTGGAGTAACCCATCTAATAAGGAATAAGTGACAGCCGTTAGATTGTGCAAACTAGCTTGATTTGGACTAATGACCGGATATAGAGAAAGTGAGTCTGCCACCTTATTTTGAATGCCTGGTTTATATTGTATTGAATAATCATACCCAAGTAATTTGGACAAGAATAACTGGTGGTCTGGATGACGTAACGGTAAATTCATAATGACCGTGGTGCGTACACAAAGCTGTTTTGTGAATGTCGGGCTCGACCATTCTTATCTGATGATATCCATCACGTAAATCTAATTTGGAGAATACTCTTGCTAAGAAAAGTTCGTCTAGTAATTCATCAATCGTTGGTATAGGAAATCGGTCTTTAACGGAAATTTTATTTAGAGCCCTATAATCTATGCAGAAACGCCATGTATTATCTTTTTTCTTTATGAGGATGACTAGGGCGCTGAAACTCGAAGTGCTCATGCGGATGTAACCTAACTGTAATAGTTCTTTAATAATTTTTTTGATTTCATTTTTTTTGGAATTGAGGGTACCTAAAAGGTTTAACGTTGGTCGGGGATGAATTAGGAAGTAAAGGAATAGAATGGTCCAAAACCCGGTGGGGTGGTAATGAACGTGGCTCTTGAAAGAGCATGTGAAATTGTGATAGTAAAGATTGAAATATCTGTGGCAGCAATTGTATCGGATCAGAAGGACCCTTTTCTTGAGGAATTTTAGACGTGTGCAGCAAGAAGCAACACGAATGGCCTTGTAACATTAGACGTGCCATTTGAGTGTAAGAAGCTTCTGTGAGGTGTGTGGAACTATGTGCTTGTAGTGTAATAAGTCTGTTCACCCCATTAAATGAAATTGTTTTTTTGTCATAATCTGTGGTGACCGGTCCTAGTGAATGAAGCCATGGTGCACCTAGGATGATATCGGAACCGTGAAGGCCTAAGACATATAAATTCATTTTGAAAGAGTGACCCTGTATGAGTAATGTAATCGCTACGCATTTACCCTGACAATTAATAGATGTTCCATTGCCCATATAGACTAGGAATGAGGGGATATTTGTAACTGGTAAATGAAGCAACGATACATCCTTTATCGAAATTAAATTGTGCAAGCTCCCCCCGTCGACTAAAGACTCGAGTGGACGAGCGTTTATAAAAGCAGTGACTCGTAAGCAGTGTGCCAGTATAGGACCATGTATAGATGCAGCCGATAGGCTGGGCTCCTCTATTTCATCAACAAGAGAAGATTCTAGGGAATCCTCCTCTCCATCCTCTGTGCCATCAAAATATAATAGAGTGCCTTTCCCTTTACATCGGTGTCCATATGCATATTTCTCATCACAATTATAGCACAAGCCTTTGTCTCAGCGATATTGTAATTCGCCAGGCGTGAGGCATTTAATTGGAGTTTTAGATGCCGACGGAAAAGTGGTAGGGTTTTGAAAAAGTGTTTTGTGACCACTTGATATGTGATTGGAAAGTATTTTTAGAGCGTGTTTCGTCCTTCGCCTCATCCTCAAACATATGAGCTAACGAAAATGCATCATATAAATTGGTAGGGCGTTGTGTTTTAACTAAATGACGTATTTGAGGGGTAAGTCCTGAAACGAAGGTGCTTATGAGCGCGGCCACGGACATACCCGTGACACGAGTGCATAGATCCTCGAATTGTTTTTTATATTCGTGTACCGTGGAAGTTTGTGTAAGTTTTGTGATATTTGTCGTGGTATCATCATACGAAGATGGACCAAACCGTTTAAAAATTGTGTCCACAAAAATAGGAAATGTTATCGCTGGTTGATCACGCAAAGTAGCAAGATACCAACGCGAGGCAGGTGGGTCAAGGTGAACCACTGCCAATACAAGATAATCTTGAGGAAGGACATTATTATATTAAAAAAAAGTTTTAATTCGTATAGCCAATCCGTTGGATCCCTATCACTAAAATGCGGGCAATTAATTCTAACCAATTTATGGAGGGGATGAGATACGACCTGGGTTACTGGGGAAGCCCTGAATTGTCCAAGCAGGCTAGATTAGTTTTCTAGAACAGGCGCTGCGGCTGCGATAAGAGCAGTAAAGGCATATGCGAATGGTCCAAGAGCCGGACTGGTGGCCGAGGAAGATGTTGTATTGGCCGGAGGAAGCAGAGCGAAGGGGCTGGCTGCAACGTTTTGTCGTAACGCCGATGCAGGTTCCCTAGTGTGATTTCTGATGTCGGCCAGTAGGTCAAGAACCTCTTTCCGGAAAGCAGAAAACTGTTCCGACGAAGCTTCGCGAGATGTCGCCAGTTGCTGCGCCAGATAATTGTTTACTGTCCATTTCAAATCTTCGATCTGGGCTTGTCGAGCAGTTTTCTCTGTTTGTAATGCTGCCAAGAACTGATGTTGGGAGTCATGGGAGCGAGTATTTTCCGCCATGACAGAAGAATGAGAGAAAGAGGTGTTTGCCGAGAGCACCAAATGAAGGGGGTGGATTATGCAAAAATGAAGAAAGCAGAAGAAGCGATTGCTGGCGGCGAAGAACAGAGGAAGGGGGCCAGGAAGAAGACGAAATAGGAAGAAAACTTTATTAACTGCTTAATGAGTAATTACATTGAGATTATATTTATACAGCCAAATTAACGGTAACAAAATAACATTCTATTCTATGTTGACAGCTGGCGGCTTCATCACCACATGATCTAAAGGTGTGATTGAACGAGCGTAGCAGAGATGACAACGTAGGGCGCTCGACCGCCATCCCAGGAGGAGTCGCGGGTAAAGAATAACAGTGGCATGGATTCTTGGGACCAATGCTTTCCGAGGATGAAGGGGACGATGGAAGCTACAAACATCGAAGCAACCCATATGATGTGCGGCGATTTCACTGTCTCACATAAGTTGCCCGAGCCTTTCATATTCCCTCCGCCTCCTCTCTATCGCATAGGGTGGGAGGCCCTCTGGCCGTAGTAAAAATTAGGTCCGGTTAGCGGACCTTCCTCTAGGTCCCCACCAATAGAAAAGAGGAGAAGCTTGTAAATATGTAGGGTCCGTAATACACAGTCAATATAGGCATGTGGGGCACATCACAATACAAGCTTTTTATTGGCCACCCGGACCTTCCTTTAGATCCAGGTGACAGACCAAATTTTTTTTCCTTTGGCCGCCGCCTGATGTAATCATTTATTTTGTAGTATTTTATGTTAGATTTTATTTTAATACTCTATTTTTTCATGATATTATTGTTTGTTTGTATGGACAGGTTGCAATAAAAAGAAAAAAGTGAATTTGGCAAAGGAATGAATATTGAATACGAAAGAACGAGCTATAAGGACTGCACAATCCAAAATTATGAACATATGACCAAGACAAATGGAATTAATTGTTGTCTATACCAATTCATACGGTACCAATGATTAGCACTGATCTAATCAATGTCAATCATTGGCGCTGATTTAATCAACACCTTTAGTGGGCGCTGATTAAATCATGGGTGAGTACCCCCTCTCAGAACACAAGACACGACCGAGGGGAGTCTTATGCCCAGAACAACCGCCTTGCGGTAGCGCAAACACAATGTTATATGATAAGGACCTTGTGTATAAAATGCAATGCAATGTTATAAATGCAATGTGATGAATCACCCATGCTCTCACACACACACACTGCTATGTCGACACAGACTTGTAGTTCACACTTTTCGAGTAGGTAACTAATGTCTCAGGCGCCATCCGTCGTGGCCAGACGATGACAGTGGAATGGGCTTTCCATTACTAGGCTGGTCTCCACACTACCTGGCCAAGGCCTCCGTATGCCTCAATGCTAAGAACACAACAATGAAGCTCACATGCATACTACAGCTCAGAGGGGTCTCAGGTAGATGTGCACCGAGAACACAACCCAAACTGGCCTATCTTTGTGGCACAGAAGGAGCCTACGAGAGCGTATCACCACAGGACTAAGCCCAACCGTCCACTTGGCACGGAAGGAGCCCTAGGATTGAGCACCGAGGACCAAGCCCAACCATCCACTTGGCACGGAAGGAGCCTCGGGATTGAGCACCGAGGACCAAGCCCAACCGCCCAAAGTCTATCTGTCAACTCCAGTCGGTGTGACGACTGGCAAGCCCGTAGACCTGCCACACTATCCTTATCTCACGATTACGACACCGCGTGTCGACTCACACCGCATACATTTTCACATGGCCTTGCCATCAACCATCGAGTGCGCAGCAACACTCAATGGATCAACACCGTGCCCCTTGTAATCACATCATTCTAGTGAAACAAACACACACGCACCTCCAACCCTTCCACATTTCCTACCACGTAAGGGTTCATCATTTACACAGGTGGCAAGCCACCTTATACAACACACCAATCCCACACTGCTACCCATAGGGAGACTCATCTATAATCAATGGACTACTAAACACATCTCATTAATCATCGAATCACATGGCCATGCATTCACAATAAGTGTAACACCATCTGAAACCACAACAATATAATGATGATTCACATACACATCAAGCATGATAACATAGCTATGGGTTATGTATTCAGTTGTCGGACATCACATCTTCTTTCCAAAACCCGTTTCATTCTCCGGATTATAATCATGCACATCCCTATCGGACTTTTCAAGAATATCATTTGTACAACCAAATATATCAATTCATTTGTTAGCTAACTTACCCAAATCATTTGTTAATCAAACTCCTTCAACCGTTTGCACAATCATGTTCCACCAAACCGTTTGTTTATCATGATTACGCGTAGACTAAGTTTACCAAGACCTCAACATAATTTTGCTACGATCTTTATACCAAAACCAAACCCGGTTCTACACAACTCGAGAACAACATGTTCTTAAGTCATGACTGTACATCAACTTTGACTGGACGTTCTCGAGGCTACAAGACTCGTATGAAATCATGTAACCATCAGTTTGAAAGGTCTTTCTAAGGGATACGACTTTTGTGTTTAGTCAAAAGCTTAGATCTAACCGTATCATACTCGAAAACGACCTTGAAGTTTGATGTGCACAGAAAATAGATTTTTGCACGCATCTTAAAGCAATATGAACGACATATGTTCATCTTCTTCCTTAAGGTATTTATTTAGAACCAAATTCAACACTTCCTCCTCCCTTATTCATCCTTAATAGACCATTTCTTCTTCATGAAACCAAGTCCATCATCTTCACAATGGAGAGAGGAGAGGTTGAAGACATCAAATCCCTAGGACAAGGTCCTAGCATGGTCTCTTCCTAGGAGAACTTCATCTTATAAGTCAAAATTTTTTTAGTCGACATCTCTCCTAGATAATAACTACAAATCTAGCACCAAGGGAGAGAGTAGGAAGCTCACCTCATTTCCGGTCATGGATCTCGTTACTTTCCTTGGCGACATCTTCTTCCTCGTTGACGTTATTCTTCCTAGAAAGGAACAGTCTCTCCTCCAGCAAAATCCGTCGCCGGAGGCTTTGGCACCTGCTTCTCTTCCGTCAGGTTTGGCAAGTAACGGCTCGGCGAGGAGGAATTAGCATGATGGCTAGGGTTCATCTCTTCCTTTTTATAGGAAGAATTAGGGTAAAATCGCCTGCCACGTGTCACCCTAGTATTGGACCGCCCATTATTATTTTAATTAAGTCTTATCGAAAAGACCGGGTCCTAATAAGTTAATCAACGCATCTCCCAAAAATCCGGTTCAGCCTGTGTACAGGAATATAAAATAGTCTGGGCCGAAAATCCTCTAAGTCAAAATCGTCGAGTATCACTCAACGATTTGTCGAGATTCGTCATGACCACTTAACGCCTATACAGTCCATCATACTTTTAAGTTGAAATCGTCGAGTATACATGACCATTCTTCGAATGACGTCGAGTTTGATCCACGCACTCGACGCTTCGTCGGGTGGCGTCGAGTCCACTCGACACCTGCAGAATCCCAAATCATTCTATGTTAAATTCATCGAGTGGGGACGAGACCACTCGACGCACTAGACGCTTTGTCGAGTCCAGAATTACTCTAAGGCAAAATTCATCGAGTGGTGTTGAGACCACTCGACGCACTCGACGGTTTGTCGAGTCCAAAATTATTCCAAGTCAAAATCGTCGAGTATACCTATACTTACTCGGCGAATCGCCGAGATTCGTCGTGATCACTCTACGCCTATAAGTCCAGAATATTTTCCAAGTATCACTCGTCGAGTATCACTCGACGATTCGTCGAATGGCTTCGAAACCACTCAATGCACTCGACACCTCTAGAAAATAGAAATATTCTAAGTCCAATTCGTCTTATACACTCGACAAATTCGTCAGATATTCATGATGATATTCGACGAATAATATTGGTCTCAACTCACAAGTCATACTCGACAAATTCATCGGATATCCGTGACGATATCCGACTAATTTTACTTGTCCAGTCCAGCGCACCCCGAGCCCGAGTCAGGTCTCTTGACACAAAACGCGTGTGAGGGGTCTAGCGCGAAATGAGACGTTACAAATCCTATAAACAAAATAAAAAGATTTCGTCCCCGAAATCAAGATAAGGCTATGGGGGGAGATAAAGCATGAAAATATAATATACTTTAATTTTACCTTGGGGAAACATCTCCGGGTAGCGCTTCAGCATCAAGTCCACCGGCTCCCAAATATATTCTTCTCTCCCATGGTTAGACCACAAGACCTTCACCAAAGGAACACTCTTCTGACGCAAGTTCCTTGTCTCGGTGTCCATTATTCGCACCGACTCTAGTCGAACATATCTATCAGTTACCACTTCTCCATCTGTGGTGGGGACACGTTGATCGGGCCGTAACAGTGCCTTTCGAAGCGACGACACATGGAAGACATCGTGCAAATTTTCCATCTCTGGCGGTAGCTCCAGCTGATAGGCCAAAGGGCCAATCCTTTCCAATATCACATACAACCCCACATATCTCGGGTTGAGCTTCTTTCTACCACGCACTCGTGACACTCCAAGCATCGGCCTGATCTTTAAGAACACTTTGTCACCTACTTGAAACTCCACCATCCGGTGCTTCACATTGTAGTATTTTGTCTACTAACTTTGAGCCTCCAACATGCGCTCTCATATCAGTCTAACCATCACATCGATGTCATCAATATACTCTATCCCCAAATCTTTGGATCTTCATCCTGCACCCATGACAATGGAGTTCTACACCTCCTCCCATAAAGTGCTTCGTGGGGTTCCATCCCGATGCTAGATTGATAGCTATTGTTGTACAAAAATTCCACCAATGGCAAGAGCCTTTCCCATTGCTCTCCTCTATCCAATACATACAATCTCAACAGATCTTCCATTGTTTTAATGGTCCTCTCAGACTGACCGTCCGTCTGAGGATGGAAGGCCGCGCTAAAGGCGAGAGACCAAATATGCTTGTACTGTCTTCCACTCCTTGGAGGTAAAACGACCATCACGGTCAGAGACTATCGTTTTAGGCATGCTATGGTACCGTACAAATTTCTCCACAAAGAGACGTACCAATACATCCACATGCGCCTCCTTCATTATTGGTATGAATCTAAAAACCTTCGTTAAGCGATCCACAATTACCCAAACTAAGTCATTCCCCGATTGTGATCGGGGAAGGATGTGAACAAAATCCATGGAAATATCTTCAAACTTCCACTCTGGAATGGGTAATGACTGTAACAATCCTCCAGGGCTCTTGCACTCCACCTTCACCTTCTGCAAGCCTCACAGTCTGTAACATAATACTTGACATCACTCTTCATTCCTGGCCAGAACATTGTGTAACTCCCCCAATTTTTCGATAATATTATTTGAATTAGTATCGTCATATTTATGACGTCAAGACTTTACTTTTTCTACGTCATGTTGACGACACTGCACTGTTAGTGTGTTTTCGCGTCCGTTGGGTCTGTTTGACCAGATTTTGGGATTTTGATTTGGATAGAATGTTTTCCTTGATTGAAAGGGTTGAAGTTTTGAGATTTTTGGACTTGTCCAGTTTTAATTGCGATCTGAGCATTTTGGGGTCTCAGCTCGTGTTTAGATCTTTGTGATGATTTTTTTTGCTTGAAGAAGCATTTGATGATATTGTCTCAAGATTGGGGAGTCGGATTCTAGGGTTGTCTACGCTGCTAAGTTTGTAGAGTCGATATTTTATAACAGAATAATAGACAATCTGAATTTTCTAAATTTTGCCCTGCTCAGTTTTCGAGAAGCCCTGGCTTGTTCTCGGAAAGCTTTCTTAGTACTCGAGATGGCCAGCTTCGTTTCTCGAGAGGCCCGAGAGTTGTTCTCGAGAAGACCTGTAGTTCTCGAGAAATCTTCCCTTTAGTTCTCGAGTAGCCCCAGTTGTTCTCGAGAAATTTGTCACTTGCTAGTTTTCGAGAAATCCTCCTCTAGCTCTCGAAAAGCTTTTTGGTACTCGAGAAGTCTGGCCTGCTTTATTATCGAGAAGCCTTGGCTTGCTCTAGAGAAGCCGTTTCTTGTTCTCTATAAGCCGTTGCTTCTTCTCGAGAAGCCGTCTTTCGATCTCGAGAAGCCTCTCCTTGTTCTCGAGAATTCCTTACCTATTCTCGAGAGACCCCCCTTGTTCTCGAGAAATTCTTCTTACACTCGAGAAATATCTCCCCCATTACTCGAGAAAACCTGCTTCATTACTCGAGAAATGCCTTTTTTTTCTACTCGATTAATCTTCTTCCCTATTCCCGAGAAATATCTTCTACTTGAGAAAAATCGATTCAGCCGACCCCGGTTCATTTTCTTATGAACAGTTATTCTGATATTTCACTTAGTATATATATATTCACTTCTTCTTCCTCTTTAAGCCGACCGAATTTCTGTCTATCTCCCGAACCAGAGCGGCGTGAGCGAGAGAGAGAAAGGTTTTCCATGATTATTTTGGTGGCCGCAGACGGTGCTCCGATGCTCAAAATCTTGAACCGATCATAGATCCGGAAAGCTCTCAGCGAGAGCTTCATCATCGTGTTAAAATCTTCCCCATTCCTTGAGTTTTTTCGCTAGGATTTTCAGACCTAACTCCTATTTTTTGGCTGTTCTTGTTAGATTTCTATTTCCCTCGTCTTTTTTAGCCTCGATCTACGATAAGGAGTGAATTGGAGAGTTTTTTTGGCAAAACCAGGGCAAATGGTGGTTTTCCCTCCTTCCCTTTTTTTCCTGATCTTGATGGTAACTGTTAACCTTTTTGTTCTTTAATTTTTCTGCACATTTGTCTTTCAAATTGTAGATATGTTTTATTTTCCCTTGGAATACTCTTGAAATTATAAATCCTTGTCATGATAATTCAACCTTGTAGCATTGTAATGATTTGATGAAATGTTGTATTGTTGGCTTTAATCTCCCCTATCTATTGTTGTAGAACGTGTTAGAGTTTATTTAGGATTGTAAATCCTTCCTGAAGGTTCATCAACCGCTTCTTAATCTAGAAATGTCTAGTAGAATCCGATGTGCCGAGTCTTGAGATATATCATGATTCTCTGGTTGCGGGAGTTAGTGGACGTAACCACCTCCGCGATGTCTAGGATTTATATCATGGTTTTCTTTTGTTGCGGGTGTTAGTGGGCGAATCCACCACCGCAAGGTTTGTTTTCTTTTATTAGTACCTTGTGGAACTCTACCGGGTGTTTGGGCGTCTGCGGTGAATGGTGGAGTGTACGAGTCTCCCCTGCAGTTAGACGAATATTATATATCTGTGAGGGTGTGCCCAGATGAGTGACCACCTCGCTTGTGTTTTTGGGTATAGTTAACCACATGCGGCTAATAAAGTTTTGATTATTCTTTCTTATGATTTAACCTTGCTTTCCACCTTTTTAGCCTTATGCATCTGGTGTGATTTGTTGTACCTGACGATTCACGTAAGTTCTATATTCCGATTTTTTGTTACTTTACTTCTGTACTTTACTTCAGTACCTTTGGTCTTGGGTTGGTACCCCTTTTGACCTTTATTTACTTTTTGGCTTACTTTTTTGCCACCGCTTGTACATTCTTGCTGAGGTGTTCTGTGTTTGGAATGCCTCAGGTTCGGAGCTTTAGCAGGTAGTGGAGCTGGTTTTGGAGTTTCTGCGCAACAATGTTGGCTGTGGTTTTCACCTCACCGTTGCGAGGTAGTTTGTTGTTTTAGTTCGCTTACTAAGTTTAGACATACTTTCGTTTTATGTGGGTTCATGTCAACTTGTTGACACCCACATGATAGTTGAGTTTGGATACCTTGCTAGCTGCTAGTTGTTCTCTTTTTTATGAATTGGATTGCTTGCTCTCTAGGATATTTTATGCTAGGACTTCATGTTAGATATTTTCAACTTATAAAACCTATTATTTGTATATCCTACATATCATCTCTTTCAAAATGAAATCATTACTTTATGGTTAGCGTAAAGACTTTTAGTTATACTTATTATAAATTTAGGGTCTTGCATAACATGAGTTGTCCATTGGGGACGTTTACACTCATGTAGGATGTTTAACCTCATAAAAGAAGTATTTTTCCGCCACGTATAATTATTTTCCCCGTGGACTAGATGAGCAACTAAACCGAGGGATACGGCTAACCGTTTAACTTAAACTGAATTTTTCTCTAAATAACTTAAATCTTTATTTATGTGTCTAGTAGGAGTCTTGCTTGAGCGTCCGTAGTTATCCCCTATTGACGTGGCATCATGACGTGCATTTTACCTTACTCTGATATATCTTTAATGCTGAGAAAAATGCGGGTTATGACAGTTGGTATCAGAGGGAGGTTGGTTTGACAAGTTGGTCGAACCAGCCAATCTGATATATTTTTGTTTTCCTTCATTCATTTTCATACACACACCGATGTGTCATCAATACGTCTTAGCCTAAGCATAGTCACTACACTCATAGCATGATAAGAAGTATACAGGGCATATTATGTAGTATGATATGCACAATATGTGTTTGTATATGGATCCACCATAGGAGACAACATGTGACGGTTATGTAATATGAGATGCATAACCACCATCACATGGATGCCCATTAACACGTTTTCTTTTCACATTGCATGCGATGTTATGTAGTATGAGATGCATAACATTTCATGTGTACGCCGCTCATAACATGCATTAAGGCTTTTTTTAGAATGCATAGGACTGCATACATAGCATATCATTGCATAAGCACACATGCTAAGTTAAGGTTTACATGATGACACATGTACACACATGATTTTAAATAAGAATAAAGAATCCATGCATTCATATCATAGGCACATGAGTCAATAGGATGATAGGATATCATCCTAAATAGGACATAACATTATTGTAAAGTCCCATAGCAAGTTGCAGCATAAGCAAGTTTCTTTAAAGTATGGTATGAACTAAGTTGTGTGGCCTAGTCGTAATCTAGGATTTTTATGAGTTGTTCATTTCCCCTTTTAGAAATTCCACCAAAGCATCCTATGACGAGGTCGACTCCCCAGTCGGAGGGTGAGTCGTCAGGTGCGTAGAGTGATGCGTTGATCGAGAGTCTACGTCAGAGTAATGAGGCTCCGTAGAGACAATTAGTTGCAATGCAATCGCAAATTCAGTCTTTGTTGTCTGCCGCTCCTGCGCAACAACCCTTAGTGCAAGATCTTGTCAGAAGTCAAGCCGTACCCGGTACCCCTGCTCCTCTGGTGCCCCCAGTGACGCTACCGCCAGAGATGAATTTTATTTTGCATTTCCAGCAACTTGGACCTCCCACTTACGACGGGAGAATCAACTTCATGGTTTTGGATGATTGGATCATTGCTATCGAGGAAATGTTCTCGTATTCGGGGATTGTAGAAGCCCAGAAGGTAATGATTGCAGCATATCATCTAAAAGGCCTGACAAAGGGTTGGTGGATTCGGGAAAAGGAAAGCCTAAGTGAAGGATGCTTGGGGGAATCTTTTAAGAAGATGCTGCTGAAAAAGTTTCTACCCTCGGTCGAGCAGGACTGTTTGATGAATAACTTCCTGCATCTGAAGCAGAGATAACTCACGGTGACCGTGCACAAGATTGAGTTTAGTAAGATGAGTAGATTTGCTCTTGATTTGGTAGCTTCAGAGGAGGGAAGAGTGAAAAGTTTCTTAGGAGGACTGAGAAGCGATGTCCAACAGTGGGCATACACTTATAGAGCTGAAAATTATGCGGAGGCAGTGGAAGACGCACTGAAAGTTGAGGCGATTGAAAACGCCAAGAATCGAGGTGTCGCAGCGAGGAAAGAAAAGAGGAAAGGTGTTGAGGATGGAAGCTCTAGGGCATCTGGCCCTTCTTCAAAGAAGAAAAGTTGTGAAGTATGTAGCTTCTGTGGTCAATCCGGCCACCCTTACGAAAGGTGTTTCACGATGAATGCTACTCTAAAGCAGCAGCAGGTGCACGCCATCCAAGGTTCACCCAAGGGAGATCTGGTGTGCGCATTCTATTCAAGAAAGGGTCATGACGTGAGTCTTTGCTGGTCGAAGGATAAGGCTTGCTTCCAATGCAGGCAGAAGGGGCACCTGAAGTCTTCATGCCCTCAGGCTCAGTCCTCACTGCAGCATGCCCCGCTCTGGGCTTTGCCTCTGCCGCTAAACCAGGACAAAAGGAAATGAAAGCAAAATGCGATGACCAGAGAGGAAGCTCAGACCTCTACCCAAGTCATATCAGGTTAGATTCTAGTTTAACTTTTATTCTCCATTATTTGTCCTAGTTTTCATTTGTTTAGTTATTTGTGCTACGGTTTTAGGGGAGTTTTAGGTGAAGAATAGGTGGGCACACATTCTTTTTGATTCGGGTGCCACCCATTCCTTCGTGGCGCGAAGTTTTGTAGACAAACATCGATTGAACGTGGATCAATTAGGGGTTTCCTTCAATGCCAAGCTTCCCTCCGGAGATCTGGTGTTATCCAATCAAGGAATTCATAGGTGCCCTATTTGTCTAGGTGATTTCCTAGCTTTTGCGGACCTGATGGTGTTGGATTTGACAGATTTTGATGTGATTTTGGGCATGGACTGGTTGTCCAAGTATGATGCGGTCATCCGGTGCAAGGCTAAGCGACTGGACTTCAAGATGGACAATGGCCAACCCATGAGTGTCTATGGATTTCAGGACAAGGGTTCCCTCATTATTTTTGCGGTATGTGCTTGTCGAGCTCTAGAGTCTGGTTGCGAGGCGTATCTCGTTTCTATTTTTGCTTTGGAAACAACTTTTGTTACACCACGCCTTGAGGATATCTCGGTGGTGCGAGAGTTTCCAGATGTCTTTCCTGATAGCCTTCCAAGACTTCCTCCTGAGAGAGAAGTGGAGTTTGTGATAAACCTCGAGCCAGGTACTCGCCCTATTTCTAAGGCACCGTACTGAATGGCTCCACATGCGTTAGAAGAGTTGCACACTCAACTGGATGAGTTACCGCAGTGTAGTTTTATTAAGCCGAGTTCTTACCCGTGGGGTGCCCCTGTTTTGTTCGTAAAGAAGAAGACGGTTCCATGAGGCTCTGCATAGATTATCAGGAGTTAAACAAGATAACCATCAATAACAGATATCTGTTGCCTCAGCTTGATGATCTTTTTGATCAGTTGTGGGGATGCGCTGTATTTTTGAATATTTATCTTCGTTCAGGCTACCACCAGTTGATGGTCCGTGAGGCTGATATACCACGAACGGCTTTTCGTTCCCGACACGGGCATTTTGAGTTCTTGGTGATGTCCTTTGGTTTGACAAATGCCCCCTATGCTTTTATGGACTTAATGAATAAAGTGTTCAATGATTTCTTGGACCATTTTGTGATTATATTCATAGATGACGTTCTCATGTATTCCCGCAGTATTGAGGAGCATACTCAACACTTGCGCTTAGTTTTGTCAACCCTGAGGGAGCACAAACTCTATGCCAAACTGAGTAATTGTGAATTCCGGTTATTCCAGGTGTCTTTTATGGGCCATGTTGTGAGCAAGAACGGTATTTCCGTAAACCCGACTAAGATTTCTGCGGTGATGGAATGAGAGAGACCTTCTACTCCTAAAGAGATTAGGAGCTTCTTAGGTCTGGCCGGTTATTATAGAAGATTCGTGGAAGGGTTCTCTGTGTTATTTGCTCCTCTAACTAGACTTACACAGAAGAATACCGCTTTCATTTGGAGCGATAAGTGTGAAGTGGCCTTCCAGAAGTTGAAGAAGAGATTGTGTATTGTTCCAGTTTTAATTTTACCTACTGAAAGAGTCGAGTACGCTATGTATGTGGATGCATCACACATTGGACTTGGTTGTATTTTGATGCAAGAAGGAAAGGTGATCATGTACGAATCTAGACAATTAAAGATTCATGAAAGAAACTATCCTACACATGATTTGGAATTTGCTGCTGTAATCTATGCGCTGAAGCTTTGGAGACATTTACTATATGGCGCGCTGTGCAAGATCTATACAGACCATAAGAGTTTGAAGTACGTCTTCACTCAGAAGGAGCTAAATTTATGCCAACGTAGGTGGTTAGAGTATGTAGCCAATTATGAAGTAAAGATCCTTTACCATCCAGGAAAGGCTAACATAGTAGCCGATGCTTTGAGTAGGAAGACCGCCAAAATCTTCAATCTATCTGTACAATCCTTGGTGGAAGAATTCTTGTTGATGGACATTGAAGTTGGGAGTAGTACTGTGTCTGCTAGTTTGGAAGCAGAAGAGCCCTCTTGGATTTCCCTTACCAGAGTGCACCAGAAGGATGACCCTGATTTGTTGCATCTCTGGAATAGAACTGAGAAGGGAGAGCTACCTGATTTTCTTTAGACGAGTTAGATACTCTGAAATATCGTGGTAGATTTTGTATTCCCGTTTTTGGTGATGTTCGGGCTAAGATTTGCAATGAAGCTCACGATTCCAGTGTTGCCTACCATCCCGGCTCCACCAAAATGTATAAAGACTTGAAGCAAATATTTTGGTGGTCGGGAATGAAGAATGATATAACAAAATTTGTGTCGGAATGTTATACGTGTCAGCGTGTTAAGGCTGACAATAAAAGGACTGGTGGTAAATTAACACCGCTTGATATTCCAGGATGGAAATGAGAGAGTATTTCAATGGATTTCATCATCGGTTTACCAAAATCTCCCCGTAGGCACGATTCTATTTGAGTGATAGTCGATAAATTGACCAAGTGTGCTCACTTTGTGCCCTTTAAGATTGGGTATTCTATGAAGAAGATAGCTGAGTTATACCTTGATGAAGTCATGAGATTACATGGAGTGCCTGTTAGCATTGTATCGGATTGAGACTTCAGATTTACGTCTCGCTTTTGGATGAGTTTACAAGAGGGGTTGGGTACAGATTTAAGGTATTCCACCGCCTATCATCCGCAGACAAATGGTTAGACAGAAATGGTAAATTAGATCGTGGAAGACATGATAAGATGTTACATATTGGATCATGGTGGTGCTTGGGATGAACGCATAAGACTCATGGAATTTGCTTATAATAATAGTTATCAAGAGAGTCTGCAGATGACCCCGTTTGAGGCCTTGTACGGAAGGCGTTGTAGGACTCCTTTGTTTTGGGCTGAAGTTGGCGAGAGACCACTGTTAGGTCCGGAAGCCCTTGAAGAGATGAATTGTGCTGTGACTCATAATCGAGAAAAGCATCGTATAACACAAGAGCATTATGAGAAATATGCTAATCGACGAAGGGTCGATCTGGAGTTCGACGTTGGGGACATGGTTTTTCTAAAAGTCTCTCCGATGTCAGGTGTTAAAAGGTTTGGAAGGAACCACAAGTTAGACCCCCGGTATGTGGGACCTTTTCAAATTCTGGAGCACATCGAAGTGTCAGATTATAGGCTGGATTTGCCTGCTACATTCCCTGGTGTCCATGATGTATTTCATGTGAGCCAATTGCGGAAGTGTGTTTATAGTGATCGTCAAGTCCTTGACTCGGTGCCCCAGATTCAACCCAACCTTTCGTATGTGGAAGAGCCTGTCCGTGTTTTGTATCTCAAGATCGATTGTTAGGGAGAAAGACCATTCCTATGGTCAATGTTATTTGGAGAAATCAAGATGTTGAGAGCGCGACGTGGGAATTGGAGTCGGGATGAGGGAATCTCATCCTCATCTCTTCTCTTAGTGTTTTGTATGTCCCCTATTTTTGGTGAATGTTGGTTTTTCTCATTCTGGTTCGATTTTGAAGTCATGATAAGTTTCAGGACGAAACTTCTTTTTAGGGGGAGTGACTATAACCCCCCCGATTTTTCGATAATATTATTTGAATTGGTATCATCATATTTATGACGTCAAGGCGTTACTTTTTCTACGTCATGTTGACGGCACTGCACTGTTAGTGCGTTTTCGCGTCCGTTGTATCTGTTTGACCAGATTTTGGGATTTTGATTTGGATAGAATGTTTTCCTTGATTGAAAGGGTTGAAGTTTTGAGATTTTTTGACTTGTCCAGTTTTAATTGCGATCTGAGCATTTTGGGGTCTCGACGCGTGTTTGGATCTTTGTGATGATTTTTTTTGCTTGAAGAATCATTTGATGATAATGTCTCATGATTGGTGCGTCGGATTTTAGGGTTGTCTACGCTGCTAAGTTCGTAGAGTCGACATTTTATCCCGGAATAATAAATAATCTGAATTTTCTAAATTTTGCCCTGCTCAGTTCTCGAGAAGCCCTGGCTTGTTCTCGGAAAGCTTGCTTAGTACTCGAGATGGCCAGCTTCATTTCTCGAGAGGCCCGAGAGTTGTTCACGAGAAGACCTGTAGTTCTCTAGAAATCTTCACTTTAGTTTTCGAGTAGCTCCAATAGTTCTCGAGAAATTTATCCCTTGCTAGTTCTCGAGAAATCCTCCTCTAGCTCTCGAGAAGCTTTTTGGTACTCGAGAAGCCTGACCTACTTTATTCTCGAGAAGCCTTGGCTTGCTCTCGAGAAGTCATTGCTTATTCTCGAGAAGTCATTGCTTATTCTCGAGAAGCCATTGCTTATTCTTGAGAAGCCGTTGCTTGTTCTCGAGAAGCCGTTGCTTCTTCTCGAGAAGCCGTCTTTCGATCTCGAGAAGCCTCTCCTTGTTCTCGAGAATTCCTTACCTGTTCTCGAGAGGCCCCCTTGTTCTCAAGAAATGCTTCTTACACTCGAGAAATATCTCCCCCATTACTCGAGAAAACCTGCTTCATTACTCGAGTAATGCCTTTTTTTTTCTACTCGAGTAATCTTTTTCCCTATTCCCGAGAAATATCTTCTACTCGAGAAAAATCGGTTCAGCCGACCCCTGTTCGTTTTCTTGAGTACAGTTATTCTAATATTTCACTTAGTATATATATTTACTTCTTCTTATTCTTTAATCCAACCAAATTTTTGTCTATCTCCCGAACCAAAGCAGCGTGTGCGAGATAGAGAAAGTTTTTCCGTTATTCTTCCGATGGCCGCCGACGGTGCTCCAGTGCTCAAAATCTTGAACCAATAATAGATCCGTAAAGCTCTCAGCTAGAGCTTTGCCATCGTGGTAAAATCTTCACCATTCCCTGAGTTTTTCTCGCTAGGGTTTTCGGCCCTAACTCCTATTTTTTGGCCGTTCTTGTTAGATTTCGATTTCCCTTGTCTTCTTTATCCCGATCTACGACAAGGAGTGAATTGAAGAGTTTTTCCGGCAAAACCAAGGCAAGTGGTGGTTTTCCCTCCTTCCCTTTTTTTTCCTGATCTTGATGGTAACGGTTAACCTTTTTGTTCTTTAATTTTTCTGCACTTTTGTCTTTCAAATTGTAGATATGTTTGATTTTTCCTTCGAATACTCTTGAAATTATAAATCCTTATCATGATAATTCAACCTTGTAGTGTTGTAGTGATTTGATGAAATGTTATATTGTTGGCTTTAATCTCCCCTATCTATTGTTGTAGAACGTGTTAGAGTTTATCTAGGATTGTAAATCCTTCCTGAAGGTTGATCACCGCTTCTTAATCTAGAAATGTCTAATAGAATCCGATGTGCCGAGTCTTGAGATATATCATGATTCTATAGTTGTAGGAGTTAGTGGACGTCACCATCTCCGCGATGTATGAGATTTATATAATGGTTTTCTTTTATTTCGGGTGTTAGTGGGCGAATCCACTGCCGCAAGGTTTGTTTTCTTTTATTAGTACCTTGTGGAACTCTATCGAGTGTTTGAGCGTCTGCGGTGAATGGTGGAGTGTACGAGTCTCCCCCCGCAGTTAGACAGATATTATATATCTGTGAGGGTGTGTCAAGATGACTGACCACCTCGCCTGTGTTTTTGGGTAGAGTTGACCACTTGTGACTAATAAAGTTTTGAGTATTCTTTCTTATGATTTAACCTTGCTTTCCAACTTTTTAGCCTTGTGCATCTGGTGTGATTTGTTGTACGTGACGATTCACGTAAGTTCTATGTTTCTTATTTTTGGTACTTTACTTCTGTACTATACTTCAGTACTTTTGGTCTTGGGTTGGTATCCCTTTTGATTTTTGTTTACTTTTTGGCTTACTTTTTTTGCCACCACTTGTACCTTCTTGCTGAGGTGTTCTGTGTTTGGAATGCCTCAGGTTCGGAGCTTTAGCAGGTAGTGGAGCTAGTTTTGGAGTTTCTGTGCAGTAGTGTTGGCTGTGGTTTTCACCTCACCGTTGCGAGGTAGTTTTCTGTTTTAGTTCGTTTACTTAGTTCAAACATACTTTCATTTTATGTGGGTTCGTGTCAGTTTGTTGACGCCCACATGATAGTTGAGTTTGGATACCTTGCTAGCTGCTAGTTGTTCTCTTTTTGATGAATTGGATTGCTTGCTCTTTGGGATGTTTTATGCTAGGACTGCATGTTAGATATTTTCAACTTATAAACCCTATTATTAGTATATCATACATGTCATCTCTTTCAAAATGAAGTCATTACTTTCTGGTTAATGTAAAGAATTTTAGTTATACTTATTATAAATCTAGGGTCTTGCATAACAAGAGTTGTCCATTGGGGACGTTTACACTCATGTAGGATGTTTAACCTCATAAAAGAAGTATTTTTCCGCTGCGTATAGTTATTTTCCCGTGGACTAGATTAGCCACTAAGCCGAGAGATACGACTAATCGTTAAACTTAAACTAGATTTTTCTCTAAATAACTTAAAAATCTTTCTTTATGTGTCTAGTAGGAGTCTTGCCTGAGCATTCGCAGTTATCCCCTATTGACGTGGCATCATGACACACATTTTCCCTTACTCTGATATATCTTTAATGCGGAGTAAAATGCGGGTTGTGACACATGGTCTTTCGTAAGTCACTATACTTCTTGGAAATCCCGGGATGCACCGAATACTTAGAGCAGTGTGCCTCTCTCAATATATTTTCCCGAATTTCACCGCCCTTGGGAATGTAGAGTATGCCACGAAAATGAACGAGGCTGTCCTTTAGAGTATACTCTTCAGTAAACCCATCCTCAATAACTTTAATCACAGGGGCCAGAGCAGCATCCTTCCCTTGCTTTACCCAAATTCGATCTCGAATGTCACAAATTAAACTCATGGCAGTTAGATATTCAGTATATGTATCGGAATAATCCTTACACACTAAAGTGATCTCCATCTCCTCGAGCACTCGAGCCAATTTCATACTCATTATCTAAGACTCAGGGCTCGACTCGGGTACTTTTCTGCTCAAAGCATCTGCTACAGAGTTTGCTTTCCTAGGATGGTAGTTCAATGTAAATTCATAATCACACAAAAATTCTAACCAGCACCGCTGCCTCAAATTCAATTTCTTTTGAGTATGAACATACTTTAAATTCTTATGATTCGAAAAGATCTCGCAGTGGATGCCATATAAATAGTGCCTCCAAAACTTTAAGGCGAACACCACTGATCCCAACTCCAAATCATGTACCAGATAGTTGGCTTCATGCTTCTTTAGTTGTCTCGAAGCATAAATGATCACATGCCCGTGCTGCATCAGTACTGCTCCCATCCCTTGATAGGACGCATCCGTGTAAACTTGAAATGCTTCTTTGCCTGATGGAAGAGCTAGGATGGGTGCGATGGTAAGTCTATCTTTCAACTCTTGGAATGTAGCTTCACACTGGGGTGTCCACTCGTATGGCACACCCTTCTTTGTCAAAGCAGTGAGGGGAAGAGCTATCTTCGAGAATCCTTTCACGAACTTGCGATAATACCCAGAAAGTTCAAGGAAGCTCCGTACATCGGCCGCTGACTTCAAGGGCTACCACTCTTTTGCCGCACGCACCTTGGCTGGATCTACAGCTAATCCAGCACCACTAATCACATGGCCCAAGAAGGCAACTTCTCGGAACTAAAATTCGCATTTTCTGAACTTAACGAACAAGGCATGCTCTTTTAGTTTCTTCAAAACTAAAGCCTGATGCTCAGTATGATCCTCTTCTGTCTTCGAATAGACCAAAATATCATCGATGAAGATGATGACGAAGACATCTAAGTACGGCTCGAACACCTGGTTCATCAAACTCATGAACGCAGAAGGGGCGTTTGTGAGCCCAAACGACATCACACCGTGAATTCATATAAACCGTACCTCGAGCTAAATGTTGTTTTCTGAATATCCTCTTCTTGTATCCTCAACTGGTAATACCCCTAGCACAGATCAAGTTTTGAAAACCAATGCGCTCCTACCAGTTGATCAAATAACTCATCAATACGGGGTAGGGGATAGGTGTTCTGCACCGTTAACCGATTGAGCTCTCGATAGTCTACACACAATCTTAATGTTTCGTCCTTCTTCTTGAAAAATAGAACAGGGGCTCCCCAAGGTGATGAACTGTGGCGAACAAACCCTGAATCTACTAATTCTTGCAAATGAACCCTAAACTCAGCGAGTTCTTTTGGGGCCATTCATTAAGGGGTCCGAGAGACGGGTTTGGCACCCAATACTAATTTAATCTTAACGTCCACCTCTCTATGTGGGGGTAATCCTGACAACTTCTCAAGAAATACCTCAGGGAAGTCCCGCACTACCCATACATCTTTCACGCTTGACGCCATCTCTTTTAATTCAAAACATATCATATATACCCCGTCCCCTCCCATATGGGACTTAAGTGTTGGGTATTGTATCCACAATCACCTGGATTTGAGGAAGCCTCCTATCAAGCTAAGATGAATTCACTATGTATTTGATGAATTTCTTCTAGTGGTGCTTGCAGCTAGTCATTGCTAAGTACACACCAATGTCAGGGTGCAGTAGGTCAATATACACGGGTCTGTGCAACGTAATCCCTCGTTGAGCAGATCAGTGTGTTGGCCTACGTGTACTCTCTCTATTGGGGTGTACTTAATTTCAAGTACAGGGCTATGATAAAGCAAGAGCAGACAAGGAGCAAGGATGGGCCAAAGACCAGCTCACGGGTTGAAAGACGAGAATCGTCTAAGTGTAAATCGTCAAAAATCACTATGTGATTCTCGCCGATTCGTCGAGAATCACTAGTGATTCTCGACGAGTCGTCGAGAATCACTAGATGATTCTCGCCAGGTTTGGCCGGCTGTCTCGACGCAGTCAGAAAATTCTCTAAGGCAGAATCGTCGAGAATCACTAAGTGATTCTCGCCGATTCGTCGAGAATGACTTTGCATTCTCGACGATTCGGCGAGAATCAAATGTAATTCCCGCCGATTCTCCCCGGCCTCTATAACCTGTGCAGCCAGAATTCGCCAAGTAGAATTCGGCGAGAATCGTAAGTGATTCTCGCCGATTCGTCGAGAATCACCTACGATTCTCGCCGAATTTGACTTGGGCAAATTTCCGACATTTCCTGGACCGGTCCAGGTTTCCAACGGTATTTCGAACCGGACTTAGGTCTTTGCTTTGGTGGGGCCCACAACGGTCATCTTTATGACCTAGTGTATAAATACACAAGTATTGGTGTACAGTGATTTTGAGATACAGAGTACGAAAGCCGAGCCGCCGACTAACCCTAATATCGCGAACTTGCTCCGCCTCCGTCGCCGCCGCTCGAGCAGTGGTCACCGTAGCCGATCTCGATCACCTCCAGATCCACGGTGACAGAAGCCAAGTCTTGCACAGCGTCTCACGCGTCTAACCAGAGATCTTTTGTCTCTTGATTTGAGATAGGGAAATCCATCCCCGTCCGAATCGATCGAGACAATCGATCCTAGTGTGACCGTTGGAAGACCTTGCCGACTTCACTAAGAAGATTGAATCTCCAGTGCATCGCTGCTATTTTCAGTTGCCGCCGCCAACACCGAGAGCCTTGCCGCCTCCCTTTGCCGCCGCCGGTCTCGGGGAGATTTTCTCCAAGAAAAGATCAAGGGTTGTGGACTTTTCGTTGCCTACAAGAACAAGTAGTCTAACGAAAAGGGACACCTAGATCTTCAAGTTGTTTGTATTTCTTATACACTCCAATTTCTTTTTCATTGTAAAGGAACATTTGGTTCCTAGTTGTAGGGTTGGGTGCAACCCGTGTTGTGGGAGTGTTGACTCCTACGTGTGGAAGGGTTCCTTCCGATAGTGCAAGGATTGGATTTCAATCCTGTTGGTGAAGTGACCGAGTCGTCCCTGGATTGGGAGATAGGTCGAAGGGGGAAAGTGGACGTACCCAAATCGGGGAACCACTATAAATTGCCTGTGTTATTTTCTGTGCTGTGTGGTTTGTTTTGATTCTGCAGGTACAATTTTAATTCCACAAATACGCTGCAAATCACCTATCCCCCCTAGGTGAAGGTAGTTGACACTAGGTGAACTTTCAAGTGGTATCAGAGGGAGGTTGCTCATCAAAAAGGTTAACACCTTGAGTAGAATCCTGCCACCAGTGTCAACAAGAAGATCAGACTCAAGCATGGAGTTGGATTGTGATGTCCCTCCTCTAAGACTCCCCTCATGTACAAAGGAGTACTATCCTGTATGGAAGATAAGAGTACTATTTCATCTGGAGGCCATCGACCCTCGAGCATCACTCATTCTGGAAGAGGGTCCCTTCATTCCCATGAAGGCTTCCAGCTCGGGGAAAGATCTCCAAATCCCCAAGTGTCCCAAAGAGATGTCGGAGACAGAGCTCTCACTGTTCAACCTGGACCAGGTGATTCGTCAGATCATCACTGATGTCTGGTCTGGACCATCTCGCTCTAGAGTGGACAAGTGTAGGACAGCCAAGTCCATGTGGCAAACCATCTCAGACCTCATGGAGGGATCAGAGAAAACAGGGACCAGTCGTCAACAAGAGGATGAAGCCTATGTAGGGGTCCTCATTTCTGAAGATGAAGGGCATGATCAATCTGTCAGTATTAGGGCTCCTGTGTCCTTGTCAGAGACTGAAGAAGAAGTTGAGGAAAGCAGTTCTGATGAAGCTGACTCAACAGTATCTGCCGATATTTACGATAACCCTGAACAACAAAGCCAAGAGCAGGTAACTTCTTCCTCATGCCCCTCTCCTCTTGAAGTTCCTGAAGACAGGAACAATTCAGAGGGTAGTCCTTCCAGAGATGCAAGGGATATGGATAGCTTCAATCAAAGGATTGAAAATCCTGATTCCCTTGAGAGTGCCCTTCAGAAGAGCAACTTACTTGTGGAGGAGCAAGCTAAGGAGATTGCTCAGCTGAAGACCTTGATGAATCTCCAATTGGAATCCATCAAGGTAAAGGACTCAAAGATCTCGGATCTAGAGAGTCGTCTAGAGACCGAGAAGAGGATTGATTCTAACTTTTCCAAGATAGATGCTATCAAAAGAAAAACAGAAAATGGGTGGATCTCCCAAATCGTCAATTCATGGAGAAATGGGGAAACTGTGTTCAGACCCCCCACCCCGAGCAGGAAGGGCACACATCATGCATTCAGGTATGACCATAGGAACAACCATGGTCACTGCAAGAATGATCAGCCCTCATATGGAAATACCCTCAGTGCCAGAGATGTCATGGCCGCCCAGAAGAGAATACCTCAGGCTTCCACCAAGCCCTTTGTATTCTCTGCCACAGCCCCAACTCGTCATGAATCTGCAAGCATCAGCTCACAATGCGCCTCTCACCTCCCTAGGACTCAGGAAAGGGGGGTTAGAAATCATGTTGTTGGGACTCATGGGGTCCATGGAAGGGGGCTGACTGAAAGGAAGGCACCACCTCCCAGGCCTCATGACGCCTGCCATATGCATTCTTTCCACCCTTCCAATAGTCACGGTGGAAGAGACAATTCTGTTAGCATATCCGGCTCTATCCCGTTTAGACCTAGAACTATGACTACCTCAGTCACCCGTTCAGGTCATAAATGGCGATACAACATTCATGAATGTTGGTGTTGTGGCAAAGTGGGTCATTTTGCCATAGATTGTTGGCATAACTCTTCTGTGTCAAAGGCAAGGGGACTTCCACATCCTCGAGACAATGTTAGTCCTCCCACCAGGATTCCTGAGGGGAGGCACTCCAATTATTATGCTGACAGGAGCCTAGGACCCAATACTTATTGGGTTCCTAAGGCAAGATAACTTTTTCTTGTAGGATGGTATGGGTTCCCGCAATCCTGATGGGAACCGGACAGGAGATGCTCCAAGAATGACGTGGAAAAAGTGTCGAGAATGGGAGCAGTGCCATCATTACAGGCACATACATACTGACCTCCTGATATACTCTGTGCTGATGATGTGAATGTTACATCTTGTTATCACAGGTAACTGCAATTAGCCTTAAATGTTTGAGCCATAATGCATAAACAATTCCATATATGTGTATATGTATGTTGACATATCCACACTTAATAATGAATTCACTTCTTTTGACATTGGATGGACATATAGAAAAATTATTCACGTATGCTCAGTCACTTAGGGAAGGAGTATAAGCGTAAGATAACCTTTGGTTACATTAGTAGTGATTAGTTTGACATTTTAAGCCATAAGTCTGACCTCGAAAATTTTGAACCCCGTGGTTGGATTAAGAAACAATTATGCCTATTAAGACTTTCCTACCCTTGACAACGACATAAATGTGGAATCTCAGCGATTTCCCTCAAACTAAATTCCACCATGGTATCATCGAACAAAATTCACCCGTGCGAACCAACAGTAGCACAAAAGTATCACCAAAGCCTTCCCGACGATCAATATTCAACTATTGACATAAATATATATATAAACCCACTTATAGCGTGAAACTTAAATCCCGCCGACCCAACCCAAATCCCGCCGACCCTTCAAATTCCAGCGATTCGCCGAGACCCCGTCCAGGCTCCGCAGGAATCCCTTCGACTTCTCCTCCCAGCGGGTTCCTCCTTCGGCATTGCGTGGTGACCTAACGACACCTTCTGGATACTTCCTCTCGCAACCAGGCTCTCGTCCAAGCCTCGCCTCGGATCGGCTCGCCGTCTCTCCGGAACCTTCACTGCCTCTCCGCACTAGGTAATCTCCATCTTGTCCCTTACCGTATGTTGAGCTTAGTGTAGATTTTATTCTCACTCTCTTGGTTTCGGAGATCCTTAGACTTGGAAATTGGTATTCCCTTTCTATCTAGTTTGCTATGGCCCCACGGACAGGCCTGATCACTGGATGCGAGCTCGTGAGAACCGGATTCTCCCAGGCCTCGGACGAGTTCTGGAACATAATCATTATGCTCGAGGAAGCGGGTCTGACGTTCGTGCTGGAGCACCCGTGCAAGATCTTGGATAAGGAAGTATTGGAGTTCTTTGCAACTGCCAAGCTCCGTCACGAAGACACCTCCATTAAGAGCAAAGTTGCTGGGAAGAAGATCAAGTTATCCTCCAGGAAACTGACCCAATGCCTGCGGCTATCCAGTTGTGAGGAAGAAGATTACCTGGAGGAAGAGGATAGAGCAAGGACCCTATCCTTCTGTGGACTGGCTAGGGGGACCAGGTCAATCAAAAGGAAAGACATGAACGAGGAGGGAAAATTGCTGTCTGACATCGTTGGGAAGGCTCTAATCTGCAAACCTGGATCCCATGACCATATTTCAGGGGAAATGTTCAAGACTCTGGTGGCAATCGTCTGTCGAAAGCGGTTCAATTGGGGAGCCATGCTCTTTGAAAGAATTAAAGACACACTCCGTACCCCCAGCTTTGGCAGAATCATCAGCCTCTATCTGAATCAGCTGGACGGAGATACATTCGACATGAGCAAAGGAGTGCCGTTGCACTATCTGAAAAAGATGGACGGAAGCATATTCGACCGGTGGGAGCGGCGAATAGGGCAGGTTGCCAGGGAAATAGACTAAGAGGAAGCATCTCCGGCCGAGGACACCAGTACTCCAGCACACTCTATGGCAGCACCCAGTGAATTTCTTGACGCACTGATTGCAGGAACTGAGGGGGAGCCTGTACACCCTTCTGCAAACTTCATATCTGATATTTCTCAGATAGCTAAAGATGCTGTGGCGACTGTGCAAGAAGACGGTGAGGAGGAAGTGGCAGATGTGGAAGAGGAAGAGGAAGGTGAGGAAGATATGAATTACCTGGGAGATGAGGTGGCTGATGAGGAGGAGGAGGAAGAAGTAGAGGAAGACATGCACAACTCTGCAGATAAGCCTGAGCACTTGGAGGAAGAAGTAATTGAGAGGGAGAAAGTGGTGGATCCTCGGGAGGATGCTGCTGTTTCATCTAAGGAACAAGCTCCTGAGAGGTCGGATGCAGGAATGCAGGGGGAACCCTCTCAGCAACCCTCTGTCCCCCCTGTGGACTCTATTCTAGTGTCCAGCTCTCCCAGTACTTTTGCTAGGGAGCCTGACCAGGGTCTGCCTGCTGCTCCTCCACTTCAAGCAAACCTAGCAAATCACACTGTTAATTTTGTCCAAGGAATGCTGGATGAGCTCAAGGATACGTTTGAGAAATCCCACAACAAAGTGCTAAAGAGACTGCGGGACTCTGAGGATCTCATGCTTAAGAATGTGGTTCAGATCAACCACAAACTAGATGTGATGGAGAAGAAATTTGATGAAAAATATACAGAGGCAGGCACAACTGTATCTCTTCTCATGAAAGGACTGAAGAAGAATACTGACGACCTGACAGTAGTCAATAAAAATGTTCATGTTGTGGCACAGACCATACAACAATTTGATGCCAACATGGTAACGCTGAACGCAAATCAGAAATCTCTGCTGGACGAATTCAGTAAAACTGTGAAGCACATTGATGCATCTCTGCATTCCTATACAAACTCTATAGCCGCCGAAGCCAAAAAGGGGGAGGAAGCGTATAACGCTAAGATGGCGGGGCTTCAAGAGTTAGTACTTCTAAACTTCGATCAGACCAATAGGTATGCCTTTCAAAACTACCAAATCATAACTGCACCTTTAATCAACTTAATAAATAATAATTGACAAATACAAATTCGATAATTCGAATAGGTACATGTTTGAAACGGCCCACTGGCTGGTAACAGAGGCATCGGGAATACATGTTCCTGTTGCTCCGCCTGAGGATGTGGGTCCTGCTGGTACTGCTGCGGGTGAAATAAGGACTGAAGAAGTACCAATGAGCGAAGCCGAGGCAAAGAAAGCTGCTGAAAGGGCTGAACGAAGAAGCTGGTTTGATCAAGAAGCCCTAGCAAGAGCCAGGGGCAAGAGAAAAATTCAAGAAGGGACATCTAGGGAAACTCAAGCTTAAAAGAAGATCAGATTGAAGGAGGATGATGTGAGGAATGAAAAATGGAGTCCTGTATCAAAGAGCATTATCTTGGACACATTTTTGTTACTGCAGAGGGGGCAAATAAATCGAAATGATGTATATAGTCAGTACGAATGGGAGCGGCATAAAGAATTTGAAGCTAAACGTAGCATATTTTTCAGGAAAAACACCGCGGCAGATAAAGCCCCTCCTCCGAGATACTATCCAAAGCCCAAGGAGTATCTTGAGCGACAAAGCAGAAAATTATTAGCTCAGCAACTTAAAGAAGACATAGCTAAGGACAAAGATCTTTAGGATGTTAGCTTTTGTAATTATCACATTTAAACTTTCCTTATCATGTGATCATGTGAACATTTCTGTGTGGATATTCATATTTATATATACATGTGTGTGGTTTATTAATTGACTCTCACATTGATCTGATTACGTTTATTGTTCACTCTTTTGGTTAATGCATATTTTGTCTTAAGTGTTGAAATTCATCTTAGCTTAGTAGGATTTTGGCTTCGTCAAATAGGGGGAGATTGTTGGGTATTGTATCCACAATCACCTGGATTTAAGGAAGCCTCCTATCAAGCTAAGATGAATTCACTATGTATTTGATGAATTTCTTCTAGTGATGCTTGCAGCTAGTCATTGTTAAGTACACACCAATGTCAGGGTGCAGTAGGTCAATATACACGGGTCTGTGCAACGTAATCCCTCGTTGAGCAGATCAGTGTGTTGGCCTACGTGTACTCTCTCTATTGGGGTGTACTTAATTTCAAGTACAGGGCTATGATAAAGCAAGAGCAGACAAGGAGCAAGAATGGGCCAAAGACCAGCTCACGGGTTGAAAGACGATAATCGTCCAAGTGTAAATCATCGAGAATCACTATGTGATTCTCGCCGATTCGTCGAGAATCTCGACGAGTCGTCGAGAATCACTAGATGATTCTCGCCAGGTTTGGCCGGCTGTCTTGACGCAGTCAGAAAATTCTCTAAGGTAGAATCGTCGAGAATCACTAAGTGATTCTCGCCGATTCATCGAGAATGACTTTGCATTCTCGACGATTCGGCGAGAATCAAATGTAATTCCCGCCGATTCTCCCTGACCTCTATAACCTGTGCAGCCAGAATTCGCCAAGTAGAATTCAGCGAGAATCGTAAGTGATTCTCGCCGATTCGTCGAGAATCACCTACGATTCTCGCCGAATTTGACTTGGGCAAATTTCCGACATTTCCTAGACCGGTCCAGGTTTCCAGCGGTATTTCGAACCGGACTTAGGTCTTTGCTTTGGTGGGGCCCACAACGGTCATCTTTATGACCTATTGTATAAATACACAAGTATTGGTGTACAGTGATTTTGAGATACAGAGTACGAAAGCCGAGCCGCCGACTAACCCTAATATCGCGAACTTGCTCCGCCTCCGTCGCGGCCGCTCGAGCAGTGGTCACCGTAGCCGATCTTGATCACCTCCAGATCCACGGTGACAGAAGCCAAGTCTTGCACAACGTCTCACGCGTCTAACCAGAGATCTTTTGTCTCTTGATTTGAGATAGGGAAATCCATCCCCGTCTGATTCGATCGAGACGATCGATCCTAGTGTGACCGTTGGAAGACCTTTCCGACTTCGCTAAGAAGATTGAATCTCCAGTGCATCGCTGCTGTTTTCAGTTGCCGCCGCCAACACCGAGAGCCTTGCCGTCGCCCTTTGCCGCCGCCGGTCTCGGGGAGATTTTCTCCAAGAAAAGATCAAGGGTTGTGGACTTTTCGTTGCCTACAAGAACAAGTAGTCTAACGAAAAGGGACACCTAGATCTTCAAGTTGTTTGTATTTCTTATACACTCCAATTTCTTTTTCATTGTAAAGGAACATTTGGTTCCTAGTTGTAGGGTTGGGTGCAACCCGTGTTGTGGGAGTGTTGACTCCTACGTGTGGAAGGGTTCCTTCCGATAGTGCAAGGATTGGATTTCAATCCTGTTGGTGAAGTGATCGAGTCGTCCCTGGATTGGGAGATAGGTCGAAGGGGGAAAGTGGACGTACCCAAATCGGGGAACCACTATAAATTGCCTGTGTTATTTTCTATGCTGTGTGGTTTGTTTTGATTCTGCAGGTACAATTTTAATTCCGCAAATACGCTGCAAATCACCTATCCCCCCCCTAGGTGAAGGTAGTTGACACTAGGTGAACTTTCATTAAGGTCCTTAATTGAAGACAATAACATACAGGGGCAAATTTGATACCTTGGAAAATGACCTCCGAGTCTCCGTGCCTCAGGGAGATTTGCTTCACCGCACAATCAATCCTGACATGATGTCAATCCAACCATATCATGTCCAAAATAAGATCGAATTCTGGTATTCTCAATACTATTGCAGGGGTTTCAAAGATCTTTCCTCCAATACATACTTCCAAGTCACACTTGGCGGACGTTGTAACGCCCCCGATTTTTTCTGCGATTATTTAATTCTTGTTTGGCATTACGTCGATGCGTTTTCTTGGCTTGTGCCATATGTGGAGTGTGGGTCTTAACTCCTTAGAATTGGGTGCCCTATTTTGTAGCCTATTGGCAAGATCTCCCTCGCAAGCCGAGTCGTTTTGGGTGACCCGGTGTGGCCTCTCGGGGGATGCTTGTGTTTTGGCTTCGGGAGGGTATAACTTGAGTTCTGTTTGTCGAAAGTTAATTTCGACTTCGCCGTTGTGTTCATAGCATGGATATTTAGCTACGGTGCGAATTTCATCGAATTCCGAGGTAGTTCGGTTTTCGTGTCGTTTTGGGTGTGCCATTAGTAAAATCTAATTAGAAACCCTCTTAATTTAAGTGAACCGGTGGCTTGGGAGACGGTTAGGCTGAACTAGCGTGTTAGACTTATTTTAAAGCCTTAATTAGAATTAGCGGGCCCACTTCTCCTTCCTCCTTCTTCCCGAGATCAAAAGAAAACTGCTGTTCCTGTTTCGCGGAAAGCAGAGGCGGAAGCGACGGTTAGCCCTAGCCTTCAGACGGTGATTTCGGGAGTGTTCGTGGACGGATTTCGATTCCGAAAGCGGCGTTGTCTTGCTCTCGCTCAGTTCTACGTTTCGACGGTAAGAGGTTTGTTTTTCGTGGAGTTTTAGGAGACTTGGATTTTCGGTTTCTTGTGGTTTTCCGCCATTAAAGTGCGGGTTTGCTTGTTAAGTGCTGCTCCTTCTAGTATAGAACAAAGAGGAGGGAAAGCCGACCAAGCTTCGCCGGAAATCGAGGCAAGTGGTATTCTTGCCCTTGCCATTGTTGTTCTTTTGAATTCTGGAATATTTCCCGGTTAGCCTTAGGGTAGAAACCAAGCATGTTCTCCTTTATCTTGCTAAATTTAGGGCTTAGATTCTCCTATGAGCCCCCTTCTTGTGCTGTTTGCTCAACCTGCTAGTTGTGTTCATTATTTAGACTCCATATTTGTAGTTCTAGTTGGGTGCTTTGGCGGGTGGAGCCGAGAGAGAGAATGAGGAAGTTTGTTGTGGTAGGGCTCTGGTTAGAACCAGTCTTGGTAGACTCTCGGGTTTTGGTGTTGAGTGTGGTGCACACACTCAAAGCCAAAAGCCGCCCGGACTTGGCGTTGAGTGTGGTGGACACACTCAAAGCCATAGTTTGGTTTGTTCTTTGCGGCTGAGTGGTGGGGTGATTGAGTGAGAATTTTCGTCTAAGTCAAAATCGACGGGAATCACCAAGTGATTCCCGCCGATTTCGATGTGTAACGTCAGTGATTCCCACCGATCGGCGAGAATCATTCTTGATTCCCTCCGATTCGGCGAGAATCATTCTGGATTCCTGCCGATTGGCGAGAATCATCCTGGATTCTCGCCGATTCGGAGAGAATCATCCTGCATTCCCGCCGATTCGGCGAGAATCAGTCGGCATTCCCGCCGACCTCCTCTTGTTGGCGATGGTTTAGGGTTGTCCTGCGGGAATGAACTTTGGCGTAGAGTGAGTTGACCTCACTCAACGCCAAAGCTGTTTTGGCGTTGAGGGAGGTGGACTCACTCAACGCCACTGTTGGGTTTTGTGATTTTTCTAAAGGCATTGAGGGAGTGGACCTCACTCAACGCCATAGCTGTTTTGGCGTTGAGTGAGGTTAGCTCACTCAACGCCACTGCCTCTTTTGCTGAAAGCGTTGAGGGAGTGGACCTCACTCAGCGCCATAGCTGTTTTGGCGTTGAGTGAGGATAGCTCACTCAACGCCAGAGCTGTTCTTGTGGAGGGCGTTGAGTGAGTGATTCTCACTCAACGCCATGGATGTTCTGGCGCTGAGTGAGGCTAACTCACTCAACGCCAAGGTCTGGTTAGGCGTTGAGTGGGTCCCACTCAACGCCAAGCCGTGTTGAGTGATTTCAACACTGTTCCCCTTACCTCGATTTTTGTACCTGAGTGAATTCCTTGATTATATTTGTAGTTTCTTTGTCGGCCATGTTTTTCTTTCCTAAAGGCCGAACCGTGGGTCGTGGTTAGTAGTGGTGGTTTGAAGCTCTTCATGGGGGAGGTGTTGTGTAATTTAGCCAAGTCCACCCTTATTCTTCTATCTTGCTCCAGGCACGGGCTGGGCAAGGGGGTGGAAGGTCCCTTGTGCTTTCACATGTAGACCCTTGAGCTTGTTGGCTTGGAAATGGAGGTTGGGGGACTGAGTTTGCCTCCAACCCGGATCCATGTTATTTGTTTTTGCTACTACCATCTCCCACAGCTTAGGGTGTTAGGTGTTTCTTCCTTGGTTGATTGCAGCATTTTGGGCCCTTGGAAGCCTAGTAGACCCTGCAGGATGTAGTTTATGGGTAGAGTTGATGCTGTTTCCACGCAAGTAGTGCATTCCTTGTTGTCTTGCCTTGGGGCAGTTATGACTTTTACTGCTGTGTGTTTTCCTCTTTCACTTACCCCCTCCCCCTGGTTGACACTTTCATGCAGTTCTTTCTTATTTTGCTTACTGAGGTATTCTTTCTTCTTTTGAATGCCTCAGGTTCTGAGCAGTAGCTAGTTTGGTGGCTAGGTTGCAGTGGTGTTGCTGGTGGTCTCTTTGACCTTGGAGGTTTTGTTGCTTGTTAGTGAGGTAGTTTTTCTGTACTTTTCTTACAGACATACATATTTGCCAGTGGGTTTGTGTCAGGTTGTTGGCTCCCACTGGTAGTTTTTACCTTTGTACTAGATATATTACTTTTGCTGCTACCATTTTCTAGAGATAGTCTACTTGCTCTGGGGAGAATTTATGCTAGGTTGCTAGTTATTTTGAAACTACAACTAATATTGTAAATATATTACATGAACAGCATGATTTATAAAAGTAAATCACTATTTTCCAAGCAGCGTATAAAGATCATTTTCCTATATATAATATAAATTAAATGTAGAGTCTTGCATATCATAAGTGGTCCTCTTAGGGCTCTTATGCACTTTTTAGGATATCAAACCTGAATAAAGTATTTTCCCGCAGCGCTTAAGTATAGTTTTTAACTGTGGACTAGGTGATCCACCGAGCCGAGGGATATGGCCTCTAAATATAACTGATTTTCAAATCATTAAACTCATGAATTTTTTTCATAAGTATAGTAGATGGTTTTGCCTGAGCGTTAGCAGTTATCCCCTGCTTGACGTGGCATCATGATGCGTGTTTTCTCATACTCTGATAATTCTTTAATTCAGAGAAAATGCGGGTTGTGACAGACCTTGTCATCTCGGAGCCATCCAGAAGGCATACTCTCCGAGTGATACCAGTGAAGTGTTGCACTCCTTCTAAGTCTTTAACAAAGTCCTCCGAAACGAACGAGTGAGTGGCCCCGACATCAAATAGTGTATAAGGTGGTTTTCCACTAACCATCACGGTGTCTAAGTATCAATTATAAATACTTAAGCTAGATTCCTATCACAACTTAGGCAATTGAAGAGAAACGCTTATGGAATATTTTAACTAAGTCATGACATATCTGCAATCACCTCCTGAGGATTACGCTCCTACGCCATATCCAGTGCGAACATCTGCTCTCGAGCAGGTCTAGGATTCCTCCCTCGTGGTCCTCGTCTTCGACCAAGCACATTTCCCCATCCTTGTGGAGCTGCCGGAGGAAAAGCAGGGGGAGAACCTCCACCTAGTTGTGGGAATAGTGCCGGATATGGCCTGTCTGGTTGCACTGGAAGCAAACTCGCTCGTGTTGCTCCCTAGGCTGCAGGTACAGTTGTTGCGGTGGAGGCAGTGTTCGCTGCGGGACCAGTCACTCCATTCTAAAATTCTAGTGGAAGCGACCTCCGCCTCTATTATTTCCTCTTCCTCTATTGTCCTTCCTACTTCTATAACTGGGGCCTGCTTCCATTACTCCCTCAACAGTTCTCTTGCCACTTCCCAGATGATCTGCATCTAGTCTTTTGCCATATCAATGATCTCAGCCAAACTCGAGTCCGCTATAAACAAAAGGGCTTGCCTTAGGGGATCTCGCAAGCCTTTGTATAACCACTTTGCATAACCTCGGTAATCCAGCTCGTAGGAGTCAGCAAATATAGCGAGATGCTGAAACTCCCACTGATATTCTGTAACTGACTTGGATCCCTGTTTCAGCTGTAGGAATATTTCTTTAAGTTCGTCTCGAGCGGTCGAGGGGATGAAGTGCTCCAAGAAAGCTCCCGAAAATTCATTCCAACTAATCTTCGTGTATACTCGTCCTTGGAAGGTGGAACCCATGAGGGACTTCCACTACCTCTTCGCATGCAGTTCCAAGAGTGTCACTGCTAAGGTCACAACCATATTGGCCGGACATCTGATTCCATCCATTAGCTCTTGCACAGTGTCAAGCCATTCTTCAGTACAGACCGCCGACTTCATCCCAAGATAAGCAGGAGGGGAGATGGCTCGAAAGGTGCTCAACCAGTTGGAGCCCAGGGCTTGTTGCTGCATAGGGGTCCGTTGAGACTTGAAGGCATCTAAGATTGCCGTAAGTGTCTATCCCAACTCAGACTGTTGGAACTGGGTAGGGACGGAAGGGGCGGGAGTGCCCGCTACTGGCTCTACATGTGCCGGAATCTACACATAAAGGTACAAACCTAAGGTAAGGTTGGCTAAACGTAGGGTAATGACTGTACATACTTAGTGTGTGTTGGTTATTGTATCCACAATGTACCTGATTTGAAGAAGCCCCTGAACAAGCTAAGTTGAATTGACAATGTATTTGACGATCTTCTATCAAGTTGTTCATGCAGCTATTCCATGCTAAGTACACACCAATGTCAGGGTGCAGTGGGCCAATATACACGGGTCTGCGCAACGTAATCCCTCGTTGAGTAGATCAGTGTGTTGACTCACGTGTGCTCTCTCTATTGGAGTGTACTTATTTTCAAGTACAGGGTCTAGGTAGATCAAGAGCAGAAGAAGGAGCAAAGATGGGTCAAAGACCAAGTCATCAAAGGAAGGAAGAGAAAATTATTCTAAGTCAAAATCGACGGGAATCACTAAGTTATTCCCGCCGACTTCGATGGGAGTCACTTGTGATTCTCGCTGATTTCGACGAGAATCGTTAGTGATTCCCGCCGACTTCTTCCGGCTGACAGTTTTCCAACAGGAATTCTGCCAAGGCAGAATCGATGGGAATCATAAGTGATTCCCGCTGACTTCGACGAGAATCAGTCTGCATTCCCGCCGACTTCTTTCGGTTGACAGTTTTCCAGACAAGGATTCTGCTAAGGCAGAATCGACGGGAATCGTGAATGATTCCTGCCGACTTCGATGGGAATCACCAACGATTCCCTCCGATTTTGCCTTAGGCAATTTTCCTCGTTCGCTGGACCGAACCAAGATGCCTTGCGCTATTTCGGCCGGGGCTAGGGCTTCTCCTTATTGGTCCCACAATAGTCTTTAGGGTTGGCCTCTTGTATATATATATATGCGTATTTTGAACCTCTACAGACACGTATTCTCGGAAATCTAAAGCAACCGATGCCGTGCCCTAGCCGATCGCGGAAACCGCCGATCGCCTGTAGCCGCTCGCAAGTTCGTCGCCGCCGTTGATCTCAGTGCTTCTCTGATCTTCCGACAATAGTACCGAGACGAGCAGAGCGTCTCACGTATCTCTCTTGAGATCTCTTGTCTCTCGATTCGTTGAACAAGATTAGTTCTTCATTCTGAATCGGTGAAGACGATTGATCCGACTGAGATCGTTCGTAGACCTTGCTTGTTTCGTCAAGAAGTTTGGATCTACAAAGTATCGCCGCCGCAATCACTTGCCATCGCCGATCTTGACAAGATCCTCTCCAAGAGAGAAATCAAGTTGTGGACTCTTCGTAACTTTCAAGAAAGCTTCATCGAACGAAGATGGACATCAGAATCTCCAAAAGCTTTGTTTGTATTTTCTTTTACATTCAATTTTGGTTTGTTGTAAAGGAAGTTTAATTCCTAGTTGTAAGGGTTGGGTGCAACCCGTGGTGGTGGAGTTGTGACTTCTTTGTTGGAAGGGTTCCTTCCGTAGTGTGAGGATTGGATTTCAATCCGTTTGGAGAAGTGACCGAGTCGTCCCTTGGTGGGAGATAGGTCGAAGGGGGAAAGTGGATGTACCCAAATCGGGGAACCACTATAACTCTTTGTCTGTTTTCTGTGCTGTGTTTGTTAATTTGTGCAGGTAAACTTAATTTCGTAAAAGACTGCACGACACCTATTCCACCCCCCATAGGTGGATTTAATCGACACTAGAGACTTTCAAGTGGTATCAGAGGGAGGTTACTCATCAATAAGGTTAACCCCTTGAGTAAGATCCCGTGTCTAGTGTCAAGAGGAAAGAAGATCTCGCGAATGGACGGACTCAAGTATTCAGGAAAGATCCCAGTATGCACCAAGCTGAACTTTCCCATCTGGAAGGAAAGGATCAGGTTCTACATGGAAGCAGTCGACCCTTGACTCTTCATGATAGTGGAGGAGGGCCCTTATATCCCCACTAAGGCCTCCACCATTGATTCTACCAAGATGGTGCCCAAGAAGCTCTCCGAAATGGATAAGGATGAGATGGTGCTTCTCAGACTGGACAAGAAAGCTCAAAACATCTTAGTAAGTGCCGTCGATGATTCCATGATGCAGAATTTCAGCAACTGCAGGACTGCCAAGGACATATGGCACTGCCTGATCATTCTGATGGAAGGCGCAGATGAAGTAAGGGATGATCAAAGATCCCTTCTGAACCAGAAGTATGAGGCCTTCAGGCAAGGTCCCAAGGAAGAAATCGGAGTGACATTCGAGAACTTCCTGAAGATCGTCAATGCCCTGAAGGGTTATGGCAGAGTGTTCACCGATGGTGAACTAAATGACAAATTCCTTAGATCCCTTACTAAGGAATGGGACACCAAGATCTGCGCCATTAGAGAATTTGGCAAGTTGGCAGAAACTAATCCCCAGATTCTATTTGGAAAGCTAATGTCCTACGAGCTTCAGCTGAACACCAGAAAAGCTGAAGAAGAAGTAGATAAGGCCGCAACCAAAGAAAAGACTGTGGCCCTGAAAGCTAATCACTCAAGAAAAGTCAAGGGTGCAGCTTCGTCCCACTCTTGGAGAAAGGCTGAGGAAGAAGACTCTGAGCCATGCTCATCCGGCTTAGAGCTATCTGAGGAAGAATTCTACCTCATCACTCGAGAGTTCAAGAAGTTCCTCTAGTTGAGGAATCAGAGAAAAAAGGATGGCTCCTCCTCCAGACATCAGAAGAAGAATTACTCTTCTGACAGGTATGAGTCTAAATAGAACAAACATCGTTCTACTGACATTATCTACTTTGGATGCAATAAGCCAGGTCACGTCATTGCTGACTGCCACCAAAGCAAGAGAGATAAGGGGAAAGGAGAGGAGCACAAGTCCTCTAGAGATAAGAAGAAGGAGAGGAGCTACATTATTAAAAAGCCAAAGAAACTGAGTGAATCTGACTCTTCAGACTCCAGTAATGATGAGGAAGCCTACTTCGGGCTAATGGGTCGCTCTGACTCAGATGGAGACTGTCCCCCATTTACTGGGAAGGAAAAAAATCGCACCCCCCTCTCTGACTCTGACTCTGAGTCTCCTGAAGATGACCACGAGGACAGTCCATCTGCCCGTGAGGCTGAACTCTTTGAAAAATATGAGCTTCTACTCAATACTTTCGAAGAGTGCCGAAAGAGGTTGAGCGCTCAAAAAAAGGAAGTCAAATTCCTTAAAGCTGAGGGTGTGTCCCTAAGAGAAGAGATCACTAGCTTGATTTCTCTCCGACAGGAACACCTGGACCTGACTTCTGAGCACTCAGATTCTCTAAGGCTCCTTGACCAAAAACAGGAAGAAATCAACAAGCTGGAAGAACAGCTTGCGACAGAGAGGAAGATTGTAAAAAGCTTCTCTATGCCCAAGACCGTTCTTCCTCTGGTTAATGAATTATCTGCTCAGGCTAAGGGGGCTGGCTTAGGGCATGTGGCTGTGCCTGGTAAATCATCAAGGAGAAATAGAAATCGGAGGAAAAATAAGGCTACTAAGAAGGCCTCTGCTGCAGAAAAGGGAAAGGCTCCACTCGGTCCTGTTTCATTCAGAAAGCATGACTTTCCTTGCAATGAGCAGGACTTTGAGTCAACCTATGGCCACTTCTTCCGGCCCTCGGTTGAAAAGCCCAAGAGCTGGTATGATGGTTGGACCTTCCCCCGCAACTACGGTGAGAGTGTCTTCAAAGCACCTTATGAGGAAATCCAAGTGGAGAATTATGGCTACTTCTCTAGCGGCCATAATAGGAAGCAGGCACCAAAGGTCAAGCCTGTCATACTGAAGGAACAGGAAGTGAAGAAGTCATGTGACTGCTGTCATCATGATGCCTCCACATCCAGATCTAAGGCCCCAGCTGGACCCACCGTTCCAAGGTTGAAGCAGGAGCTTAGGAAACTGTACAACAGGTTTGAATGTTGGTGCTGTGGCAAAGTTGGTCACTTTGCCGTGGATTGCTTGTTTAATCCAAGATACAATGAGACTCCTTTTTTTAGCAATGCGAGGTCGACCACTCGTAGGGTTAACCAACTAAGGGGGTGTGTGCTAACAAGGAATCTAAGACCCAAGTTTGATTGGGTTCCTAAGGGAAACTAATTCTGTTTTACAGGAATGTCCAAAGACCACCAAAACGCCAATCTGGTACTTGGACAGTGGATGTTCTCGGCATATGACCAGGACAAGAAGCCTGTTGCGTGATTACTCCCCAGTCGAAAATGGACCCAAAGTCATCTTTGGAGGATCTGATCGAGGAGTCACCAGGGGTTATGGTATGATTTCCAATGGTGTATTCTCTATCACAAACGTGGCCTATGTTGAAGGGTTAAACCATAACCTGATCAGTATAAGCCAGTTGTGTGATAAAGGATACGACGTTAAGTTCTGTAAGGATAAGTGATTGATAATATCGTGTGCCTCTTCGGAGACGGTATTAACCGGCATTAGGAACAGAAATATCTTTTGCTTAGATTTTCTTAGCTTAGACTCTTCTACCCTCGTGTGCCTAGTAGCAAAAGGCAGTGCTTCTCTCTATGAACAATGGCACAAGAGATTAGCACATATTAATTTCAAGACTATTAATATGTTATTTTCCAAGAATTTAGTAATGGATGCCCCTCCTATTAAGTGCATCAAAGATAGCCCTTGTCCTGCATGCCAGAAGGGCAAACAGACTCGGTCTACCTTTAAGGGCATTGCAGACAAAGACTCTTCCCGATGTCTTTATCTTCTGCATATGGACTTGTTCAGTCCAGTGCAAGTTCATAGCTTAGGAGGCAAATCATATACGCTAGTGATTGTTGATGATCACTCTCGGTTTACGTGAGTGTTCTTCTTGAAACGAAAGTCAGATACATTTGACATCTTCACTAATTTTATCAAGCAGATACAGAACGAACTTAACTGCTCCGTGGTCAAAATCAGAAGTGACCATGGAATAGAATTCGAGTCTGGTGCTATGACAGAATTTTGTGAAGAACATGGTATCTTTCATGAGTTTTCCTCCCCGCGTACTCCTCAGCAAAACAGAGTTACGGAGAGGAGTAATAGAACGCTAATTGAAGCATGTACGACAATGTTGAATGACGCTTCTCTTCCAGAGTACTTCTGGGCAGAGGCTGTCAATATGGCTTGTCATGTGCAGAACCGAGCATTGATCAACAAGAATCATCGTAAGACGCCTTATCAGCTATTGAAAGAAAGGAAACCGACCATGTCCTATTTAAGTATTTTTGGCTGCAGATGCTATGTACTCAATAATGGGAATTACCCACGTACTAAATTCGGAGAAAAATGCTTCGAAGGCATCTTCATGGGCTATAGTAGCCACAGTCGGGGATATAGGGTTTTCAATAAGAAAACCCTAGTGGTAGAGGAGTCCATTAATATTGTATTTGATGAAGGAAGCTTGCTTCACAACAATTCTTCCAGTAGCATTCTTGAAGATGTAGGTGCAAGGCTTGAACAGCTAAGTCTCGATGAGACTGCTAAAGATGCAACTCCCAAGTACGTCAAGGTCTCCACCTCAACGCCAACTGGAGAAGATGACGATCAGGATGGAGAAAATCCTCTAGAAGAGGGAGGAGCCCGAGAAGATGTTAGAGCTCCAAATGCCAGACTCTTAGAGCTCCAACATGTGAGGGATCATCCTAGAGATCAGATCATAGGAGATCCTCGTGACGATGTCAGAACTCGTAGAGGTACAATTAACGAGATTCTGCACCTTAGTTTTCTGTCACAGGTTTAGCCAAAAAGTTCGACGAAGCGAACAAAGATGCGTCATGGATATTGGCCATGCAAGATGAACTACATCAATTCGAACGATACAACGTTTGGACGCTTGTTCCAAGACCAAAGAAACAGTATGTGATCGGCACTAAGTGGATCTTCAGAAACAAACTGGATGAACACGGGGTCATCATCAAGAAGAAGGCCAGACTGGTGGCTCAAGGTTACAAACAAGAGGAGGGAATTGACTTCGACCAAACCTTTGCACTAGTTGTAAGGCTCGAGGCGATCAGGTTGTTCCTGGCATATGCCTCTCACAAAATATTCACTGTCTATCAGATGGACGTGAAATCTGCGTTCCTAAATGGAAATTTTAAAGAGGAAGTATATGTCGTGCAACCCCCAGGTTTTGTTAATCCAACATTCCCTAATCATGTTTGCTTTCTTAATAAAGCATTATATGGCTTAAAACAAGCTCCTCGAGCTTGGTATGAGACTCTATCTAGTTTTCTTCTTGAGAACAAGTTCTCGAGAGGAAAAATAGATAAGACATTGTTTATTAGGGAAGTCAAAGGCAAGATTTTGTTAGTGCAAATCTATGTCGATGACATAATATTCGGCTCAACGGACAACAACCTGTGCAAGAAGTTTTCGAAACTTATGCAAGGGAAGTTTGAAATGAGCAGCATGGGTGAGCTGAAGTACTTCTTTGAACTTCAAGTGAAACAGTCCGAGGATGGAATTTTCATTTCTCAGACGAAGTTCACAAATGAACTCCTCAAGAAATTCGGAATGGAGAATGCAACCTCTATGAGGACTCCAATGGGATCCACCGTGTCTCTGGACAAGGATGAGAAAGGGAAATCTTTTGATGAAACCAAATATAGAAGCATAATTGGATCCCTGCTCTACCTTACTGCTAGTAGACCGGATATTATGTTTTCCACATGCATTTGTGCCAGATAACAGGTGAACACTAAAAAAAATCTCATTATGTCGCTGCAAAGCGAATTCTTAGATACCTTAAAGGTACACCCAATCTTGGCTTGTGGTACCCAAGAAACAATGATGTCGAGTTGATAGGCTTTTCAGATGCTGATTTCGCAGGAAGCAGGGATGATAGGAAAAGCACTTCCGGGATGTGCCAATTCCTCGGAAGAAGGCTTATTTCATGGAATAGTAAAAAGTAGAATTGTCTCGCAACCTCTACGGCTGAATCTGAGTACATCTCAGCAGGCAGCTGTTGCGCACAACTTCTATGGATCAGAAATCAACTCGAAGATTATGACTTGTAGTTCAGAGAAGTTCCTATGTATTACGACTCCTCAAGCGCTATAGCAATTGCGAACAATCCTGTGTCGCACAGCAGAACAAAGCATATTGAAGTGCACTGCCACTTCATTCGGGAGCATGTGGAAAACAAAGATATCTCTCTCTGCTATGTCCCCACGGATAAGCAGATTGCAGATATCTTCACAAAACCCCTAGACGAGGCCAAGTTCAGTCTCTTAAAAACTAAACTCGGCATACTGAACTATGAAGATTGAAGACTGAAGGGCTCAAGGCTCTTGGATTAAGGGGGAACATCAGCGAGGAACTCAAGATCGGGCACGGATGCAAGAACTGAGGGGGAGCATTATGCTCCAAGTAAAGTCCCAGATTTGCAGAAGCCAAAAAGGGGGAGATTATCCTCTCGGCTAAGGCTAAGGTGGCTGCCAATGTTAAGTATGCTCTCAGGAAAATGGTAATGAATTTCACTCTCAACTGAATTTTCATTTTATGATTTTCATTCCCATCGGTTCTATTCTCCTTAGCTTGTAGGGTTTAGGCTTCTTAGAATAGGATGAGATTGTTGGGTATTGTATCCAAAATGTACCTGATTTGAACAAGCCCCTGAACAAGCTAAGTTGAATTGACAATGTATTTAACGATCTTCTATCAAGTTGTGCTTGCAGCTATTCCATGCTAAGTACATACCAATGTCAGGATGCAGTGGGTCAATATGCACGGGTCTGCGCAACGTAATCCCTAGTTGAGTAGATCAGTGTGTTGACTCACGTGCGCTCTCTCTATTGGAGTGTACTTATTTTCAAGTACAGGGTCTAGGTAGATCAAGAGCAGAAGAAGGAGCAAAGATGGGTCAAAGACCAAGTCATCAAAGGAAGGAAGAGAAAATTATTCTAAGTCAAAATCGACGGGAATCACTAAGTTATTCCCGCCGACTTTGACGGGAGTCACTTGTGATTCTCGCCGATTTCGACGAGAATCGTTAGTGATTCCCGCCGACTTCTTCTGGCTGACAGTTTTCCAACAGGAATTCTGCCAAGGCAGAATCGACGGGAATCATAAGTGATTCCCGCCGACTTCGACGAGAATCAGTCTGCATTCCCGCCGACTTCTTTTGGCTGACAGTTTTCTAGACAGGGATTCTGCTAAGGTAGAATCAACGGGAATCGTGAATGATTCCCGCCGACTTCGACGGGAATCACCAACGATTCCTGCCGATTTTGCCTTAGGCAATTTTCCTCGTTCGCTGGACCGAACCAAGATGCCTTGCGCTGTTTCGGCCGGGGCTAGGGATTCGCCTTGTGGGTCCCACAATAGTCTTTAGGGTTGGCCTCTGGTATATATATATGCGTATTTTGAACCTCTACAGACACGTATTCTCGGAAATTGAAAGCAGCCGACGCCGTGCCCTAGCCGATCGCGGAAACCGCCGATCGCCTGTAGCCGCTCGCAAGTTCGCCGCCGCCGTTGATCTCAGTGCTTCTCTGATCTTCCAACAACAGTACTGAGGCGAGCAGAGCATCTCACGTATCTCTCTTGAGATCTCTTGTCTCTCGATTCGTTGAACAAGACTAGTTCTTCATTCCGAATCGGTGGAGACGATTGATCCGACTGAGATCGTTCGTAGACCTTGCTTGCTTCGTCAAGAAGTTTGGATCTACAAAGTATCGCCGCCGCAATCACTTGCCGCCGCCGATCTTGACAAGATCCTCTCTAAGAGAGAAATCTGGTTGTGGACTCTTCGTAACTTTCAAGAAAGCTTCATCGAACGAAGAAGGACATCAGAATCTCCAAAAGCTTTGTTTGTATTTTCTTTTACATTCAATTTTGGTTTGTTGTAAAGGAAGTTTAATTCCTAATTGTAAGGGTTGGGTGCAACCCGTGGTGGTGGAGTTGTGACTCCTTTGTTGGAAGGGTTCCTTCCGTAGTGTGAGGATTGGATTTCAATCCGTTTGGAGAAGTGACCGAGTCGTCCCTTGGTGGGAGATAGGTCGAAGGGGGAAAGTGGACGTACCCAAATTGGGGAACCACTATAACTCTTTGTGTGTTTTCTGTGCTGTGTTTGTTAATTTGTGCAGGTAAACTTAATTTCGCAAAGGACTGCACGACACCTATTTCCCCCCCCCCATTGGTGGATTTAGTCGACACTAGAGACTTTCAGTGTGAATTACACATGACCACACCACTGCTTCCGCTACATCAGTTTTTCCGCAAACTGACCAATCGAACGGGGGTGGCACCATTGTTCAATGACTTCTTTAGTTGAGGATCATTACAAGCTGATACCATTTGTAAGACCCCCCTCCTGGAACACAAGACACGACTATTCTAAGCATAAGAATCCCCTCGGCCGTGTCTTGTGTTCCGGGAGGGGAGGGGGGGGGGGTCTTACAATATTAGTGCATATGACAAATTTACCAAGCATTGCATGCATTATCAATAAAGATTAATACATATGGTAAATTTACCAAGCATTGCATTCCTTATCAATATTGATTAATATTTAAAGATTAATGAGTAGGATTTAATTATAAATGTTACATGTCTTTTCAATAATGATTAATACTTACAGATGCGTGTGTAGCCCATTGAGAGGCATACACATCCCACAATGATCTGGGTGTAGTCTACTATAAGCAAAGATAACATCATCCAAAACTAAAAATTATAAGAATGATGCCGCCCTCTGAATGTTCCCTGCATAAGGGATATTCTTTAGAATTTTTATGCGGCCCTGATATCACCTCCTTCGTTGTTACTACACAGGAAATCTACCAATCTCCACCCAAATTTGATGGGGAAGCAACCTGAATCACCTTTGCTTAAGGTCCCGATCTATCCCTGAAGTAGTGTTGTTCGACCACCAGAGCCTTTGCATCCCGACGACCATCATTTCATCCCTAGAGTGGGTGTACAGTAGTTGTGATCTCCTACAATATCCTATATTTGGTATTGCATTCCCCCCATCAATTGCTGGCATCTCAGAAAGTAGCATCTTTTTTAGAACTTTTGTATAAATCTTCATCTTGGAATCCACTGGGATCTCCTCCAACAACATTCTCCCGAACATTTAAACCACCTCAACGCCCTCTATAAGATTAGGTAACATAAAATCACACATTTGGCACATCTTCCTCCTCTCCTCATTTCCTCTACAACGAGAATTTCAAACAAACACTCTTGCAATTTTAGGGTTCCTTTCTCGAACAAATTTGACACCCCAACTTCAAAGTTTGATTGTTGCTTTTTCATTCCTTTCCCTATAATAACATATACTTTACCAATTTACGCATGGTAATACAATTCCCTAATATCAAAATTTATGCTTACATTATTACATCTATTTGTGATTGATTATTTATGAATTTTTTAAGCATATGGTGTGCAAATGGGCTTTGAATAATGTAATGATTTATTTTTCTTTTGGGGAGTGCTGTTGTAATCCTTAAATCTATTTGCTCAACAATGTCATTATGTTAAAACAATCATTAAATGCATTTCTTATTTATGTCATATACTTTACACATTTATGCATGGTATTACAATTCGCTGATATCAAAAATTTATTCTTACATTATTACATCTATTTGTGATTGATTCTTTATGAATTTTTTAAGTACATGGTGGGCAAATGGGCTTTGAACAATGTAATGATTTATTTTTCTTTTGGGGAGTGTTGTTGTAATCCTTAAATCTATTTGCTCAATGATGTCATTATGTTAAAACAACTGTTAAATGCATTTTTGATTTTTGCCAAGTAGTTAACAACACAAATGAGAGAGGAGAAATTCATAGTGAATCAAACATTTATCCTCCATAAAAAATAACATTTGTATTACATTGAAGACGCAAGAAGTTCGACTAAGATGGTTTGTACATGTACAAAGGAGACCATTAGAGCCACCTGTTGGGCGTTGTGAGAGTTTAGTCACTAGGCATGTTAAACGGGGGGGGGGGGGGGGGTAGTCCAATAAAGACATGGAATGAAACTATAAGAAAAGGCATGATGTACTTAGGCATTTGTGAGATTATGACTAAAGATAGGGTGCAATGGCGACAAAGTATCTGCATAGCTGACCCCACTATAGTGAGATAAAGGTTTGAATGTTGTTGTTGTATTGCACTGAAAATGTTTGATTTGGAATTTTGTTAGAGATGAAATCATTTCTCTTTTATGAGGCTGATGGTGTACATTTGATTAATTTCACATTTGGATGTTTCTGTTAGCCTTGGAATAGGGGAAAAGTTAGAGCTGGAATGAATTGTGATCATAAGTGTCAATATTAAAGAGTGATAAAGGCTTGTATTAATCCTTTGTGATATGATTTGCACAAAAATTTGCACAATTTTCTCTTAGCAGGGTGAACAATGTTCCTAAGAAGTTGTGAAGGGAGAGGCAAGACCTCTAGAAGCAACATCATGAGAGTAGACATTTGGTTTATTGCTCTAATTCTATAGCACATTCCTTTTTTGTTTTGATTATATAGTTTGATTTTACTGTTTGATTTCATTATTTGGTCCATTACCACAATGAGTTTTTCCATGTATTTAAATATTATCATTTAAGCCTCTATATAAATGGAAAAAGTTATTCCGTTTCTTCAATTTTCATATGATTAGTGTTGGGATCTCCTGCTTTTCATTAGTGATCTTATAGAACTTATGTTAATTCTTACGGTGTCTAATGAGAATTGATTTTCTTACTCCATGTGATTTATGTTCAACTTATCTTTTGAAAGAAAAGTGTTTCTTTGAAGGAGAAATTGTGATTCTATTTATATTCATTTCCATCTATCAGAATATGTTTCTGGATAATCTTCATTCTGATAAGTTCAAGACATGACATCTCTAGTGAAAGTGAAACAATTAGTTTGGCATATTCTTAGATTTGTGTGTTTTAAGATCATTTTAAGTCAACTACAAATGTCATTGAACATATAAATATTACCTCAAATTATAGATTTTGACACATTTTAGCAAAGATTAACAATGTCGACCTGGGAATAACGAGATGCACAGAATGCAAGTAGACATATACTTTGTCATTGGGAGAACTTGGAAATAACATAACCAAAATTAACAACATTGCATAAGAAATTAAAATTAATGGAATTTTTATTTCCAAAAAATCTAAATATAACAAAGGTATGATCTCCTTTATATAAAATGGAGGAGGTTGAGAGAGATTACAATATATAATGTGAGACTAAATATATAATGGCAAACATAGGCAACTAGACAGATAGACACTGGCAGTCCGCGAGAGCTGTGCAATTAAACAAGATAACTACCCAACAATATATAGACAGCGGGTATCAATGAAGGATCTGTCAGACACTAGTCATCATAGCTTGCAACTAACAACACTTAACATCATGCACAATTGGTGTGGTTAGACAAGCCCTAACCACCAGACCGCAATAACAGTTGGAATAAGCTAACCGCCAGATCGAACTGCTGTTAATCCTTGCTAACCGCCAGACTTCCTTTGTTCTAATACACCCCATCAAGCTGGAGCATATATGTTAATCATGCCCAACTTATCACAAATGTTAGAAAATGAGGAAGGCACATGCTTAGTAAAGATATATGCAGGTTCTTTATTAGAAGTGACGAACTGAGTGCAAATTTATTTCTTCAATATTTCTTTTCTGATGAAATGACAGTCAACTTCAATATGTTTAGTCCTTTCATGAAAAATTGGATTCTTTGATATGCATATGAAAGATTTGTTGTCACGGAATATTGGTAATGGATACTCATAGACTTCTTTGAGATTACTCATAAGAGTCTATAACCATTTCAATTCACAGGTAGTCAATATAACGCCCCAAGTTTCCTGAGGCAGGAAATGGCTTCTATGAGAAACCGCCCGATGGTAGGGTTAGCTCTGGCAGTAGATAAACTATTTTTTCGATTGTACCTCTCTGCAAGTTACCGCGTTACGATAGCGATACCACATAGTGATAATGCCAAAGCGTCGAAAGCGTTGAAAGCGTTGAAAGCATCAAAAGCGTCGTGTTGACGCGAAGCCTCATCTACCGCACTGCGGTAGGGAGTTATCACGCGGCGGTAGCAGAGCTGATTTATTTGGTAAGGCTCTCGGTGAGCTAACACCCAGTAGTAAGGTTAGCGCTGGTGGTAGATGTTCTTTCGTCGTTTCTGCACTGGTAACGAGACGAACCAGCTATCGCCCGACGATAGTAAGATATTGAACGACGGTAGCAGAGAAGTTATTACGCGGACACGTGTCGGCGTGTAATTGGAGGTTTTGAACAGTGGCTTACGGGACAAGCTAACGCTTAAGCTACCGCACGACGGTAAGTCTTGTAAACCGAAATCTGGAGTAAATTGTGGTCGTTCATCGGTTTTCAATAGGGATCCAATGGTGGGGTGTCATCCTAGGCGGTATAAGGCCAGTTTGGGCATTTTCTTCTACATTTGATCCCAAATTTTCTCTTTGTAAGGGTTAAAGAGAAGGGAGAGTGAGGGAAGAGGAAGAGGAAGGAGATCCCGCCATTATTTGGATCTACGGAGGCAAGCCCGTTGCGATCATTTTCATCCGGCTAGATTCTCTCCCATGGCGCCGAAACGAACTTCAAGGGTAACGATCCTCTTCCTTGGACATGTGAAGTCCTTTGTTTTGGCATGTGAGGGTAGACGCTCCACGAACTCGTAAAAGCGACTCTCCCGACGGGACGATCAGTGTATCCCTATTATCTTTGCATTTAGAATCCAGAATCGAAGTACGAAATATGCATGTTGTGTGAAACCCATCCGGACGGGTTGTCTAGATTGACGATGATTGTTTGTATTTAAGAGAAGACTTCGTGGTAGTGTATAATTCTCGAAGTCACGGGGTGTGTAGATGGCTGCAGCGAGAGTACTGGAGTAGACCTCCAAGAAAACACCCATTCAGGGGAAGAAACGATAGTCTGTCCCCTACCACGCGATAAAAGCTCTACCCCCGGCGATAGCTACCAGTAAGCTAATGCTTTTGTTATTCCTGTCTCTCGGAGATCTGGTGGCCAATGTTTTGAGAGGCCTATCTTGCGAAGACCTGTGGGCCATTTGGTAAGGCCTGTCTCTTTAATACCTGGGGCCAATGTGTTGAGCTGAGATCCTGTGTGGCCCAGCTTAGGCGGCTGTGAGTGCTAGCTTAGGATCATAACAGAGTTATGTATCGTACGGACGTGAAAGGGGATGCTGACCCGCGTCGTGGCTTGTTATACTCGACGATTTGAGCACTGGGAAAGAGATGAACTGTACCCAACCATATGCTGAGTGACTATGAGTGAGTCATTGTGTGGTTCATGGGGATCACCTTGAATTTGTCATAGCCATAAGGGCGTTGTCTATAGGCTTCGACCCTGAAAGACTAAAATGCTCAAACGTTGCTGATCGTCGCAGAGAACGGAGGTGTGAACCTTTGTGGTCTCGTACACGGAGAATGTGCCCTGAGAGCACGGAGCATTAGACAACCGTGCCAACATTCATGGAAAGTGGTGCTTAAGTTGTAAGTTCTGATTGCCATGGTATTTATATGCTAATACTTGCAGGGAAGGAGCACCGCCACCCCGAGTGTGGGGTGGGGTCATTGTAATTTGGTCAGCTAATGCTGACCGTTGCTTTATTTGCCACCTTTGGGGTGGAATGGTTTTGTGCTGGTGTAGCCGAGCCAAGCGAAAAATAGCGGGCTGAAGCCCAATGTTACTAAATGTTATGTCGGCCCTCAAAGGCCAAAGCGAAGTTGGGTTTTATAATAACTGTTTCATGTGTGGCCTGCTTGCGTGTCGAAGTATGAAAGACTTTATCTTTTGAGGAAACTTTGTAAGGCCTTAAGGCCATAACTTTCTGTGTATTGTTCTTATCATTCCTACCTGGTTTAGTGGACATTCAAATTACTGGGTCCTTATTTTATTTTAACTTACTTCCACTAGAATGCACTCTGAGTTAGGACGCGTGTTTATGAATTATGATTTCAATACGTAACTCTACTAACTGTCTGTAGTATATGGAGTGGGGCCCCGACCGGACCTTCTGTTATATCTTATGTGATGGATGAGGGTGTTAAAATTTGGTATCAGATTCTGGTGTCAGTCTTTCTTATTTGAATTCGTGGGAAAATTCTTTTAAGGGGTGATGAGAAAATGTATGTACGTTACCGTTATAACATGAAAGAACCCATGAATGTCCACTTAGGAATGAAAATTCACATATTTGAGGAACCTGAGTGTTCCTATAATTATTTTTAGCAATATGTTTGGTCGCCTAATTGAGTGTTTTATGATTATAGGAGACTAGGAGTGATGCAGAACAGTCCCAACGTCAGCACTCTGCGGAGAGTAGTGCTCCTAATGGCGTGCCTGCGACCCCTCCTTCTGCCGAAACCATATGTTTGGTAGTTGAAGCGGTGTTTGTCATGATAAATGCCCAACTAGGAAGGTGAGTGCAGCCTTCTGCGCCTTAATTTGGTCAAGTACTTCTTGGTGTAACCGAACCTATATTGGTGGATCAAGTAGCGGCAGAGCCTGTAGTGCAAAAAAGAGCGATTGAAAATCAGCTCAAGCATATCATAAGCTTTAACCCTCCAGTGTTTATGGGGACAAGGACCCCAACACAAGCCGAAGATTGGCTCTCTCGAGTTAAGAGGGTCATGACGACAACGAAGAATGAGGAGTGGCAAAAGGTTACTATAGCCACATTCCTTTTGGACGGCGAAGCCATATTGTGGTGGGAGGAGTTAGAGCTACATCACTTTGTTGATAAACAACTCACCAATATCCTAATGGATGAGTTCGCGAGGTTATTTTTAGCGTGATATATCTCGTCAGCGCAGAAAATAGCTATGGAAAACCAGTTTCAGAGATTGACTCAGGGTGAGAGTAGTGTGGATGACTACTTACATGAGTTCACGAGATTGGGGCGATATATATGTAAGACCCCCCTCCCGGAACACAAGACATGGCACGAGAGGGGTCTTATGCCCAGAACAGCCGCCTTATGGTAACACTAACACTCGGGTCAGCCTGTACCACAAGACGCCTATCCTGCCGGCTTCAACCAATATCAACATATAAATGCCAACCCAACCATACAATAAAAGAGAGTCAATCCACACCAAGCATAAGTCAGTAAATATAGCAAAAGAAAAGCTAAACAAGCTTCTACATAATCAGAGTATGAAAATAAAATTGCCCCAAAGGGCTACAACAAAATCTCTCTCACTCACATCTGTAACTGACGGTAGCGACGGTACCGTCCCCTCAGGCCCTGTCATCCTGGCCTGGCTGTCCAGCTGCATTGCCTGCTGCTCCACCTGCGGGGTTTCCTCCTAAAAAGGAAGACGTAGCAACCGTTAGTCATAAAGACTAAGTGGCTTCACATCCGCTCCCCCGGCGACTCCTCGGCACCGGGCGGAGAAAGGACAGGTACAATATATATAAAACAGTAGTACAAGCAGGTGAAGTAAGTATACAAATCATAGGTAGAAATAAAAATGGTGTACGAATGAACAAGCTCTTATTCTACAATTCTACCATCTACAGCGGCAAGAGAGTATAATGTTATAACAGTAAGTAACTCAACTTATATGGATGCCCATACAAGCATATAAGTTGAGGGTCATTCAGTAATAAGTAACTCATCGTATAGGAGTGCCCATACAAACTTATACGATGAGGGTCTTGTATATGCAATGAAGTGCAATGCTATGTATGCAATGCAATGACACACCCATGATCAAGCACATACAATCGCTATGTCGACACAGATTTATAGTTCCCACTATTCGAGCAGGTAGCTAACCTCTCAGGCGTCAACCGTCGTGGCCAAACGGTGACAGTAGAGTGGGCATCTCCACTACTAGGCTGGTCTCCACACTACCTAGCCTAGGCCTCCGTACGCCTCAATGCTAAGAACACAACAGCGGAGCTCACATGCATACTACGGCTCAGCGGGTTCTCTTGGGTAAATGAGCACCAAGATCCTAGCCCCGAACTGGCCTATGCGTGACACGAAGGAGCCTCGGAAATGAACACGAGGACCAAGCCCAACCGTTCACTTGGCATGGAAGGAGCCTCGGGACGTGAACACCGAGGACCAAGCCCAACCATCCAAGGTCTAGCTGTCAACTCCCATCGGTGTGATGATTGGCGAGCCCGTAGACCTGCCACACTATCCTTAACCCGGGATTACGACACCACGTGTCGACTCACACCACATGCAATTCCACAATATCGTGGCATGGAAGGAGCCTCAGGACGTGAACACCGAGGACCAAGCCCAACCATCCATCAAATACGGGAGGAGCCTCAGGACGTAAACACCGAGGACCAAGCCCAACCGTCCAACTTTACTCATCTCAGTCTCAATTCCAACTATTGACGGTCAACACCTCACTCGTTACTTCCCCAATGCTACCCGTAGGGAAACGACACTCTAAGCATTGGATTTCTAATTCCCTTTTATCCATTCCACATACATCATGGCCATAGTTAAATTATTTATACATTTATCCAATTATATCTACCCAATTATATCAGGTTCTTTCCTTCAATTAAACTTGTCCACAACTCGTTATACAAATTTAGATTTATAACCTCAACTTATCATGTCACTATGATGATTATGTCAAAAGAGTTCACCCAAGCCTCGAGTTGGATCGCAACATTAAATTCCACCAAATCGTATTTCACGTTACACAATCCAGAATTTAGGTGCAGCCTTAATCCGGGCAGCAACTTCAACCAATGATTCCTGAGGCTACAGAAATTCGACGAGTGCGTGTAACTACTCATTGGAAAGATAATGTCAAGGGCTAAAACTTTCGTGTTTAGTCGAAAGCCCAGATTTGATCGTATCACACCATAAATTCACTCGAAGCCTGCTGTGTACAGGATTTTTCCCAAATCGCAGCTGATTCGAATTGACTTTCCCGTGGCTACAGGTATCTCCTGGAAACATGCAACCACTCGTTGGAAAGATAATTTCGAGGGCTACGGCTTTCGTGTTTAGTTGAAAACCCAGATATTACCAAAACACCCCCGAAATTGGCCACGAAGGTCGCTGCATGCAGAAAACAGATTTCTGCACGCATCTTAAGGCGAGATGAACGACATCCGTTCATCTTCCTCCTTGCACCAATCTCCCAAAAACTCCTCCAGAAAATCGTCCACCCTTATTCACCCTCACGAAGCCATATTTCTCCACGAATCACTCTCTCATCTTCACTTTGAAGAATGAAGAGGATGGAGGGGACTAAGCCTAGAAAACGACCTAGGCATGACTTTTTCCTAAGAAATCTCCTCCTCACCATCAAGACTCTAAGGAGTCAATATCTCTCCTAGAATATTAACTATAGATCTAGCACCAAGGGAGAGGGGAGGAAGCTCACCTCGTTTCCAGCGGTAACACCATTTCCGGCCATGGATCTAGTCATTCTTCTTTGCGGCATCCCTTGCTTGGTGCAGTTGTTCTTCACGGCAATGGAAGGAGAGAGAGAGAGAAGGTCGCCTCCAGGAACTCCGACTGCTTCCCGCGGCTCTGCCGGATTCGCGAGGTCCACGATGACGGCAAGAACGATCGGCTAGGGTTCGGCTTTATCTCCTCTTATAAACCGATGTATTAGGTTAAATCCTTCTGCTACGTGTCAACGCCCCATTGGACCGCCCCTAATGGGTCATATTGAAGTGACCCGGTCCAAGGAATCATCATCAGCACTAATCCCGAAGTCTGGTTCGGTCCACCTGTACAATCCGGCGAATCTGCCTGGGCGAAGAAAACGCACAAGTCAAATTCGACGGGAATCAACCGTCATTCTCGACGATCGGCGAGAATCGGCAAGCATTCTCGACGAATTCGTCGGGTATCAACAATGATACCCGGCGAATTTCACTTAGCCCACTTATCGGAAATTCTTGGCGTTGAGTGCGTTGAGTATCAGTCAGCGATACTCGACGATCGGTGGGTATCACAGGGCATTCTCGACGATCGGCGAGAATCGTCGGGCATTCTCGACGAATTCGTCGGGTATCAACAATGACACCCGGCGAATTTCACTTAGCTCACTTATCAGAAATTCTGACGTTGAGTGCGTTGAGTATCTGTCAGCAATACTCGATGATCGGTTGGTATCACCGGGCATTCTCGACGATCGGTGAGAATCGCCGGGCATTCTCATCGATCAGTGAGAATCACCGGGCATTCTCGTCGACTTTCACTTAACCTAATTCCCAATCTGCAGTTCTGAATCCGGCGGGTATCAACCATCGATACCCGTCGAATCGGCGAGTATCACTCTCGATACCCGTCGATTGGCGAGTATCAACTTCCATTCTCGTAGATTTTCCCTTGGGCCATTTCCTTTCGATTCGTTGGATATCACTCAACCCTACACTCCATTCAACGCACTTGACACCTTTTGCCAGTGCGTCCCGAGCCCGAGTCAAGTCTCTTGACTCAAAAATCGTGCGAGGGGCCTAGCGCGAATTGGGACGTTACAATATAGGCTTTACTTTTACAAATGAGGAGCGCAAGACCAAGCAGTTCTATGAAGGACCGCGCGACGATATGAGGTTGCTGCTCTCAAGACCAATGACGCGGGGTTTTCTGACCTTTGTCAATATAACCCGATCTCTGGAGCAGGATCTGAAAAGGATCCAAGGTAAGAAGGACTTGGTTGTGAAGAGGTTAGAATTTAAAGTTCCAAGTTCATCGAATACTGGGCATCGAAAGTGGAACAAGAAGCCCAAAACTTCTGGACTGACTTCTTCGTCTATTACTACTGGAGCATCGTCTGGGCGAGGAGGCCCAATTCATTATTATAACTATGACAAACCGAGTCATATAGCCCGCGACTATTGGAGTGACAAGTTAGAGAAGAAGGAAGATGCATCTTATGCTGAGAAAGGGAAGACAGTGGAGTTAACCATGTTCCATCATGCTCCAGCCCAACCCAGAGTCTACAACCTGGGCCAGCAGGAGGCCATTAAGCAAAGCAATGTGGTTACATGTATGTGTTAGATTTTAGCTTTAATGCCTTCTATAACTTACGCCTTATGCATCAGTTATATGATTGTCGTGGTTTAGGATTTGTCTTGATCATGGATTGTCCGATAAGAGCACTGTTTGATACAGGAGCTTCACACTCGTTTCTGTCCGAAGATTTCACAATTTGCATATCAGAGTGCCTTCCTCTATGGCGAAGGATAGACTGGATGTGTTGCTGCCTAACGGGTGTTCGATGCGCGTGGATAGAGTCTATTGCGTAAAAGTCCGGATAGGAAGTCAGGATTTTGACTTGGAAGCGTCACTACTGTCGATAGTAGAGTTTGGCGTGATCTTTGTCTTAGGTTGGCTCTCGGAGCAGCATGCATACATTGACTGTAGTCTAAAGATAGTCAAATTGAGGCTGAATATAGGTCATGAAACAACTTTCTCTAGTATGAAGGGATCAAGCAAGACAATGATGTCTGCTCTCCAAGTAGTCAAAGCTGTTCATGAGGGTGCAGAGTTGTTCTTCAACATATTAGAGGCTAAGAAGACCAAGCCTTGTTTGGTCAGTATTCCGGTGGTATCGGAGTTTGCCGACGTTTTTCCTGAAAATCTCCCCAGAGCTCCACCTTAGAGGGAAATCAATTTCACCATCGAGTTGGTGTTGAGTGTAACATCCGGACTTTTATTGGGCCACCAGAACCCTAGTGGGCCCAATAAAAGTAACCCGAACCTCTACCCATGGCCCACACTCGGGTAAGAGGTAACCCTAAGCATGGTATATACTGCTAGAAAGCTCCAAATTGAGTTCTGCCAGTTCCTATGACTTTGTATAATCAATACAAGTGCATTGGAACTCGTTCCGTTGAACTCCGAGGTCATATGGTAAGTAGGGCCATTTCTCGTAAAACATCGTGAAAACGAGATTTTTAGATAATGACCTAAAGAACTCCGATTTGAGTTTTTTAAGTTCCTATGGCTTCATATAGTCAATACGAACCTACTGGAACTTGTTGTGTTGCAATTTGAAGTCTACCGATGAATATCAGCAATTTGACCGTTTTAGCGCGCCGCAACGCGCAAATTTGGATAATTAGCAAACAAACTCTGATTCGACCCCAGTTAGCGTCATTGGACCCGTGTGGTCAATACAAAGTCAACCGAGTTTGTCCTGGTCAATTTCAGTGATGGGTGGTCAACCCATGGTCAAATCAAGCATAATTGTGCATCAAAAATCGTGCACACAATAATTATGACACGACACCCCAACCTTGACCCGACTCCCGATGACTTGGACCTAATTTGACTTTGACCAACATGGGGGACCCACCCTAGGATTGACTTTGGTCAAACCCCCCAAAAGTCCATTTTTTTGAATTTTTCTCATAGAGGAGCCCACCTCCTCTCCATGGCTGATTAGGGCCCTACTCCCCTCACTCCTTAGGCTACCAAACCAGCAAAGCTTGATAATAAATGGGCCTAGGGGAAATCCCACCACCCTATTTCCCTTCCCCCAATTTTCACTCCCAAGCCCAAGCCCACCCAGCTTTTCTCCCCCCCGGATGGTTGCAACCTAGGAGCCCTAGGATGGTGCCACCTGGCCGAGCAAGTGGAGGATGAGGGGAGGAGCATTTACCCTCTCGGTTTAGTCCCACACCGAAGAAAGGAAGGAAGGCTAGCCTCCTCATTGCCTATATAAGGCCATGACCCCTCAGCTACTCCCCTCACCAACTCAAAACTAGCTTACCCCACCTGGCGGAACCCTAGTTCGCCGGGAAAGCCAACCCGAGCCCTACTCCTCCTCCACCTTAATGGTAGCTCAGGCTGGCACCTCCAGAGCCGCACCACCATAGGTGGAAACTTTCTCCCTCCTCCTTCCTAAATGTTTTGACATTTTGCATGCACCACCCAGTAACCAGGGTGCTGTCGGCACAGCCCAAGCCAAGCTCCAGGTCAGGTGGTGTCCGTAAGTGGTGAGCCTTGCCCAACACCGATAGTGGTGCTGGGGAAGGGCTACACCACCGGGGATAGCTTTCCGCGGCGGTGGAAGGATGAGGTGCCGCCGGAAACCGCCGCACCAGCGACACTCGAAAATAGATTAATTCTTTGTTATTTTTCTACGACGGTGGCCGACGGCACAAGGACATCGGACCACCACCGAAGAATAGCTCAACCCCCGACGCATTGGTTGGGGGTTATTTTATGTCTAGGGTAGTCACCGAAGAGACGAGGTGGTGCGGTGGCGCTGGGAGTAGAGCCGACTGCTACCCTACTTTTGGTTTAGTAAATTCTGGCGGTGGCCGGCGGCGGCGGGCCCTGGACCATCACCCAAGTGGTCGCCGGACCCCGCAGAGTTGATTGAGGGCAGTTCCGGTGTCCTACAATGGCTGGCTGGCGGTGGAAGAAGGCCACCACCTTCTTCCCGACGGGATGAAGTCCTCGCCGTCCAATCTCGGTGATGAGATGGACGGTGGAGATTACCTAGATTCCCCCACCTGCCTCAACTTCTGTTCCCCCACATCAGATCCATGGTCGATCCGCTGTGGGGAAAAACCTGGTCATTTGCCTATCCGGCGCAATCGTAGCCGCAGGATTGAGCCTGATCTGGTTATATGCAGACCAGATTTTAAAGAGATTTTTGTTTAATTTTTTTAAAAACATCTAGGCTCCTAAAGAAAAAGTGTTAAACATGAAAATCGTTCCCCTTGCAGAGGGATTCCTTCACAAAAATTTTGAGAATTTTTGGAGTTGATTTGGTATTATAAAAGTCCAAATAATTTTATTTGGATAATTTTAAGGCCCAAAATTGCTCAAAAAATTTGGGAAAAATTACTAGGCTCATTTAAGGCTCCCCTAAGGGTTGTATTAAAATTTGGGAACCTTGGGAGATAAATTGTAGTTTTCCAATTTAATTTCAGTGAAGGGTCGCGCACGAAAATTAATGCGTCTGATTTTCCCAAAACGAAAATTTGAGCGCGCGACCACCCATTTGTGTTTAATAATAGGTTCAAATTATTTTACCAATGAGAGTGTCTGAGGAGAAAGCCCAAGCTCTGAGCATTCTGAGGTTTTCGTGGAACTATTGAGCGCCTCGTCTTTATCCATTATAAAACTCTCGAGTTACTTGAACAAGTTTGGAAAATGAAAATACGGGCAATCATTCTCCACGAATAAAAAAGGTGTAACCCTTAAATTCTTCAGGTCTGATTAAACCACAACAATAAAGGGTGAAACAGAACTATTATCAGACCTAAATAATGGGTGAAACCCAACCTAAACCTCTTGAGAACGGAGATGGAACTGAACTAAACCTCCTGAGAATAGAGATGGAACTGAACTAAATCTCCTGAGAATGGAGATGGAACTGAACTAAACCTCCTGAGAATGGAGATGGAACTGAACTAAACGTCCTGAGAACGGAGATGGAACTGAACTAAACCTCCTCAAAATGGAGACGGAACTGAAGGTTCCTGAATGGAGTGATTGGACTACTAACCATTTTCTTTATATTTTATTCCAGTCTCATACTGGTCCAGTTCATTTATTTATTTTAGTTTAGTACTTTCTTTTCAGTACTCCAGTCTCATACTGGCCCAGTTCATTTATTTATTTCAGTTCAATACTTTCTTTTCAGTACTCCAGGCTCGTACTTGTCATGACAATTTACTTTTAGTTCAGTTCATTTCTTTTATGTACTATTATAGTCTCGTACTTGTCTAGTCTCTTTCAATACTTACTTTCAGTTCAGTTCTTTCAGTTCAGTACTACTCTAGTGATGTTTTAGTTGTCTACCTAAATCACCTAGAGGGGGGGGGGTGAATAGGTGAGGTCTGCGTATTTTTGCGGAATAAAAATTTGTACGAACGGAGCGCAGAAAATAAATAAATAAGCCACAAAAGACACAAGATATATAGTGGTTCCCCAAACTTGGGTATGTCCACTCCCCACCTCACCAATCTAGCAACACGCTAGACTCGGCTACTTCACTATTACCTCGGATTAAAAACCAATCCTAGAACTCGGAGCAAAGCCCCTATAACTCGATCCTCAATACGAGATCTACACTCGGAAGAAAACTTCCTACACAAATCTCGGAGAATAAAACTCCTACAACTCGGAGAAGAATCTCCTACAAGAATAAAAGATTGTATACAAAAAAATTATACAAACAGAAATTATTCAGATCTGATTCTTCAGCCTATCTTCCTTCTTGAACTTGAAGCTCTATCAGAAATATTTGAAGAAGATGACGGCTAAATTTCTGGATCTGAAAAGCTTAAGATCAACACGATCAAGAGAAAGATCTGGAGAGATTGAGCGCCTAGATCTGTTGATCAATACTTATTCTAAATCTCATGAATTGGAGAAGACCAGCGGCGAGAATGACAATGAGGAGCGGCGGCTTTCTTGATTTAGAATGAACAAAAAAATTCAGAATACTTGATTTCTCTTCTTAGGGTTAGTCAAAATTGATAAGACCTTTTATAGAACAAGCCTAACGGTCATAATCATAAATGATTGCACACGTGGACCAATAAGAATCGAGGTTAAATTTGAATTCGTTTCTGCCTGGACTTAATGAAATTTTGGAAAAATGTTCTGCATTTCTCGAGTGGTTTATAGACTACTCGAGTACTAACTTCTGATTCTCGAGAAGAAGGATGTAAGGTTCTCAAGAACAATACTTAGAGAAATTTCGAACCTGAATTCTGGCTTCTCGAGAAGTGACTTCTACTACTCGAGAACTATAGTAAAACTTCTCGAGAACTACCATGACTTCTCAAGAAAATACCTCTTCTCGAAACTAAATTTCTTCTTACTCGAGTACTGGTCCTCTGACTTCTCGAGATAATGCCTGGCTTTCTGGAGTACTGGCTTCTACTACTCGAGTACAACACTTAGAAAATATCTGAAATGAATAATTTAGTAAACTCGAGACATAGATAAGTAGTACTCGAGTACTCTAACGCTTACTCGAGTATTGGACTAAGCCTTCTAGAGAATGATTTCTATTATCGAGAACTTTACTTAGTACACTCGAGAATTCATTCTAGCACTACTCGAGTACAACATATACTAATCGAGTAATGGACTTAGGGAAAAAATTTTACTTCCTGAAAATTATTTTTCTTCAAATGAAATCAATAACCATTCCTTCTTCCATTCCTTTAGTGCTTTGAAAATGAAGTGTATCCCAATAGAGAGGCTACACATGAGTCAACACCATGGATCACGCAATGAGGGATTACATTGTATGGTCCTGTGTTTGATGACTCATTGTAGACTGACATTGGTCTACACTTGTCAATTATATCTTGCAAATACATAACTCAACAAGGGCATCAAATACAACTTAATTCATCTTAGTTTAAGGGTGATTTCATACAAATCTGGGTTATTATGGATACAATATCCAACAATCTCTCCCTATTTGTAGAAGTCAGAACCCTCTACACTAAGGTGAATTACATCAAGATAAACAAATCCAGTGACTAGTAAACAAAGTGTTGGAACACTAGTTTGGATTTGGGCAAGGAATACTATTAGGATGCTTTTAGATTGACCCAAAATGTATAGTCAGGGTCATAGGATTATTTCTAGGTCTGCCTCAAAGAACTCTAGAGAAATGTTGCAGAAAAGAAATCATGCAGAAATCAGTTTTGTCAAGAGCAGAAAATCAGTTCGACGATAGTCGAACTTAGCTCGACGATAGTCAAACTCAGGTCGACGAAACTCAGAGTTCTATCTCTGAGTTGAGCTCGACGATCTCCGAGCACCGGTCGATGATCGCTAATCTCAAGACAAAATCTCAGCTCGACGCAAAGGTTATTCGGGTCGGCGATCTCTGAACTGAGGTCGACGATTTCCTGTGCAGTTTTACAGACAGATTTTTACAACTGGCAGAATTTATTAAGACCTTAATTGCAGGCTTTATGATTCTCAGATTTAATACCATATATTCTCGTTTGAATATAGCCGTTGAAGGGGAGCATTAAATATGGATTAAAATCTAATTAACTCCCAAGGTTCTTTCCCTTCTAGGAAATGAGTCAGCCATTAAAGTCAAAGTTAATTAAAATGTTTGAATACGGCTCGGGAGAATATATACCGATTGGAGTGTTGCAGATATTAAAACAAGAACAGAGAATCTACTGATAACAGTCTAAGAAGTAGTCAGAATAGAGATTCTGAAGAACACAACACAGTTCTCTTTCATATAGTGTTCTTCATCATTTGCTCCAGGCTTTCAAGAGACAACAATAAATATCAGTCTAGAAGCTTGCTGGAGAGCAACATAGTCTGAAGGCCTACACCCTGAAGTAAAGCTTCCACTCCTGAACCATTCTACATCTCAGGGGGAGCTTTGACATTATCAAAATCCACATAATCTTCTCAAGTTGATTTGAGAAAAGAGAAGACTTTCATCACTCTCTCATCCCCACCTCTGTACAGGGTTTTAATTCCCTTCAAAATTATTTTGGTTCACAAGTCTCCTTCCAAAAGACTTGAGGGTTTGTTTTTGGGCACCTGATCAAAAGCTCATTGGTGGCAGTCACCTGATCAAAACCTGTAGTAGATTCCTACTAGGGTGGTAGAAGAGTGGATGTACCCAGAGTTGGGGAACCACTATAAATTTCCTTGTGTTGTCTGGATTGCTTGCTCTTCTTTTTCTTTATGTTTGTGCTGTGCCTTTTATGTTACATAACATATATATTATTCAAGTGTAAATTAAGATCTATCCCTCATCTTTCAATTGGTATCAGAGGGTCGCTTTTTTGTTGTACAGGCTAACACCTGAACCAAAACGATCTAATAGATCTTATATTTCTTAAGTGTTTTTCATGGCACAAAATGAAGAGTTTTCAAGCACCAGACCTCCTATGTGTAATCTAGAAAAGCTTGCACTATTGAAGGCAAGGATTAGGCTGTTTATGAATTCTATTGATGAAGCCATTTACAACTCTATTTTGTCAGGTCCCACAACACTATCTACAACCTCAGATGCCCAAAAATTGCTAAAGATTGCTGATGCAAGAGCAATGGACATCCTTGCTCAATCAATGTCTGATGACATTTTTGAAGGAGTTGTTGAATGCACCTCAGCAAAGGACATCTGGGACTCCCTCACAGCAATGGCTACTGGATCAGCAAAAGAAAGAATTTGTAAAGCTGAATCTTGGAGTGACTCTGAAGCTTCATCCTGTACAACTGAGGATGAAGAAGAGACAAGATCAAGAGAATTCTGCTTGATGGCAATCAATGCATCTTGCAGCAGCCATGATGAAGAATTTGAATCTGATGAAGAATCAGTAGCAGAATCAAAAGAGGATCAGGTTATTTCTTCCTTTGATTTTTCTTCAGAACATTTTAAAGAAGATTTTAAAATTTTATGCAATGATTTAATTTAATCTGAGAAGGAAATAAAACTTCTCAGAGAGAAAGTGTATAATTTATCTTCTGAAAACATTCAACTCAAAGAAGACTTAACAATTACTTCAAAAAAATTAGCTTCATTAGAATCAGTTAAAGGCAAAGAAAAAATAATAGATTTAGACAAAATAACTGAATTTTTACCAAAATAAACAAAAAATTTTCAGAAATTTTTTGTTCAAAATAAGTCGTCGAACCAAGATCGACGATCTCAGCACTTCTCGTCGAATGCCGACCGACGATCTCTGAACCCAGAGATTGGGTTTAATTACTTAGGAAAGGGAGATCGACGATATCATCAAACATCATCGATCAGAGATCGACGATCGTGGAACACAGATCGACGATTTCAACATAAATCATCAAACTCAGAATTTCAAAACAGAATTTTTTTTGAAAATTATAATCAAACTCAAATATTCAAAAATCATTTTACCCAATGGTTCATTCCTTCAAGGAAATTTCATCCATTAGGTTATAAAGATCAACCTGAATATTTCTTTTATTTCTAATTATTATGAAAAAGAACCAGGACCCAAGGTAATCTGGGTCCAGAACTTCTAACCTCTTATTTCAGGAAAAGACCCTTCAGAGCAGGGGTTGTTGTATAGGGGGAGATTGCTTTAAAGGATACAGCAGCAGCAGTTTCAATTAGTCAGAAATCATGGGGATGATATCAAGAAAATTGTTGAATATAGCAGGAGCAACATATCTAAAATATGCTCAGTTAAAGATAAACAAAGAAAAGCTACAGAGCCCATCAGAAGTTTTTCATATTTATATTTCAAAAACCTTATTGTTGTTTATTTTATGTTTCAAAGCACCCATTTTAAATTTGCTTTGTATTCCTTTTATATAAATAGTATCCTCACCAAAATAGGGGGAGATTATTGGAACCCTAGTTTGGATTTGGGCAAGGAATACTATTAGGATGCTTTTAGATTGATCCAAAATGTATAGTCAGGGTCATAGGAATATTTCTAGGTCTACCTCAAAGAACTCCAGAGAAATGTTGCAGAAAAGAAATCATGTAGAAATCAGTTTTGTCAAGAGCAGAAAATCAGTTCGATGATAGTCGAACTCAGCTCGACGATAGTCAAACTCAGGTCGACGAAACTCAGAGTTCTATCTCTGAGTTGAGCTCGACGATCTCCGAGCTCCGGTCGACGATCACTTATCTCAAGACAAAATCTCAGCTCAACGCAAAGGTTATTCAGGTCGACGATCTCTGAACTGAGGTCAACGATTTCCTGTGCAGTTTTACAGACAGATTTTTATAGCTGGCAGAATTTATTAAGACCTTAATTGCAGGCTTTATGATTCTCAGATTTAATACCATATATTCTCGTTTGAATATAGTCGTTGAAGGGGAGCATTAAATATGGATTAAAAGCTAATTAACTCCCAAGGCTCTTTCCCTTCTCGGAAATGAGTCAGCCATTAAAGTCAAAGTTAAATCAAATGTTTGAATACGGCTCGGGAGAATATATACAGATTGGAGTGTTGCAGATATTAAAACAAGAACAGAGAATCTACTGACAACAGACTAAGCAGTAGTCAGAATAGAGATTCTGAAGAACACAATACAGTTCTCTTTCATATAGTGTTCTTCATCATTTGCTCCAGGCTTTCAAGAGATAACAATCAATATTAGTCTAGAAGCTTACTGGAGAGCAACATCAGTCTGAAGGCCTACACCCTGAAGAAAAGCTTCCACTCCTGAACCATTCTACATCTCAGGGGGAGCTTTGACATTATTAAAATCCACATAATCTTCTCTAGTTGATTTGAGAAAAGAGAAGACTTTCTTCACTCTCTCATCCCCACCTCTATACAGGGTTTTAATTCCCTTCAAAATTATTCTGGTTCACAAGTCTCCTTCCAAAAGACTTGAGGGTTGGTTTTTGGGCACCTGATCAAAAGCTCATTGGTGGCAGTCACCTGATCAAAACCTGTAGTGGATTCCTACTAGGGTGGTAGAAGAGTGGATGTACCCAGAGTTGGGGAACCACTATAAATTTCCTTGTGTTGTCTGGATTGCTTGCTCTTCTTTTTCTTTATGTTTGTGTTGTGCCTTTTATGTTACATAACATATATATTATTCAAGTGTAAATTAAGATCTATCCCTCATCTTTTACAAAGTGATAGACAAGATAAAATGCTAAGCAATAGAAAATTCAGATCTTCAAAATTAAGGATTTATATTTATAGAATTGTCCATGAAATCCAATTTAATAAAATCTCATAAATAGACTTTCTGATCAACTTCAGCATCTAGTAGCTCTGTTAATGGTGCTGTTTGTCTTTCTTCTCTTGTTGTCTCTTTTGGTAGCTAAAAGGCTTAGGATAATACTTTGGAGGTTTAGGAGGAGCCTTGGGGTTATTCTTACCATACTCTCTATCATATATCCTTCTCTTGGTTAGAGATTTCTCATATAAATCCCATTCATATGAGCTGTAATTTTAATTCCTATTCTCATTATAATCAATCACAAGCTTGAGAGTATCAAGAATTAAGGCTTTATAAGTTGGGCTCCAAATTTCAGCAAATTCTTGGGTTCTCCTTATTTCAGCTTCAGGATTGGGATTGGTCCTGCTAGCAGAGGCACCATCACCATACTTCCTTTTCTTGTTACCTGGGATTTATGGAGGAGGGACTTGAGGAGGCACTTGAGGAGGCACATCCGTCTGTTTAGATTCCCATACATGAGCATAACTATTAGAGGTGCTTCTTGATCCTCAATTATAGGAGAAAAAGTTGGCTGCTGGGCAGAAGGCTGCTGGGCAAGAGGCTGCTGGGCAGTAGGATGCTGAGCAAGAGGATTAAGACGATGTGGAATTACATTTGGATCAGCTTGGAATTTAGGGAATATTTGATTATGCATCCATACAGCTTTATCATATGTGTGAAACTTAACACCATCAATTTGATTCTGGACATCAGCATGTAGCTCATTCAACTTTGCTTCCCATTCAATCTTCTTTATTTCTTCAGCTTTTTCTAAGAATTCTTTCACTAAATTCTCCCCATTTCTGACTTATATTGATAGGGCGGCAATAATATCTTCTTTGAATGTACCAACCTCAGTGCATGTCTTGAAGTTATGTTCTTGAGCTTTCTTCTCTAGTTGGATTTGATTGTAGCTAGAGTGACTAATTGATCCAGCACCTGATCAATGTTGGTTATGGTGTGGTCTAGAGCTTTCCCACCTATTTTGAATAGGTGTTTGAGTTCATTAGTATTACTCTGGATCTTAGTAAATCCTCTGCTCATCTCTTTTTCAAGAGCTGTTACTTTCTCAGTTACAGCTTTCAGAGATTCATCAAAATAAGCTCTTTATTGTGCTAGCATTTGCTCAATTTTTCCAAGAATTATATTTGTAGAAGGTGTTTCAGCATGAGGAGGTGGAGGAGGAGTTACTAAGGGAGCTGGCCATGGAGGAATTTCTTCTATGATGATTGAGCTCTGGACTCTGGAGGTATGGTTCAGGATATCTCCTTCCTCACCAGTAATAATAAGGAGAGAGAAGTTCAGGTTCCTGCGAGGTGCTTCAACTTGTTCAGGAGTATTTACATCATCAGATCAAAACATCTTCTTCATCATGTTTATCTGCTGTAGGAAATTGAGGGTGAGGGGATTCTGGTTCAGACTGAGGGTGTGATGGAGATGGTTCAAGAGTGGGATATTTCTGTGGAGATAGAGGGGAAGGAGGCTCTTTAGAAGTAAGCTCATCAATCATTCTATTTATATCTTCCTCTGTAGATAGGACCTGTTCTTGAACTTGAGCATCAAAAAACAACTCTTCAGCAGTAGTAACCGCAGGTGGAGCAACATCTGGAGGAGGGGTAGAATGGCTTGCCTCTGGGAAATGGCTTGCCTCAGGGATTGAAGGAGCATGCTCCCCCTCAACAACTGCACCAGATGTGCCAGCTACTTGATGTAGAGGGAAAGATGGGGTCCTATCCTCATCCTCAGGGTGATCATGAGCTCTTGCAGCTTAAGCAAGGTTTATGAGCTTGAGCTCCCACCTTTGAATTGAAGATATGGAAACTTTCTTCATATTGTGTAGAGTAGTACCTTTGGATAGATCAAAAATGTCTGGCCTGAGTGCATGAAGTAGAAGAGATATAATCCTGCCAAAATTTGGTGCTTTTATACTTTTCTTAATCTTATCAAAAATCAACATGCCCCATTGGAACTTTTTCCTGCAGATTACTGATGTCATCATATCAAAGAAATCATGTGTAATGAAGCTGATCAAACTTGTTTTGCACAAAATAACTTTTCCAAGTATATCCACAAGTAGTTTGATCTCAAGATTTAGATCAGGGCGTTGAATGGTGTTCACATCAGCAGACACACCACATAATCCGCATGCCCGATATTAATCTTCAATGGTTAGGTCGTCTTCTTCCTCAATAACTGGCAGTCGAAGAAGTTTGGAGACAATGTTAGTGGTTAACTTTAATCCCACAGACTTTGTTTTTTAGAACCTTGCTATTTCTCTTCAGTTTGGCATTTTGGAAGAACTCTTCAACATCTGCAAGTAATATTTTGCACGGCTTCTCCAAGACGAAAGAAAGGCCGGCGACATCCAAGAGTAGAAGAAGATTTTGAGAATCGTCTGACAAATCAGCAATTCCTGTAGAAACTAGTTCACTCCCGATTCCAATCTTGAACGAAAATCTTCTTTTTGAGAGAAAAATTCTGAAGCGGCGGAAGAGAGCGACAACGATAGAGAAGATGAAGTGTCTTTCTCGATAGTAGGGTTTGAGAGTCGGGTGATTTGGAATTTCCGGACTTATTCTATTTATATAAGTCTTAATTTATGATGATTAAGGAAATAATAAAAGTGACATACCTAAGAATATGGCGGTATAAGAGTTCGGGTGCGAATAACAAAAATTTGAAGTTCAGGAGAAAATCGACATCAAACTTCTCGAGTGGAAGGTCATTACTCAAGTGAAGATAATGTTGTTCTCGAGAAGTGAAGCACTGTCTCGAGAAGCAGTCTGATAGTTCTCAAGAAGCAGTCTGAAGTTCTCGAGAAGCAGTCTGATAGTTCTCGAGAGGTAGACTGGAACTCAAGAAGTATTCCTCGAGAGGCATTCTTGTTTCTCGAGTAGTCCTATTCAGTACTCGAGTAGTAAGAGTATTACTCGAGAATTGAAGTCCAAACTTGAAATTTTCTTGAATTTTTGAAGTAGCCCGATCCTTGAACTTAGTTGTGAGACCTCCTTCTTCATTCTTTTTTGTTGAGCATGCCAAATTTTGTTTTGAAGAACGAGAACATGGCCTCATCCAGCGGCTTCGTGAAAAATGTCTACAACCTGCTTGTCAGCTCGAACATATTGGAGGTTGATGTCTCCATGCTCCACATGCTCCCTGATAAAGTGATATCTCAGCTCTATGTGCTTTGTCCTACTGTGAGAGACTGGGTTGTTGTGATTGCAATTGCACGAGAGGAGTCGCAAAAAATTGGAATGTTCTTGAACTTCATGTTGTCGTCTTCAAGTTGGTTCTTTATCCATAACAGTTGTGCACAACAACTGCCTGCAGAGATATACTCTGACTCGGCTGTTGAGATTGTGACACAATTCTGCTTTTTGCTACTCTAGGAGATAAGCCTTCTTCCTAGGAATTGACAAGTCCCGGAAGTGCTTTTCCTGTCATCTTAACTTCCTGCAAAATCTGCATCTAAAAAACCAATTAGTTCGCTATCATTGGGTACCATAAGCTAAGATTTGGTGTACCTTTAAGGTATCTCAAAATCCGCTTTGCAGCAGCGTAGTGAGATTCCTTAGAGTTTACTTGAAATATAGCACACACACATGTTGAGAACATTATATCCGGTCAAATAGCAGTAAGATAGAGCAAGGATCCAATTATGCTTCTGTACTTGGTTTCATCAAAAGGTTTCCCTTTCTCATCCTTGTCCAGAGACATAACTGAACCCATTGGAGTCCTCATAGAGGTTGCGTTCTCCATTCTGAATTTCTTAATTAACTCCTTGGTGAATTTCGTCTAAGAGATGAAAATTCCATCTTCAGATTGTTTCACCTAAAGTCTTAAGAAATACTCCAGCTCTCCCATACTGCTCATTTCAAATTTCCCTTGCATAAGTTTTGAGAACTTTTTGTAGAGGTTGTCGTCAGTAGATCCAAATATGATGTCATCGACATAGATTTGCACTAGCAAAATCTTGACTTTTATTTTCCTAAGAAATAATGTTTTATCTATCTTTCCTCTTGTGAACTTGTTCTCAAGAAGAAAGCTAGACAGCGTCTCATACCAAGCTCAAGGCGCTTGTTTCAAACCATACAAAGCTTTAAATAAGAGATAAACATGATCAGGATGGTTAGAATCAATGAAACCTGGAGGTTGTTTCACATACACTTCTTCCTTTATGTCACTATTAAAGAAGGCCGACTTCACGTCCATCTGATAGATAGTGAAGCCCTTAAGTGCAGCATATGCTAGGAACAACCTGATTGCCTCCAATCTTACCACTAGAGCATACGTATGATCGAAGTCGATTCCTTCTTCTTGTCAGTATCCCTTGGCGACGAGTCTGGCCTTGTTCTTTATAATTGTTTCTTCTTCGTCTATCTTGTTCCTGTAGACCCACTTTGTTCCGATAACATTCTTACGTTTGGTTCTTGGAACAAGCTTCCAGACTTGACAACGCTTGAACTAATTCAGTTCCTCTTCCATTGCCATTATCCAAGATGCATCTGAGTTTGCTTCTTCAAACTTCTTTGGTTCAACCTGCGAGAGGAAACTTAAATATAAATTTTCATTAGTTGTACCTCTACGAGTTCTGACACCGTCCCGGGGATCTCCTATGATTTGATCAATTGGGTGATCCTTCAAGTGTCTGAGCTCTAGAGTTCTTGCATCTGGAGCTTCCTCTATCATTGAAGTGACTTCATCAACTTGGATGACATCTTGATCATCCTCTCTAATAGGGGTTGGAGTGGTGATCGTGATGAACTCTTGATCTTTTTCTTTAACTGGCTCATCCAAGCTCAATTCCTTTAGCCTTGAACCTACGTCTTCAATGAACACACTAGAAGAGCTGTCTTGTAGTAAGCTCGTCTCATCAAATACAATATTGATAGATTCTTCTACAACCAGTGTTTTCTTATTGAAAATCCTATATGCCTTACTATGGCTACTATAACCTACGAAAATACCTTCAAAACTCTTTTCACTGAATTTAGTAGTGTGATACTTCCCATTGTTAAGTTCAAAGCATTTACTACCATAGATTTTAAAATATGAGATAGTCGGTTTCCAGCCCTTTAGTAGTTCGTAAGGTGTCTTATTATGGTTCTTGTTTATGAGTGCTCTATTTTGCACGTGGCATATAGTGTTGACGACTTCAGCCCAGAAGTATTCCGGTAGTGAGACATCACTCAACATGGTCCTGCAAGCCTCTATGAGTGTTCTGTTCCTTCTCTCATTGACTCCGTTTTGTTGAGGAGTTCAAGGAGATGAAAACTCATGAAAGATACCTAAGCTTTCACAGAATTTTGTCACGACCCCAGATTTGAACTCTGTTCCATTGTTACTTCTAATTTTGACAACGGAGCAGATGTATTCATTCTAAACTTGCCTGACAAAATTAGTAAGGATATCAAAAGTATCTGACTTATGTTTTAGAAAGAACACCCACGCAAAGCGAGAGTAATCATCAACGATAACCAATGAATAATCCTTACCTCCCAAACTTTTAATTTGTAGTGGACCTAACAAGTCCATATGAAGTAGGTGTAAACACCTATTAGACTCTTTGCCACTAATGCTTTTAAAGGTAGCCCTTGTTTACTTGCCTTTTACACATGCATGCCAAGATCTATCTTTAATGCACTTGACGTTGGGTGCATCACGTACTAAGTTAAGAGAAAATAATTTATTAATAGTTTTGTAATTTATATGTTCTAATCTCTTGTGTTATTGGTCACCAAGAGACGCACTATCTTTTGCCAAAAAGCACACTGATGTAGAAGAGTCTATGTAAATAAAATTCAAACAAAAAATGTTTCTACTATGAGTGTCTAATAGAATCATTTCTAAGTTACCAAACAATTTTATCAAACACTTGTCTGCATGAAATTCTACTACGTATCCTTTGTTAGAGAGCTAGCTTATGCTTATAAGATTGTGTTCCAATCCTTCAACATAAGACACATCTAAAAAGGATACACTATCATTAGTGATCATACCGTAGCCTTTTGTAATTCCTCCGTCAGAACTTCCAAAGATGACCTTTGGCCCGTTCATGACTGGAGAATAATTCTGGAGTAGGCTTCTAATCCCGGTCATATGCAAAGAACATCCACTGTCCAAATACCAGATAGGATTTTTGCGGCCTTTGGACACTCCTGCAAAAAGTAGAATTAATTTGCCTTAGGAACCCAAACTAGTTTGGGTCCTTGGTCTCTAGTTAGCATACTCCCCCCATGTGTGTTAACATTGTGAGTAGTCTTTCTCACATTTTTAATTTGTGGAGTTTCATAATACCTGGGGTTAAACCAACAATCTATGACAAAATGACCAATCTTGCCACAATACCAACAGTCAAACCTATTGTATCTTTGCCTGATATTCTCCTGCTTGACCTTTTGATAGTGTGGTCTAGCAGGGGTAGCCGTCTTGTAGGTAGAAGCTTCGTGGTGATGGCACTCACATGATTTCATCTCCACAAAAGGCTTTTCCACAACTGGTTTGACTTTTGGAGCTTTCTTGATTTTGTGACCATGATTATAAGGGTCGTAGCTCTGAAGAGTGATCTCCTCATAAGGTGCTTTGAAGAAACTCTCACCAAAGTTTTGGGGACGAGTCCATCCTTGGTACCGAGACTTGGGCTCTACATAAGTAGGCATAGCAAAGTGACCGTAGGATGAATCAAGATCAAACTTATTTGTTGGAAAGATAACCTTTCTAAATGAAGTTTTGTCTAGAGGAGCTTTCCCTTTATCCTTGGCTAGAGCTTTCTTGGCAGCCTTATTTCTCCTTTGGGCTTTATTTATCCTAGAAGATTTACTAGGACCAGCCACATGGCCTAAGCCAGCTCCTTTAGCCTGAGCAGAGAACTCAGCAATAAGTGGAAGGATTGTCTTGGACTTGGAGCAACTTTCAACAAGTTTCTTTTCAGCATCAAGTTGTTTTTCTAACTCCTTTATGATTTACTCTTTCAGGTTTAGGTGCTCGAGAGCCTTTTTGTATACGTCGATTGTTAAATGGGCTTCCTCTTTGAGTGAGTCCATCTTTGCAACTTCCTCCCTCAAAGTGCTCTCCTCAGCCTTAAGAGATTTAATCTCCTTGGCTTGAGTTCTCGCGACTCTTCGACATTTGTCGTAAGCCTTGATCAACTCTTTGTACTGAATCATGAGTTCAGATTCATCATCGGACAAACAGTCTTCATGATCATGGTTAGAAGCATCTGATTTAGAGAGAGGGGTATGAGAGTTTACCTTCCCAGTGAACTGGGGCTCTTCTTCTTCATCTATATGTGTCATGAGCCCAAAGTAGGCTTCCTCCTCATCACTAGACTTAGATGAGTCTGTGTCACTGACGGTCTTGCCCTTCTTGGCTACCAGGCTTATTTCAGTCTTCTTCTTACTATAAGAAGTTTTCTTCTCCTCTCTTCTTCCACCCTCCATCTTCTTGTGAGGGTAGTCAGCTATTATGTGTCCTGGCTTATTGCAGCAATAACAAATGATGTCAGTAGAAATATATTTGTTCTGTTTAGAGTGGTACCTGTCTTGGCTTCTTGAGCCTTTCTTGTGGCGATCACCATCATGACGTGATCTTCTGAACGAGGCATCCTTGCCTCTCCACTATTTCTTCATGTTCAAGAATTTCTTGAACTGACTTGAATGAAGAGAAAACTCTCCTTCAGATAAATCTGAGCCTGAGGTACTTGGCTCTGAAGTTTCTTCTTCACTCTCTTCCTGTGCGGGGGCAGGAGATGCAACTTTTAACTTCCTTGAGATGTCTGCCTTTAGAGCTACAGACTTCTCCTTGGATGAAGACCGACTCTTCTCTTCTTCAGCTTTTCTGGAGTTGATTTGTAGCTTATATGACATAAGCTTTCCGAAGAGATTTTGAGGCTCAGTCTCTACCATCTTACCAAATTCCCGGATTGCACAGACTTTGTTATCCCATTCTTTAGTCAGGGATCTCAGGAATTTATCATTTAGTTCTCCATTGTGAAGACCCGACCATAAACTCTTAGGTCGTTGACAATCTTGAAGAAATTTTCAAAAGTATCCGCAATAGAGTCCTTGGGAATTTGTCAGAATGCTTCATATTTCTAGTTCAGTAGGGATCTTTTGTCATCCCTTACTTCTTCAGTACCTTCCAACAGGACGATAAAAGACTGCCACATTTCCTTGGCAGATTGGCAGTGAATCAAATTCTGCAGCATAGAATCATCGACTGCACTTGCAGTGATATTCTTGGCTTTCTTGTCTAAAGAGACAAGTGCAATCACATCTTTATCAAGATCCATAAGCTTCTTTGGAACTTGCTTTATAGGGTCAATGGTGGAGGTGATCATAGGAACATAAGGTCCTTCTTCCACTATCATAAAAATTCTGGGATCCACAGCTTCCATGAAGAACTTTATCCTTTCTTTCCACATAGCAAAATTATTCTTTGTGCAAAAGGAAGCTTAGCAAAATCCTTTGCTCTGTCCATGCTTGTATCATCTAAAGACAACTGGGAGCAGATCTATTCAAGGTGTTAACCTTTTTGATGAACAACCTCCCTCTGATACTAATTGATGTTTAAGTTGTCTACCTAAATCACCTAGATGGGGGTGAATAAGTGAGGTCTGCGTCTTTTTGTGGAATAAAAATTTGTACGAATGAAGTGCAGAAAATAAATAAACACGCCACAGAAGACACAAGTTATATAGTGGTTCCCCAACCTTGGGTATGACCACTCTCCACCTCACCGATCTAGCAACACAGTAGACTCAGCTACTTCACTATTATCTCGAATTGAAAACAAATTCTACAACTCGAAGCAACACCCCTACAACTCGATCCTCAACACGGGATCTACACTCGGAAGAAAACTTCCTACACAAATATCAGAGAATAAAACTCCTACAACTCAGAGAAGCATCTCCTGTGAGAATAAAAGATTATATACAAAAAAATTATACAAATAGAAATTATTAAGATCTGATTCTTCAGCCTATCTTCCTTCTTGAACTTGAAGCTCTGTCAGAAATATTTGAAGAAGACGGCGGCTAAATTTCTGGATCTGACAAGCTTAAGATAAACACGATCAAGAGAAAGATCTGGATCTCTTGATCAATACTTGTTCTGAATCAATACTTGCCTAGATCTGTTGATCAATACTTGTTCTGAATCTCTTGAATCGGAGAAGACCAACGGTGAGAATGACGATGAGGAGCGGCGGCTTTCCCGATTTAGAATGAACAAAAAAATTCAGAATACTTGATTTTGCTTCTTAGGGTTAGTCAAAAATGATAAGACCTTTTATAGGACAAGCCTAACGGTCATAATAATAAATGATTGTACACGTGGACCAATAAGAATCGAGGTTAAATTTGAATTCGTTTCCGTCTGGACTTAACAAAATTTCGGAAAAATGTTCTGCATTTCTCGAGTGGTTTATAGACTACTCGAGTACTAACTTCTGATTCTCGAGAAGAAGGATGTAAGGTTCTCGAGAACAAGACTTAGAGAAATTTCGAATGTGAATTCTGGCTTCTCGAAAAGTGACTTCTACTACTCGAGAACTATAGTAAAACTTCTCGAGAACTACCATGACTTCTCGAGAACAAGACTTCTTCTCGAAACTAAATTTCTTCTTACTTGAGTACTGGTCCTCTGACTTCTCGAGACAAGGCTTGGCCTTCTCGAGTACTGGCTTCTACTACTCGAGTACAACACTTAGCTCTGTGACAACACTCAGTCCAGTTATACCATGCTGCACCTCTTTTTGGTTGCTCCTAGCTTATTCATGAAATATTATACTAACCCTCTCATACTTCGGTTGTTTACTTTTATTGGGTGTGTGAGCTCATCCCCAGGATATGGATCTAGGGAGGAGTTTTGTTTCCGCTTAGCTCTGTGACTAATAATTATTGTAATAACCATTCACAGAAGATGGAGCAGCATAGCGACTAGCTGCTGCAGGACGAGATGCTAGCTGATAGGACTACTCGAGCAAATGCACCCCCATCATCTCCCGAGTTTCGAGACATGAGTACTAGACGAGCAAGGCGGCAAACTAGTGCTTAGTAGTGTGGGTTATTACCCCTTAAGGAGCACTAGGTGGACGTCTTGGGCAAGCAAGTGCCCCTCCGGCCCGACCCGGGCAAAGGTTTGGGGGGGGGGGGTCTTACAAATGGATCAGAGCGATCACGATAGACCCTAGTGTTGAGGCTTATGGATTCTGGAATATATGATAGCACACCAATGCACCTTCGTTTCCGCTTTGTTAGTCTTTTCCAAATTTCACCTATTTTTGCAAAATATTGACACTTGTTTCCCGTTACTTCTCCAAATACCAGAGTCCAGTAACAGGAGATTCTCCTCCAAAGGATATGTCCCTGCTACCCCACCTCCATACCCGGTTGCTCCTACAGCCATACTAGTTGCCGAGACAGACTTGGGGCAAATGTTGACAGTTATTTTAGCGACGTTCCGGATGGCTTTAACACAGCCACCACAATAGTTTGTGGTACCCACTGACTTACTGACGACCTTTCGGGGGCTAAGGCCTCCTACCTTCAGAGGTACGGCGGTTGCCATATATGCAGAGGAGTGGGTTGAGCATTGTTGAAGTAGGAGACCGAGCGGTATGGTGGTCTATGCTTGGCGGGTTGATGACCGCGCGGTCTGGCGGTCTCTTTCCTGCGGTTTGATATCCAGACTATTGTTGTTTGTTGTCTGAGCGGTCTAGCGGTCTCCTACCGCGGCTTGTTCTCCTCCTTCTGGTGTTGCCGAGCTGTTAGCCCCTTTGTCTAACCGCGCGGTCTGATCGGTCTGTTTATATCTAGCTTCTCAGCTCTATAAATTTTTTAGTCCCACATTGTTTATTTGTACTCTCTCCACTCTCAACCATTCTATAAAAGGGAGGTCATACCTTTGTAAATCTTATCTTTTTGGATAATAAATTTTCAATTATTCAAGTTCTGGCTTGTTTTTAGTCACATGTTCGCTACTTTTAGATGGTATCAGAGGGAACGCTCGATTCCACCTAATTCCTTTGGCCCTTCTGTCGGCTTCGTTCTCTGTTCTCCCGGATACCTGTCTGTCTGCGCTGCTTCTTTGCCTTATCGCTGCCCTGTTTACGCGACTTCCTTCCCTCTTTTCTACGACATATTTTTGCGGCCTCTCTGCTTCCCTTTCGCTGACTTCTCTTCTCTTTTGCTCGCACCATGTGTGTTCGCGCGACTTCTTCTCTGTTTGCCCGAACTCTTTTCTGTTCGCGCAATCTCCCCTTCTTCTTGCGAACTTCCCAATTCGCGCGACCTCTGTCCCTATCCTTTGGTCTGCTTCCTGTTCGTGGCCCTTCTTGCCGCTAGTGTGTTGACACCATGAACGTTGCAGCTTTTTCTCTTTAACCCGCTGCGGTTTCCGTCTTTTCCGCTGTGATTTCTTCTTCGAGTCGCGGACTCCTTGTTCGCGCGGCTTCCCCCTTGTTCGTGCGGCTTCCCCCTTTTTTCTATCCGCACAACTTCACTTCTTCTCGCGCGGCTTCCTGTGTTTCTCTACGGCCAATTCCGATATCTCCACCAGCGTCATCTCTACCTCCACCACTCCTGTTGCTCCTCCTCCTCCTACTCCTTTCAGAAACCTTGGCATGGTTTCTAAACTAGTTGGTTCCAACTATCCGGATTGGAGCATTTCTTTCACCTTTCTTCTTCGTTCTCAGCGCAAACATTATCACCTCACCGATGACACCCCTCCTCCCGAGTCTGCTCAATTTGATGACTGGGATGCGAGGATGTGCTTTTCTGCACTTGGCTGGCCAACAACCTCTCTGATGAATGCCTTCCCGTCATCCGCCATGATGAGACGATCAAGGTTGTCTGGCTTCACCTCGCCTCTCTCTACTCGAAGGGGACCCAAACGTCCCAAATTTATACTCTTTATGCGGACCTCTTTTCCCGCCTTTCCATGTCTCTTGCTGCGGCTTATAAGAAGGTTTCAGGCTCTTGGCGCAGAGATCCTCCAGAATCGTCCCTTATCCGCGGACTTGGCCGAGCAGCATAAGCACTTCCAGGAACTCCTGGTTGTTTGTTATCTTCTACAACTTGCCGATTCATATGATATGATCCGCCAACAAATCTTGGGCGAGGCAGAATCTCCAACTTTGGATGCCACTGCGGCTCGCATTGCCGCTATTACTTCGCTGCTCTAGCATCCTCTATTGTCCTCCCCTCCTCTACCGGACTCCTATGCGCGCCAAGCTCAGCGGGGTGGCACTAGTAACCTCAGCCAGTCAGGCGGGCGCGGTTCGTCCAGGTTCCTTTGCTCTCACTGTGGTCCTACCGGCCATTCTATTGACCATTGCTGGCAGAAACATCCTCATCTTTGCCCCTCTGGTGATGCATCTTCCTCAACCTCCGCCTCCTCTCGGTCGTCTGCCTCTATGGCAACGACTTCATATAGTGCCTACGTCGTTACCCAAGGTAAATGGCTTATTGACTCTGATGCTACAAATCACATGACCCGCAACCCTCAATACTTCTCTCTCCTAGAAATGCATGATCGGTTGCCCCCGGTTCTTGTTGCGGATGGTTCCCCTTCCCCGGTTCATGGGATGGGCATGGTTCAAGTCACCCCGTCGCTTCGCTTGGCGGACACCCTCTATGTCCCAAAGTTCCCTTGTAATTTATTATCCGTTACTACTTTATGCAAGCAACTTTAGTGCTCTGTCTTATTCACTCCAACTTATTGTTCTTTTCAAGACCCGAGAACCCAACGGACGATTGCTACTGGGGCTGAGAGTGGCGGCCTCTACTTTCTTGAAGACATTTCCGCTCTGTTCGCCTTCTCCTCCTCTTCTACAGAGCTGCTTCAATGACATCTTCGCCTTGGACATCTTCCTCCTCGGATTCTTCGCCAGCTTCTGCCCCACTTACCTCAAACCAGTCCTCCGCTCAACTGTGATGCGTGTCAGCTTGACAAACATCACCGCTCCTCCTTCCCACCAAAGCAAGGCCGTGGCTCTTCTCGCCCATTTGATCTCATTCATTCTGATGTCTGGGCCCTGCTCCTACCCTCACTATTGGTCGGGGTAGTTCTTACTTTGTAACATTTATTGATGATTTTTCTAGATGTACCTGGGTGTATCTATTAAAAGATCGCTCTGAACTATTTTCTATATGACAATCTTTTTATTATATGATTAAAACTCAGTTTGATGTTTCTATTAAAGTCTTTCGCTCTGATAATGCTAAGGAATATCTTAGTCAAGAGTTTTCCTCTTTTTGTATGCAACATGGTCTTTTTCATCAGACCAGCTGTGTTTACACCTCCCAGCAAAATGGGGTGGCGGAGCATAAAAACCATCACCTCCTCAATGTTGTTCGCACTCTTATGACACAGATGCAGGTACCTCGCTCCTACTGGGGCTATGCTGTTCTCCTCTCCTGATATCTCATCAATCGCATTCCCTCCACGGTTCTCAACGGCAAGACCCCCTTCTCCATCCTCTACCCGGGCAAGGAGCCCTTTCATCTCACTCTCCATATGTTTGGGTGCACGACTTTTGTGCACGCTCCTTCTGCTACCCGCGACAAGCTTTCCCCCCGTTCCACCAAGTGTGTCTTTTTGGGTTACTCAATAACTCAGAAAGACTATTGTTGCTTTGACCCCATTCTGCGCAAGTAGTTTGTCTCCGCGGACGTGACCTTCTTCGAGAATGCGTCCTACTTCTCTCCTGCATCCCCTCTTCTCCCTGATGTCTCTGATTCTCCACCGTCTCCCTCCATTCCTTCCACGCCTATCAACGTCTCTCCTCCTACATCATCTCCTTCTCCGTCTCCTCCTCTCTCCATTCTCTCCCCTCCCCCTTCTCCCTCTTATCTGCAGTCGTCTCTCTAGTCTTGGGCTAGCCTTCTCTGCCACGGACACTCCGGTCACTAAGGAATGCGTCGACTTGGATCTTCCCATTGCTCTTTGCAAAGGGGTGCAGGCGTGTACCCAACACCCTCTTACGGCCGTTGTTTCCTATGATCGACTTACTCCTTCTCGCAGGTCTTTTGCTTTCGCTATCTGGGCTACTTCCACTCCCCGCACCTACCAGGAGGCTCTTTCTATTCTTCACTGGAAATCTGTCATGGATGATGAGATTGCCACACTTATTAAAAGGGGTACCTGGACCCTTGTTCCTCCACCAGTTGGTACTGATGTGGTTGGCTGTCGCTGGATGTTTGTTGTGAAGTTCCGCCTAGACGGCACTATGGATCGCTACAAAGCTCGGTTGGTGGAAAAAGGCTTTACTCAAACTTATGGGGTTGATTTCTTCGATACCTTCTCTCCGGTCGCTCGCCTCAGCACCATCCGGGTTCTTCTCTCTGTGGCCGTCAACAGGGATTAGGATATTTCCCAGCTTGATGTCAAAAATGCTTTCTTCTATGGGGATCTTCATGAGGATGTCTGTATGGAGCAACCTTCTGGGTATGTTGCTCAGGGTGAGACACGTGTATGCCGGTTGAAGATGGCCATCTATGGCCTAAAACAGAGCCGTCGGGTGTGGTTTGACAAGTTCAGTGGCATTGTGGCTGCCATCGGCTTTGCAAGAAGTTCGGCCAATAACTACTTGTTTATTCACAAAACTGCCTCGGGATTGGTGGTTTTGGCGGTGTATGTGGATGATATTCTTCTTACTGGAGATGACCAGGCTGGGGTGGACTTGACAAAGAAATACCTCCGTCAACACCTGGTCACGAAGGATATGGGCTCCCCGAAATACTTTTTGGGGATAAAAATCTCTCGAAAGCCCGACTCGTTGGTTCTTTCCCAATGGAAGTGTGCTCATGATCTTCTACAAGAGGTAGGATTGACTGGTGCAAAACCGGTCCGGTGTCCCATGGCTACTGGAGAAGACAAAACATTGACAGATGACTCGCCTTTTCTGTCTGGTGTCACGAGGTACAGATGTCTGGTGGGCAAACTCATTTATCTCACGGTGACCAGACCCGACATTTTCTATGATATAGGCAAGGTTAGTCAGTTCATGCAAGCTCCTAGGGAATGCCATCTTCAGTATGCCTTGAGGATATTAGAGTATGTTAAAGCCGCACCAGGAAAAGGGCTACTTTTTAAGAAAAATGGTCATTTAAGAGATGAAGCCTATGTTGGAGTTACCATGGTGATCTAGAAGTGCTCAAACATGTAATCTCACTGTCAACGCGATATGAGCCTGCAGGGTCGCACATAAAAACATGTTGAGAAGTTGGAAGATTGACTGTGTTGGTAAGGGTTACCAATCACCACACAGAATGGGGTCGGGCAAACGTTGCCAAAGGAGTTTCGTCGAGAGTCGTCGAGTATGACTCGCCGACTAAGGCAAAGTCGTCGAGAGTCGTCGGGAGTCGTCGAGTATGACTCGCCGACTAAGGCAAAGTCGTCGAGAGTCGTCGAGAGTCGTCGAGTATGACTCGCCGACTAAGGCAAATTCATCGAGAGTCAAACTGTTGGATTCTCGACGAATCTGTCTGCTGATTCTCACCGATTCTGTCTACAGATTCTCGCCGATTCTGTCTTCTGATTCTCGCCGACTGATTCTCGCCGAACCTGTGCTGATTCTCGGCGAATGATTCTGAAACCCTATTTTGGGTGGTCTGCGGATAGCGATACTCTCTGGTCTGTTTATGCCTTTGGTATAAATTGAAACTTAGGGTTTTGGGAAAGGTATCGGGCTTTTTCTCCTGTGCCCGAATCGAACCCGACGGAAGCATTCCGTCGCTCGTTCGCTCCGTCGATTCCCGAACCCCGCCGGACGGAAGTGTTCCGCCGCCACGTTCGCTCCGCCGATCTCCTCCTCTCCGGCGACAGTCGCCGGTGTTTCTATTCTTGGCACGGACCTAGCAGTCCGTGGGAGTGCAAGGTGCGGCTGATCTCCTTCCCGACCCTTCGTGCGACGAAGCTCGGTGTTCTCCTGCTCGTGTGGATTTCTGCAGAGACGTAGACGTTATTCTACGTAGAACTCGCCACCGACAAGGACTCAAAGCATGGAGCATCTCTGTTGAGTTTTGACTCAACACCGGAAAGGTAACTTTGACCTAGTTATTTCTTTACTTCTTGATTCAACATTCATGGCCCGATCCCAATCTCTTTGGGTTGTTCTTGATTTTTATTACTTCTGCTGCGTGCACAAGTGTTGTGTCATCCTCATAGAGAAACCCAACAGTGGTATCAGAGGGAGGTTTTGGCCATGATTGTTGTTTTGGAAGTTAGGTTATTCCAGTACGTGTAAACCTAGGGATTTAGAAGTGTTCTAAATGTCTAGATTTAATCCTGGAACATCAATTGTTGATGGTTTTTCCAAGGGAAATCGGTGGGCCCATAACCCACGGGTTAGGGACTCTGCCCCTTGGAACCCCGCTAGGAACGTCTGGGATTTCGTGGTAATTTCTAATTGTTAGAAATTGTTGTCTCCTTAGCAGTAACCATCCCTCGAGTGGTTAATGAACCCGTGTATTGTTTTGGATTTTGAATCCAACAATGAGAGACGAGCTTGTCTACTGCTTTAAGTCGAGTTGCCTTTGCCTTTGTCCAATGCATGTAAATCTGAAGATTTGGAAGAGTCAGGATGTTCAGATTTAGCCCTTTCTTCTATCAAATGTTGATAGTACCATGTTGTGCACATAAGGGATGCATGTGGATTTTGAAAAATGTTTTTCTGTGGATGTGCACATTGATCAAATGTTGATCATGGTTAATTGTTAACCTATTATCAAAAATCCCTTCATCAAATATTAAGTGTTCGAATGCCTTCCGATGGATGACACTCTTCCTGCCTCGATCGATGAAGTGTGGGCTTGCCAAAGCAAGGTGCATTTATCTATCTTGGTAAGGGTGCGAGCGGATAATTGTGATATCCCACTGTCGACATCGGGTATAACTTAACTAGGTGACCTCAAAGGTTGAGTGCCTAGAGGCATAGGGTTGGCATGCACCATATGATGGATGCGAATAAGGAGTTATTCACCAACCATACAAGAATTGTATGAGGATGCAATTGGCAAGCGTTGCCTACCTAAATAATCACATCGTGAGAGAAAAGCCAAAGCTGACTCATTGTGTTGGTGAAATACGGATCTTGTCCACTAAGAGAGTAGCTCGCATGAACTCTCTGAATTGATAGTGAGGGCCATCATTTAGAATAAAATAGTGGGAGTTTTAATTGAAGTACAAATTAAAAAATAAATTGTATTTTGAAATTTTGGTGCTGATATTATTCTGCATGAATTCTTGTAGAATTCCATGACAAGTGGTTCACACTCCACTCTGTCTCTGAGAGCCATCCTTGAGAAGGATAAGCTCAGTGGGACCAACTACATGGACTGGTATAGGAACTTGAGAATTGTTCTCAGGCAAGAGCGAAAGCTCTATGTCTTGGAAGAAGAAGACCCCGAGGTGCCGACCGGGAACTCTTCCCGTGCTAATAAGGATACTTATAAGAAGTATACTGATGACGCCTTAAATGTTGAATGCCTTATGCTTGCCACCATGAACTCTGAGCTTCAGAAGCAACATGAGAACATGGGGTGCAAGGAGATTGACGAGCATCTCAAGAAAATGTTTCAAGGGCAGGCTCGTCAAGAAAGGTTCGATGTCACAAAAGCATTATTTCAGTGCAAGATGGGAGTTCGAGACTCAGTAGGGACTCACGTACTCAAGATGATTGGGTATATTGAGAACCTTGAAAGGATGGGTTTTCCTCTAGGTCAAGAGTTGGCCACAGATCTGATCCTGCAATCGTTGCCGCACAGTTATGAGCAGTTTGTCTTGAACTACAACATGAATGAAATAGACTAGACAATGCCCGAGCTCCTAGGCATGTTAAGAACTGCCGAGATAAACATGAAGAAGGCCAAGCCTGCCAGCCCTATACTGATGGTGCATAAGGGCAAGGGCAAGGCCAAAGGCTCTATGAAGACGAAGGTGGGACCTAAGTCACATCTTGAGCCCAAGTCTTCTGCACTGAAGAAAAAGAAGAGCACGGTGAAGGAAGGGAAATGTCACCACTGTGGCAAGGCTGGTCATTGGAGGAGGAACTGTCCTTCTTACATTGAGGGTCTGCAAAAACTGAAGGGAGGTATGACTTTCGCTTCAAATATTTACGTTATAGAGATAAACCTTTCTGCTCCTTCATCTTGGGTATTGGATACCGGATGTGGTTCACACATTTGTACAAATGTGCAGGAACTGGAAAGGAGAAGATTGCTGAGTAAAGGGGAGGTGGACCTGCATGTCGGCAATGGAGCAAGAGTTGCTGCTGTAGCCATAGGGGTTTACCGTCTTTCTTTGCCTAGTGGGCTTGTAATAGAATTAGATAATTGTTATTTTGTTCCGTCCATAACTAGAAACATTATATCTATTTCATGCTTGGACATGATTGGATTTTCTTTTATAATTAAGAACAATTGTTGTTCTATATTTAAGAATGATGTTTGTTATGCTGTAGCCCAATTGTTTAATGGTCTTTATGTTTTGAACTTGGATCATCTGATCTATAATGTAGAAAATAATAAAAGATTAAGAACAAATGACTCGAACCCTACATATCTCTGGCATTGTCGTTTGGGCCACATAAACGAGAAGCGCATATCCAAGCTCCATAAAGATGGACTTTTGGACTCATTTGATTATGAATCATTTGAGCGATGCGAATCTTGTTTGTTTGGTAAGATGACTAAAACCCCTTTCACTTGTTATACTGAGATGGCTAAAGATCTCTTGGGTGTTGTACATTATGATGTATGCGGACCCATGAGCTCCATGGCTAGAGGTGGGTATTTATACTTCGTTACATTTACTGATGATTTCAGTAGATACGGATATGTGTATCTTATGAAGTGCAAATTTGAGACCTTTGAAAAGTTTAAAGAGTTCAAAAATGAAGTAGAAGACCAGTTGGGTAAAAGTGTTAAAGCACTCCGATCTGATCGAGGTAGCGAATACCTGAGTCATGAGTTCTGTGATCATCTGAAAGAGTGTGGTATTGTATCACAGCTCACTCCACCTAGAACACCACAACATAATGGTGTGTCTGAGAGGAGAAATTGACTCTGCTAGACATGGTATGTTCGATGATGAGTCATGCAGACTTGCCTGTTTCCTTTTGGGGTTTTGCTTTAGAGACTGCTACAATGACACTGAATCGTGCTCCAACGAAAACGGTTCTGAAGACACCATATGAGATATGGACTGGGAAGTGTCCTAGTATGTCGTTCATTAAAATTTGGGGCTGTGAGGCATACATGCGACGTCAAATGCCTGACAAGCTGGAACCCAAATCGGATAAATGTTATCTGGTGGGATATCCTAAGGAAACGAAAGGGAATTACTTTTACCTACCATCCGAGGGCAAAGTGTTTGTCGCAAGGACTGGCGTCTTCTTGGAGAGAGAATTCTTATCAAGAAAGACTGAAAAGGTAGAACTTGAAGAAGTTCAAGAACCACAAGTAGTGAATGAACCGGAATTGGATTCTGAGATAGGACTACAAGATGTTGTAGCTAGAGAACCTGCTCAAGAAACACAAGTCCTACGTAGATCTGGTAGACCTAGATTTGAGCCTGAGAGATATGAATTTCTCATGTCTCAAATAGGTAATGTGTTGCTTATGGATCATGATGATGAACCAGCAACCTACCAAGAGGATATGAATCGACCGGACTGTTGGTACCCCAGTTTGATTTGAGTTTAGTCTTGTCTTTTTAGTCCCTTGACCCAAGAAATATCTATGGTCAATGGTTAGTAGTCTAGCTGTAGAGTCCTCACTTTTCCAGATTGAGAATTTGGTTAAGTAGTTTGTTCGTTCGACTATCGTCGAACGCCGCTCGACTATCGTCGACTAACTGTTCGACGATCGTCTATCAGTTGTTCGACTTTCAGTCTGCGTGGATAGTTCGACTATCGGTTGATAGTTCGACTATCTGTGTGCTTTGATAGTTCGACTATCTGCTTGGATAGGTCGACTATCTGATAGCTCGACTATCTGTTGATAGTTCGACTATTTGTTCTGCGTTGATAGTTCGACTATCTGTTGATAGATCGACTATCTGTTTGTCTTTGATAGTTCGACTATCTGTTGATAGGTCGACTATCTGATAGCTCGACTGTCTGTTGATAGGTCGACTATCTGTTCTCGCTTGGTAGTTCGACTATCTGCTTTGATAGTTCGACTATCTGATAGTTCGACTATCTGTTGATAGATCGACTATCTGTTTGTTTTTGATAGTTCGACTATCTGTTGATAGTTCGACTATCTGATAGTTCGACTATCTGTTGATAGCTCGACTATCTGTTTTGCCCTGATAGTTCGACTATCTGTTGATAGGTCGACTATCTGATAGTTCGACTATCTTCTGGTAGTTCGACTATCTGCTGTGATAGTTCGACTATCTCTTTGATAGTTCGACTATCTGGATCGTTCGACTATCTGTCCGATAGTTCGACGATCTCCGTGCGTCGGTCGACGATCTCCGAAGGTCGTTCGACGCTTTCTGTCTGCCTTTATATTTTGTATTTATTTATTATATTTAATTAATTAATACATTATTTGGCATATCTTTTCAGTTGATTTATGATAATATTTCCAGGCATATCTGCTATATTCTTTTTGCCTGAGTAAAATCTCTTTAGATAAAGTTGTTTGTCTTATTAGCTGACTTTGTATTTTACTTTATCTGCTGACAGTCCTTTATAGCCGTTAGACTGAAAAGTCTTCCTTTTGCTATAAAGAGTATTTCTCTGATGTGACTTTATTTAGTCCTTCTGTTATTTGATTTGATCCTGCAGCTTCTTAGAAAGAGGTTCATTCCTTTTATAGGATGTCTTGCTGCAGAGTTTGTTTTGCTGTATGTTATTTGCAGCCCAGGTCTCAAGTTTCAGAAGAAGACAAGTAATTCAAATTGAAGAGATCCGTTGCTTGTTGCTGTTATATAAAGGACCCTTTGAAGAAGGATTCAAGCTAGCTAATAACTAACCAGTTGTTCACTTAAGCATTCAAGCCTTCATCAAGATCAAGTCTTCTGCTCTCAGCAATACTCATCTAACTGAGAAGTGTTAAGATCTTCTACTCTTCTTCAACCTGAGTTCTCCTGCTTTCAGGAAGTTCAAACTCAGAGTTCTTTTGAAGAAGAAGAAGAAGATAGCTGCTTAAAGATCTTTAATTTTATTATTTATTATCTTCTTGTAGTTTTTCCTTCAGAGCTTTCTGAAGAGTTTTCTGCACTGAAGCAAGACTTCACCTGGACATCTTTGAGCCAGGGGGAGCCTTGATTCTTTAGAGCTTTCTAGCTCAGTGTAAGTTTTTGTGCTTCTCTAATCTATTGTAAAATAGAGAAGACATCTTAACCTTCTTCCCCCTCCTGTACAGGGTTATTACTCCCTTCAAAAGTATCCCTTGGTGGCAGGGCACCTGATCAAAAACCTGTGCTTGGTTTTTTTAGACACCTGATCAAAAGTCTAAAGGGTTTCTGGATCTACCTGAAGCAGATCCTGTTGGTGGCAGGGCACCTGATCAAAAACCTGAGTGGATTCCTACCTTATTGGTAGAAGAGTGGACGTACCCAAGTTGTTTGGGGAACCACTATAAATTCCTTGTGTCGTCTGGATTGCCTTGTTTATTTCCTGCACTGTGGCTGTGAATAGATATAACTAGGTTGCTAGTTGCTGATTAGGATTTTCAAGCCTTAACTGTAATTACAGTTAGCTTGAGTTTGTGCACAACACTTGTGTTAGGCTTTAGGGTTAATTCTATATCTATAATCTTTTAATTCCGCAATTCACTCCAAGGGAGTTGGGTAGACCTTCAAGTTTTGTCTAGTGCAAAATTTGATAACTCTATTCACCCCCCCTCTAGAGTAGTATCTATCCCTTCACTTTCAATTGGTATCAGAGGGAGGTTGACTGACTGAATAGGCTAACACCTAAGTCACAAGATCCTGATAGATACCAAAGCTTATAGATATTCACTATCATGGCCCAGTCCAAGGATTATTCCAGCACCAGACCTCCAGCATGCAACTTAGCTATGTTTGGCATCTGGAAGGCAAGGATAAAATTATATATGAATTCTATTGATGAAAGCATCTTTGCTTCTATTTTGTCAGGTCCCCCAAGAGCACCTGCTGCTGCTGCTGCCTCATCATCTGATATGAGTGCAGTGCCTCCTCCAGATTATAACGATGAGTACAAGAAGGCCAAAATAGCAGATGCCAAGGCAATGAACATACTGGCTCAGACAATGTCAGATGAGGTATTCCAGAAGGTAGCTGACTGCTCTTCAGCAAAAGCTATGTGGGATACACTAAACCAGATTGTGGCTGGTTCAGCTGATGAAAGGAAGGACAGAAGGTCCAACCTGATCTCACAGTATGAGAACTTCAAGAAAACTGATGCTGAATCAGTTGAAGCCATGTACACCAGGCTCAGCTCAATCATCAATGAGCTGAGGACCCTTGACAAGGACATATCATTGACAGAGGTCAATGATAAGATTCTTATGTGCTTCCCTAGCACATGGGATCTAAGGATCTGGCCCATCAAGGAAGCCAGAAGTACAAATGAGATCTCCACTGAAGCTCTTCTTGGCAAGCTCAAGTCTTTTGAGCAAGTGCTGAAGACAAGGGAAGCAGAAGCAGAAGCAAAGACCCCTACTCCAACAAGAAAAGAGCAATCTCTAGCTCTTAAGGCTGCTGATGCTTCTGAAGGCAGCCAATCAAATGAGGAACTAATGACATTGTTTGCCAAGAGGTTTCTCAAGATGGGGAGAAAGGAGTTCAGAAAGAAGTCTTCACGCTATGAAGACAAACCAAGGTATGATCGTTCACCTGCTAAAGAAATTATTTGTTATGGTTGCAGGAAGCCTGGACACATCTTACCAGAGTGTCCAGAGGAGAAGAACAAAGACAAGAGAAAAGAAAAGGAACAACACAGGAAGCACTCCAAGCCATCCTCCTACAAAAACAAGAAGAAGGAGAGAGGTTTCATTGCTGAAACCTGGAGTGATTCTGATGAAGAATCCTCCTCATCAAGCTCCAGTGAGGATGAGGAAGAGAAGAAGGCAAAAGAAGTTTGCCTGATGGCAATAGATGCCTGCAGCAACCACTCAGCTGCAGAGAGTTCAGTTTCTGATGAAGAGATGCCTACAGAAGATGAGGTACTCTCTTCTTATGATTTTACCTCAGCTGAATTTAAATTAGAATTTAAATCTTTATGCTTAGATTTGATTAGCTCAGAAAAGGAGATAAAAGAACTTAGAAATAAGTTAGCTGACTCAGAAGTAATTACTACAGAAAATATTAGGTTAAAGGAAGATCTCACTACTTGTAGTGAAGAAATTAAATTTCTTAAAATGGAGTTAGCTAAGTCTAAGAGGTTAGAAGAATCACTTAATGGTAGAAGCCTTAAGTTGTTAGAAATTACCAGCATGACTAACACTAGGTCAGGTAATGACAAACTAGGCTTAGGAGCTTCTCCCAGTGAACCCCCAGTTCTACTTAAAAATAATCTTTCAACTCCAGTAAACTTCATTTCAGCTAGTGGAATGAAGAACACTGAGCAAGTAAACCTAGTTAATAAAACTTTAAATAAAGCTAAGAGAGAAAAGAGTAAGAAATTTTTTAAAGAAATGCAAAGAGCGTCGAACGCCGCTCGACGATCGGAAGCTCAATGGTCGAACGAAGCTCGACGATCTGAGCGCCCATCGACGAACGTCGATCGACGTTTTCAATATGATTTTCAAAATCATCATTAGTACCATAGAAACCTAAATGAAAATAGAAACCCTAGGTTGGTTGACCCATCATCTGCATGGAGAATCCCACCTAGGAGATCTCACCCGCTAGGTTATCACCCTCAGCCTGCATTTTCATATATTTCCAGTTTTTCTTATGTGAAAAACAAGGGACCCAAGGTTACCTGGGTCCACACTGTCTAAATAAATGTCTTGTAGGTGAAGGCCTATCCAATCACTCAAAATAAGTGGTATTTGGATAGTGGATGCTCTAAGCATATGACAAAAAATAAAGATCTTCTGTCAAAGTTCAAAGCTAAGCTCGGCCCAAAGGTTATCTTTGGAGACTCCAGCTGTGGTCAGACAGAAGGCTATGGCAAGATCACAATTGGAGCAGTTACTTTCAAGAGAGTTGCATATGTCAATGGACTGAAGCATAATTTGATTTCAGTCAGCCAGCTATGTGATGCTGGCTACCAGGTTTCATTTTCTAACTCTTCTTGCAATATTACTTTAAATAATAATGTTGTTTTAGTAGGTATTAGAATAGGTAATATTTATTTAGTAGATTTCAATTCATCTCATTCTGAAATCTGCCTGTTTAATGAAGTAACAATTAATAATAATTCTTTGTGGCATAAGAGGCTTAGTCATGTTAACCTTAAAAATATATCTAGGTTATCTAAACACAAGCTTGTTAGAGGCTTACCTTCTTGCCCCTACAAGAAGGAGAGCCTATGCAAGGCTTGTCAGCTAGGCAAGCAAACCAAAAACTCTTTTAAATCTGTAAATAAGAGTGATTCTCCTAGAATCCTGTATCTATTACACTTGGACCTTTTTGGCCCCTACAAGAAGGAGAGCCTATGCAAGGCTTGTAGTTTTTCCTTCAGAGCTTTCTGAAGAGTTTTCTGCACTGAAGCAAGACTTCACCTGGACATCTTTGAGCCAGGGGGAGCCTTGATTCTTTAGAGCTTTCTAGCTCAGTGCAAGTTTTTGTGCTTCTCTAATCTATTGTAAAATTAGAGAAGACATCTTAACCTTCTTCCCCCTCCTGTACAGGGTTATTACTCCCTTCAAAAGTATCCCTTGGTGGTAGGGCACCTGATCAAAAACCTGTACTTGATTTTTTTAGACACCTGATCAAAAGTCTAAAGGGTTTCTGGATCTACCTGAAGCAGATCCTATTGGTGGCAGGGCACCTGATCAAAAACCTGAGTGGATTCCTACCTTGTTGGTAGAAGAGTGGACGTACCCAAGTTGTTTGGGGAACCACTATAAATTCCTTGTGTCGTCTGGATTGCCTTGTTTATTTCCTGCACTGTGGCTGTGAATAGATATAACTAGGTTGCTAGTTGCTGATTAGGATTTCCAAGCCTTAACTATAATTACAGTTAGCTTGAGTTTGTGCACAACACTTGTGTTAGGCTTTAGGGTTAATTCTATATCTATAATCTTTTAATTCCGCAATTCACTCCAAGGGAGTTGGGTAGACCTTCAAGTTTTGTCTAGTGCAAAATTTGATAACTCTATTCACCCCCCCTCTAGAGTAGTATCTATCCCTTCACTTTCACGGACTCCAACAAATGGCTTGAGGCTATGAAATCCGAAATGGACTCCATGTATGTAAACCAAGTTTGGAACTTGGTGGAACCACCTGAAGGGGTACGACCCATAGGGTGCAAATGGGTCTTCAAGAAGAAGACTGACATGGATGGGAATGTACAGACATTCAAAGGGCGACTGGTGGCTAAGGGTTTCAAGCAAATTCATTGTATTGACTATGATAAGACCTTTTCCCCTGTTGCCATGGTAAAGTCCATAAGGATATTGCTTGCTATTGCTGCGTATTATGACTACGAGATCTGGCAGATGGATGTCAAAACGGCATTCCTTAATGGAAACCTCCTTGAGGAAGTGTACATGACACAACCCGAGAGTTTTGTATCCACAAATGAAGCCACTAAAATATGCAAGCTGAATAGGTCCATCTATGGATTGAAGCAGGTCTCTCGAAGTTGGAATCTTCGTTTTGATGAGAAAATCAAAGATTTTGGTTTCATCAAGAATAAAGATGAGCCTTGTGTTTACAAGCGAATCAGTGGGAGCATTATTGTCTTCCTGATATTGTATGTAGATGACATACTATTGATTGGGAATGACATTCCTACCCTGAAAGTTGTTAAGAACAACCTAAGGAACTGCTTTTCTATGAAGGACTTGGGTGAAGCGACTTACATACTCGGTATTAAGATCTATAGAGATAGATCAAAGAAGTTGTTGGGTTTGACCCAGAGTACATACATTGAGAAGGTGTTGAAGCGGTTCAACATGCTTGGGTCCAAGAAAGGATTTTTACCCATGTCTCATGGTGTGAATCTCTCTAAGGACCAGTGTCCAAAATCTTGTGAAGATAAGGACCGCATGAAGTTGATTCCATATGCTTCGGCAATTGGATCAATCATGTATGCAATGTTATGTACTCAACCCGATGTCTCCTTTGCTTTGAGCATGAATAGAAGGTATCAGTCAGACCCCGGTGAGTGTCACTGGATTGCAGTCAAGAATATCCTGAAGTACTTGAGAAGGACAAATGATGTGTTCTTGGTGTATGGTGGAGAGGAAGAGCTCGTTGTAAGTGGTTACACGGATGGTAGCTTCCAAACTGATAGGGACGATTCAAAGTCTTAGTCAGGGTTTGTGTTTTGCCTTAATGGAGGAGCTGTGAGCTGGAAGAGTTCCAAGCAAGAGACAGTTGCTGATTCTACAACAGAAGCCGAGTATATCGCTGCAGCTAACGCAGCGAAGGAGGCTGTATGGATTAGAAAATTCATCGGCGAGCTTGATGTAGTTCCTAGCATTATTGGTCCCGTAGTTCTCTACTGTGATAACAATGGTGCAATTGCACAATCTAAGGAACCTAGATCCCATCAGTGCTCCAAGCACATACTTCGGCGGTTCAATCTTATTCGTGAGATTGTCGAATGAGGAGATGTGAACATCTGCAGAGTGCCGACTGAGGAGAATATTGCAGATCCACTGACAAAGCCTCTCGCGTAGAGAAAGCATGATGGTCATACTAGATCAATGGGTATACGATACCTAAATGATCAGCTCTAGTGAGAGTCTTGTGGGTTGCGTGTAAACATATATTCTGTTGGCTATTTGTTATTTATTCATATGATGAATTGTGCACCTAGATTTTTCTTTTACAATTAATGACAAGTTCTTTTATTATGGTTTCTCTATGCGATAGTTAAATGTTAACATAATAAATACCCTTAGAATGTTCGCTTCCATAGGGCATCAAGTACGTGACTTGAATGTGAGAGCCTATGATTTATTTAAAGCTTCATTCTTAAAAGATCCCTGGTCGTTGTATCATCATAGAAGCTAAGGGTGATGATGATACATTTAGACTAGCATGTGCGCTGACTGATGACCAGTTCTCACAGGTCATGATATTGTGATATCAAGTCATCACGTGGGTACTTGTTAGTGAACAAGTTGTACTGGATAGACCCAACCTGAGACTACTTTGTGGATTGTTATCTAAACGTGTCACGAGTAGGTCTCAATTGACAATGGTGTTGTGGTCCTTTGACCTGAAGTCACAGCATTCATCAAGTGAGGAAGAGCGTGCTTTGATGCCATCTAAAGTCTTCCTTGAGAAAGGTTGATGATAAGGGTGGTTGTTGGGCACGTTACGAATCATTTGGGTGTTTGTGTGTGAGCAGATATGGGATTTGTCCTCCTATATGACAAGAGTTGCATCCATGGGCCCCTTGATGGAACTGGACTGAGAAATGCATGGCCATGCTTGGTTGAGTCAATATGTGATATTGGACTCACCATTCTCTGGAAGTCCGTTCTAGATTAAGAAACTTGGATTGAGCTATTACGAGGGTGACACGGTCCATGCCTCTAGTTCTTTCCGGATGTAAGGGACAAAGGGATAAAGACAATGCTGGGACATTGTTCATAAAGGCTTATGAGTTATGAACTCTTATTGCTTGGGTAGCAATGATGCATTGCTAGATGCCGCTCATTGTTTGTGTGGTTTTTTGTTTGATACTTTCAAGATCAAGTGGGAGACTGTTGGAGCTACTATGGTGATCTAGAAGTGGTCAAACATGTAATCTCACTGCCAACGCGATATGAGCCTTCAGGGTCGCACATAAGAGCATGTGGAGAAGTTGGAAGATTGACTGTGTTGGTAAGGGTTACCAATCACCACACAGAATGGGGTCGGGCAAACGTTGCCAAAGGAGTTTCGTCGAGAGTCGTCGAGTATGACTCGCCGACTAAGGAAAAGTTGTCGAGAGTCGTCGGGAGTCATCGAGTATGACTTGCCGACTAAGGTAAAGTCGTCGAGAGTCGTCGAGAGTGGTCGAGTATGACTCGCCGACTAAGGCAAATTCGTCGAGAGTCAAACTGTTGGATTCTCGACGAATATGTCTGCTGATTCTCACCGATTCTGTCTACTGATTCTCGCCGATTCTGTTTTCTGATTCTCGCCGACTGATTCTCGTCGAACCTTTTCTGATTCTCGGCGAATGATTCTGAAACCCTATTTTGGGGGGTCTGCAGATAGCGATACTCTCAGGTTTGTTTATGCCTTTGGTATAAATTGAGACTTAGGGTTTTGGGAAAGGTATCAGGCTTTTTCTCCTGTGCCCGAATCGAACCCGACAGAAGAGTTCCGCCGCTCGTTCGCTCCGCCAATTCCCGAACCCCGCTGGACGGAAGTGTTCCGCCGCCTCGTTCGCTCCGCCGACCTCCTCCTCTCTGGCGACAGTCGCCGGTATTTCTATTCCTAGCACTGACCTAGCAGTCCGTGGGAGTGCAAGGTGCGGTTGATCTCCTTCCTGACCCTTCGTGCGATGAAGCACGGTGTTCTCCTACTCGTATGGATTTCTGCAGAGACGTAGACGTTATTCTACGTAGAACTCGTCACCGACAAGGACTCAAAGCTTGGAGCATCTCTGTTGAGTTTTGACTCAACACCGGAAAGGTAACTCTGACCTAGTTATTTCTTTACTTCTTGATTCAACTTTCATGGCCCGATCCCAATCTCTTTGGGTTGTTCTTGATTTTTATTACTTCCGCTGCGTGCACAAGTGTTGTGCCATCCTCATAGAGAAACCCAACAGCCTACTCATATTCAAGCTATGCAGATGATAAAGGCTACCACAAATCTACATCTGGTTTTTGCACATTTGTTGGAGGAAATCTTGTGAGCTGGAAGAGAAAGAAACAGTTTGTTATCTCCAGATCCAGTGCAGAAGCCAAATATCGGAGTATGGAGTCAACCACCTGTGAGTTAAAATGGTTGTGTGCTCTCATGCTTGACTTAGGAGAGGTCTATGACTATCTTCTTCCTATGTTTTGTGACAACAAGGCCGTCATATACATATCCAGAAATCCGGTCATACATGAGAGAACAAAACATATAGAAGTCGATTGCCATTTCATTTGGGAAGAGGTCTTGAAAAAACAGATTTATACTCTATTCGTCACCTTCGACAAAGTGTTGGCGGATTTCTTCACCAAGCCGATTTCTACTTCCTTCTTCCACATTTTTGACAAGCTGGGCATGATTGATATCTATGCTCTAGCTTGAGGGGGAGTGTTGAAGTAGGAGACCGAGCGGTCTGGCGGTCTATGCTTGGCGGGTTGATGACCGCGCGGTCTGGCGATCTCTCTCTAGCGGTTTGATATCTAGACTGTTGTTGTTTGTTGTCCGAGCGGTCTAGAGGTCTCCTACCGCAGCTTGTTCTCCTCCTTCTGGTGTTGTCGAGCAGTTAGCCCCTTTGTCTAACTGTGCGGTCTGATCGGTCTGTTTATGTCTAGCCGCTCAGCTCTGTAAATTTTTTAGTCCCACATTATTTATTTGTACTTTCTCCACTCTCCTCCATTCTATAAAAGGGAGGTCATACCTTTGTAAATCTTGTCTTTTTGGATAATAAAACTTTCAATTATTCAAGTTCTGGCTTGTTTTTAGTCGCCTGTTCGCTACTTTTACAAGCGTGTAGAGGAGCTGTTGGTAGGAATGATGTGCCCGGCAGTAGCTGCAGTGTCACTAGTTGTGACTTTGTTAGAAGGATATGCTAGAGACTAGTGTAGAGCGGCCAACTGCTCGACGTTCAAGGGACTACCGTTGAGCACGATCCTGTGGGCAGAGTTCTTAGAGGCTTTTTTGGAATATTTCATCTCAGACGTCGACCGAGCTACGCTGCAAGAGAGGTTCTTGCATATCCGTCAGGGTGACCGTACAGTTCAAGACTATAGGAGAGAGTTCATCCACTTGGCACGATTTGCTGGGAACTTAGTAGCCACAGACAGAGATAGAGCTACTAGCTTCTACCGAGGCTTACGAGATGAACTGAGATAGGACTTGAATATGATCTCTAGTTCCACCTTCCACACCATAGCGACTCATGCCATGAAGTTAGAGTTAGATCAGAGGATGGTGGACCAGTAGCGCTGAGGATAGGTTGAGGTCCCCAGAGGTCAGGGACAAGATAGAGGAGTTGATCCCCACTAACAGGAGAGAGACCGTAGAAGAGACAGCACAGGCAGCCATATAGATACCCACAAGCACCACCAGCACCCCTAGCACCGCGACAGGAGCCCAAGCCAGCTCCAGTACCACAGCTAGCGCCGATAGCTCGACGAGATGTTCTTTTTACAGGGAACTGCTTCCTGTGCCAGTAGCCAGGACACATGAAAGCCTTCTGCCCACATGCAGCAGGAAGGCCAGGATTAGGAGCAGTTCAGGAAGGACAGGCGGCACGAGGACAGGGCAATAGAGGCCACCGAGGTAGAGCTGGTAGGAGAGGTCAGCAGGGCCGAGCAACACCCTTGGAGGCTTACGCCTTAGACCTCCAACATAGACCAGCCCCCGATGTAGTGATAGGTATATAGCTTAGGCACTAGAGATAAGCCAATATTACTACCTATGTATTATCCTTTGAGCATGTATATATCTATATCGGGTATATGTTTTGTTAAATGATATCTATATAAACTTCTTACTTCTTCAGAACTACTTTTGGTAGAAGGACACCCCACCAAAACTCTCTTCGACACTGTACCAACACACTCCTTTGTATCTCAGGACTTTATTGCATCTAAGGAAAATGTTGTCTGCTCGTCTAGACTATCTATATGGATTCGTCTACCAGACGAGTCAGATATGACGTCTACGGAGAAATGCTCATTCCAAGTCGTGATAAGGGGCATGGAATTCGAGATTTACGCGACGATCCTAGCAATAACCGAATTCGACCTCATACTGGGAATGGATTGGTTGGCCGAACATAAGGCCCAAATAAACTGTTCGACCTGAGAGGTCAAGCTTCAGAACCCAGACAGACATGTCATTACGCTGGCAGGTATACCCTCTGTCTCTCGTATCATTTTTACCTCCGCTCAGACTATAAGGTCAGTTCGATAGAATGACAAAGTATTTCTTATCTACTTAGAAATGGAGAATAAGGTTCAAGTACTAATCGAGGTGCCGATGGTATGTGATTTTCCATGTGTTTCCAGAGTCCCTCCCAGGTTTTCCCCCACAGCGAGAAATCGACTTCCAGAACGTGCTTGTGACTGGAGCTCGACCAGTGTCCCGAGCACCTTATTGAATGGCCCCTAAGGATTTGGACGAGTTAAAGATCCATCTTCAGGAATTGATAGATGCTGAATTTATCCGCCCAAGTTCCTCACTCTAGGGTGCCCCTATACTATTTGTAAAGAATAAGGACAGGACACTGCACTTATGCATAGATTACAGGAAGCAAAACAAGCTTACCATACGGAATACGTATTCGCTTCCAAGTTTTGACGAGTTATTCGATCAACTCCAAGGAGCATGAGTATTCTCTAAAATGGACCTAAGATCCGGCTATTATCAGCTTCGAATCCGGGAGGAAGACATCCCCAAAACTGCCTTTAGCTCTCACTACGGGCTATACGAGTTTATAGTAATGACTTTCGATCTCACCAACGCCCCTCCACCTTTATGGCTCTAATGAATAAGTTGTTCGAGCCCTTTCTAGATCTTTTCGTGATTGTCTTCATCGATGCCATCTTGATCTACTCAAAAACCAAGGCCGATCATTCTAAACATCTGTGGTTGGTATTACTTAAACTTCGGGAGCACTCTTTCTTCACCAAGTTCAGCAATTGTGAATTCTAGTTGGAAGAAGTCAGATTCTTGGGCCATACCATCAACAAGAATGGAGTGGCAGTGGACCAAGCCAAAATCCAAGCAGTTCAGAACTGGCCGCCGCTTAAAACGACAACAGATGTTCGAAGTTTTCTCGGTCTTGCGGGTTATTACTGGAAGTTCGTGGAAGGGTTCTCTAAGATTGTGTTACCCCTCACCGCCCTCACAAGAAAGGATATTACGTTCCGATGGATGACAAAATAAGAGGCTACGTTCGTCGAATCGAAGATACAACTATCTTCTGCCCCGATCCTTACAATCCCCTCAAGGACTGAAGGATTCCAGATTTATACATATACATCCCTGAAAAGATTAGGAGCTATCCTAATGCAGCATGGCAAGGTGATAGCTTACGCATCACGTTAACTAAAGCCACACGAGCTAAACTACGTAACCCACGATCTTTAGTTGGGTGCCGTCATTTTTTTCCTTAAGATATGGAGACACTATCTGTACGGAGTAAGGTGTGAGATCTTCTCCGACCATAAAAGTTTTAATACATCTTTACCCAGAAAGAGTTGAACCTCATACAGCGCCGGTGGTTAGAATTTCTATGTGACTATGATTTTGCTCTCCAGTACCACACCGGGAAGGCTAATAGGGTTGCCGACGCATTGAGCTGCCAGCCCTCGATAGCTGGGAGCTGGATGGAACAGATTCCAAGAGAATGGTCCCAGTCTTTGTTAAATTTGGAAATTACCCTGGTTGCTCGTAGATATCAAGAAGAATACCAATCCCAACTTTATTGGATGGAAATCCAGTGCGATGTTCGAGATTGAATACGAGAAGCCCAAAAAATCGACCCGGAAGTGGCTCCAATCATCCAATCACTACAAGATGAGGCGCAGGAGGAGTTTAATCTGCACGATGGGATCTTGCAGTTCAGACACTGTATATTTATTCCCTCTACTGGAGGAATCCGAGATGAAATCCTTCAAGAAGCGCGCCAATCAAGGTATTCTATTCATCTTGGCATAGTTAAGATGTATATTTACCTACACAGGACCATTTATTGGCCCAGAATGAAAAGAGACATCACCAACTTCGTAGCTCAGTGTTAGACTTGACAAAGGGTTAAGGTTGAATGCCGCAACCCGGGAGGTCTGCTGCAGCCCCTGCAGATACCAGAATGGAAATTTGAGGATATTTCTATGGATTTCGTTCACGGCTTACCCCAATCCTGTACCGAAAGTGTCTCCATATGGGTCGTCGTAGATCGGCTTACCAAAGTGGAATGGTTCATTCCAAACCTGCAGGGCGGCGAGGTGGACATCCTGGCCAGGTTATTCATAGAACAAATAGTCCGTTTTCACGGAGTTTTGAAGTCCATTATATCGGACCATGATGGACGTTTCATATCCAAGGAGTAGATGCGGGTGCAGACATACTTAGGGACAAAGTTGGCCTTCAGTACTGCCTTCCACCCGCAGACAGATGGACAGACGGAAAGGACAAACCAGCCAATGGAGGATCTACTCTGACTTTGCATAGTAGAGCACAACTAGCCTTGGGAATAGTTGCTACCTTTAGTCGAGTTTTCTTATTACAACAGCTATCAGGCCAGCATCAAGATGACCCCATATGAGGCATTGTATGAGAGACATTGTCGAACTCCGTTGACTTGAGCTCAAGATGAGGACCCAGAAGCCATGGGAGTTGCTTATATCGATGATACTATGACAGTGATATGGCTAATCTAGGAGCGAATGCGGGAAACATAGAGTCGACAAGCCAAATATTATGATAAATGGCACAGACCGCTAGAGTTTAGCGTGTGAGAAATGGTGTTCTTAAAAATCAAGCCCATGCATGGTGTCTCCCAGTTAAGGAAACAAAAAAAGCTAGATCTCCATTTCTTGGGCACCTATCAAGTGATAGAGCGTGTTGACCACATTGCCTATTGATTAGCCATGCTCCCAGAATTGAGAAATCTTCATGATGTGTTTCATGTCTCATCCTTGAGATGAGTCCTCCGACAACCAGAAGAACATTTACCTACACCACCAATACAACTACAGTCCGATAGATCCGTCTAGCTTGAACCAGTCAGGGTAGTAGATCATAAAGTGAAGAATCTGTGTAATAAGGCCATTTCGATGGTCAAGATATTATGGTCAAATCATGGACGAGATGAGTATACTTGGGAACCTGAAGCGCTCGTCCAAGAAAAATACCTGGAACTCTTTCCCTAGGTATTTTATTTTTTTCCCCCTACTTTAAGCCAATTTTTGGGGACGAAAATCCTTTTATTTTTATTGGATTGTAACATCCCGACTTTTATTGGACCACTAGAACCCTAGTAAGCCCAATAAAAGTAATCTGAACCTCAACCCATGGCCCACACTTGGGTAAGAGGTAACCCTAAGCAGGGTATATAGAGCTAGAAAACTCCAAATTGAGTTTTGTCAGTTCCCATGGCTTCTTATAATCAATACAAGTGCATTGGAACTTGTTTCGTTAAACTCTGAGGTCATATGGTAAGTTGGGCCATTTCTCGTAAAACGTCGCGAAAACGAGATTTTTGAATAATGACCTAAAGAACTCCAATTTGAATTATGTAAGTTCTTATGGCTTCGTATAGTCAATACGAACTCACTGGAACTTGTTGTGTCGCAATTCAAAGTCTAACGATGAATATCAGCAATTTGAGCTTTTTAACGCGCCGCGACGTGCAGATTTTGGATAATTAAGAAACGAACTCTGATTTGACCCCGGTTAGTGGCATTGAACCCGTGTAGTCAATACGAAGTCAACCAAGTTCATCCCGGTCAATTTCAGTGATGGGTGGTAAACCCGTGGTCAAATCAAGAATAATTGTGCACCGAAAAACATGCGCACACAAATTATGACATGACACCTCAACCTTGACCCGACTCCCAATGCCTTAGACCTAATTTGACTTTGACCAATATGGCGGACCCACCTTAGGGTTGAATTTGGTCAAACCCCCCTAAAAGTCCACTTTTTTGGAAATTTACTCATAGAGGAGCCCACCTCCTCTCCATGGCTAATTAGGGCCCTACTCCCCTCACTCATTGGGCTACCAAACCAGAAAAGCTTGATAAGAAATTGATCTAGGGGAAAGCCCACCACCCTCTTTCCCTTCCCCTATTTTTCACTCCCAAGCCCAAGCCCACCAAGCTTTTCTTCCCCCCTTTGGATCGCTGCCACCTAGGAGCTCAAGGATGCTGCCACATGGCCAAGCAAGTGGAGGAGGAGGGGAGGAGCATTTCCCCTCTCGGTTTAGTCCCACACCAGGGAAAGGAAGGGTGGCCACCCTACTCCTTGCCTATATAAGGCCATGACCCCTCAGCTACTCCCATCACCATCTCAGAACGAGCTTACCCCACCTGGCCGGAACCCTAGTTCGCCGGGAAAGCCAACCCGAGCCCTCCACCTCCGCCACCTTAATAGCAGCTCAGGCCAGCACCTCCCAAGCTGCACCACCATAGGTGGAAACTTTTCCCTCCTCCTTCCTAAATGATTTGACATTCTGCATGCGCCACCTGACAGTCGGAGCGCCGCCGGCACAGCCTGAGCCAAGCTCCAGGTCGGGTGGTGGCCGCAAGTGGTGAGCCTTGCCCAGCGCCGGTAGTGGCACTGGGGAAGGGCTACACCACCGGGGATAGCTTTTCCCGACGGTGGAAGGCCGAGGTGCCGCCGAAAACTACCGCTCCAGCAACACCCAAAAACAGAGTAATTCTCTGTTATTTTTCTACAGCGATGGCCGATGGTGCTAGGTCGTCGGACCACCACCGGATAATAGCTCAACCTCGGTGCATCGGCCGGGGGTGGTTTTGTGTCCAGGGCAGTCATCGGAGAGACGGAGTGGCGTGGTGGCTCTGGGAGCAGAGCCGGCCGCCACCCTGCTTTCTGTTTATTAAATTCCGGCGGTGGTCGGCGGTGGCAGGCCGCCAGAACACTTCCCAAGAGGTCGCTGGTCCCTAGAGAGTTTATCGAGGGAAGCACCGACGTCTAGTAACGGTTGGCTGGCGGTTGTAGAAGGCCACCGCCTTCTTCTCGGCAGGATGAAATCGTCGCCGTCCAATCTCGGTGATGAGATGGATGACGGAGATTACCTAATTCCCCCGCCTTCCTCAACTTATGCTCCCCCCACATCGGATCCATGGCTGATCCGTTGTGGGGAAAAACCTTGTTATTTGCCTGTCTAGCGCAATCGTGGTCGTAGGAATGAGCCTGATCTGGCTATGTGTAGACCAGATTTTAAAGAGATTATTGTTTAATTTTTATAAAAACATCTAGGCTCCTAGAGAAAAAGTGTTGAACATAAAAATTGTTCCCCTTGTAGAGAGCTTCCTTCACAAAATTTTGGATAATTTTTGAAGTTAATTTGGTATTTTTAAAAGTCCAAATAGTTTTATTTGGCCAATTTTAAGGCCCAAAATTGCTCAATTTTTTTTTGAAAAAATGTTGAGCAATTTTTAGTCTCTCCTAAGGGTTGTATTAAAATTTGGGAATCTTGGGAGAAAAATTGGAGTTTTTCCAATTTAATTTAAGCCTAGGGTCGCACACAAAATTTAATGCGTCTGATTTTCCCAAAACAAAAATTTGAGCGCGCGACCATCCTTTTGTGTTTAATAATAGGTTCAAATTATTTTACCGATGATAGTGTCTGAGGAGAATGCTAAAGCTCTAAGCATTCCGAGGTTTTGTGGAACTACTGAGCACCTCGTCTTTATCTGTTATAAAGCTCTCGAGTAACTTGCACAAGTTTTGAAAATGAAAATACGAGCAATCATGCTCGATGAATAATAAAGGTGTAACCCTTAAATTCTTCAGGTCTGATTAAGCCACAAAAAGTAAAGGTGCAGCAGAACTATTATAAGACCTAAATAATGGGTGAAACCCAAATTAAACCTACTGAGAACGGAGATGGAACTGAACTAAACCTCTTGAGAACGGAGATGGAACTGAATTAAACCTCCAAAGAATTGAGATTGAACTGAACTAAATCTCCTGAGAACGGAGATGGAACTGAACTAAACCTCCTGTTGGAACACCCTATTACTAATTTGGGTAAGGATCACTATGTTTTTCTTAGGAAACCAGGTTGACCTAGATGTATAGTTGAAAAGGTCAACATTAGAATGTGTCTAGGGCTTAGAACTTAGGTTTGAAGCTACCCCAGGACCATTCCAAGATTTCAGAGATAGAGCCAAGTCTAAGTCTTTTATCGTCGAGCTCAGGTCGACGAAACGTCGAACTCCGTTCGACGCTCTCTGAGCTCAACCTAGCTGAATCGTCGAGCTCCGGTCGACGATCTTCTAGCTCTAGTCGACGATCCTTCTACACTTATTCTCCAGGTCGCTGAGCTCAGTTCGACGATCTTCGAGCTCAGTTCGACATTTTCTGGCTGATGATCATTTCTAGTCTCTGAGCTCAGGTCGACAATCGTAGAGCTCAGATTGACGTTTTTCCTGAGAGATCGACGATCTTAAGGATTCAAATTCAGTCAGACTTTGGAATGTGTTTTAAATTATCTCAGCATTTATGTCAAGAGATCTGCCAGCCGTTTTCATTTACTCTGGAGCAAGTTTCAAGGAATTATTCAGAGAATGTTTTACTGGACTTTCCTCTAGAAGACAAAATCTTTTATGGAAGGCATTTAATGTCTGGTTAACGGCTATCTTGGACATAGAATCTCCAGAGAATTAAAAAATCTTCTTCTCTTCCTTTCTAAAGATACACAGATACACAGACTGATACAGACAAGAAAGAAAAAGAAGAAGTGATTCATAGGATTCTCTGATCAACACAAGAAAACTCAAGTGATCAATCCTGAAGAATTAGCTGAATAATTTTGTGTACTCAAAAAGTGATCACAGCTTCATCCCAAGGACTCCAGACAACTCATCTTTCAGCCTCTGCTGAAACTATCTTATGTTGGAGATCTGAAGCTTCTGAAGACCTATCACCCTGAAGCAAAGCTTTCACTCCTGAACTAGTCAACATCTCAGGGGGAGCTTTGACAATACAAATCCACTAGTGCTTCTCTCTTTGATTGAGACAGAGAAGACACCTTCACTCTCTTTCTTTTTCTTTTCCCTTCACTCTGTAAAAGGGTTTTCAAAACTCCCTTCAAAAGTTCTGAGTCTGGTTCTGAGAGCCTTGTCAAAACTCAGTGGTGGCAAGACACCTTATCAAAAAATCTAGTTTGGTTTTTGAGCACCTTGTCAAAAGCTCATTGGTGCTAGGACACCTGATCAACCCTTCCTGCAAAGGATTCCTACCAAGAGTGGTAGAAGAGTGGATGTACCCAGGTTTTTGGGGAACCACTATAGCTCCTTGTGTTTTCTGGTTTGTTTGTGTGTTCTCTTTGCTGTGTGTTGTGCTCTTCTTGTTTATTGCTCTTTTAATTCTATAGCAAGGCACCTTACACCTATATATAAATTAAATCTTAAAGCTTTGCCAAGTTTAAAATTGTGAATTTACTTTAAATAAACTCTATTCACCCCCCTCTACAGTTGAGATAGATCTTACTCTCACTTTCAATTGGTATCAGAGGGAGGTTGGTTGCTCATACAGGCTAACACCTGAACCAAAAGATCTTTGATAAGATCAATCTTTTAAGAGGGTTATTTTCATTATATTTAATTTTATATAAAGTCATGGCACAGAACAAAGATTATGCAAGCACCAGGCCTCCAGTGTGCAATCTATCCAAGTTTGCACTTTGGAAAGCAAGGATTAGACTTTACATGAACTCTATTGATGAAGACATATTTAATTCTGTTTTGACAGTGTGCCCAAGTCCACCAGCAAGCTCAAGTACAAATGCTATTCCACCTCCTTCAGGAACAGATGCTGAAATAAAGAAGTGGAAGACTGCAGATGCCAAGGCCATGAATATCTTAGCTCAGACAATGTCTGATGAGATATTTCAGAAGGTAGCTGACTGCAACTCAGCCAAAGGAATTTGGGACAAGCTCTCTGAAATTGTCTCAGGATCTGCTGATGAAAGGAAAGACAGGAGATCCCATCTGATAAGCCAGTATGAGAATTTCAAAAAGGGAGAAGCTGAATCGGTGGCTGACATGTACAATAGACTAAGTCTGATTGTCAATGAGTTAAAGACTCTGGATAAAGAAATCTCATTGACTGAGCTGAATGACAAAATCTTAATGTGCTTCCCCAGCACTTGGGATTCAAGAATCTGGCCAATCAAAGATGCCAGAAGTCTAAATGAGATCACCACTGAAGCTCTCCTGGGCAAGCTCAAATCTTATGAGCTGCTCATTAAAAATAGAGAAGAAGAACAAAAGGCTACTTCTCCAGTCACAAGGAAAGAAAAGACCATAGCCTTCAAAGTTGCAGAAGAGGAGTCTGAAGATAAAGCTACAGGAAATGATGAGCTCCTAAGTCTACTGACCAAAAGATTCTACAAGATGGCCAGAAAAGACTTCAGAAAGAGATCATACAAGGGTCATGATAAACCAAGGTATGATAAATCAAATAACAATAAAGAAATTATATGTTTTGATTGCAGGAAACCAGGCTATATTGTGCCTAACAGTCCAGAAAATAAGAACAAGGACAAGAAAGATAGAAGAGAAAGAAGAAAGGAGAAAGATTTCAGAAAGAATAGCTCAGACAAACCCTCCTCCAGCAGGAACAATCATAAAAGGAAGGGATTTGTTGCTGAGACATGGAGTGAAACTGAAGAGGACTCTGAAGCCTCATCCAGCTCCAGTGATGATGAGGATGATGCTGATGAAAAGGAATTCTGCATGATGGCTATCAATGCCTCTCAAACAGATTCAGAAGCAGAAGAGTCAGAATCAGATTCAGAAGCTCAACTAGAAGAAGATCAGGTAATCAATTCTTTTGATTTCAGTTCTGAGGATTTTAAACATGAGTTTAAAGTACTATGCCTAGATCTATTGGAGTCTGAGAAGGAAATCACTTCCCTCAGAAAACAACTATCTGAGTATAGCACTGTAAAATCAGAGAACCTCAAACTCTCTGAAGAGTTAGAATGCTATAGAGAGGAGATAGCTTCACTAAAAAGTGAACTATCCAAGGCCAAGCAATTTGAAGAATCCCTTAATGGGAGAAGTATCAAATTAATGGACATCACAAGCACATTGAACTCAAGATTAAATAGTACACTGGGCTTGGGTGCTTCATCTAGCCAACCCATAGTATTAACAACCCCAATCAAATTTATTTCTGATAAAGGAAAGGGTGTTGTAGAGGTAGCTAGGAAAAATTCAGATCTACCAAAGAAAAAGAAAGTTCAACAGAAAACGTCGAGTAGAGGTCGACGATCGTCGAACAGAGATCGACGATCTCAGACTGAAACGTCGAACTCAGCTCAACGTTTCCTGAACTCTGAACTCCCTCATAGTCGATCTTCGAACGGAGCTCGACGATTTTTCCCAAGATCGTCGAACTCAGGTCGACGATCGTCGAACGCAGTTCAGAGCTTTGAAACTTCCTTCAGAGGTAAATCTCAATTCAATCCTAGAAATGCTTCATCCTAAAACTTTAACCCTTATACTGAATGGATAGTACCTCCTAGGAGATACCATCCTGAAGGTTATAAGAGTCAACCTGGGATGTATTTTATTTCTGAATTTAAAGGTTATCAACCTAGGCCCAAGGTAAATTGGGTCAAAAATATGTAAATTCCTATCTATGCAGGTGAAGACCTATCCAACATCAAACCAATTATGGTATCTGGATAGTGGGTGCTCAAAGCACATGATAGGGAATAAGGACAACTTCACTTCCTTTAAAGCCAAGCTTGGACCCAAAGTAATTTTTGGTGATTCAAACTTTGGAACTACAAAAGGATATGGTGCAGTTCAAATTGGAACAGTCACCTTCAAGAAGGTACCCTATGTTGAAGGACTCAAACACAACCTGATAAGTATTAGTCAGCTGTGTGATGAAGGATATCAAGTGACCTTCAACAAAGAAATATGCAAGATCAAGTCAGAAGACAACACAACTGTGTTGACAGTAACAGGAAAGGTAACACTTACTTAGTAGACTTTCATTCATCTAAGGTAGATATTTGCCTGTTTAATTCCATATCTAGACCTAATATTCTATGGCATAAAAGATTAGGACACATTAACCTTAGAACCATTGCTAGGCTATCCAAGGACAACCTTGTCAGAGGACTGCCTTCTGGTCCCTACAAGAAGGAAGGACTCTGCAAGGCTTGTCAATTAGGCAAGCAAACTAAAAGTAGTTTTAAATCAATTAACAAGAGTGATTCACCTAGGATTTTGTATCTGTTACACATGGATCTTTTTGGACCCATTACAGTACAAAGCTTAGGAGGGAAATCCTATACTTTAGTGGTTGTAGATGACCTCTCAAGATTCACATGGGTATTCTTTCTGAGGAAGAAGTCTGATAACTTTAAATGTTTGACAGATTTTCTCAAATGCATTCAGACTGAGTTCAACACTCATATTGCCCTGATCAGAAGTGATCATGGGACAGAGTTTGATTCTCTTCTCATGCAAGAGTTCTGTCAAAGTGAAGGGATCAGGCATACTTTCTCAGCTCCTAGAACTCCTCAACAAAATGGGGTAGCTGAAAGGAAAAATAGAACCCTTATTGAATCTGCAACTACATTGTTGGCAGATGCTCACCTACCTCTATCCTTTTGGGCAGAGGCAGTGAACACCTCCAACTATGTGTTGAATAGAAGTCTGATACATAAACTGAAGGGTAAGACTCCCTATGAATTGCTCAAAGGGAAGAAACCTAAAGTAGACTATTTTAAGGTTTTTGGTTGCACTTGTTACATTCATAATAATGACAAGAAATATCTAGCAAAATTCCAAGCTAAAGCTGATGAAGGAGTGTTTCTGGGATACTCCATGATCAGTAAAGCCTATAGGGTTTATAATAAAACTACTCTAAAAATAGAAGAATATGTCCACATTTCTTTGATGAAGCTAACATGTCTTTCAAGGAGAAGAATACTTCTACCATAGAACATTTGCAGGTGCACTCTCTAGCTGAAGACTTGGACAGATTACAAGTTACACAAAAGGATGACAGTAGTGAAGATGAAAAAGCTGCTCACCATAAGGAAGGAAATCTTCTTGAAGAACCAGCTGTTGTTCCACAAGAGGAAACAACAACACAGGTTGGTGAACCATCAACACCCCCCGTTGATCTAGTAACAACAAGAGATCATCCAATTTCTCAAGTAATTGTAGACATCTCAGCTGGTGTGCAAACTAGAAATCAGGTCAACCAGAACCTGATGCACACTTGCTTCCTCTCTCAAATTGAACCTCAAACCATTCAAGATGCAGAACAAGATCCACACTGGATCATTGCAATGCAAGAGGAGTTGCATCAATTTGAAAGAAATAAAGTTTGGGAACTAGTGCCTAAGACAAAGGATCATCCCATTATTGGAACCAAGTGGGTGTTCAGAAATAAGCTAGATGATCAAGGAATCATTGTAAGGAATAAGGCAAGGCTAGTTGCTCAAGGGTACTCTCAGGAAGAAGGGATAGACTATGACCAGACTTTTGCACCAGTTGCAAGATTAGAAGCCATAAGAATTTTTCTGGCTTATGCTGCTCACAAGGGATTCAAAGTGTACCAAATGGTTGTCAAGAGTGCTTTTCTCAATGGGGAAATCAAAGAAGAAGTCTATGTCAGACAACCTCCAGGTTTTATCTCTCTAACCCATCCTGATTATGTTTTAAAACTACACAAAGCATTATATGGTCTCAAGCAAGCTCCTAGAGCATGGTATGAGACCCTAGCATGTTTTTTGCTGAAAAATGATTTTGTTAGGGGGAGAGTAGACCAAACTCTTTTTATTAGAACCCATAAGTCCCACACCCTACTAGTGCAGATTTATGTAGATGATATTATTTTTGGGTCTACTGATTCAAACTTGTGTAGAAGATTCTCTAATCTAATGCATTCAAAATTTGAAATGAGTAGCATGGGTGAGCTATCCTTCTTCTTAGGATTGCAAGTCAAACAACATGCTGAAGGCATATTTATTTCTCAAACCAAGTATACAAAAGAGCTGGTTAAGAAATTTGGTATGTCTGATGCATCATGTATGAAAACACCCATGCCTACCAATGCTGTATTGGATACTGATGAACATGGGAAACCAGTTGATCAGACAACATATAGAGCAATGATTGGCTCTTTACTGTACCTAACAGCTAGCAGGCCTGATATAATGTTTGCTACATGCATTTGTGCTAGATTCCAAGTTAGCCCTAGAGAGTCTCACTTAACTTTAGTAAAGAGGATTCTTAGGTATGTTAAAAGCTGTCCAAATCTAGGACTCTGGTATCCAAAAGATTCAGCATTTGACTTAACTGGATTCTCAGATGCTGATTATGCTGGATGCAGAATAGACAGGAAAAGCACTAGTGGAACTTGTCAGTTCCTTGGTGACAGACTTGTCTCTTGGTTTTGTAAGAAACAAACATCTGTGTCAACTTCAACTGCTGAAGCTGAATATATGGCTGCAGGCAGTTGTTGCTCACAAATCTTGTGGATACAAAACCAACTCCTAGACTATGGTTACAACTTAGAGAAGTCAAAAATATTTTGTGATAACACCAGTGCTATTTCCATTGCACAAAATCCAGTCCTCCATAGTAGGACAAAACACATAGAAATTAGACATCATTTTCTAAGGGATAATGTTGAGAAAAACAAAATTGAACTTGAATACATCCCAACTGATTTGCAAAGGGGAGACATTTTCACCAAGCCTTTGGATGAAAAGAAGCATAACTTCTTCCTCAATCAGTTAGGAATGCTAGATAGAGGCAGTTTAAAATAAACTCCAAGATTTTGTAAATCTAAAAACAGACCAAGACTAGGCTAAAAACTTATCTCTTTTTGTGTCTGTAGAATAGGTTTTGTCTCTGAACTGCGCTCGACGTTTCCCCAAAAATCGTCGAACGGAGATCGACAATTTTCCAGAAATTGTCGACCGCAGATCGACGTTTCCTGAATCGTCGATCTGAGTTCAGCATCGCCGTTAGCTCCAGGCTTCCATTCTGTCTGTTCAGAGGTCATCGAGCGGAGCTCGACGCTCGACAATATCGTCGAACGGAGTTCGACGTTATTGGAGACTCTTCAGATTCCTTCAGTAGCCCAAATCGTCGAGCTGAGTTCGAAGTTTTGTCGAACTGAGCTCAATGATTTTCTGTTTTCGCGTCGAACCCTAATATAAAATCTTTTTTCGGCCGCCGCTCGTCGTTTACGCTTTCATACTCTCTGCAACTTTCTCTCCTTCCCTCCAAATCTTCTACACTTGGTCGTGTTTGTTTCATTGTTGCAGGTACAGATGGCTGGATCAAGTGCTGCCATTTCAAAGATGAAATTCGATACAAGTTTTGATATTAATATGAATTCGTTCGATGGAAGTGATCAGCGATTCAAGGACATTCTCAACCTCTTTCGAGAACAGCAGCTATCTCAGATCATGACCACCCGAATGAAGATTGCTTCAGAAGAGATAAAAGAATGGTGTTTTACCGCGACAGATGAGAATGAGAATTCTGTCATCGGCTCAATAAAAGGGACTCAGGTACCATTATCCCCGACCCTTCTGATTGAAGTTTTCCTCCTTAGTTCTGGAGATGACTCCATTGATTTATCTGGAGAAGAGTATGCCTCTATGCTTGATAGAATGGGTCACACTGTTGTGAACCCTAACAAACTGTTCAAAAAGAATTTGTCTATTGAATACCAATTTCTGGCTGATGTGGTTGGCAAAGTGCTTCTGGCAAAGCACTTAGCCCATGATACCATATCAAGATATCAATTCTGCTTAATGGGAGCACTGGCTGATAAGAAGCATTTAGACTGGGGATCAATCTTTTTCAGCTTAATCAAGAAGAAACTGAACAAAAACCATGTAAGCTTTGGGAGAATATTAGGGGTTTACCTGCACTCCAGGTGCCCTGAGCTGCTGACATCTAGTGGGATGTTCATCAATGCATCCAAGAGGCTTATCTGTGCCCTATTCAGCAAATGGGACAGGCAAATCATCAACCCCATCAGGGCTGCTTCAGGCACCAGGACTACTCAAGTCACTCCTCCTCAGGTATCTGCCCCAGCAGAAGAATTGTCTGCCTCTTCCTCTCCTCCTCCAGCTGTTTCTATCCCAGTCACCACCTCAACCTCTCCTCAAATCTCAGCTTCTTCCCCCATTCCCATTTCCTCACCTATGTCACCTCCTCCAGCCACAACCTCAGAAGAATTCCATCCTCTTTTCTCTTATCCAACTTTCACCACTCCATCATTTTCTCTTATAGGTGACTCATTTATGGATGATTCTCCTCCTTCTCCTCCTGAGCTTCCCTCAACATCCTCCTATCAACAACTTCTTCAAGAAATCCTCTCTCAACCATCCTTCACCCCATCCTTTGACTCTTCCATCTCATCCATCTCCACCTCAATAACTTCCATCTCCACTATTCCTCCTTCAGAGCCATCCATCCCTACACTTTCCTCCACCACATCCTCCATCCCATTAGTCCCAGTCACCCCCATTCCAGTACCTTCACCTCCTACCTCTGTTCAAGCCCATCTTGAGCAAGTAGAGATTTCAAACCTGGTAGACAAGCTTTATGTGTTGCTAGCCCCCAGGCTAACCTCACTGCTGGAGACCTCCCTAGCTCCACTCCTGCAACATGTTCAGGAGTTGTCTACCAAGTTATCTTCCTTCCTCTCTTCCCAGGCAATCCCTTCATCTGGGTGCCTTGATTCAATTGTCTCTGAACTAAGGCAGGGGGAGATGCCTTATGAAGCAGTGGATGTGCCTGAGACTGCTGAAGGTTCCAGTTCTGCTCCTATTTTTGCAGTGGACCTTCAGAGTCTGCCCTCTATTTTTGGTACTGAATATTTCAGCTCTCTGCAAGTTCAACAATCTGAAGACCTCACTAAGACCATTGTGCCTATCAATTACTGTGATCCCAGCCTGATTGCCCTATATGTAAATTCCTTCAAAGCTGTGGATTCTGATATTTTAAGTGCTGCTGCTGCTGTTACAACAAGTCTGCTTTCAGAAGATACTGAAATGGTCTCTGTGATTGAGGATACTGCTGCTGCTAAAGAACTTACTACTTATCTAGAAGAATCTGAATCTGTTTCTGCTTCAATTGTTTCTACTTCTGCTGTCTCTGCTCCTGTTATTTCTGCTGCTACTGCTCCAGCTCTTACCCCTGATCAAATCAAGCAACAAGAAAAGTATATTAAAAGCATTGATGACTTATATGATAGACCACAAAGTTCAGACAGTGATCAGTTTCAAATTGAATCTGATGATTCCTCTAATACTATTGCCAAGAAAAGGAAGGCCAGAAGCAAGGCTATGATGAAGGTTCCCCCAGCTCAAGCTAAAGATTCAAATGACATTCCATATTACATTTTTCATGAATGTTCTATCACTGAGCCCTGGATGCAGTACTCCAAGAATCAATTAAAAGCTATGAAAAAGAAAAGGAAGTTAGACAGATATGAAAAGGGATCTTCTCAGTTTCAGCCTCCTCCTCCTCCTCCTCCTCCTCCAGATTCTGGGTCAGTCTCAGCTTCTCAAGCCCCAGCTTCCAAACAAAGTTCCTCCCAGTCTTCTTAGAGATACTTTCCTAGGGGGCAATACCAAAGGGGCTATCAGTCCAAAAGGGGTCAGTATAGAGGAAACCAAAGAGAGCATAGATTTCAAGCTAGGGAAGGACAAAGGTTCACAGACTCTACTCAAGGTCCTTTCCCATACAAGCTCAGAGAAAAAGTTGAGACCAGAACTCCTACTGCCTCAGAAACTGTTAACAGATATGAGCCTGCAGTGCCATTTGAAGACCTAGAGAACAATCCATTGTCATGGACTGTAAGGATGAAAGAATTGGCTGCACTAGATCAATTGAAGAAAGCAAGAGAGCAAGGAAAAGATACCTCCAATATTACTACTCTGTCAGAACAAAGAAAAGCTGAATTGGAAAGATACTCTTCAAGTAAATTCTTTGACCCAGTGGACTACCTGAAGCTGCATCCTGAGGCCGTGGTTCCAAGGCCAAAAGCTCAAACCTCCTTAGGTGCAGATGATGACAGAAGGTCAAAGAAGGAAGCCCTTAATCCTAACAGAGAAATCATATTTAAGAAAGGAAATGAAAAGAAGTAACATGTGTAAGCAGACAGTATAATCTCTCTAAACTCTTGCTGAAATTCCTCTTGATTGCTGCTATGATTTCTTGCTCTGTTATTTTGTTTGTTGCTCTTATATATATGTTGTTGTATCTTTTATTTCTGAAATATGTAAATAGTAATCCTAACCCAAATAGGGGGAGATTGTTGGAACACCCTATTACTAATTTGGGTAAAGATCACTATGTTTTTCTTAGGAAACCAGGTTGACCTAGATGTATAGTTGAAAAGGTCAACATTAGAATGTGTCTAGGGCTTAGAACTTAGGTTTGAAGCTGCCCCCAGGACCATTCCAAGATTTCAGAGATAGAGCCAAGTCTAAGTCTTTTATCGTCGAGCTCAGGTCGACGAAACGTCGAACTCCGTTCGACGCTCTCTGAGCTCAACCTAGCTGAATCGTCGAGCTCCGGTCGACGATCTTCTAGCTCAGGTCGACGATCCTTCTTCACTTATTCTCCAGGTCGCTGAGCTCAGTTCGACGATCTTCGAGCTCAGTTCGATGTTTTCTTGCTGATGATCATTTCCAGTCTCTGAGCTCAGATCGACGATCGTAGAGCTCAGACCGACGTTTTTCCTGAGAGATCGACGATCTTAAGGATTCAAATTCAGTCAGACTTTGGAATGTGTTTTAAATTATCTCAGCATTTATGTCAAGAGATCTGCCAGCCGTTTTCATTTACTCTGGAGCAAGTTTCAAGGAATTATTCAGAGAATATTTTACTGGACTTTCCTCTAGAAGACAAAATCTTTTATGGAAGGCATTTAATGTCTGGTTAACGGCTATCTTGGACATAGAATCTCCAGAGAATTAAAAAATCTACTTCTCTTCCTTTCTAAAGATACACAGATACACAGACTGATACAGACAAGAAAGAAAAAGAAGAAGTGATTCATAGGATTCTCTGATCAACACAAGAAAACTCAAGTGATCAATCCTGAAGAATTAGCTGAATAATTTTGTGTACTCAAAAAGTGATCACAGCTTCATCCCAAGGACTCCAGACAACTCATCTTTCAGCCTCTGCTGAAACTATCTTATGCTGGAGATCTGAAGCTTCTGAAGACCTATCACACTGAAGCAAAGCTTCCACTCCTGAACTAGTCAACATCTCAGGGGGAGCTTTGACAATACAAATCCACTAGTGCTTCTCTCTTTGATTGAGATAGAGAAGACACCTTCACTCTCTTTCTTTTCTTTTCCCTTCACTCTGTAAAAGGGTTTTCAAAACTCCCTTCAAAAGTTCTGAGTCTGGTTCTGAGAGCCTTGTCAAAACTCAGTGGTGGCAAGACACCTTATCAAAAAATCTAGTTTGGTTTTTGAGCACCTTGTCAAAAGCTCATTGGTGCCAGGACACCTGATCAAACCTTCCTGCAGTGGATTCCTACCAAGGGTGGTAGAAGAGTGGATGTACCCAGGTTTTTGGGGAACCACTATAGCTCCTTGTGTTTTCTAGTTTGTTTGTGTGTTCTCTTTGTTGTGTGTTGTGCTCTTCTTGTTTATTGCTCTTTTAATTCTATAGCAAGGCACCTTACACCTATATATAAATTAAATCTTAAAGCTTTGCCAAGTTTAAAATTGTGAATTTACTTTAAATAAACTCTATTCACCCCCCTCTACAGTTGAGATAGATCTTACTCTCACTTTCACCTCCTAAGAACGGAGACGGAACTGAAGCCTCTTAAATGAAGTGATTGGACTACTAACCATTTTCTTTATGTTTTATTCCAGTCTCATATAGGTCCAGTTCATTTATTTATTTTAGTTCAGTACTTTCTTTTCAGTACTCCAGTCTAGCACTGGTCCAGTTCATTTATTTATTTCAGTTCAGTACTTTCTTTTCAATACTCCAGTCTCGTACTGGTCATGGATATTTACTTTCAGTTCAGTTCATTTCTTTTAAGTACTATTACAATCTTGTACTGGTCCAGTCTCTTTCAATACTTACTTTCAGTTCAGTTCTTTTAGTTCAGTACTACCCCAGTTTCATACTGGTCCTTTTTCATTACAGTATTTCAATTCTGCAGCTTATACTAACATTAGCTTCTATTACTGCACTTTTGTTTTTGCAATTTACTATTTTAAGCATGAGTCCTTCCTTGACAAACAAATATTTGATAGGTTTAGCCTTAGTTAGGGATAACATGAGTTGAGATGCTTTTCCTAAATTAGCCCCAAATAAAGTGCTCCCACGCTCCTTGACCAAAGTCAAGCCAAGTGCTGTTTACCTGAATTATTTAAAGCATAGTAGGGCAAGCCGCTATAGACTTAGTCCATGCTAGCAAAATTGATAAATTTTGATTGCTTGTAAATTGCTTGCGGTAAATTGTTGAGGGTCACTTACTTCCGCAGACCGATCGTACTGGTGCAGGAAGTTCAATGACTCAAGGCGACATGGTGATGAGTACTACGGGAGACCGGCCATTATATTTTTTCCTGTTGGGATTCCTCTGTTGGTAAGCCAAAATGTTGATTCGCCGAATGTCTCTCACATCCAAGAGTACACAAGGTTATACATAAGGGGTTGGGCTATGCAGTACGATCACCCCCAAAAGTGGCAGGACTAGCCATTGTCACCGACGACCACATCGGTGAGGCCCGCAAGGCTCGCTACCCTGCTTGAAAAGAAGCGGTCTATAATATGTTGACATAAGGAGTTATGCACAACTGTAAATGCCTGCGATGTGTGTGCGTCTGTGAATGCCTGTGATGTGTGCGCGGCTGTGAATGCCTACGATGTGTGCACGGCTATGAATGTCTGCGATGTTTGCACGGGTTGTAAATACCTGATGTACTAATGTGCTAATGGAGCCTAAATTATAACTGACGTATATTGCTGCTGCTATTCCAGTTATACCATACTGCACCTCTTTTTGGTTGCTCCTAGCTTATTTATGAAATGTTGTACTAACCCTCTCACGCTTTGGCTATATACTTTTGTTGGGTGTGTGAGCTCGTCCCCAGGATATGGATCCGGGGAGGAGATTTGTTTCCGCTTAGCTTTATGACTAACAGTTATTTAATAACCATTCACAGGAGATGGAGCACCGTAGCGACCAACTGCTGCAGGACGAGATGCCAGCTGATAGGACTACTCGAGCAAAGTCACCCCAGTCATATCCCGAGTTTCGAGACGTGAGTACAAGTAGGCAGAGTTGAGAGAGAGAGAGGAGTTGCTAGTAGTAATATTATTATAGCCTACGGGCTATATGTACAAATAGTGGCTACGGCCTTTTGCGTTTTCTGTTAAATATATATTGTATATATATATATATATTTATTGTGGTCCCCTATTAATGCTTCTGCAATACTCTATGATGAGATGTGAATGTTGTGATTCAAGCCGAGCAAGACGGCCAACTAGTGCTTAGTAATGTGATTTGTTACCCCTTAAGGAGCACTGGGTGGACGTTTTAGGAGAGAAATATCCCCTCCGGCCCGACCCGGGCAAAGGTTGGGGGGGTCTTATACTAGGGCCAAACCCGTATCACGATCTCCATACCGTTTAGCACCAAGAGAAATGACGGATTTGAAAGTGCAGCTATAAGAATTGATAGTTCAAGGATATGTGCATCCAAGTTCGTCACCATGGAATGCACCAGTTCTCTTCGTGAAGAAGAAGGATGATAGTCTGCGATTGTGTATCAATTATCAGGAATTGAATAAACTGACTGAGAATAATAAGTACCCAATTTCGAGAATCGATGATTTATTCGACCAGCTTGTTGGATCAACTATGTACTCAAAACTAGATCTGAAATCTGGTTATTATCAGCTTAGAATCATGGAAAGTGACATTCCTAAGACGACATTTAGTACATGTTATGGGCACTATGAGTTCACTGTCATGCTATTTTGGCTGACGAATGTGCCGTTCGTGTTTATGGACATAATGAATCAGATATTCAGAGAGTACTTGGACCAGTTTGTGATAGTCTTTATTGACGATATCCTGGTTTACTCTCAGTCCATGGAAGATCATGTGGATCATGTACGCATAGTGTTGGAGACCCTGAGGAGCAATCAGCTGTACGCGAAGTTCTCTAAGTGTGAGTTTTGGTTGTCTTCGATAGCATTCTCTGGTCATATTGTTAGTGGTGAGGGAATCGCGGTAGATCCAATGAAGATTATTGTGATACGGGAGTGACCTATGTTGCCGTCTGTGATGAAAGTCCGGAGTTTTCTGGGGCTTGCCGGCTACAACAGACGCTTTGTGGAGTACTTCTCGCAGATAACGTTACCCCTCACAAACTTGACAAGGAAAGATCAGAAGTTTGTTTGGTCGTCAGCATGCACGCAAGATTTTGAAGAGTTGAAAAGTCGTTTGACTACGACGCCTATTTTGTGCTCGCCATATAGAATAGAGGGCTATGAAGTCTACAGTGACGCCTAATGGAGTGGCTTAGGCTGCGTTTTGCTACAACATAGTAAGGTGATAGCTTACGACTCACGTCAGTTGAAAGTGTATGAGAGGAAATCTCTGGTCCACGATTTGGAGTTAGCGGCCGTGATATTCGCTTTGAAGCTAAGGAGACGCTACTTGTATGGCATGAAGGTCGATATTTATACATACCATAAGAGCTTGAAGTATCTACTAAATCAGAAGGACTTCAATATGCGTCAACGGAGGTGGATGGAGTTCCTTGGGGACTACATCTTCAAGATACATTACATTCCTGGCAAGAGTAATACTGTTGCAGATGCGTTAAGTCGCAAGATTCTTGCACAGGCCAGTTGGATACAGATACATGACGAGTGTCTTATTCGAGATTTGGAGGCCTTGTAGATCTCTTGTGTTGATGGGAGGTTTAGTGCCGAAGCACGTTTGAACTGGACAGAGGTGTGGTATTATCTCGGTGACCGGATTCGCCAGACGATGGAGCTAGATAACAGTATGAAACACTATATGGCAGAGTCTTTGGATGGGTCAAATACCCAGTTTAACGTTGATGATGGTCTATTATGGAGGAACAGTTGATTGTGCATCCCAAAGGTGGGCAAATTACGGGAAGAGTTGATGTACGAGGCGCATTTCACTAAGTACTCGATTCACCCAAGGAGCACAAAAATGTTTAAAGACATGAAAAAGCTATTCTTGTGGCCAGGGCTGAAGAAAGACGTAGCATTATATGTGGCGAATTGTCAGACATGTGCCTTAGTGAAGGCTGAATGTCATAAGCCCGGTGGATTTTTGAAATCTCTGCCTATACCAGAATGGAAGTTCGACGACATGTCTATGGATTTCATGCATGGTTTTTCGAGATCGTAGAAGGGGAACGACATCATCTGGGTGATCGTTGATCATTTAACGAAAGTGTTGCACTTCATTTTGAATAGGAAGGACGATTCAGTGGAAAAGCTGGCAAAGCTTTACGTAGACAATATCATACGATTGCACGGTATGCCCCGTAGCATCATTAATGACTGATATGGGTGCTTCTTATCTAATGATTGGAGGATTATACATCAACTGTTGGGTACTAAACTGAAGTTTAGTATGGACTTTTATTCGCAAATGGATGGTCATACTGAGAGGGTAAACAAGACGATGGAAGACATGCTTCACATATGCTCCCTAGATTTCGAAAAGAGGTGGGAGGATCGCCTGTTTATGTTCGAGTTTGCCTACAACAACATCTATCAGACAAGTATTCAAATGCCGCCCTTCGAGGCCCTTTATGGTAGGAAGTGCCATACTCCCTTGTCGTGGTTGGAGACGGGCGAGTCAAAGCTATTTAAGTGGAAGGAAGTCGAAGATGCGACTTAGATTATTTGTATAATCCAGGAGCACTTGTTGATCGCTCAGGATATGCAGGCTAAGTACAATAACGCCAAGCATAGAAATGTCGAGTTCGCCGTGGGCGATTGGGTGTATTTGAAGATCAAACCATTCAAGGGCGTATCAAGGATTCGATGCTTGAAAAAGCTAAGTCCGAGATACCTTGGGTCGTTTGAGATTTTAGAGCACATTGGTGAAGCTGCCTATCAATTAAAGCTTTCAATAAAACTTAGTGGTCTGCACGACGTATTCTATACATCGATATTGCGGAAGGCAGTGCTGGAGCCTACACAGGTGGTTATTGCGGATTAGGTGCCGATTGATGGTGGGTTAACAACAAAGGTCAAGCCCATTCGTATTGAAGACATAAAAGTCAAGTAACTTTGGAATAAGTCAATCAGGATGGTTAAGGTCCGTTAGGACAACTGTAGCTGTGAGGAACTATCCAGAGAGCGGGAGCAAACCATGAGGGAGGAGTTCCCCAAGCTATTCATTTGAGGTACGCATTGTAATGTTGTTACTTCTATAATTTCCTGAATGGTGTAATTTCAGGACAAAATTTTTTAAGTGGGGGAGATTTGTAATGCCCCAAGTTTCCTGAGGCAGGAAATGACTTCTATGAGATACCGCCCGATGGTAGGGTTAACGTCGACGTTAACAAAGCTATTTTTCGGTTGTACCTCTCTGAAAGATACCGTGTGGCGGTAGCGATACCACGTAGCGGTAACGCCAAAGTGTTGAAAGCGTCGAAAGTGTCGTGTTGACGCGAAGCATCATCTATCGCGCGGAGGTAGGGTGTTATTGCGCGGCGGTAGCAGGGCAATTTTTTTGGTAAGGCTCTCGGTGAGCTACCGCCTAGCGGTAGGGTTAGAGGTAGCGGTAAATGTTCTTTCGTCGTTTCTGCACTGATTATGAGATGAACTAGCTATCGCCCGACGATTGTACAATATCGCACAATGGTAGCAGAGTAGTTATGACATGGACACATATCAGCGTGTTATTGGTAGGTTTTGAATGGTGGCTTACGAGACAAGCTAACGCTTAAGCTACCGTACGACGCTATATTTCTACCGCATGGCCGTAAGTCATGTAAACCTAAATCTGGAGTAAATCGTGGTCGTTCGTCAATTTTCAATAGGGATCTGACGGTGAGGTGTCATCCCAGGCGGTATAAGATTGGTTAGGGCATTTTCTTCTTCATTCGATCCCAAGTTTTCTCTTTCTAAGAGTTAGAGAAAAGGTAGAGTGAGGGAAGAGGAAAAGGAAGGAGATCACGCCATTGTTGGAGCTACAGAGCTCCGATTCACAAGCCGAGTTTAGATCTACGGAGGCAAGTACATTACGGTCATTTCCATCCGGCTAGATTCTCTCCCATGACGCCAAAACTAACTTCAAGGGTAACAAACCTCTTCCTTGGACATGTGAACTCCTATGTTTTTGCATGTGAGGGCAGACACTCAACGAACGCGTGGAAGAAATTCTCCCGACGGGACGATCTGTGTATCCCTATTATCTTTGTATTTAGAATCCGAAATTGAAGTATGAAATATGCATGATGTGTGAAGCCCATCCAAACAGGTTGGTATGGATTGGTGATGATTGTTTGTATGCCGGAGAAGACTCCATGGTAGTGTATAATTCTCGGAGTCGTGAGGTGTGTAGATGGCTGAAGCGAGAGTACTGGAGTAGACCTCCAGGAAAACACCTATTATGGGGAAGAAACAATAGTCTGTCCCCTACCGCGCAGTGATAGCTCTACCGCCGGCGGTAACTTCCATTGAGCTAATGTTTTTGTGAGGCCTATCTCTCGGAGTCTTGGTGGCCAATGTTTTGAGAGGCCTGTCTTGAGGAGACCTGGGGGCTATTTGGTGAGACCTATCTATTAAAGACCTGGGGGTCAATATGGTGAGCTGAGAGCCTGTGTGGCCCATCTTAGGCGATCGTGAGTGTTAGCTTAGGATCATAATAGAGTTATGAATCGTACGGACAGGAAAGGGGATGTTGACCCGCGCTGTGGATTGTTGCACCCGACAATTTGAGCTCCGGGAAAGAGCTGAACTATACCCAACCCTATGCTGAGCGACTTGGAGTGAGTCATTGTGTGGTTCACGGGGATCACCTTGACTTTGTCATAGCCATAGGGGCGTTGTCTTTGGGATTAATCCCTGAAAGACTAGAATGCTCAAACGTTGCTGACCGTCGCTTAGAACGGAGGTGTGATCCTTTGTGGTCTCGTACACCGAGAATGTGCCCTCAGAGCACGAGGCATTGGATGACCGTGCCAACGTCTGTGGCAAGTGATGCTTAAGTTGCACATTCTGATTGCCATGGTATTTATATGCTAATACTTGCAGGGAAGGAACACCGTCACCCTGAGTGTGGGGTGTGGTCATTATTATTTGGTCAGCTAATGTTGTCCGTTGCTTTGTCTGCCACCTTTAGGGAGGAATGGTTTCATGCAGTGTAGCCGAGCCTAGCAGGAAATAGCAGGCTGAAGCCCAAGGTTGCTAAATGTTATGCCGACCCTCGAAGGCCAAAGCAAAGTTGGATTTCATAATAACTGTTTCATGTGTGGCCGACCTACGTGCCGAAGTATGAAAGACATTATCTTTTGAGGAAACTTTGTAAGGCCTTAAGGCCATAACTTTCTGTGTATTATTCTTATCATTCCTACCTGGTTTAGTGGACATTCAAATGGTTGGGTCCTTATTTTATTTTAACTTACTTCTGCTAGAATGCACTCTGAGTTTGGATTCACGTTTATAAATTTTGATTTCAATACGCAACTCCACTAACTGTTTGTAGTACATGGCATGGGGCCCCGACCATACCTTCTATTATCTCCTATGTGACAGATGGGGGTGTTATAGTTGAGACCATACTCATGTACTCAGTCTCAGCACTAGATCTGGAGATAATATTCTGTTTCTTGCTTTTCTAGCTGACTAGATCTCATCATACAAATGTGCAAAAACTAGATGTGGACTTTAGAACTTCATTATCATCAATATAACTAACATCAAAGTAGGCTTCAATCCTCAAATGATTATTCTTCTGAAATAGTAGACCTTTTCTCGGACCTCCCTTCACGTATTACAAAATTTTATCAGCTGACTGTAAATAAAATTCCTTAGGAGTTTGTATAAACTTACTAACTTTCCCTATATCATAACAGATATCGGGTCATGTTACTATTTGGTAGATGATCATGCCCACTAGGCATCTGTACCTAGTACAATCTAAAAGGAGGGAGAGTCCTCTTTCCAAAGTTTATCTTCACCAACTAACATTGGACACTGAGTCGGTTTTGCTCCAAGCAGGCATTTTTCTTTTAAAAGATCAATTGCATATTTATATTGAGAGAGAACCACTAAGCTATGCTTTTACGAGATTATATTTCCCAGAAAATACTTAGTAGGTTTCATATCTTTTATGACAAAGTGTTGAAGGTGTTTCTTTGTGAGAGTAATGCCTTCATTATCATCACCGATCAGAAGAATGGAATCAACATAAACAGCTAGAACGAGAAGCCCATGAGAAGTTTTACGTATGAAGAGAGAGTGATTGACCAAACTTCATGCAAAGCCAATGATAGAGAAAACTTTACTAAATTTTTCAAACAAGGCCCGAGGGCTTTGTTTGAGTCCATAGATTGTCTTTCGTAACTTGCAAACCTGAGACTCCTCCTGAGCAACATATATAGGAGGTTGCTCTATGTAAACTTCCTCTTGGAGGTCCCCATAGAGGAAGAAATTCTTGGCATCTAATTAATACATCGGCCAATCCCGGTTGACAGATATAGAAATGAGATCATTTATAGTATTGATGCATGCAAATGGGGAGAAGGTGTCGAAGAAGTCGATGTCATAAGTTTGAGTGAAGCCTATGGCAACCAGCCGAGCCTTATACTGATCCGCAGTGCCATCTGGATGAAGCTTGACAACAAAGACCCACTGACAACCAACAATATCAGTGTCGGGAGGAGGAGGGACAAGTGTCCAAGTCCCCCTTCTTGGTTATGGTGGTTATTTCTTCATCTATGACGGCCTTCCAATAGAGTATGGTAAGAGCTTCTTGGTAGGTGGCGGGGGTGACAATGGTCAAGAGAGCCAGAGCAAAGTACTTGCAAGAGGAGGTAAGCCGAGCATATGATACCGCGTCATAAATTGAATGATGGGTACACATTCGAACCCCCTTATGAAGAGCAATATATGAGATCAAGATCTGTCATGTCATCTATATCAGATTCTCCCAAAGAAGAAATTGTTGGCCCGAAAACTGGGAGAGATGGTCCCAGATTGGAAGGATAGGTGGCGAGAGGTGGAGAAAGGGGAGGTGGTGCAGTTAGACAAAGGGGAGAGATGTCTTGTGGAGGTGCAACAATAAGAGGAAGAGAAGGACTATTAGTAGATGGTGATGATGGGCGATTTGGGCTAAAATATGGAGTAGTTTTGAAGAAGGTGACATCAACAAAAACAAATTATTTTGGAGAAGGGGGTCATAACAACGATAAACCTTTTGATTGGGAGAGTAACCAATAAAATGCACTTGATTGCACGGGGAGAGAGTTTATCCCAACCAGGTGTTGGAGAGTGGACAAAGGCTATACAACTAAAGGTGCAAGGAGGTAGAGGGAAGGGTGATTCACTTGAGTAGAGCATAGAGAACAAAGTTTTCCCTTAGAGAACAAAATATGGTATGCAGTTGATAAGATAGCAAGAGATGAGAACGACATGACCCCAATAAGATCGAGGAACATTCATCTGAGTGAGAAGAGTATGGGCACCGTCGAGAAGATGACGATTCTTTTGTTCAGCAATGCCATTTTGTTGAGATGTGTAAAGACATATACTTTGATGTATAATGTCATTAGTTGTACAAAAGTGTGAAAATTGATTGATAAGATATTCAGAGCAATCTGTTAACCGAAGTGTTAAGTTTTGCTATACATCACAATACTTGTGCGCAGCGGAATTAGGAACAAGAAAACCCAAAAGAAATACGGATCTAACGATGAACATTGATCAAGAAGTAACATTGCTATAAATAAATTATACCTTTGAGGGATTGAGTCAATACTCAACCAAGGTGCTCCGAAGAAGTTCAACGAATACTAACGGCCGGAGTTTCGAGCGTAGAATAGTTTCCACGCCTCTACGGATATTCACACGAGCACGGACAACCCTTAGACTCTTGTCACACAAGATCTAGGTTGGAAGAAGGGATGCCCTCAATGTCTCCATGATTTGCTAGAACCGTTAAAGGAGAGGCGGCAGTGACAAAGACGATGCTTACGAAACGATTTCTAGAGAAGACAATAAGTCGGGTGGTCGGCAGCGAGAAGAAGCGATCGCAACCTAGAGGAATAGTTCCATCGGGAAGAAGATCATCTCGCTCGATTAGGTCAGAAAAAAATCGCGTGTCTATATCGGTTTATAGTTTACATTATATATATACAGTAGACCAAAACTTCCGATACCTGCAGACCATGCCGAACCGGACTTAAAGGAAATAAACTAGAAGAAACAGAATTCTTCATATATATACGTCGATATCCGATGAATCAAGAAACATTCGTCGAAATAACACATATATACTTGACGAATCTATACAGGGCAAACCGTCCAAGCAACAAGGCGATATACGACGAATTGGAATCTGACTCGTCAAAACTGTCATGACGATACTCAACGAATCAAGTCTAATTCATCGAGATAACATTATGATACTCGACTGTACAACCCAATGTTCGGTGAGTGGGTCCAACAAGGCAGAAGAGGGGCCCCCTATATAATCCGACCCACATTCGCCAGCCAGGCGAGCGAGCAAGCCTAGGCGGGCGAGCCAGCCCATATCTGCTAAGCGGGCGAGTGATTCCAAGGGGTAGCCAGCCCGCATTCGCCAGGTAGGCGGGTGAGCCATCCTGCATCCGCCAAGCGAGCAAGCGAGCCGGGGAAGCCAACCCACCTCCATATAAGAGGCGGGCGAGCTGTAGGAATCGGGACTCCCCTGATAGGAATACGAGCTGAGCGAGCCAAGCCGTGCCCATCCAGATGACAGGCAGGCTGGTTCACATCCTTCCTATGAGTAGGGTGCAGATATCCTATGATTAATGTGATTTGGTCTGCCAATATCCTCACTGAACAACAGAGTTTCACTATTGGAAGACCACTTTTGGGCTTCATATAATTGTTTAGAGTAGTGGAGTTACGCTACTTGTAGGCCAGACCTTAAAATCTATAAATTGACCTAAGAGGGTACCTTAGAAGGCACACTTTCATACTTTTTACTCTCTGGTCTTCTAGCGCTTTCTAAGGTGCCATTAACTCAGCACTGACTAAGGAGGGGAAGCGCTCTAAGATCTTTCGGGTGTATGGTGGGACCTCTATGCTAGAGTCTTGGGTCATTTTTATGTTCTAAGTCTTCAGTCAGCCAAGCTCGTTAGGAGAAGTAAGTGTGTGATCACCCCTTCCTCTAGGGTTCGAACTCCACAAAAGCATGTTCTCGGTTTCAACATTTTGGTGCTGTGAGCGTGGAGTGTGAATAACACAGAAAATCCAAGTGAGCTCAATGGGATCTGATCGGGCCGACTCACCACCTCCCCCTCCACTCGCCACCCTCGGGATATTCGAGGATTTCAGGAAGGAGATAAAGAATCTCGTCATGTTCACACTCAGAGCTCGCAGTGAGTGCTCGACACCCGCCGTCCCAGTGGTTGTCTCTCCAGCTCTGGGAGAGAATGACCCCTTCAGACGACCTGGGAAGGAAGTAGCAGAGGAGGGCATCAAGAGAGATCTCCCAGGGATAGCCTTGTTCCCCGGCTCGGCAAGTGTGGGAAGGACCTGTAAGGTGGAGGCGTGAGAACACCCGGCTCTCCTGGCAGGAGAGTGGAGTCCCTTCAGCGAGCTGGTCTCATCCGCCCCAGTTCTAGAGGGGTTCTGCGAGCCAAAAATGTCCTACTACACCGGAAGGGATGATCCGGTCCAACACATCCAATGGTTCGAGGATGTGGTTTCGATCCGACAGATGTCAGATTCCTTTAAGTGCCGACTCTTTTCTATAACTCTCAAGGAGAAGGCGACGGATTGGTTCCATCAGCTCCCCGCCAGCTTCATCTACATTTTTGAAGACCTGCATCGGGGGTTCTTGCTGAGGTTTACAACTTTGAAGAAGAGGAAGGAGTCGGATTCCCTGTTTCTCATCAAGGAGAGAGTGTATGAGACACTGGGAAGCTATGTGGATAGGTTCGAGGAGGAGGTCCTCCAGGTGAAGGAGATGCCAGGGCACACCCTCATGGTGTCCCTCACCCTGGGCTGCAGTAGGGGTTCTTCAATATGGAGCTGAAGCTGAAGCGGGTGCCTCCGTTGTCTTTTGAAGAAATGATAGAGAGGGAAGCGAGGGAAGTTAAGGAAGAGGCATCGAACCCGGCATTTTCCAGGAAGCTAGCCATGTGGGCTGTAGAGGAGGAGAGAGAGCTAGGAGGCGACAAGGGTCAGGAGGTCAAGAGGGTAGAGCCCCGACCGTAGGAGTAGCAATAGCAGCAGCAGTAACAATAACAACAACAACAGAGGTGGGGCATCCAGGAGCTGAATAATCGGCTGGGTTGGAGGCAGCAAGACTGGCATGATCAGAGCTAAAGGAAAGGTTTCTACGGAGGAGATATTGAGACCGGACGGTCTGGCGAGTTGAGACTAGGCAGTCTGGTAGTCTGGCAGCTTGTCCTAGCGGTTTGGTAGCCAGGTTGGAGATCGGGCGGTCTGGCGGTTTGTCTGCCGGTCAAGAGGCTCCTCCCAGCAGCTTGGTGCCGAGATGTTGCTGGCTGGTGTCTGGCGGTCTGAGCGATCTGTCGACTTGTCTATGACGGCTTGAAGATATTGGCAGCTTGTCCTCCACATTGTAGTGGTCGTGCGGTTAGGCTAACCGCGCGACTTGTGCGGCTTATGCGACTTGTATAGTTTTGTGTTCATGTAATTATTAGTCCCACATTACTTATTTGTAATCTCTCTTCTCTCCTCCATTCTATAAAAGGGAGGTCATACCTTTGTAATAGATATCTTTTTGGATAATAAAAATTTTGTTACTCCAATTTTTTGGTCTCTTGTTTTTTGTTCGCACATAGTTTCGGAGGACTCGATCTTTTACTCCTGATTTTTTGAGCCCTCTCTGTCCGCGCGGCTTGTTCCTCTTCTCATGACCTATTTCTTCCCTTGTCGAGCCCTGTTCGCGCGGTTTCTTTCTTCCCTTGTGTGAGCGACCTCTCTGCCCCTCCTTTCTATCTGCTCCTGCTCTTTAGTCTTCGCGACCTGTTCCTAAGTCGCCGCGACCTGTTCTCCTTAGCGCGACCTCCCTATCTAGTCGCTCGTGCTAGTTAGTCGCTTCTACCTCTTCTTTAGCCGACGTTACTTGTTCTTCCTTCTGCTCTCTTCTATGATAACCTCTGATATCTCTACCTCCACTACTCCCATTGCCGCTCCTCTTCCTACTCCTTCGGGAAACCTTGGCACCGTTTCCAAACTCATCGGTCCCAACTACCCGGATTGGAGAGTCTCCTTCACCTTCCTTCTCCGCTCTCAACGCAAACGTAATCATCTCACTGATGACCCTCCTCCGCAAGATTCCCCTCTTTTTGATGATTGGGATGCCAATGATGCCCTTGTCCGCACATGGCTGGCTAACAGTCTTTCTGATGAATGCATACCCATCATACGTCATGATGAGACGGCCAAGGCTGCATGGCTTCATCATGCCGCTCTCTACTCCAAGTGGGCTCAGACGTCCCGCATCTATACTTTGTATGCGGACCTCTTTGCCCGTCCCTCCATGTCTTCTACTACTGCATACCAACAAGTTCAGGCTCTCGGAGCCGAAATCCTCCAGAATCTCCCCTTCTCTGCAGATCTAGCCAAGCAACACAAACACTTCCAGGAGCTTCTGGTTGTGTTCTATCTTCTACACCTGCCTGAGTCCTATGATATGATCCGTAAACAGATCCTTGGCGAGGCAGAGTCTCCCACCTTAGATGCCACTGCTACCTGCATATCCGCGATTACCTCTCTGATATAATGTCCCCTGCTATCCTCCCCTTCTCAACCGGACAACTATGCTCACTACACTCAGCGGACTGGATCTGGTTGCCGCAGCCATCAATCAGGCGAGTGCGGTGCTTCCCACTTTCTCTACTCTTACTGTGGCCGCACCGGCCATACGGTTGATCGCTGCTGGAAGATACATCCTCATTTTCGACCAACGGGTGATGCTTCAACCTCCTCTTCGAAGCAGTCCGCTTTGGTGGTCACATCTTCAGGTAGTGTTCATGTCGCTACTCAAGGTAAACGGTGATCGACTCTGGTTCTACCAATCACATGACTGGCAATCCTCAATGTTTTTCTCTCCTAGAAAAGCATGATTGGTTGCCCCTTGTCTTTATTGGGGATGGCTCTCCCTCACCGGTCAATGGGACGGGAGTGGTTCAAGTCACTCCATCTCTTCGCTTGGAGGATACCCTCTACGTGCCCACGTTCCCTTGTAATTTACTATCTGTTACTTCATTGGGCAAGCAACTACAGTGTTCGGTCACATTCACTCCTACTTCTTGTTCTTTTCAGGATCCGGGCTCCTAACGGACGATTACTACTGGGACTGAGAGCGGCGGACTCTACTTCCTCGACAACGTTTACACATTGTCCGCCCTCTCCTCTATTGATCTTCTCTAGTGGCACCTTTGTCTTGCTCATGCTCCTCCACGATTTCTTCATCAACTTATGCCTCACCTTCCTCTGCAGATTCCTCCCCTCAACTATGATGTATGTCAGCTTTGCAAGCATCACCGCTCCTCCTTCTCACCTAAGCAAGGTCGTGGATCTTCCTGACTGTTTGATCTGGTTCACTCCGATATCTGGTGACCCGTCCTACCCTCACCATAGGTCGGGGTAGTTCATATTTTGTAACTTTTATTGACGATTTCTCCTGCTGTACTTGGGTGTATCTCTTACAAGATCGCTCTAAATTATTTCATGTATGGACATCTTTTTATTATATGATTAAGAATCAATTTGATGTTTCTGTTAAAATCTTTCACTCTGATAATGCTAAATAATATCTTAGTCATGAGTTTTCCTTCTTCTGTATGAAACATGGTATTGTTCATCAAACTAGCTGTATCTATACGTCACAGCAAAATGGTGTGTTCGAACGCAAAAACCGTCACCTCCTTGATGTTGCGCGCACTCTACTGACTCAAATGTAGGTTCCTCACTCTTATTGGGGCTATGTTATTCTCATCTCCTACTATCTTATCAATCGCATTCCCCCCACCGTTATCCACGACAAAATGCCCTTCTCAATTCTCTATCCAGGGAAGGATCCGTTTCCTCTCCCTCTACGTATCTTTGGGTGCACAGCCTTTGTGCACTCCCCCTCAGCCACCTGTGACAAACTCTCACCACGGGCCACCAAGTGTGTCTTTTTGGGATATTCTACCACTCAGAAAGGCTATTGTTACTTTGACCCGGTTTCCCGCAAGCAGTTTGTCTCTACGGACGTCACCTTTTTTTAAAATTCATCCTACTTCTCTCCCGACTCCTCTTCCTCTCCTGATATTCCTACTTCTCCTACTACCACTTCCGTTCCCTCTACACCTACCAAGATTCCACCACCTCCTCCCTCTCCACCATCTCCTCCACTGTTTCCACCTACCGAGCTATCTCCCTCTTCTCCGCGGTAATCTTTCTCTACTCCCGGGCCATCTCTCTCTTCCACGGATGCCCCGGAAACTGAGGAACACGCCGACCTGGATATTCCCATTGCTCTTCGCAAAGGGGTGCAGACGTGTACTCAACACCTGCTAGCTACTGTTATTTCATATGATCGTCTAACTCCTTCTCGCAGGACATTTTCCTTGGCTATCTCTGCCACTACCACTTCCCACACCTACCAGGAAGCTCTTATTATTCCTCATTGGAAGACCGCCATGGATGAGGAAATTGCTACCCTCACTGAAAGGGGTACATGGACCCTTGTTCCTCCCCCTTTGGGCACTGATGTGGTTGGCCGTTCGATGGGTATTCGTTGTGAAGTTCGGTCCGGATGGCAGCGTGGATCGATACAAGGCCCGCTTAGTCGCCAAAGGCTTCACTCAGACTTATGGGGTTGATTAATTTGACACCTTCTCTCCTATTGCTCGTCTCAACACCATTCAGGTTCTTCTCTCTATGGCTGTCAACATGTATTGGCCCATTTCCCAACTGGATGTCAAGAATGCCTTCCTCTATGGTGATCTTCAGGAGGATGTATACATGGAGCAACCTCCTAGGTATGTTGTTCAGGGGGAGACACGAGTATGCCATCTGAAGAATGCCATCTATGGCCTAAAGCAAAGCCCTCGGGCTTAGTTTGACAAGTTCAGCGGCATTATTGTGGCCATTGGTTTTGCAAGAAGTTCAGCTGGCCACTCCTTATTCATTCGCAAAACCTCCTCTGGTATGGTGGTTCTTGCTATATATGTGGATGATATTCTTCTAACTGGCGATGACCAGGCTGGGGTGGCTTTGACAAAGAAACACCTCCGGCAACACCTGGTCACTAAGGATATGGGCTCCCCCAAATACTTTCTGGGGATTGAAATCTCTCGGAAGCCAAACTCTTTAGTTCTCTCCCAATGAAAGTATGCTCTTGATTTGCTAAAAGAGGCAGGGTTGACTGGTGTTAAACCTGCCAGAAGTCCCATGGCTATTGGGGATGACAAAACTTGGACAGATGACTCGCCTCCTCTATCCGATATTGCGAGGTACCGATGTCTGGTGGGAAAATTCATTTATCTCACAGTGATTAGACCCGACATCTCCTATGTTGTAGGCAAGGTTAGCCAATTCATGCAAGCTCCTAGAGAGTGTCATCTATAGTCTGCCCTGAGAAATTGGAGTATGTTAAAGCAACTCTAAGGAAAGGATTGATTTTTCAAAAGAATGGTCACTTGAGGGTTGAAACATACTCAGATTTGAGCTATACTGATGATAAAGGAGACCGCAAGTCAACATCGGTTTTTTGCACATTTGTTGGAGGAAATCTTATGAGCTGGAAGAGCAAGAAACAGTCTGTTGTCTCCAGGTCTAGTGCAAAAATGGAATATCGTAGTATGACATCGACCACATGTGAGTTAAAGTGGTTACGTGCTCTCATGCTTGACCTAGGAGAGGTCTACAATTATCCTCTTCCTATGTTCTGCGACAACAAGGCTGCTATATATATTTCCAAAAATCCGGCCTTCCATGAGATAACAAAACACATAGAGGTCGACTGTCACTTTATTCGAGAAGAGATTTTGAAGAAATAGATTTGTACTCCGTTCCTCACTTCTGACAACGAGTTGGCAGATGTCTTCACCAAGCCGGTGTCCGCTTCCTTGTTTCACATTTGCGACAAGCTGGGCATGATTGATATCTATACTCCAGCATGAGGGGGAGTGTTAAGACTGGGTGGTCTAGCGAGTTGAGATCGGGCGGTCTGGCAGTCTGGAGGCTTGTCCCAGCGGTTTGGTAGCCGGGTTGGAGACCGGCCGGTCTGGCAGTTTGTCTGGCGGTCTAGAGGCTCCTCCCAGCAGCTTGGTGCCGAGATGTTGCTGGCTAGTGTCTGGCGGTCTGAACGATCTGGCGACTTGTCTATAACGGCTTGGAGATATTGGCCGCTTGTCCTCCACATTGAAGTGGTCGTGCGTTTAGGCTAACCGCGCGACTTATGCGACTTATATAGTTTTGTGTTCATGTAATTATTAGTCCCACATTGCTTATTTGTAATCTCTCTTCTCTCCTCCATTCTATAAAAGGGAGGTCATACCTTTGTAATAGATATCTTTTTGGATAATAAAAATTTTGTTACTCCAATTTTTCGGTCTCTTATTTTCTATTCGCACAGGAGATAATCGCCAAAGGAGGCAGGGCTATTTCAACCCTCTAGGTTGGAGTCAAGGCTAGATACCCACTCTAACTGATCAACACCAGGCTATGTCGATAGCCCCGGGGAGGAGTAGGAGAGGAGTCCAGAGGAAAAGGCCGAGAGGCAGAGCAAAGCTGCTCTACTGTGACTTCTACTAGGAGGAAGGGCATGCGGAAGATACCTTCCCAGAGTTCTTGGAGATGAGGGGAGCCAGTGGGCAGGCCCAGCAGTAATAACAGCATTACCAAGAAGTGCGGATCGAAGAAGTCCTGCCAGGAGAAGAGGAGGACAGGTGTGAGGATCAGGCCAATGTAGGAGGCCGAGGAGGATCGGTGTGATCCACGGGGGAGGGGGGAGTCCAGCCACCCGCAAAGAGAGTCTCCACACCATGTATCGCCAGAGTGTCGCCTCCACATACCTAACCCATCTCCAGATTAGAATATCGCCTTCTCCTAGAAGGACATGCCGGAACACGAGGATCCGTTTTGCGATGCGTTGGTGATTCAGTCCGCCATCGAGAATTTTATCGTCTCCCGGATCCTCATGGACAATGGGAGCTCTGTCAACGTCATTTTCAATAAGGTGTTTGACATAATGAAGGTGGAGGAAAAGACGGTGTTAGCCTCAGATGGGCCTTTGTTCAGATTCTCCGGGGAGAGAAAGAAGGTAGAAGGATGAGTGGGGCTCCATGTTATCTTAGGGGGCCAATCCAAGAACTACAGGTTCGTCATTGTGGACGCTCCTTTCCATTACAACGCAATATTCAGACGGCCCCTCATCAGCGCCTTCCGTTGTGTGCCCTCTTCTTTATACCAATGCCTCTAGTTCAATGTCGGGGGCATCTAGGTCTGGGTCCGTTGAGACCCCAAGGTGGCGAGGGAGTGCTATATGATTGCGGTCAACACCATCTCCTAATAAGGAGGAACCAAGGAGATGGAGAGGAGTATGGAAGAGAGGTCTGGCCAAGAGGCCATGAGAGGAGCTGAGGAGATGGAAATGGAGGAGGAATAGGTTCGCGCCCGAGTGGAGGCTGCAGAGGAAGTGCTGGAGGAACAGACCGAGGTGATGGCTATAAAGGAAGCTGAGGAGGAAGTTCTTGTGCCCGGTGAGGGGGCGTGAGCGAGTGGGAAGAACAGTCCTGGCTAAAAGCAGCGGAGGAGGTAGTGGAGATGGAAGTTCTCACCCCGGGAGGAAGGGTGTATATACGGGTCAGCGGGGGGCTGATCTCAGAAGATTAGAGGAGGAGGATGAGTGCATCTAGAAGAACATGGACATGTTCGCGTGGAGTGTGGCCGACATGCCATGAATTGATGCGGATGTGGCTTTCCACCACCTCAACCTCGATGCCAATGTTGTCCCATCCGTCAGAAGAAGAGGTCCACCACTGACAAGCTAGTCGAGCCCATTCGTGAAGAGGTGGAGAAGCTTTTGAAGGCGAGATTTGTATCGAAGATCCAGTATCCAGGTCGGGTCTCCAATATGGTGATGGTAAAAAGAGGGGATGACCGCTGGAGGATGTGTATCAATTTTTCTCTTTAAATAAAGCATGTCCCAAAGATTGTTACCCCCTTCCTCGAATCAACGCGTTGGTTGACTCAGCCATTAGTTTTTCTCAATTGAGCTTTATAGATACATTTTCAGGTTATCACCAGATTAGGATGCACCCGCACGACATGAAAGATGTTTCCTTCATCACATGGGAGGGGCGCTACTGCTATAAAATGATGCCCTTTGGGCTATAAAATATAGGGGCAACATACCAGAGGATGATGGACCGGGTCTTTCGAGAGTAGAAGGGAAGAAACTTGGAGGTGTACGTGGACGATCTTATGATCAAGAGTTGAGACATGAGCTCTCACCTCCGGGATCTTGAGGAGACCTTCGTCACCCTACAGAAGTATAAGATGAGGCTGAACCCCTTGAAGTCTATCTTCGTGGCAAGTAGGGGAAAGTTTCTAGGTCACCTCCTTACTCCCGCGGGGGTGGAACCCAACCCTGATAAGATGAGGGAAATTATAGAGTTGGGGTCACCTCGGAATGTCAAGGAAGTCCAGCGCCTGATAGGAAACTGGCAGGGCTGAGCAGGTTCCTCTCTCTGGTGGGAGAGAAGTGCTTGCCTTTCTTCAAAGCGTTGAGTGGGGGTCAGAAATTCTAGTGGTCCGAGGAGTGCGAGAAAGCCTTCCAAGCCTTAAAGAGGCAACTCACCCAGGCTCCGCTTCTTCAGGGACCCAAGGAAGGAGAAGATCTATCCTTATACCTCGGGGTTGGGATTGAGGCCGTGAGCTCTGTCCTGGTCCGGGAGGAATGAAAGAAGCATCTACAAATTTACTATGTAAGCAAGGTCCTGAGAAAGGCGAGCTTCGATACCCAATTTTGGAGAAATTAGCTTTTGCTCTGGTCGTCTCGGCTCGGAGGCTCCGACCTTACTTTCAAGCACATTCTATTTGGGTGGAGACTGACCATCCCCTTCGCAATATCTTTGAGGGGGTGGATCACTATGGGAGGCTTGCAAAGTGGTGGGTGGAGCTAAGTGAGTTTGACATTTCTTTTGTTCCCCGCCTCTCGATCAAGGCCCAAGCAATGACCGACTTCTTGGCCGACTATGTGGTCGAGGTGGCAGAGGCGGAGCTCACTCTCTCAGTTCCCTGGAAGGTGATGGTGGACAATGCCTCAGGAAGGCACTCTTTAGGAGTAGGAGTGATCCTCGAGAGTCCTAAAGGTATGAGGATAGAGCAGATGGTGGTAATCCATTTTCCCATTACTAATAATCAAGCAGAGTATGAGGCAGTGAACACAGGACTGTGACTGGCCAGGGAGCTGGGGGTGCATGATGTGGAAGTGCTAACAGACTCCATGGTGGTGTCCTCTCAAATCAACAGTGAATTTGAGGCAAGGGAGCCTACTCTCCAGCTATACCTGACAAAGGTTAAGGGAGTCATCGGCATGTTCCAAACATTATCCATCTGACACGTGCCGCGGGAAGAAAATGAGCAAGTGGATCAGCTAGCTAATTTCAGACCACGTGCGGGTGGAACCCTGATAGACCTATTCAGCCCTTCCATCAAAGAAGGAGAGCTGATGAAAGTGGATCGACGCCTGTAACGCCCCCGATTTTCTGCGATTATTTAAATTCTCGTTTGGCGTTACGTTGGCATTTTTCCGACTCGAGCCGTTGTTATAGTACCTCGTTAGGTGTTCTTAGGGATTTGGCCTGTTTGCGCGGTTCCCCAGCTAGTCGGTGTTTGTTTTAGAGGCCCGACTGAGCTTTTCAGGGAATCCTCGCGTTTTGGCTTCGGGCGAGGTTAGCCCGAGTGTTTGATCGTCGGAGGTCGTTTTCAACTTCTCCGTTGTGTTCGTAGCACGGGTATTTAGCTACGGTGCGAGTTTGGCCGGATTCCGAGGACGTTAAATTTTGCGTCATTTTGGCGGACGCTAGTTAGCGAGTCGTCATTTTTATGATGACGTATTTACTTATTTACGCATGTGTAGCGTGGCGCGTGGTTGATGCGTGCCGGTATTTTTGTACGTGCGTGTGCGTGCGTGCGGAGTTGAAATTGTGTGCGCGGGCGCGTGTTGTTAGACGTGTCTGTGTGGTTATGTGGTTAAATTTATGTGCGTGAGTTTGTATATATATATGGAAAGTGGAGTTAGTTGATTAGGAGTTATTAAGAGTTAGTATATATGTATATGTTGTAATTTGTATACGTATATATGGTGTTATTAGTTTTATTAGTCAAAATTAGCATTAGATTATGTTAGATTATAAGTTATATTAGGCTACTGTAATATTAGCATTAAGGTTAATTTATACAGCCTAAGGTTAGATTTAGATTAGATTTAGATTAGATTATTTATATTATAACTTAAGATTTTTAGGTTTTATAACCCTTCCCCTCTCCTGTGAGTTTATAAAGCAGCCGGTCCCCATTTCCTGTAAAAAAATAAACTGCAGTCTTTCCCTGTGCGAAACCCGATCGGAAGAAAAGAAGGAAAAACTGCCCTAGCCGCTGCCCTTCCGCCGCCCGCCGCCGGCGAGTTCCGCCTCCGATCACCCGTCCGAGGCCGGATCCGTGCTTCCCTAGGCGAGAGCTTCCTTCTGAGGTAATCTATTGGATATTTCACCGTAGATTTTTCTGAGATCCGGTGTAGTTTTAGTTCATTTTTGTTTTATTGTTTTGACAATGTTTCCTCTAGGATTTGTGAAGCTTTACGTGCTTTTGGACGTCCGCTATAGCGCAGTTGTGCTGGTGAAATTTTCGGTGTAATAGCGAGGCAAGTGCTCCTTTGCCCTTGCCGTTTTGGATCCCTTGATTTCTCTTTGTTTTTCTGTTTTTTTTCGTAGTTGAATTTCATATTTGGCTTCTATACTAATCTACCCTAAACCCTCCTACCCTAAATCCCTTTGAAAATCAATTATATTCATTCCCTTGTCGTAATTGTTCTAGCTAGGATTTCGTGGTGATGAGTTTAGTGTGTCGGATTTATGCAAATGAGTCGTAGAATTTATGCAAATGAATTTTAGAACTATGTTATAGATTTTGGAATTAGGCTTAGTTGGGGGGTTTTAGGCATTTTTGCCTAAGAGGAGTCAAATCCTCTTTCGCATTTGTCTTGATTTATATGTTTGGGTGTAGGTGAGCACGCATGACCTATGGTCGCGCGTCTGTGATCGTGCGCCCTGATGTCGGTGCTCATGCGTCGGTCGTAATGTCGAGTGGGAGTACTCACTCGTTGTGGCGTTGCGTAATCGCAACAATGTTTCCCCTAGCTTGCTTTCTTTTCCGAGTGAATGTCTCGTGTTCGAAGGTCCTTTGTCGGCTGTTGTTTTCCGAAGGCCGAATCGTGGGTTGTGGTTAGTAGTGGTGGTGGAAGGCTTTTAATAGGGGTTGTGTTGTGTGACTTAGCCGTGACCGCACTTTTACCTTGACCCGAGTAGTTTCTGGGCAAGTGAGAGAGGGGTCCGCAGTGCTTTCACATGTCAACCCTTGAGCATTTTTGTCTTGGAAATAGTGGTCGGGGGTTGAGTACGCCTCCAATCCGGTTCCAAGTTTCTTTTTTTTTGCTACTGCCATATCTCACAATTTAGGATGTTAGGTGTTTCTTCCTTAGTTGTTGCAGCACATTTTCTTTTGGCATGTTCGTCTTGTTGACTCTGCAGGTTTTTAGCAGGGTAGTTGCTGTTTTCTCGCACTTGGTGCAGGTTTGCTTTTACCTTGCCTTGAGCATGGTTTGCTTCAGTTTTAGTTGCCTTTTCTTACATTCCCTTGTTTTTCTTGTTTACTACACTTTCTTGTTAGCTCTTGTATTCTTTTCCTTGCTGAGGTATTCTGCCTTCTGAATGCCTCAGGTTCTGGATAGTAGCCAGTAGGTGGCTAGTGCTGTGGTGCTGTTGGAGATCTCTCAGCCTTTGGAGACCCTCCTGTTCTTCTAGTGAGGTAGTTTTACTGCATTTTCTACAGACATACATACTTGCCAGTGGGTTCGTGTCAGCTGTTGGCGCCCCTGGTAGTTTTACCTTTTTGTACTAGATATGCTTTTCTTCTTACTGCTACCCTTTTTGGGAGATAGTCTATTTGCTCTGGAAATGTTTTATGTTAGGTTGATAGTTACTTTAAAACCTATAATAATTACTATATGTATTACATGATCAGCATGTTTTATAAAAAGCTCAAACATTACTTTCCAAAAGCGTAAAAAGATCGTTTTCTTATAAGTACTATAAATTGAGATCTAGGGTCTTGCATAGCGTAAGTTGTCCTCTTAGGACACTTATGCGCTCATTTAAGGATGTCAACATAAATGAAGTATTTTTCCGCTACGTATAAAAATAGTTTTCAAACCGTGGACTATCTGATCCACTGAGCCGAGGGATACGGCTAATTAATTGAACCAGTTTTATAATCATTCTAACTTATGATTTGAAGGTTTAGAGTGTTGCCTGAGCGTCGGCAGTTATCCCCTGCTCGACGTGGCATCACAGCTCGTAGTTTTCTCTTGCTCTGATTTATTTAAATGGTGAGAAAAATGCGGGTTGTGACAGTTGGTATCAGAGGGAGGTTGCTCGACAAGTTGGTCGGGCGACCTTTCCTTGTTTGTATTAGATGTTTAGAGTCATATCATACACACACCGACATGTCATCAGCACGTCTTGGCTGAAGCACGAACACTGCACTACACTCATAGCATAACATGAAGTATACGGGGCATATTATGTAATATGAAATGCATAATATGTGTTCGTATATGGATCCACCATAGGGGCAACATGCGAGGGTTATGTATTATGGGGTGCATAACCTCACCGCATGGATGCGACTAGCACGTTTTCTTTTTCGTTGCATGAGAATGTTATGTATTATGGGATGCATAACATTTTCATGTGTACGCCGCCATGGCATGCATTAGGGCCTTTTTAGAATGCATAGCATAATCATGCATAGCATAACATTGCATAAGCACAACGCGCCAAGCTAAAGGCTTGCAGGATGACATGTGTACACATATAATTTTTGAGTCAAAAAGAATATAAATTCATGCATTCCCGATCTAGGCACAAGAGTTAGAGTGATGGTGGTGAACCATCTTAGGCTAAGCATAACATTACTTTTGTATTTAATAAAATAAAATCCCAGAGCAAGTATAGCAGTAGAAGATCATATTTATGTATGTATTGTCTGTACCTTTTGTCTAATCCTAGGAGTTTAGCTAAGTTCTAATCGTTTGTTCTGTTTTAATTTTCCTTATAGTATGCCGCTGAAGCGTAGAGTGACGAGGTCGACTCCCCAGTCTGAGGGTGAGTCCTCCGGTGCTCAAAGTGATGCGATGGTGGAAAGTCTGAGGCAGAGCAACGAGGCCTTATCAAGGCAGGTGGTGGAGTTGCGGGCCCAGATGCAGTCCTTTTTATCCGGAGCGGCGGGTCAGACTCCGGGAGTTCAGGACCCCGCCGTGGGTACAGCTGTTCTAGCCCCTCCTGCCCCTCCTGCTCCTCTCGTGCCTCCAGTGGTGGTGCCCCCCGGGATGGCTTTCATCTCCCAGTTCCAGAGGCTGAGCCCTCCCACTTACGATGGGAAGGCGGATTTCATGGTGTTGGATGACTGGCTGATCACTATGGAGGAGATGCTTCACTATTCAGGTATCTCAGATGATCAGAAGGTGATGCTGGGCGTTTATCAGCTGAAGGGTTTGGCGAAGACCTGGTGGTTAAGAGAGAAGGAAGGCATGGTCGGAGGATGTTCCTGGAGTTCTTTCAAGGAGTTGCTGATGAGGAAGTTTCTACCGGTAGTGGAGCGAGACAGGTTGATGAACAACTTTCTTCATCTAAAACAGCGTCAGCTCACCATCAACGAGTACGAGATTGAGTTTAGCAAGCTCAGTCGATTTGCTCCGAGTTTGGTGGCTACCGAGGAGGACAGAGCGAAGCGTTTTCTGGGTGGCCTCAGGAGCGATGTCCAGCAGCTTGTGGTTGCTCACGGCGCAGTTACTTATGCGGGAGTAGTGGAAGCTGCTCTGAAGGTGGAGGCGATAGAGACTGCGAAGAACAGAGGCCAGTTAGTGCGGAATGAAAAGAGGAAGACTGCTGAAGAGAAGAACTCCCTGGTACTTGGTGCTGCTTCTGGGAAGAAGAGCAAGATGGTCTGTAGTTTCTGTGGCCAGTCGGGCCATACTGTGGAGAGGTGTTACAAGAGGGCAAAGGCTCAAAAGAAGGAACATGTGCATGCTATTCAGGGTGCTCCTAGGAGGGATGTTCCTTGCCCTATTTGCAAGCGACCCGGGCATGATGCTGCTCAGTGCTGGTCCAAGGATCGAGCCTGCTTTCAGTGTGGTCAGAAGGGCCATATAAAGGCGAGATGTCCTCAGGTTCAGTCCGCTCTTCATGCAGTCCCACTTCAGGCGTTACCTCCGCCTCAGCCGGTGGACAAGGGTAAAGGGAAGCTTAATGTGGTATCTTCAGCGGAGGCTGAGACTTCGACGCAGGTCATTTCAGGTAAACCTTCTCGCTTGTCTCTTCAATTCGGTAGAAGTTTTGGTGTTGCTATTGTGTGGTTTTCTTAGATTGCTTGTGCAAAATATATTTTATTTTATTTTTTTTGTGTATAGGGAGTTTTAAGGTAAGGAACCGCTGGGCGCGCGTTCTTTTTGACTCAGGTGCTACCCACTCCTTTGTGGCTAGGGCCTTTGTCGAGCGGTGCCAGTGGGTTCTTGATCGTGTTGGTAATGCCTTTTGCGTCAAATTCCCCTCGGGCGATTCCGTGATATCGGATCAGGGCGTTCTGGACTGTCCTATTTTGTTGGGGGATTTTCTGGCCAAGGCAGATCTGAAGGTTATAGACTTGGAGGATTTCGACGTCATCCTGGGTATGGACTGGTTGTCCCGATATGATGCAGTGATCCAGTGCAGGGGAAAGCGCTTGGATTTCAGGAAGGACAGCTGTCAGCCTGGGAGTATTTACGGTGATTCACGTCAGGGCTCTCCGGCGATTTCTGCAGTATGTGCTCAGAGGTTATTTTGTGCTGACTGTTTTGCTTGCTTAGTCTCGGTGCTGGGGACTGTTAGTAGTGTGCCGCTTTTGGATGAGATTCCTGTTGCGCGGGAGTTTTCCGACGTGTTTCCTAGCAATCTTCCCGGTCTTCCTCCAGACAGAGATGTTGAGTTCGTGATTGATTTGGAGCCCGGTACGCGTCCCATTGCCAAGGCGCCGTATCGGATGGCCCCGCGAGAGCTGGAGGAGCTTCGTACCCAGCTAGATGAGTTATTGGCGAAGGGCTTCATAAGGCAGAGCTCGTCGCCCTGGGGTGCTCCGGTTCTCTTTGTAAAGAAGAAGGATGGTTCGATGCGCCTTTGTATCGACTATAGAGAGTTGAACAAAGTCACCATCAAGAACAGGTATCCACTGCCCAGAATCGACGACTTATTCGATCAGTTGCGTGGGAGTGCAGTATTCTCCAAGATAGACCTTCGATCGGGCTATCATCAGCTCAGGATTCGGGAGTCGGACATTCCACGGACGGCTTTCCGATCGAGGCATGGGCATTTCGAATTCTTGGTCATGTCGTTTGGGCTGACCAATGCGCCTTCAGCATTCATGGACATGATGAACCGGGTGTTCAAGGACTTTCTGGACAAGTTTGTCGTCGTATTCATTGACGACGTGCTGATCTACTCTCGGAATGCTGCGGAGCATGATCAGCACTTGCGGTTGGTGTTATCCGCATTGAGGGATCATCAGTTGTACGCCAAGCTGAGCAAATGTGAGTTCTGGTTGCCTCAGGTTTCCTTCCTGGGTCATGTAGTGAACAAGGATGGTATTTCAGTGGATCCGGAGAAGATTTCTGCAGTGATGGATTGGAATAGACCGAGCACACCCAAGGAGATCAGGAGCTTCTTGGGGTTGGCCGGCTATTATAGAAGGTTCGTGGAGGGCTTTTCTACCTTGGCAGCGCCCTTGACTAAGCTGACGCAGAAGCATGCGGCGTTCATTTGGAGTGATAAGTGTGAGGAGGCTTTTCTAGAGCTGAAGAGCAGGTTATGTTCTGCCCCTGTGTTGACATTGCCTGCGGAGGGCAAGGATTACGATGTTTATGTGGATGCCTCGCATGTCGGGCTCGGTGGCGTGTTGATGCAGGAGGGGAGGGTGATCGCGTATGGGTCACGGCAGTTGAAGACTCACGAGCGAAATTACCCTACGCACGACCTCGAGTTCGCAGCGGTGATTTTTGCCTTGAAGTTGTGGAGACACCTACTCTATGGAGCTCAGTGCAAGATTTTCACAGATCACAAGAGCCTGAAGTACGTGTTTACACAAAAGGAGCTGAATCTGCGTCAGCGGCGGTGGCTAGAGTATGTGGCTGATTACGACGTTGAGATCCAATATCATCCGGGCAAGGCCAATGTGGTGGCCGACGCCTTGAGCCGGAAGACGGGGAAGATCTTCAACCTCACCGCAGACTGTTTGGTGGAGGAGTTCTTATTGATGGATATCTCCGCAGGATGCTGTGATTTGCAGAGCAGTTTGTCAGTGACAGAACCGTCTTGGATTTCACTCACCAGGCTGCACCAGAAGGAGGATCCGGACTTGCTACACCTGTACCTCAGAGCTGAGAGAGGGGAGTTGCCGGATTTCTCTATCGATGACTCGGGTACTTTGAAGTACCGCGGCAGGTTTTGCATTCCTGCGGTTGGAGACATCAGGGTAATGGTATGCAAGGAGGCTCATGGATCTAGTGTTGCCTACCACCCAGGATCTACCAAGATGTATCATGATCTGAAGCAGATCGCCTGGTGGTATGGTATGAAGGGGGATATAGCCCGGTACGTTTCCGAGTGTTACACTTGCAAGCGGGTGAAGGCCGACCATGGGAGGCCGGGTGGCAAGTTGGCACCTTTGGAGATCCTGACTTGGAAGTGGGAAAGTATCTCGATGGATTTCATTACGGGCTTGCCGAGATCTCCAAGAGGGGTTTGATTCAGTTTGGGTGATCGTGGACCGACTGACGAAGTGTGCGCACTTCGTGCCTTATAAGATCGATTACCCGATGAAGAAAATAGCGGAGTTATATTTGGATGAGGTCGTCAGATTGCACGGCGTGCCAGTTAGCATCATTTCGGATCGAGTCTCGCGTTATATATCTCGCTTCTGGAGGAGTTTGCAAGAGGGTCTGGGGTCAGATTTGAGGTATTCTACTGCTTACCACCCGCAGACCAACGGGCAGACTGAGCGTGTGAACCAGATTATGGAGGATATGATCCGATGCTACATCCTAGACCACGGTGGAGCGTGGGATGAGCGTTTGCGGCTCATGGAGTTTGCCTACAACAACAGTTACCAAGAGAGCCTGCAGATGGCCCCCTTCGAGGCGTTGTATAGGAGGCGCTGCAGAACTCCATTGTTTTGGACGGAGGCTGGTGAGAGACCTTTGTTGGGTCCTGATGCACTTGAAGAAATGGAGGTTTCCGTGAAGCTCACTCGAGAGAAACTTCGGGTGGCTCAAGAGAGGTATGAAAAGAACGCCAATCGGCGTAGGTCCGATTTGGAGTTTTCGGTGGAGGATTTGGTCTTCTTGAAGGTGTCTCCGATGGTAGGAGTGAAGAGGTTTGGCAAGAATCGGAAATTGGATCCGAGATATGTGGGCCCGTTCAGGATTTTGGAGCGCATTGGTGTGTCTGCATATAGGTTGGATCTACCAGCCAGCTTCCCTGGTGTCCATAATGTGTTTCATGTGAGCCAGTTGCGAAAGTGTGTGCGGAGCAGTGGACAAGTCTTGGATGATGTGCCCCAGTTGGAGCCTAACCTCTCGTATGTTGAGGTGCCGGTCCGCATCTTGGATACTCAAGATCGAGTGTTGCGGACAAAGTCTATTCCGATGGTGAAGGTTCTTTGGAAAAATCAAGATTTGGAGAGCGCGACTTGGGAGCTAGAGTCGGCTATGAGGGAGGCTCACCCTCATTTGTTCCCCTGATTTGTCGGGTATGTTTCCTTTCGAGTAACTTGTACTTTATTACTTTCCCTCTGTAGTAGAAGTAGCGTATGTAAAGTTTCGGGACGAAACTTTCTGTTAGGGGGAGTGACTGTAACGCCCCCGATTTTCTGCGATTATTTAAATTCTCGTTTGGCGTTACGTTGGCATTTTTCCGACTCGAGCCGTTGTTATAGTACCTCGTTAGGTGTTCTTAGGGGTTTGGCCTGTTTGCGGGGTTCCCCAGCTAGTCGGTGTTTGTTTTAGAGGCCCGACTGAGCTTTTCAGGGAATCCTCGAGTTTTGGCTTCGGGCGAGGTTAGCCCGAGTGTTTGATCGTCGGAGGTCGTTTTCGACTTCGCCGTTGTGTTCGTAGCACGGGTATTTAGCTACGGTGCGAGTTTGGCCGGATTCCGAGGACGTTAAATTTTGCGTCATTTTGGCGGACGCTAGTTAGCGAGTCGTCATTTTTATGATGACGTATTTACTTATTTACGCATGTGTAGCGTGGCGCGTGGTTGATGTGTGCCGGTATTTTTGTACGTGCGTGTGCGTGCGTGCGGAGTTGAAATTGTGTGCGCGGGCGCGTGTTGTTAGACGTGTCTGTGTGGTTATGTGGTTAAATTTATGTGCGTGAGTTTGTATATATATATGGGAAGTGGAGTTAGTTGATTAGGAGTTATTAAGAGTTAGTATATATGTATATGTTGTAATTTGTATATGTATATATGGTGTTATTAGTTTTATTAGTCAAAATTAGCATTAGATTATGTTAGATTATAAGTTATATTAGGCTATTGTAATATTAGCATTAAGGTTAATTTATACAGCCTAAGGTTAGATTTAGATTAGATTTAGATTAGATTATTTATATTATAACTTAAGATTTTTAGGTTTTATAACCCTTCCCCTCTCCCGTGAGTTTATAAAGCAGCCGGTCCCCATTTCCTGTAAAAAAATAAACTGCAGTCTTTCCCTGTGCGAAACCCGATCGGAAGAAAAGAAGGAAAAACCGCCCTAGCCGCTGCCCTTCCGCCGCCCGCCGCCGGCGAGTTCCGCCTCCGATCACCCGTCCGAGGCCGGATCCGTGCTTCCCTAGGCGAGAGCTTCCTTCTGAGGTAATCTATTGGATATTTCACCGTAGATTTTTCTGAGATCCGGTGTAGTTTTAGTTCGTTTTTGTTTTATTGTTTTGACAATGTTTCCTCTAGGATTTGTGAAGCTTTACGTGCTTTTGGACGTCCGCTATAGCGCAGTTGTGCTGGCAAAATTTTCGGTGTAATAGCGAGGCAAGTGCTCCTTTGCCCTTGCCGTTTTGGATCCCTTTATTTCTCTTTGTTTTTCTGTTTTTTTTTTCGTAGTTGAATTTCATATTTGGCTTCTATACTAATCTACCCTAAACCCTCCTACCCGAAATCCCTTTGAAAATCAATTATATTCATTCCCTTGTCGTAATTGTTCTAGCTAGGATTTCGTGGTGATGAGTTTAGTGTGTCGGATTTATGCAAATGAGTCGTAGAATTTATGCAAATAAATTTTAGAACTATGTTATAGATTTTGGAATTAGGCTTAGTTGGGGGGTTTTAGGCATTTTTGCCTAAGAGGAGTCAAATCCTCTTGCGCATTTGTCTTGATTTATATGTTTGGGTGTAGGTGAGCACGCATGACCTATGGTCGCGCGTCTGTGATCGTGCGCCCTGATGTCGGTGCTCATGCATTGGTCGTAATGTCGAGTGGGAGTACTCACTCGTTGTGGCGTTGCGTAATCGCAACAATGTTTCCCCTAGCTTGCTTTCTTTTCCGAGTGAATGTCTCGTGTTCGAAGGTCCTTTGTCGGCTGTTGTTTTCCGAAGGCCGAATCGTGGGTTGTGGTTAGTAGTGGTGGTGGAAGGCTTTTAATAGGGGTTGTGTTGTGTGACTTAGCCGTGACCGCACTTTTACCTTGACCCGAGTAGTTTCTGGGCAAGTGAGAGAGGGGTCCGCAGTGCTTTCACATGTCAACCCTTAAGCATTTTTGTCTTGGAAATAGTGGTCGGGGGTTGAGTACGCTTCCAATCCGGTTCCAAGTTTCTTTTTTTTAGCTACTGCCATATCTCACAATTTAGGATGTTAGGTGTTTCTTCCTTAGTTGTTGCAGCACATTTTCTTTTGGCATGTTCGCCTTGTTGACTCTGCAGGTTTTTAGCAGGGTAGTTGCTGTTTTCTCGCACTTGGTGCAGGTTTGCTTTTACCTTGCCTTGAGCATGGTTTGCTTCAGTTTTAGTTGCCTTTTCTTACATTCCCTTGTTTTTCTTGTTTACTACACTTTCTTGTTAGCTCTTGTATTCTTTTCCTTGCTGAGGTATTCTACCTTCTGAATGCCTCAGGTTCTGGATAGTAGCCAGTAGGTGCCTAGTGCTGTGGTGCTGTTGGAGATCTCTCAGCCTTTGGAGACCCTCCTGTTCTTCTAGTGAGGTAGTTTTACTGCATTTTCTACAGACATACATACTTGCCAGTGGGTTCGTGTCAGCTGTTGGCGCCCCTGGTAGTTTTACCTTTTTGTACTAGATATGCTTTTCTTCTTACTGCTACCCTTTTTGGGAGATAGTCTATTTGCTCTGGAAATGTTTTATGTTAGGTTGATAGTTACTTTAAAACCTATAATAATTACTATATGTATTACATGATCAGCATGTTTTATAAAAAGCTCAAACATTACTTTCCAAAAGCGTAAAAAGATCATTTTCTTATAAGTACTATAAATTGAGATCTAGGGTCTTGCATAGCGTAAGTTGTCCTCTTAGGACACTTATGCGCTCATTTAAGGATGTCAACATAAATGAAGTATTTTTCCGCTACGTATAAAAATAGTTTTCAAACCGTGGACTATCTGATCCACTGAGCCGAGGGATACGGCTAATTAATTGAACCAGTTTTATAATCATTCTAACTTATGATTTGAAGGTTTAGAGTGTTGTCTGAGCGTCGGCAGTTATCCCCTGCTCGACATGGCATCACAGCTCGTAGTTTTCTCTTGCTCTGATTTATTTAAATGGTGAGAAAAATGCGGGTTGTGACAACGCCCCTCCTTGATGGATCCTGAAAGTGAGGGTAAGATCTACCTTTACTCTAGTGGGGGGTTGAATAGAGTATTTTAAAATAATTTTGCAAATTAAAAACTAATTAGTAGTGAAAGACTTAATTTAATTATAGTGTATAGTGTTTGCAGTAAACAAAATAAAGTAAAGCAAGAAAGCTAATTCACAGCACACAGCAAATAAAACACAAACAACCAGATGACACAAGGAGATATAGTGGTTCCCCAATCAACCTGGGTACATCCACTCTTCTACCACCCTAGGTAGGAATCCACTGTAGGATGAGTTGATCAGGTGTCCTGGGCACCAATGAGCTTTTGAAAAGGTGCTCAAAAACCAAACTAGATTTTTTGATCAGGTGTCTTGCCACCACTGAGTTTTGACAAGTTCTCAGAAACCAAACACAAAACTTTTGAAGGGAGTTCTGTATAACCCTTTTACAGCAAAAGAAAATAAAAAGAGTGAAGGAGTTCTTCTCGGTCAACAATCAAAGAGAAGACTAGTGGATTTGTTGATGTCAAAGCTCCCCCTAAGATTAGTAGTAGGTTAGGAGAAGAAGCTTTGCACAGGGTGATAGGCCTTCAGTAAGTTGAGATATCCAGCAATTGATAATTTCAGCAAAAGCTAAAATGTGTTATGTCTGGAGTCTTTGATTGATGAAGCCTGGAAAACTTGAATCAGAGAAGAGATCTGAAAGAGTAGAAGGGATTCTTCTCTGTGTGTTGATCTCCTTCTCTATTCTATTGCTTGTGTTCTGTAAAAACTCTAACTGTATGATCCTGTAGAATTCTTGAGAGATGTTCTGTAATACCCCAGAAATCTCAAAAAGCCAAAGTGGGATTCAGGTTGGCTGACACGGCCTGAGACACGGGCGTGTCTCAGGGTGTGTCAGGTGTACACGGCTTGGGACACGGGCGTGTCCAAGGGCTTGTCCCTATTCTCGACGAGTTCTCGAGCCCTGATCGTCGAGTGTGGAACACGGCCTGTGACACAGGCGTGTCACAGGGGCGTGTTTGGCACACGGCTAGGGACACGGGCATGTGCCTTAACCGTGTCCTTCTCGGGTAATTTTGGAGATCGTGTTACAGGGGTGACACAGCCGGGTACACGGCCGTATACTGTGTGACACGGGCATGTCAGGCTTGACACGGGCGTGTCAATTCCCGTGTTCTGGTTTATTTTAAGTCGGTTGTGCACCGCTTCAGGAACACGGCCTGTGACACGGGCGTGTCACAACCCGTGTTCGGCCTAAGAAATCAAATTCAGGGCTGATCAGAGCCGTTCATTTTCTTTGACCAAGATCCAATGGTCTGGGCTCTTCCCTGGGTTGATAAGGCCGGGATTGAAGAGGAGAAAGCTCATTTGAGTTTCATCTTTCTCTTTCTAAAGTTAAGAGAGAGGGGAGAGCAAAGCAAGGAAAAAGAAGAGGAATCTGACCGCCGGTGGTGCTGCGATGGTCCAAATCGCGAGCCGAGTTCGGATTTACGAAGGCAAGGCTGCTACGAAGGCTTTCATCTGTCTCAATTCTCTCCATGGCTCCGAGGCGAATTCCAAGGGTAATGATTTCCGTCTTGGACATGTGAAGTCCTACTTTCCTGCATTTGCATAGGGAAAATCCGTCCCCGCGAGTGTGCGGTGGGTTATGGTGTCCCTTGGGGTAGATATGTGAAGTCCCCCTTGTTAGAGTCCGGAATTAGAGTACGGATCTAGGCATGCTGTGTGAAGCCCATCTGGACGTGTTGGTCTTGATTGGTGATGCTTGTTTGCATTAATTTGATTGTTTGTGTGCAATCTGTGGTGCATACCTGTTGCTTGGTGCAGTAGGAAGTACTGGAGGAAGTCCAGGAAATTGTGTGAGTTGGGTTCAACTCTTGTGGTGAATGGGCAAGGTGAAGCTGTACCCGCATTAGTCCAGTCTTGAGTCTGACGATGTGAGCAACGGGATAGGCGGATCTGTACCCGCGTTATGGTTGTCTAACCTTGGGTGCTTAAGGCCCTGTTAGGATCATATATCGAGAGTCGACGGCTTGCGTGCCGATCAGGACTAGAATGCTCATTGGTGGGATCCGGTGTTTCCGGTACACCCGAATGTGCCCTGAGTGCACGGAGCGTCGGGTCATCGTGCCGACGTTTGTGATATGTATTGAATGTGCGGTCGTGCACGTCTTGCGTGGTTTGCTATATATATATCATATTGGAAAATGCTATGCAGGGATGGAATTCCGCTGCCCCGTGCCAGGGGCAGGGTCGTTATAATTGGTCAGCTGAATGCTGACCGTTGCCCTGTTTGCCACCGCTTGGTGGATTGGTTCTTGCAGGTGCTGGAGGTGTTGGTCCGAGCGGGACTTAGCGGGCTGAAGCCCAAGCTGCGTTGCTGCCCTCGAAGGCTTTATTTGTTTTGTTTCTTCTTGTTCATGTGTGGCCGGCCTGCGTGTCGATGTCTGTAAACCACACCTTGTTAAGAGAAATTTTTAAGGCCATAAGGCCAGATACTTTGGTTGTATACATTCCTATGTTTTAGTGGGCAGTTCTTGTTTTACTTGAGTTCAAGTTTTTCAACCGTGAAGCTTCCGCTAGAATGCTCTGTGTTAGGATGCGTTGGTTTTGATATTATTTCGTAGCATCTCCGCCTGTTTGTGGAATATGGTGTGGGGCCCCGGCCGGACCCTCTATTATATTCTTCTTGACGGGTAGAGGTGTTACATGTTCTACTTGGTTATCTGTCTCTATTGTTTGTAGTGATATTATGAAATCCAATCTCCTAGATAGGCGTTAGCCAGTCATAAATGACTTCCTTAATTGATAGTTGTCTCTAGAGAAAAGTCCTAAGAAACATTCCCTTTTAGTCTCCTTGAAACTTGTTCCAGATTGATTGAAATGGCTACAAAATATTCTGCATTAAATGCTGGATATTGAGGATATTTGAATTCCATAACATTCTGATTTGAAATCCTGAAATCGTCGATCTCTCAGGAAATTCGTCGATCTGAGCTCGACTATCGTCGATCTGAGCTCAGAGATCTGGATTTTGACTTGAGACAGAAATCATCGATCTGAGCTCGGAGATCGTCGAACCGAGTTCGACGCCTCGTCGACCTGAGCTCAGAGATAGTCGAATTGAGTTCGATGCCTCGTCGATCTGTGCTCGACGATAATTTCTTTGGTCTTCTGCACTTGTAATCTGAACTAGGAGGTCTTGGGGGAAGCTTTCAAACCTAAGTTCTAAGCCTTAGACCTATTCTAGTTGACCTTTAAAACTATAAAATGAGGTCAAGACACAATCCTATGAACATAGTGATCCTTACCCAAATCAGTAATAGGATGTTCCAACAATCTCCCCCTTTTTGGGTTAGGATTACTATTTACATGATTTATAGGAATTTTAAAAGCATACAAGCAGAAATAAATACAACATTGCAGAAATGTAAACAACAGCATTGCAGAAGCATACGTATAATCACACAGCAAATTTGTTCAGAGTGAGATACATGTAGTTCAGCTTACACTATCAGTCCTTTTCCTTGCCCTTTTTGAAAAGAATTTCCCTATTGGGGGTTTCAGCTTCTCTCTTAGATCTTCTATCATCAGCAACACCAAGAGAAGTTTGAGATTTGGCTCTGGGAACAACTGCCTCTGGGTGCAATTCCATGTACCTTTTTGGATCAAAGAATTTTCTGGAAGAATACCTTTCAAGCTCTTGCTTTCTCTGTTCAGAAAATGTTGAAATGTTGTAAGTGTCTTTCCCTTATTCTCTGGCTTTCCTCATCTGGTCTAAAGAAGCTAGCTCCTTCAATCTGGCTGTCCAAGAGACTGGGTTGTTCTCTGGATCTTCAAATGAAACAGGAGGCTCATATCTGTTAATAGTGTCAGAAGAAGGAGCTTTTGAGGGAACACTTTCTTTGAGCTTATAAGGGAATGTACCAGTAGTTGAATTAGTTGGGCCTTGTCCTTCCCTTTGATAAGATTGCTGTCTGGACTGTCCTCTTGAATACACTCTATAATCTCTTTGATTTCCTCTGTATTGACCTCTTCTTGAATGGTAGCCTCTTTGCTGATGTCCTCTGGATTGAGATCTTTCTTGCAATTGAGAGGAACTTTGAGATGAAGTATGAGAGATTTGATGAGCTGAACTTCCACCAGATCTTGCACCTGGAGAAGGAGGAGGAGGAGGAGGATTATAATAAGATGTGCCTTGGTCATATTTCCTTCTCTTCCTCATAGCCTTCAACCAGTTCTTAGAAAATTGCATCCAATGTTCATTAATAGGACAATCATGCAGTATATAGTAAGGAATGTCATTATCAGAAGTGGCTTTCTTTGCAGGAACTCTCTTCATTGCTTTACTTCTAGCTTTCCTCTTCCTTGCAATAGTTGAAGAGGAATCATCTGAATATGTCCTGAATTCATCACTATCAGAGCTCTGGGGCTTATCATACATAGCACATATTTCCTTGTAAGCTGCTTTGGTAGGAGAATCAGGAGCAGAAGTAGTAACAGCAGCAGCAGCAACAGCAGAAACAACACTAGAGGCAGTAGTAGTAATAACAAAAACAACAACAGAGGCATCTGAAATAGCAATATTCACAACAGCAGGCTCAACAAGCTCTGAAGCAATAGCCTCTGTGATCATCACATCATTATCATAAAAAGCAACAGCAGCAGGAACTTCCACAGCCTTGATTGAATCAATGTATGATTGGATCAAGCTGGGATCACAGATAGTAACAGGCACAATGGCCTTAGAAAGATCTTCAACAGCTGGAGCAGGAAGATATCTGCTATATAGACCATCAAAAACTGAAAGCAGGAACCTGAAAGATGGGACTGGGGCTGGAGCTGGAAGATCTGGCACTTCTTCTTAACTAAGCATGAAGTCTAAATCTTCAGCAAGCAGCATGACTACTTCATTGGGCATCTCCCCCTGCCTAGATTCAGTACGTAGAAACTGGATCAAGGCACCCCAAAGAAGGGATTGCCTGAGGAAGATGGGAAGAAGATAGCCTTATAGATAAATCATTTATAGATTTTAGTAGAGGAGCCAAGGAGGTATCCAGCAAGAGTGTTAGCCTGGGAGCTAACATCTCATATAATCTATCAGCAAGAGCAGGAACATCTACTTGCTCAAGGGAGGCTTGAGTAGAGGTAGAGAAGAAAGTTGCAGAAGTTGATGTAGTTGGTGGAGCTGCAGAAATGTGTGGAGTTGATGTTGATGGATGGGGTATGGATGGTTCAGATATAGGGATGGTGGTGATGGATATAACTGGGATGGTATGACTGAGGTTATGGATGAGGTGAAAGATGGCTGAGCTAAGATGTCTTGAAGAAGCTGTTGGTAGGAGGTGGAAGAAGATGTAAGCTATTGAAGAGATGAATGAGAATCATCCATATAGGAGTCATCTATGAGGTTGAATGATGGAATTTGAATGGATGAGTCAAGGTCAAGAGGGGGATAGTAATGTAGTGGATGAAATTGTTCTTGAAGAATGGCTGGTGGAGGTGTAGAGATTGTAGGTGAGGAAATTGAGATGGGAGAAGATGAAATTAAGATGGGAGATGAAATGGTTGAGGAAACTGGAGGTGGAGATGGTGGAGATGAGGAGGAGGAAGAAGGCAAATCTTCTAAAGGGGCAGTTGCCTGAGGGAAAGTGACTGTCACTGCCCTGGTGCCTGAAGTAGTGTGAGCTGCAGAACCCCTGCTGGGTTTAGCAATCTGCCTATCCCATTTTCCAAAGAGAGCACAAGATAGTCTCTTGGAAGCATTTATATGCATGCCATTTGATACTAGCAGTTGGGGGCATTTGTTGTGTAAAAACAAACCTACTATTCTCCCAAAATAAACAAAATTCTTGTTGATTTTCTTCTTAATCAGATCAAAGAAAATCTCTCCCCAGTTCAACTGTTTCTTATCTACAATAGCAGCCATTAGATAGAACTGATACTTAGAAATAGTATCATGGGCAGAATGTTTTGCTAAAATGACTTTTCCCACTACATCAGCCAGAAACCTGTACTCTACTGAAAGATTTTTCTTAAGTAATTTATTAGGGTTTGCTGCTGTATGTCCCATTCTATCCAGCATATTAGAAAATTCTTCTCCAGAAAACTCAACATTATCATGTCCAGTGCTCAGTTGAAAAACTTCTGTCAAAAGTGCGGGAGTGAGGGATACCTGGGTTCCTGAAATAGTCCTGACAACTGTATTCTGATCCAGGTTGTGGGCTGTGTATACCCATTCCTTGATTTCATCGGTAGCCAGCTTCATCCTTGAGGTCATGATGGTGACCAACTATTGTTCTTTGAATAATTCTAGAATGTCCTTGAAAATCTGATCACTGCCTTCAAATGAATCCATATCTATATCAAAACCTGTATCAAATTTCATCGCGGCTAAAATAGCAACTGAAACGGCCATGATTTTCCTGCAAAGACAAACCAAACAAGACCAAGTGTAGAGGGGTTTGGAGGGAAAGAAAGCTCTGCAGAAAGTATGAATGCGCAAAAGAGAACGACAGCCGAAAAAATGATTTTATATCAGGGTTCGACGCTGAAATGGAAAGATCGTTGAACTCAGTTCGACGATCTGGGCTTCTAAAGGAATCTGAAAGGTCTTCAACATCGTCGATCTCCGTTTGACGATATTGGAGAGCGTCGAGCTCCGTTCGACGATCTCTGACCAGAAAGAGATAGCCTAGCACTATCTGGAGAAGCTGAGCTCCGTTCGACGATTTCATGAGAACGTCGATCTCCGTTCGATGATCTTTAGGAAAAACGTCGGGCACAATTCAGAGTTAAGAAAGAACCTATAGACACTAAAAAAATCAAGTTTTTAGCCTAGTCTTTGTCAATTTTAAGGTTTTAAAAATCTTGGATCTTAATTTAGACTTCCTCCATCTAACAATCCTAACTGATTCAGGAAGAATGTGTGTTTCTTTTCATCCAAGGGTTTGGTGAAAATATCTCCCCTTTGCAAATCAGTTGGGATATATTGAAGTTCAATTTTATTCTTTCCAACATTATCTCTTAGGAAGTGATGCCTAATCTCTATATATTTTGTCCTACTATGGAGGACTTGATTTTGGGCTATAAAAATAGCACTGGTGTTATCACAAAAGATTTTTGACTTATCTAAGTTGTAGCCATAGTCTAGGAGCTGATTTTGAATCCACAATATCTGTGAGCAACAACTGCCTGCTGCCATACATTCAGCTTCAGCAGTTGATGTGGACACAGATGTTTGTTTCTTACAAAACTAGGAGACAAGTCTGTCACCAATAAACTGACAAGTTCCACTGGTGCTTTTCCTGTCTACTCTACATCCAGCATAATCAGCATCTGAAAATCCAGTTAATTCAAATCCTGAATCTTTTGGATACCAGAGACCTAGATTTGGACAACTTTTCACATACCAAAGAATCCTTTTTACTAATGTTAGGTGTGACTCTCTAGGGCTTACTTGGAATCTAGCACAGATGCATGTAGTAAACATTATGTCAGGTCTACTAGCTATAAGATACAATAAAGAGCCAATCATTGCTCTATATGTTGTCTGATCAACAGGTTTCCCATGTTCATCAACATCTAATACAGCATTAGTAGGCATAGGTGTTTTCATAGATGATGCTTCAGACATACCAAATTTCTTAACCAACTCTTTTGCATACTTGGTTTGAGAAATGAATATGCCATCAGCATGATGTTTGACTTGCAATCCTAGAAAGAAGGAAATCTCACCCATGCTACTCATTTCAAATTTTTAATGCATTAGGTTGGAAAACCTCTTGCACAAGTTTGAATTAGTAGATCCAAAGATATGTCATCTACATAAATTTGTACTAGTAGGATATTGGACCTATGGGTTCTAATGAAAAGAGTTTGGTCTACTCTACCCCTTTTAAAATCATTTTCCAAAAAAAAGCATGCTAAGGTCTCATACCATACTCTAAGAGCTTGCTTGAGACCATATAATGCTTTATGCAATTTAAAAATTTGATCAGGATGAGTAGGAGAGATAAAACCTGGGGGTTGTTTGACATAGACTTCTTCCTTGATATCTCCATTTAGGAATGCACTCTTCACATCCATTTGATAAACTTTGAATCTCTTGTGAGCTGCATAGGCTAGGAATATTCATATGGCCTCTAACCTTGCAACTGGTGCAAAAGTCTGGTCATAATCTATTCCTTCTTCTTGAGAGTATCCTTGTGCAACTAGCCTTGCCTTGTTCCTTACAATAATGCCTTGATCATCTAGTTTGTTCCTGAATACCATTTTATTCCAACAATGGGATGATCCTTTGGCCTTGGCACTAGCTCCCAAGACTTATTTCTTTCAAATTGGTTTAACTCCTCTTGCATTGCAATGCTTTAGTGTGGATCTTATTCTACATCGTGTATGGATTGAGGCTCAATTTGAGAAAGAAAGCAGGTATACATCAGGTTTTGGTTGACCTGATTTCTGGTTTGCACACCAGCTGAGATGTCTCCAATCACTTGGGAGATTGGATGATCTCTTGATGTTACTAAATCAACAAGGGGTTTGATTGTTCACCAACCTGTGTTGTTGTTTCATCTTGTGGAACAACAACTGGCTCTTCAATGTGATTCTCACCAGGATGTTGAATGTCTTCTTCATCCTCACTGCTTTCACCTTTTTGTTGGATAGGTTAAGGTGCTGTATCCTCTTCAATGATGTTTAACCTACCTAAATTCTCTGAAAGAGAATGTACCTGTAAAGGTTCTATGGTAGAAGTATTCTTCTCCTTGTAAGACATGTTAGTTTCATCAAAGGACACATGTACAGATTCTTCAATTTTAAGAGATGATTTGTTATATACCATATAAGCCTTACTGATCATGGAGTATCCCAGAAACACTCCTTCATCAGGTTTGGTTTGAAATTTTGCTATATATTTCTTGTCATTATTATGTATGTAGCAAATACAACCAAAAATTCTGAAATAGTCTACTTTAGGTTTCTTTCCTTTGAGTAATTCATAGGGAGTCTTGCCCTTCAGCTTATGTATCAAACTTCTATTCAACACATAGTTTGAGGTGTTCACTGCCTCTGACCAAAAGGATAGAGGAAGGTGAGCATCTGTCAATAATATAATAGCAAATTCAATAAGGGTTCTATTTTTCCTTTCAGCTACCCCATTTTTTTGAGGAGTTCTAGGAGCTGAAAAAGTGTGTCTGATCCCTTCACTCTAATAGAACTCTTGCATAAGAAGAGAATCAAACTCTGTCCCATGATCACTTCTGATCAGGGCAATGTGAATATTGAACTCAATCTGTATGCATTTGATAAACTCTGTCAAATACTTAAAGTTATTAGACTTCTTCCTTGGAAAGAACACCCATGTGAATCTAGAGAAGTCATCTACAACTACTAAAGTGTAAGATTTCCCTCCTAGACTTTGTACTATAATGGGTCCAAATCGATCCATGTGTAACAGATACAAAATCCTAGGTGAATCACTCCTATTAAGTGACTTAAAGCTATTTTTAGTTTGCTTGCCTAATTGACAAGACCTGCAAAGTCCTTCCTACTTGTAGGGGCCAGAAGGTAGTCCTCTAATAAGGTTGTCCTTGGATAGCCTAGCAATGGTTCTAAGGTTTACATGTCCTAATCTCTTATGTCATAGCTCATTTGGTTTACTAACAGAATTGAACAAACAAATATCTACCTTAGTTGATTGAAAATCTACAAGATAGATGTTACCTTTCCTTTTACCTGTCAACACAGTTGTGTTGTCCTCTGATTTGATTTTGTATGAATATTTGTTGAAAGTCACCTGGTAGCCTTCATCACATAGTTGATTGATGCTGATTAAGTTGTGCTTCTGTCCTTCCACATAAGCTACCTTCTTGAATGTGACTGACCCTATCTGGACTACACCATATCCCTTGGTCTGTCCAAAGTTTGAGTCTCCAAATATGACCTTGGGTCCATACTTGGCTTTGAAGGATGTAAGATTATCCTTGCTCCCTGTCATGTGCTTTGAGCACCCACTATCCAGATACCATTGCTGGTTTATTGTTGGATAGGTCTTAACCTGCACATATAACAATTTATTTGTTTTTGACCTAGTTTACCTTGGGTCTAGGTTGATAGCCTTTAAAATCTGAAATAAGAGACATCCCTAGTTGACTCTTATAGCCTTCAGGATGATATCTCCTAGGAGGTATTATCCATTCAGCATAAGGGTTGAAGCCTTGGGATGTAGGACCTATAGAATTGAATTTTGACTTACCCTTAAAGGATTGTTCAAAGCTCTGAGCTTTGCTCGACGATCTCTGAGCTAAGTTTGACGATCTTGGGTTAGATCGTCGAGCTCCGTTCGAAGGTCGTTCTTGCCTGTGTTCAGATACCAGAGATCATCGACCTGAGTTCGACGATTCAGCATGAAAATGCTGAGCTCTGTTTGAAGATCGTCGAGCTCTGTTCGAAGATCGTCGAGCTCTGTTCGACGATATCTGTTAAACCTTATTTTTCTTAGGTATATTAGAATTCTTCCTAGCTACCTCTACAACTCCCTTTCCTTTATCTGAGATAAATTTGATTGGGGTTATTAATACTATAGGTTGGCTGGATGAAGCACCCAAGCCCAGTGAACTGTTAAGTCTTGAATTAGCTGTGCTTATGATGTCCATCGGTTTGATGCTTCTCCCATTGAGGGATTCTTCAAACTTCTTTGCCTCAGATAGTTCACTTTTCAGTGAAGCTATCTGCTCCCTACAGCACTCTAACTCCTCAGAGAGTTTGAGGTTATCTGATTTTAAGGTGCTGAGTTCAGACAGTTGATTTCTGAGAGAGATAATCTCTTTCTCAGACTTGAGTAGGTCTAAACATAGTGCCTTAAACTCAGATTTAAAGTCCTCTAAATCAAAATCAAAAGAGTCTATCACCTGAACTTCTTCAGCTTCAGGTTCAGATTCAGATCCTTATTCTTGTTCTGCATCTGAATTGTGTTGAGAGGCATTGATAGCCATCATGCAGAAGTCCTTCTCTTGGGCATCATCTTCATCATCACTTGAGCTTGATGAAGTATCTGATTCTTCTTCAGTCTCACTCCAGGTCTCAGCTACAAATCCTTTCCTAGTATGCTTGTTCTTGCTAGAGGAGGATTTGTCATAGTTGTTTCTCCTGGAGTCTTTGTCTCTTCTCCTTTCTCTCTTATCTTTCTTGTCCTTGTTTTGGTTCTCTTGATAGTCAGACACAATGTGGTCTGGTTTCCTGCATCCAAAACAGATAATCTCTTTATTACTGGTTTTGTCATCCATGGCTTTTCATGGCCTCTGGATGACCTTTTCCTGAAGTCTTTTCTAGCCATCTTGTAAAATATTTTGGCTAGTAGGCTCATTAGCTCTTCATTGCCTGTGACCTTGTCTTCAAGCTGTTCTTCTGTAGCTTTAAAAGCAATTGTCTTCTCCTTCCTTGTTGTTGGAGAAGTTGTCTTTTGCTCTTCCTCTCTATTTTTGATGAGCAACTCATAAGACTTGAGCTTGCCCAATATAGCTTTAGTGGTGATCTCATTTAAGCTTCTGGCATCCTTGATTGGCCAGATCCTTGAGTCCCAAGTGCTAGGGAAGCATATTAGGATCTTATCATTGAGTTCAGTCAGTGAGATTTCCTTGTCCAAAGTTTTCAATTCACTAACAATCAGACTGAGTCTGTTATACATGTCAGCTACTGACTTAGTTTCTCCCTTCTTGAAGTTCTCATACTGGGTTATGAGATGAGATCTTCTGTCCTTTCTCTCATTAGCAGATCCTGACACAAGCTCAGATAGCTTGTCCTAGATTTCCTTTGCTGAGTTGCATTCAGCTACTTTCTGAAATATATCATCAGATATTGTCTGAGCCAATATATTCATTGCCTTTGCATCAGCAACTTTCCACTTCTTGATGTCCGCATCTATTCCTGAAGGGGGTGAAACATCATTTGTACTTGTGGTTTCTGGAGGTCTTGGAAACACTGTCAAAACAGAATTGAAGATATCCTCATCAATAGAATTCATGTACAATTTAATCTTTGCCTTTCAAAGTGCAAACTTAAAAAGAATGCACACTGGAGGTCTGGTGCTTGCATAGTCTTTGTTCTGTGCCATGGATTTATATTAAAATAATTATAATAGAAATAACAACCCTCTATTAAAGGTTGATCTTATCAGAGATCTTTTGGTTCAGGTGTTAGCCTGTAAAAACAACCAACCTCCCTCTGATACCAATTGAAAGTGAGGGTAAGATCTACCTTTACTCTAGAGGGGGGTGAATAGAGTATTTTAAAATAATTTTGCAAATTAAAAACTAATTAGCAGTGGAAGACTTAATTTAATTATAGTGTATTGTGCTTGTAGTAAACAAAATAAAGTAAAGCAAGAAAGCTAATTCACAGCACACAGCAAATAAAACACAAACAACCAGATGACACAAGGAGCTATAGTGGTTCCCCAATCAACCTGGGTACATCCACTCTTCTACCACCCTAGGTAGGAATCCACTGCAGGATGAGTTGATCAGGTGTCTTTGGCACCAATGAGCTTTTGACAAGGTGCTCAAAAACCAAACAAGATTTTTTGATCAGGTGTCTTGCCACCACTGAGTTTTGATAAGGTCTCAGAAACCAAACACAACTTTTGAAGGGAGTTATGTATAACCCTTTTACAGCAAAAGAAAATGAAAAGAGTGAAGGAGTTCTTCTCTATCAACAATCAGAAAGAAGACTAGTGGATTTGTTGATGTCAAAGCTCCCCCTGAGATTAGCAGTAGGTCAGGAGAAGAAGCTTTGCACAGGGTGATAGGCCTTCAGTAAGTTGAGATCTCCAGCAATTGATAATTTCAGCAAAAGCTAAAATGTTTTGTGTCTGGAGTCTTTGATTGATGAAGCCTGGAAAACTTGAATCAGAGAAGAGATCTGAAAGAGTTGAAGGGATTCTTCTCTGTGTGTTGATCTCCTCCTCTGTTCTATTGCTTGTGTTCTGTAAAAACTCTAACTGTATGATCCTGTAGAATTCTTGAGAGATGTTCTACTTGGTTATCTGTCTCTATTTTCTGTAGTGATATTATGAAATCCAATCTCCTAGATAGCCATTAGCCAGTCATAAATGACTTCCTTAATTGATAGCTGTCTCTGGAGAAAAGTCCTAAGAAACATTCCATTTTAGTCTCCTTGAAACTTGCTCCAGATTGATTGAAATGGATACAAAATATTCTGCATTAAATGCTGGATATTGAGGATATTTGAATTCCATAACATTCTGATTTAAAATCCTGAAATCGTCGATCTCTCAGGAAAGTCGTCGATCTGAGCTCAACTATCGTCGATCTGAGCTCAGAGATATGGATTTTGACTTGAGACAGAAATATTCGATCTGAGCTCGGAGATCGTCGAACCGAGTTCGACGTCTCGTCGACCTGAGCTCAGAAATAGTTGAACTGAGTTCGACGCCTCGTCGATCTGCGCTCGACGATAATTGCTTTGGTCTTCTGCACTTGTAATCTGAACTAGGAGGTCTTGGGGGCAGCTTTCAAACCTAAGTTCTAATCCTTAGACCTATTCTAGTTGACCTTTAAAACTATACAATGAGGTCAAGACACAATCCTATGAACATAGTGATCCTCACCCAAATCAATAATAGGATGTTCCAACAGATCCTTTTACAACCTTCTTATCCACAGGGGAGTTCCCGGATGGCATGGACAAAAAATGCTTCAAACATAAGTCATCGTATTACCTCATGCGTGATTGCAAACTTTACAGGAAGACCCTCTCGGACTTGCTAGCGCGTTGCGTGGCTGACGAGGAGGTCCTTGGAATTCTAGAAGAAGTCCACTCTTGGGACTGCGGGAGCCATTCAGGGAGTAGGACTCTGGAAGGGAGGATAGTAAGGAAAGGGTAATTCTGGCTGACCCTAGGCCAGGATGCCACCGAGTTTGCAAAGAAATGTCAAAAGTGTCAGCTATTCGCCCCTCTCCAATTTCTACCAGCCCAGAGGCTCAGAAGCATCACTGCACCATGGACCTTCGCTATTTGGGGAATGTATTTTGTGGGGCCCTTCCCCCAGGCCAGTGGGTAGAAGAGGTTCTTGTTTGTCATGATCGACTATTTTTCTATGTGGTTGGAGGTCAAGGCGCTGGCCAAGGTGACCTACCAGGTGATTCAGAACTTTGTGTGGGGGGAAATCATTTGCCAGCACGGATTTCCCCAGGCCATTCTCACGGACAATGGGCCATAGTTTTCCAGCACTGAGTTAATCAGTTTTTGTGGTCAGCTCGAGATTTATCTTCGATTTGCGTAGGTCCACCATCCCAGGAGTAACAGGCAGGTGCAGGCTGCGAATAAGATAATTATAAACTTGTTAAAAAAGAAGGTTGCAAATCTGAAGGGGAGCTGGGTGGAGCAACTCCATTCAGTCTTTTGGGCCCTAAGAACTGAGCCCAACACAGCCACAGGAGAGACCCCCTTCATGTTCTCTCACGGCTGCGAAGCTATGCTCCTAATAGAGTTTGAGGTTTGGAAACTACGAATAGTGGAGGCAGAAGAAGGCAAAGAAGAGTGGAGGGCTGAGAACGAAGACGAGTTGTGGCTCTCCCTAGATATGGTGAAGGAGCTACGTGACTTATCAGTCATTCAACAGGAAGAGGTCAAGCGGCGGATGGCCAAGTAATTCGACAAGCACGTCCGGATCAAGCAGTTCACAAAGGGAGATTTGGTCTTGAAGAAGGTCGATGCGGCCGGGAGGTCGGCAACGATCGGCAAATTGAATAATAATTAGGAGGGTCCCTATGTAATTCAAAAGGCATTGAAGTCAGGGGGTTATCATCTCCAGAATGTAGAGGGAGAGCTCCTAAGTCATGCTTGGAGCGGCGATGACTTGAAGCGCTTTTATCCATAAGAGTAATGAAATGGTTCTCTTTCATATTCTTACCCCTTATTGATGGTTCATTTGCTCAACAGAAGAAATATGGGTGGTGGCCGACCAAAGAGATATGTTCGGTTGATGCTGAACACCCGCCGGCAGGCTCTCACTAGCTGATCCGGCTGGTGGTAGTGCCCGGTGGCTGACCAAAGGGATATGTCCGGTTGATGCTCAACACCCGCCGTCAGGCTCTCACTAGCTAATCGGGTTGGTGGTAGCGCCCGGTGGCTGGCCAAAGAGATATGTCCGGTTGATGCTCAACACCCGCCGTTAGGCTCTCATTAGCTGATCGAGCCAATGGTAGCGCCTGATGGATGGCTGGAGAGATATGTATGGTTGATGCTCAACACCCGCCGTCAGGCTCTCACTAGCTGATCAGGTCGGTGGTAGCGCCCGGTAGCTGGCCAAAGAGATATGCTTGGTTGATGCTCAACACCTACCGTCAGGCTCTCACTAGCTGATCGGGTCGATGGTACCGCTCGGTGGCTGGCCAAAGAGATATATGTAAGAACCCCCTCCTGGAATACAAAACATGGCACGAGGGGAGTCGTATGCCCAGAACAGCCACCTTATAGTAGCGCTAGTACTCGGGCTAACCTGTACCATAAGATGCCTATCCTGCCAGCTCTAACCAATATCAACCAATGCCAACCCAACCAAGAATATAAAACAGAAGTCAATCCACACATAAGTAATAATAGTCCAAAAGTACAACAAATAAAGAAGCTACAACAAGTTTCTAAAATATCAGAGTATGGGTAAAACTTGCCCAAAGGGGCTATAACAAGAGTCTCTCAAACTCACATCGGTGACTGACGGTAGCGATGACACCGTCCCTTCAGACCCTTTCGTCCTTGCATGGTTGTCCTGCTGCAAAACCTATTGTTGCTCTGTCTGTGGGGTTTCCTCCTAAAAAGGATGACGTAGCAACTATTAGTCATAAAGACTAAGTGGCTTTCACATCCTCTCCCCCGGCGACTCCTCGGCACCGGTCGGAGAAAGGAACAAGGGTACAATATATTTATATAAGCAGTAGTACAAACAGGTGGTATAGAGTGAGCAATATCAAGTATATCAGCAGTATAATGAACGAGTAAACATTATACTCTAGTAGTTCTACCATCTACAACAGTATATGAAAAATGTAAAGCTACGACAGAAAGTAACTCAACTTATATGAATGCCCATACAGATATATAAGTTAAGGATCGGCTCAACAGTAAAGTAACTCATCGTATAAGAGTGCCCATACAAACTTATACGATGAGGATCTTGTGTATGCAATGTAACGCAATTTCATGAATGCTAGTCAACGACTCACCCATGATCATGCACATGCAATTGCTATGTCAACACAGACTTGTAGTTCCCACTTTTTGAGCAGGTAGCTAACCTCTCAGGCATCATCCGTCGTGGCCAGACGGTGAAAGTAGAGCAGGCTTCTCCACTACTAGGAGAGTATCCACACTACCAAACCTAGGCCTCTGTATGCCTCAACGCTAAGAACACAACAACGGAGCTCACATGCATACTATGGCTCAGCAAGAGTCTCGGGTAGATGTGCACCGAGAACCAAGCCCTGAACTGGCCTATGCTGTGACCCGGAAGGAGCCTTAAAAAAAGCACGAGGACCAAGCCCAACCGTCCACTTGGCACGGAAGGAGCCTCGAGAATGAACACCGAGGACCAAGCCAACCTCCCAAAGTCTATCTATCAACTCCCGCTGGTGTGACGATTGGCGAGCCCGTAGACCTGCCACACTATCCTTAACCCAGGATTACGACACCGCGTGTCGACTCACACCACAGGTAATTTCACATCATTGTGGCACGGAAGGAGCCTCGGGAATGAACACTGAGGACCAAGCCCAACCGTACACTTACGTCTCTTCTCAACATTACCCAACCAGTGCGGTAAAACCCCGCACTTACACCCTTTCACAATCTAGTGCCACAGGCACTTAAGGGTTCTTCGTCGATATAAAGGTACCTCACATATTCATCAACCATACAACCATTTGTTCAAAATAGTTATTACCAATTATGTACAGTATCTTCAAGGCAAACTCATCGTTATTCAACGCATTACCTTTGCCAAGTACATTCGTATTGATTCACATATTTAAACCATTCCTACCATCCCAACTCGTCAATCCATTCATTCTCCAACCTTCACCAATCACGTTGATCAAGTACATTTTACCACATCATTTGTTCATTAAGGGTCTATCCAATTAATGTCATAAACATGTTTTATCACAAATGCTTATAGACTCCATTCAACTAAACATTAGTATTAATGTATTACAATCTCTCTACCAGCCCAAGGCCAATACAAAACAAACACGAGATCTACATGTGCAGGAATGATTACTGTACAACAACTTCAAACGGGATTCCCGAGGCTACAGGAATCCAATGAAGACGTTTAACCGCTCGTTGGAAAGGCATTTACAAGGGATTCGACTTTCGTGTTTAGTCGAAAGCCCTGATCTGGCGGCATCGAGTCCGAAAACTGCCTCGAAGACTGTTGTATGCAGAAAACAGATTTCTACACGCATCTTAAGGCAAGATGAACGATATCGGCTCATCTTCTTCATCAAGCCATATGTTCAATCCATGTCCAGAAATTCCTCCACCCTTAATCACCCTCATCAGACCATTTCCTCTTCACGAACCAAGTCCACCATCTACTCAAGGAGAGGGGAAAGGTTGAAGACATCAATATCCTTAGGGCACAAGCCCTAGAATAGTCTTTTCCTAGGAAATCTTCAACTCGCAAGTCAAAACTCTCTTGAGGCGACATCTCTCCTAGAAATAACTACAGATCTAGCACCAAGGGAGAGGGTAGGAAGCTCACCTCGTTTCCAGCATTTCCACCATTTCCAGCCATGGATCTTGTCACCCTTCTTGGCGGCATCTTCTTCTCCTCGGCTGGTGTTAGTTCTTTACTGGAAGAAGATCGGCTCCAGCACCTTCCTCCTCTCCAGCAGTTTTTTATAGCAATGGCTTGGAAGAAAGACTAGAAATGGCTAGGGTTTTCTCCCTTTTTCATGTGGGAAGTGGGTAACTGCATAGCCATGTGCCAGCCTGTTATTGGACCGCCAATCAACTCAGTAAATGAGTCCCTTCGAAACGACGCGGCCAGAAAATTTGCCAAAACCCGAAATTGAACTACACGGGTAGGGACACGCCCGTGTCACTACTCGTGTCCTTCTCGGGAGGAACGCGGTCGACGATTCGTCGACCTCCGGTCGAAGATTCGTCGAGCTCCGTTCGACGAATGTCGAACTGCTGCTTAGACACACACGGGTAGGGACACGCCCGTATCACTACCCGTGTCCTACTCGGGAGGAATACGGTCGACGATTCATCGATCTCCGGTCGACGAATCGTCGAATTGTTGTGGACAAACACGGGTAGGGACACGCCCGTGTCTCAACCCGTGTCCTACTCGGGAGGAACACGGTCGACGATTGTTAGTCAAACTCTGCCCGAAGAATACACACACACGGGTAGGGACACGCCTGTATCTCTACCCGTGTCCTGCTCGGGAAACACAACAAGGAATCCGCATCATTGCCAGAGAGCCACACGGGTATGGACACGCCCGTGTCACTACCCGTGTCCTTCTCTAGAAATTCCATAAAGTAGATGCAACGACACCAGAGTACCATACGGGTATGGACACGCCCGTGTAACTACCCGTGTCCTACTCTAGACCAACTTCTCCTCCCTTACACAAGTGTAAGCCTAGCTGCCAACACTCCCTGAGCTCAAGTCAGCTCTCTTGACTTAAAAGTATGCACGAGGGGCCTAGCGTAAATTGGGACATTACAATATGTTTGGTTGATGATCAACACCCGTCGTTAGGCTCTCAATAGCTGATTGGGCCGGTGGTAGCGCTCGGTGGCTGGCCAAAGTGATATGACTGATTGATGCTCAATACCCGCCACCAGGCTCTCACTAGCTGGCTGGGCCGGTGGTAGCGGTCGGTGGCTGACCAAAAAGATATGTCTGGTTGATGCTCAACTCCCTCCGTCAGGCTCTCTCTAGCTGATTGGGCCAGTGGTAACGCCTGATGGCTGGCAGAAGAGAAGGAAAGCCTGGTTGATGCTCATCTCCCACCGTCAGTCTCCTACCAACTAATAGAAAGAAGGAAGGTGGAAATTCCTAATAGCTCACTCGAAAAAGAATCGAAAGAGTCAAATATCTCCAAGGGGCGAGAATCGCGGGCGAGCTGGATCTCACCCCTCAGGTGCCCGCTTGGCATGTATCCGGTCCGGCACCCGCAAGGTGACCCGGGTCACGAGCACTCAGTAGTGCAAAGAACTCACTTTCAGGCCGCGTCACAGCCTAATGAAGCTTGGCTCGCATGAAGCCGAACGCCCCGGGCGCAATTCAAAGCAGGCTTGTTCCTAGACCTTGCGGGCAGTATATGGGAAGCTCTCTGAGAAAAGGGGTCGGATCGCCACTCGTGGGTTGGCTACTTAAGGTCTTATCATTTCCTAAACTAAGTCCCTAAGAATCATGCGACCTCACTACCAGGGCGTGGGTTCGGAGGCGGCAAGCGAGAAGGCTGAGCGAGGTCGCAAGTACACAAAAAAAGAGGAAAGGAAAAAATTACCAAAAGCAATAGACATCATTTCAGAAAAGAGCATATATTAATCATAAATGGTTACAAGGTATAGAACTCAGCCCGCATATACATTATGGCGAGGATAACAAAAAAAATACATGATTGCAAAAAAAAAGAGAATGAAGCGCGCGAGCTCTTCAAGGCGAGCTCTCGGGAGATGAGAACTCCTAAAGGGCTTAGAAGGACTCGTTGCCCGGCTTCAAGACCGGGAGAAACAGCTCGGGACCACGTCGCTCGCCGAGAGCCCAACGAATTTGCCCGTCACCAGGCCGGCCTGCTGCATAGTTTGGAGAGTAAACTTCGCAGCCTTGGCGGTATTCTTCTGCATCATCTCCTCTAGCTCATATTTGGAGTAGTGGGTGAGCCGACCGCTGCTGCTGGAAGGCGATGGGGGAGCTGCGGCTTCTAGTTCCCGTACCCACGTTTGCAACGCCTCATTCTCCTTCTTGTGGGTGGCGATTTGAAAGCTAAGGCGCTTGGCCGTCACTGCATCCTACAAGAAAATAAAAGTGTTAGGGCATGAAGATATCCAAGGAAAAAATAAAGAGAAGGGATTTCGTCGTGGGGCTTACCCCCCCCCCCCCCCACCCACATATCTGACGAGAACGTCATCGTACGCGTCCGCTCGCTTCTTCTGCTGCTCCACCTCCTCAAGCGCGAGGCGGTGTGCTTCTTCCTTGTCGTCAACGCGCTTCTGAAGCGAGGAGAAGTTTCGGTCCATTTGCATGCACCAAAGACCCACCATGTGAGCCAGCTCCATGCCACATAGCTGGGGCCGCGCACTCTAATGCATGAGTGCTTCGCGTTACCTCCTCGTCGAAGACCGCATCATCCTCCCACGCATACATGCTGAAGGAGAAGGCAAAGGCCTCCCCGCTGAATGAATCATGCTCCAACCAGCTCGACAATAGGGTCGAGATGGACCCCCTGTTCTCCTCTGTGTCCCACGTCAGGAGGGGGTTGCCGAGCTCGTCGAGAGGCCACTCGCCATAGCTAAAGTTGTGGTGCCCCCTTTGCACGGGCTTGTTGGCAGACACCTGCTCTCACGCCTTGGAGGTGTCGGCCGCCTCGCCGGGAGGCCTGCCGGTAGAAGCCACCGAGGTGGCGGCCTTCTCAGGTTGTTGGCCCGCAGGAGCCTTGACCTTCTCCCGGGATGCGGGAGAATTGTCGCTCGTGGTCCTTGGCTTCTTGGACGGAGGTGGCGGAAGAGGCTGATCGCGAGTTACCTGCTTTTGGGAGGCGAGGGCTGGGACCTCGCGATGTGTGGCAGCAGCCGCCTCGGCATGAGCGAGCTCTCCGGAAGCGACTCACACACTATCATATGGGGGTGTAGGGGGAGATCTCGCTCACCTACAACAACAGAATTAGAACAAGTAAAATAAATAATAAGGAAATGGACTGAGCGTGAGTAGCCTACCTCCCCCAAGCGGGACGGGGATGAGAGAGTCAACGTTCCTTCGGAGGAACATGACCTCAAAGTTCTTCCCCTGGAAGAATCCACAGAGGTTGGCTTCGTGGCCCCCAGGCTTGGAGGGCGGTAGCTCTCCTCGCTAATCTGGACAGGCGATAACGGGACATTGTCGAAGTCGCCCCTAACAAACACAAACTTCCTAAGCTAGTTGAGGCTCTTGTTCATTGTCTCCCGTACCTTTACATGGTTGCTGGAGAAGTAGGCGGTGCCATCTTTGTTCTCCCGAAAGGAGAATAGCTTGCGGAAGACCGCAAGGCTGAACTTGATCCGCTCTTCCCGCAAGAAGCAGGCGAGCGTGATCATGACGGTTACAGAGTTGGGGGTCAGATGACTGAGGACGACCCCAAATTACTTCAATATCTACCGAACCTCGGGCCATAAGGGAAGTTGGAGGCCCGCATCGAAGTGGGCAATGAGTATGGCGAGCTCCACATCGGAGAGATCATTGATCTTCTCCTCCTCTCTTGGTCTCCTCGCCTCAAACCCGGGCGGAACGAAGTTGGTGACCACCGAGAAAAGCTCACTCTCGGTGAGGGTGGCAGAGAAGAAGGGATAGTCGGAAAAGGTCCACACGCATTTGCTTCTCCCTTCAGTATTGCCAGCACCTCCTCCCATCTCGCGATTCGGTAAGCGGGTTGGACGAGGGAGTTCTTGTGGAAAGAATCGAGCTGAGAATCAGGTGTAGGAGCGAAGAAGATTCGGAGTAGAGTTAATGTGGTAGGTAAGAGGAAAGGGTGGGGGTGGGGGTGGGGTATTTATAGAAAGGAAAAAGGCGGGAAAGCTCCTTTTTGGTAGGAGGTGTGCGGATAGTGAAAATGCAGTTCGACGCTTTAATATCCGAGACCCCCCCCCCCAATTCCTTCTGCCTACTCGTCGCGGTCCTATGAAAGCTATGCAACAATGATATAAGAGGCGAGCGAGCCACGCTAGGTCACGTCCGCCCAAGAGGCGATGGAGCCATCCTGGCGCACGTCTGCCCGAGAAGCGAGCGAGCCACTCTAGCTCGCGCCCGCCTAAGAGGATAGGCAGAAAAGATAGCTCGCCCACACCCGCCTAAGAAAGGCTAAGCCATAGCAAGCAGCAAATAAAAAGAATCAATATACATAGGCCCATTAGTAGGCAACAAGTTCCAAATAATAACAGAAAGTTCAATACTCCGAAGGTCATAAATAATAAAGATCATAATTGGGTCGCACGAGCTACAAAACAGGTGTGACCAAGACCAGCAGGCCGACAGCGGGGAGGCAGAGGGATAATATTGAATCCACTTCCACCAGCCACGCCCTCACACCTCGGAACGAGGTGGTAGGCAAGGATAGAAGTACTCGCGAACCGCCGACAGTTACCGCTGGGCCAGGTCGACCTGCTCCGTGGAATGCCTGAGTCGCTCCGCTGCCCGTGTAATGTGTGCTCCTAGTGAATTCGTACCATCGTCGTCTTCTGGGCGCCTCACACTCTCCAGGACTGCAAAGCACTCCTTCGTCTCTGCCCTGTCCTCGTCCACCCTGCCGCAGACCTCCCGCAACATCAGGGAGTGCTTCTGGAATAACCGGGTCACCCGCCTCTTCATTTCCTCAGTATCTTGAGGGTCACCCAGATATTCGTAAATGCAGTCCAGGGAAGGAGGAGGCGAGTACCCCTCATTGATTTCAACATCGGATGACGAGATTGCATTGAAACCTATAGAAACAAAAGAAGGGTCAGCAAAGGCAGGCACACAATCACAAGTGTGCGAACGCATAAACTCACCCGGGGTCAGCACGTCCCCCACGTTAATATGCGGGAGGGAAGTTCCTAACTGGCCTTTGAAGAGCTTGCCTTCGAGAGTCGCAAAGGATTTTCCCAACCCAGGACAGGTCTGCGATCGCGGAACTAGCGGAGGCCGCTCGACGGCTCCTGGGGTTGAGGCTGCAATAACAAGCAATCAGAAGGTGAGGGGCAATCAGATGGAAAGCGAAGGCGAGGAGTCAAGAACTCACCAGTGGTTAGAGGAATGTTCGGGATCGCGTGAAGAGCAGACCTTACAACCAAGGGGCTGGCGACACACTCGGTTACTCGCGAGGAAGAGCGTCTCGGCTCCATTCCCCCATTTCCTTTCTCACGAGCCACCTCCTAGGGGAGAAGTGTAAGAATAAGAGTGTTATAAAATCAAATAAAGCGGATCGCATACCGGGTGACGAACTTCCAGACCAGCCACTGTATTAGAAGGGGTGTCATTCGGGGCAGACTGCCTGACCATCTTGGCCTTCTTCGATTTGAAGGTAGGGCTGAGTGACCCTCGAGCCAACCAGGGGGCGATATCGATGACCTGTGCCCGCATACCCTCCCTCACGGCCGATAGGCGAGCACGAATCTCTTATGATATGGCCGGGCATCACTCAGCTATAATAGCTCGTGAGGAAAAAGAGAAGCAAAAGGTCGGGAGATTTCTTTGAGCCTAGTGGTATATATATTGCAAGAAGGTGGGATCCACCAAAATATTCCTCCAGCTCAGCAGACACTCACCGAACACGTGGGGTTGGATGATTCTTTCCGAGCTTTGTGAAAGCTCAAAAAGAGCGAGGATTGTGTACAACCCAGTGTTCGCCGAGTGGGTCCAACAAGGCGGAAGAGGGGCCCCCTATTTAACCCAACCCGCATTCGCCAGGCAGGCAGGCAATCTAGCCCAAGCGGGCGAGCCAGCCCGCATCCGCCAAGCGGGCAAGCGAGTCCAAGGGGTAGCCAGCCCGCATTTGCCAGGTAGGCGGGCGAGCCATCCTGCATCTGCCAAGCGAGCGAGCGAGCCAGGGAAGCCGACCCACCTCCATATAAGAGGCGGGCGAACTGTAGGAATCGGAACTCGCCTGATAGGCATGCGAGCTGAGTGAGCCAGGCCGCGCCCGTCAAAATGACAGGCGAGCTGGTTCGCATCCTTACCATGAGTGGGGTGTAGATATCCTATGATTAATGTTATTTGTCCTGCCAATATCCTCACTGAACAACGGAGTTTCGCTATTGGCAGACCACTTTTGGGTTGCATATAGCCGTTTAGAATAGCGAAGTTGCGTTATTTGAAGGCCAGACCTTAAAATCTAAAAATAGACCCAAGAGGGTACCTTAGAAGGCACACTTTCATACTTTCTTATTCTCTATTCTTCTAGTGCTTTATGAGGTGCCCTTAGCTCAACACTGGCTAAGGAGGGGAAACACTGTAAGATCTTTCGGGTGTGTGATGGGACCTCCATGCTACAGCCTTGGGTCAGTTTTGGGTTCTAAGTCTTCAGTCAGTCAAGCTTGTTAGGAGAAGTGTGCGATCACCCCTTCCCCAAGGGTTCGAACTCCACAGAAGCCGGTTCTCGGTTTCAACATTTTGGTGCAGTGAGCGTGGAGTGTGACTAGAACAGAAAATCACAGTGAGCTCAATGGCTAGAGGTGAAGGACAAGGATCTGACTGGGCCGACTCGCCACCTCCCCCTCCACTCGCCACCCTCGGGTTGTTTGAAGATTTCAGGAAAGGGATGCAGAATCTCATCATGTTTGCACTCGAAGCTCACTGTGAGTGCTCGACACCTGCCGTCCCAGTGGTCGCCGCTCCAGCTCTTGGAGAGAACACCCCCGTCAGGTAACCTGGGAAGGAAGTAACGGAGGAGGGTAGCGAGCGAGATCTCTCAGGGCGAGCCTTGTTCCCCGGTTCGGCAAGTGCGAGAAGGACCTACGAGGTGGAGGTGCGAGATCGTCTGGCTTGCCTGGAAGGATAGGGGATTCCCTTCAGTTAGCTGGTATCATCCTCCCCAGTTCTAGAGGGGTTCCGCGAACCAGAAATGTCCTACTATACCAGAATGGATGATCCGGTCCAACACATCCAATGGTTCGAGGATGTGGTTTCGATCCGACAGATATCAGATACCTTTAATTGCCGACTCTTTGCTATAACTCTCAAGGAAAAGGTGACATATTGGTTCCATCAGCTCCCCGCCAGCTCCATCTATATTTTTGAAGACCTGCGTGGGGGTTCTTGCTGAGGTTTACAACTTCGAAGAAGAGGAAGGAGTCGGAGTCCCTATTTTTCATCAAGTAGAGAGTGTATGAGACACTGGGAAGCTATGTGGATATGTTCCAGGAGGAGGTCCTCAGGGTGCAGGAGATGTCAGGGCATACCCTCATGGTGGCCTTCACCCTGGGGCTGCAGCAGGTGTTCTTCAGGATGGAGCTGAAGCGGGTGCCTCCATTATATTTTGAAGAACTGATGGAGTGGGCAGCGAGGGAAGTCAAAGGAGAGGCATCGAACCTGGCATTTGCCAGAAAGCTAGCCAGGTGGGTTGCATAGGAGGAGAGAAAGCTAGGAGGCGGCAAAGGTCAGGAGGTAAGGAGGGTAGAACCCCGACCGCGGGAGCAGCAATAATAGCAGTAGCTGAGGTGGGGCCGCCACGAGCTGAATAATCGGCTAGGCTGGAGGCAACAAGACTGGCATGATCAGGGCCAGAGGAGAGGTTTCTGCGGAGGAGATAACTGCCAAGGGGGGAATATCCATTTCAACCCTCTAGGTTGGAGGCAAGGATAGAGACCCCCTCTACCCGATCAACACCAGGCTATGGCGATAGCCCTGGGGAGGAGGAGTCCAGGAGTCCAGAGGAGGAGGCCGGGAGGCAGAGTAGAGCTGCCCTACTATGACTTCCACCAGGAGGAAGGGCATGCGACAGCTACCTGCCTGGAGTTCTTGGAGATGAGGGGATCCGTGGGCAGGCATAGTAGTAGTAGCAGCACCGCCAGGAGGTGCGGATCGAAGAAGTCCTGCCAGGAGTAAAGGAGGATAGGTGTGAGGATCGGGCTGATGTAGGAGGCTGAGGAGGGATCAGAGTGATCCACGGGGGGGGGGGGGGGGGGGGGGGGGGGGGATCGTGGACACCCGCAAAGTGAGTCTCCACACCATGTATCGTTGGAGCATCACCTCTACGTCCCTAACCCCATCCTTAGATGAGAAGATTACCTTCTCTCGGAAGGACATGCTAGATCACGAGGATCCGTTTTGCGATGCGTTGGTGATTCAAGTCGTCGTGGAGAATTTTACTGTCTCCCGGATCTTCGTGGACAATGGGAGCTCCATCAATGCCGTTTTCAAAAAGGTGTTTGACACAATGTAGGTGGAGGCCAAGAGGGTGTTAGCCTCGGATTGGCCTTTGTTCGGATTCTCCAGGGAGATAAAGGAGGTAGGAGGAGTGGGGCTCAAAGTTATCTTAGGGGGTCAATCCAGGAACTACAGGTTCATCATTGTAGACGCTCCTAGATGTTACAATGCAATATTCAGACGACCCCTCATCAGCGCCTTCCATTGCGGGCCCTCTTCTTTCCACCAATAGCTCAAGTTCAATGCCGAGGGCATCTAGGTCTGGGTCCGGGGAGACCCCAAGGTGAAGAGGGAGTGCTACGTGACTGCGGTCAACACTATCTCCTAGTAAAGAGGAGACGAGGAGATAGAGAGGAGGATGGAAGAGATGTCTGGCCAGGAGGCCATGGGATGAGCTGAGGAGATTGAAGTGGAGGAGTAAGAGGTTCGCGCCCGAGTGGAGGCTGCAGAGGAAGTGCCGGAGGAACAGACCAAGGTGATGGTCGTAGAGGAAGTTGAGGAGGAAGTCCTTGTGCTTGGCGAGGGGGCCGCGGGAGAGTGGGAAGAGCATTCCCGACTGGAAACAACGAGGGAGGTAGTGGAGATGGAAGTTCTCACCTGGGGAGGAAGGGTGGAGAAAGTACGGGTTAGTGGGGGGCTGAGCCCGGAGGATTAGAAGAGGATGCTGGAGTGCATACAGAAGAATGTGGACATCTTCGCATGGAGCGCGGCCGACATGCCAGGAATTGATGCGGATATGGCTTGCCACCGCCTCAACCTCGGTGCTAACGTCTGTCCCACCCATCAGAAGAAGAGGTTCACCGCTGGCAAGCTGGCCGAGCCCATCCGTGAAGAGGTGGAGAAGCTTTTGAAAGCGGGGTTTGTATCGGAGATCCAGTATCCAGGCCGGGTCTCCAACATGGTGATGGTAAAAAGAGGGGATGGCCGCTGAATAATGTATATCGATTTTTGTCTTTTAAATAAAGCATGTCCCAAAGATTGTTACCCCCTGCCTCGAATTGACACGCTGGTTGACCCAGCAATCAGTTTTTCTCTAATGAGCTTTCTAGATACATTTTTCAGGTTATCACCAGATTAGGATGCACCCGCCCGACATGTAAGATGTTTCCTTCATCACATGGGAGGGGTGCTACTGCTATAAAATGATGCCCTTTGGGCTGAAAAATGCAGGGGCAACGTACTAGAGGATGATTGTCTGAGTCTTCCGGGAGTAGAAGGGAAGAAACTTGGAGGTGTACGTTGACGATCTCATGATCAAGAGTCAAGAGGTGAACTCTCACCTCCGGGATCTTGAGGTGACCTTCATCACCCTGCAGAAGTATAAGATGAGGCTGAACCCCTTGAAGTGTGTCTTCGAGGCAAGTAGGGGAAAGTTTCTAGGTCATCTCCTTACTCCCGCGGGGGTGGAACCCAACCCTGATAAGGTGAGGGCAATCATGGAGTTGGGATCACCTCATAATGCCAAGTTAGTCCAGCGCCTGACAAGAAAGCTGGCAGGGCTGAGCAGGTTACTCTCTCGGGCGGGTGATAAGTGCTCGCCTTTCTTCAAATCGCTTAGAGGGGGGTCAAAAATTCGAGTGGTCCGAGGAGTACGAGAAATCCTTCCAAGCCTTGAAGAGGAAACTGACCCAGGCTCCGCTTCTTCAGGGACCCAAGAAAGAGGAAAATCTATCCTTATACCTCGGGGTCGGGACTGAGGCTATGAGCTCTATCATGGTCTGGGAGGAATGAAAGAAGTAGCTACCAATTTACTATGTAAGCATGATCCTGAGAAAGGCGGAGCTTCGATACCCAATTTTGGAGAAATTGGCTTTTGCTCTGGTCGTCTCGGCTCGGAGGCTCCGACCTTACTTTCAAGCACACTCCATTCGGTTGGAGACTGACCATCCCTTTCGCAACATCTTTGAGGGGGTGGAGCACTACGGGAGGCTTGCAAAGTGGTCGGTGGAGCTAAGTGAGTTTGACATTTCTTTTGTTCCCCGCCTCTCGATCAAGTCCCAGGTAATGACCGACTTCTTGGTCGACTATGTGGTCGAGGTGGTGGAGGTGGAGCTCACTCGCTCAGTTCCCTGGAAGGTGATGGTGGATGGTGCCTCGAAAATGCACTCTTTGGGAGTAGGAGTGATCCTGGAGAGTCCTCAATGGATGAGGATAGAACAGACGGTGGTCATCCATTTCCCATTACCAATAATCAAGCAGAGTATGAGGAGGTGATCGCAGGGCTGTGGCTGGCCAAGGAGCTGGGGGTGCATGACGTGGAAGTGCTAACAGACTCTATGGTGTTGTCCTCTCAAATCAACGGTGAATTCGAGGCAAGGGAGCATACTCTCCAGCGGTACCTGACAAAGGTTAAGGGAGTCATCGGCATATTCCAAACGTTCTCCATTTTACACGTGCCGCGGGAAGAAAATGAGCAAGTGGATTAACTAGCTAAGTTCGGACCATGCGCCGGTGGAACCCTGATAGACCTATTCCGCCCTTCCATCGAAGAAGGAGAGCTGATGGAAGTGGATCGGCGCCCCTCCTGGATGGATCCTTTTACAACCTTCTTATCAATAGGTGGAGTTCCCGGATGGCATGGACAAAAAATGCTTCAAACATAAGTCGGCATATTACCTCATGCGTGATGGGAAACTTCACAAGAAGACCCTCTCGGGCTTGCTAGCGCGTTGCGTGGCTGAAGAGGAGGTCCCGAGAATTCTAGATGAAGTCCACTCTAGGGAGTGCGAGAGCCATTCAGGGAGTAGGAATCTGGAAGGGAGGATAGTAAGGCAAGGGTAATTCTGGCTGGGCCAGGATGCCACCGAGTTAGCAAAAAAATGTCAAAATTTCCAGCTGTTCGCCCCTCTCCAGCTGCTACCATCCCAGAGGCTCAGAAACATTACTGCACCCTGTCCCTTTGCTATCTGGGGAATGGATCTTGTGGGGCCTTTCCCCCAGTCTAGTGGGCCGAGGAGGTTCTTGTTGGTCATGATCGACTGTTTTTCTAATCGGGACTCGCTTGATAGGAATACAAGTTGAGCGAGCCGGACCACACCCATCCATATGACAGGCAAGCTGGTTCTCATCCTTCCCATGAGTGGGGTGCAGATATCCTTTGATTAATGTGATTTGGTCTGCCAATATCCTCACTGAACAACGGAGTTTCGCTGTTGGCATGCCACTTTTGGGTTACATATAGTCATTTAGAATAGCAGAGTTGCGCTATTTGCAGGTCATACCTTAAAATATATAAATAGACCCAAGAGGGTACCTCAGAAGGCACACTTTCATACTTTCATATTCTCTGGTCTTCTAGCGCTTTCTGAGGTGCCCTTAGCTCATCACTGACTAAGGAGGGGAAGAACTCTAAGATCTTCCGTGTGTGTGGAGGGACATCCATGCTAGAGCCTTGGGTCAGTTTTGAGTTTTAAGTCTTCAGTCAGCCAAGCTCGTTAGGAGAAGTAAGTGTAACGTTCCAATTCGCGCTAGGCCCCTTGATTGCGTATTTGAGTAAAGGGGGCTGTGGTGAGCCCAATGGGGGTGTGGGTGAACAGGTGCGAACGTATGGGAAATGAGGAAAACAAGGCAAAACGGTGATTTTGGCCGACACGGGTATGGACACGGCCGTGTCCATACCCGTGTGCCTCATGCCAATATTAAGTTTCCAGTCAGAGAGGTACACGGGTATTGGGACACGGCGTGTCCCTACCCGTGTGCCGAGGACACGGGTCGAGACACGGCCGTGTCTCTACCCGTGTGCCGCAACCCCGACACGGCAGAAAGTTGTTCTGGGATGAACACGGCCCTAAACACGGCAGGCGACACGGCCGTGTCACCTGAACACGGGTAGGAACACGGCCGTGTGCCTATCCGTGTCTGCGGTGTATAAAAAGGAAAAAGTTGTGAAACCCTAGCATTTCATCCCCTTTCTTCAGCCCCGAAATTTCTGAGGGAGTTCTCTTGGCTGGAGGAGGAAGAGCTTGCCGGAGCCATCCTTGGAGGAATCGAAACGCCGCCGCCGTCAAGGGAAAAACAATGCCGCCGCGAAGGAGTGCGAGGCTCATGGCCGGCCATGGTGGTACCGCTGGACTTGAGGTGAGCTTTCTCCCCTCTCCCTTGGTGCTAGATCTATAGTTATTTTAGGAGAGACATCGACTCCATAGAGTCTTGATGGTGAGGATGAGAGTTCTTAGGATAAGCCATGCCTAGGTTTTTCTAGGCTTAGTCTCCCTCAACCTTCTCATCATTCAAAGTGGAGATGAGAGGGGTTTTCGTTGAGGGTTTGGCTTTGAAAGGAGAAATAAGGTTGGGTGTGATTTCTGGAGAAGTTTATGCGAGGTCGTTGCAAGGAAGAAGATGAACGGATGTCGTTCATCTCGCCTTAAGATGCGTGCAGAAATCTGATTTCTGCACGCGGCGACCTTCGTGGCCAATTTCAGAGGTATTCTGGCCAAATCTGGTTGATCGACTCAACACGAAAGTCGTAGCCCTTGAAATTACCTTTCCGACTAGTTGTTGCACGTTTCCATGCGATACCCGTAGCCACGGGAAAGCTGGTTCGAGTCCGCTGCGTTCGGGAAAATTCCTGTACAGGAAACTGTTTCATGTACGTATTCGAGTTGAATTTCTGGTATGTTGCGACCAGATCTGGGCGATCAACTCAACACGAAAGTCGTAGCCCTCGCGAATACCTTTCCAACGAGGGGTTATGCATTGTGATCGGATTCCTGTAGCTCCGGGAATCCCAGTTTTAGTATCGGGCTATCCTATGTTAATGCACTTGTTAATTTATAATGCTAGCACTCTTGCAATGGTTGTGAATTGCTCATTTGTTATCTTGCTCCCATATATTTATAATGTTGTTGTTACTATAATTTAGCATGGTTACTCATTTGGTTGTGTAACAAGGAATAGCCATGTATTGGTGGAGAAATGGAGCGGATGAGAATGCTAGAAATTAAGGGTTGAGAGTGGAATAGAATATATTTATATAGTTGGGTGTTGAACATATCTATTATGCGTAGTGTTGAGGTGAATTCATTGAATAGGTGGGCGTGAATATGATGGACACTATGTGAAGAGTATTTTGTAACCGTAATCCGAGCCCAAGGGGTTTATTAACAACCGATGCTTAGAGTTGTAGTCTCCCTACGGGTAGCATCGAGTGAGTTGTTTTGGGGCATGTGATGTGCGACGATTCATCGTGTCGCGATATTGAGATAATGACTGTGGCAGGTCTACGGGTTCGCCAGTCGTCACACCGATGGGAGCCAATGGGTAGACCTTGGGCGGTAGGGTTAGATACTTGGTGTCCAAAACCCGAGATCTCCTCCGCGCCATGAGAACGGTTGGGCTTGCACCTCGTGCGTTTCCGAGGTTCCATCCGGTTCGAAATCAAAGGCCAGGTTGGGCTGTGTTCTTGGTGCACATTTACCCAAGACCCCTTCTGAGCCGTAGTACGCATGTGAGCTCCGCTGTTGTGTTCTTAGCGTTGAGGCGTACGGGGGCCTAGGATAGGTAGTGTGATACCACCTAGTAGTGGAGACGCCCGCTCCACTGTCGCCGTCTGGCCACGACGGACGACGCCTGAGAGGTTAGCTACCTGCTCGAAAAGTGGGAACTTCAAGTCTGTGTCGACATAGCAACTTGCATGTGCGTGCGCATGATTCGGTCTTAGCATAACATTCATATCATGTCATTCATTGCATACACAAGATCCTCATCGTATAAGTTTGTATGGGCACTCTTATACGATGAGTTACTTTACTGTTAACCCGATCCTTAACTTATAAGTTTGTATGGGCACTCTTATAAGTTAAGTTATTATTCTGATTACTTATACCTGCTGTCATATATTATTGATATTTGTAGAACTGCTAGTTGTGTAGCGTAGTTTATACTCCACCGTATTTACAGTCACCTGCTTGTTTACTTGCTTATATATATATTGTACCTTTGTTCCTTTCTCCGCCCGGTGCCGTGGAGTCGTCGGGGGAGCGGATGTGAAGCCACTTAGTCTTATGACTAACGGTTGCTACGTCTTCCTTTTTAGGAGGAAACCCCGCAGGTAGAGCAGCAACGGACTATGCAGCAGGACAGCCAGGCCCGGACGATAGGACCAGAGGTGGTGGTGCCATCGGCACCGTCAGTGACAGTCGTGAGTGTTTTCATGTAGCCGTTTGGCAAAACATTTTTAGACTCTTGTTCTTTTGTACAAGCCTGTTGTGCTTGTTATCTTCCGCTATTTTTGGACTTAACATTAGCTGTGAATTGAACTGCTTTGCTTTTCTGTTATGGTTGGGTTGGCATAATTGTTGTGATATGGATTGTAGCCGGCGGAATAGGCGTCTTATGGTAAAGGCTAACCCGTGTGTTAGTGCTACCGCAAGGCGGCTATTTCGGGCATAAGACTCCCCTCGTGCCGTGTGTTGTGTTCCGGGAGGGGGGGGTCTTACAAATGGTATCAGACTTAGCCGATCTTCAACTAGAGCAGTCATGTAACAATGGGCCACTCCCGTTCGATTAGTCGGTCTGGGGACAAACCGACTTAGCGGAAGCAGTGGTGTGCCCATATGTAATTCACACTAAGTTGTCCATCTTTGACATTAGTTTTAGCCAACCTGACCCTAGTTTGTACCTTGCGTATAGGTCCCAGCGCAGGTGGAGCCGGTTGGGGGCACTCCTACCCCTTCCGTCCCTTCACAATTCCAGCAGTCGGAACTAGGACAAACGCTGTCAGCCATATTGGATGCATTTAAAGCCCAGCAAGCTCCGGTGCAACAACAAGCGCCAGGCTCCAACTGGTTGAGCACCTTCCGTGCCCTGTCCCCTCCTGCCTATCTTGGGACGGAATTGCCGGTGCGCACCGAGGAATGGCTGGATACCGTGCAGGAATTGATGGCTGGCATAAGATGTCCGAACAGCATGGCGGTGACATTGGTAGTGACGCTGCTAGAGCTGCACGCCAAAAGGTGGTGGAAGTCCCTCATGGGCTCCACCTTCCAAGGGCGGTTGTACACGGACATCAGTTGGAACGAGTTCACCGAGGCTTTTCTGGATCACTTCATCCCTTCTTCTGCTCGGGATGGACTTGAAGAAAAATTTCTGCAGCTGAAGCAGGGATCGAAATCGGTAACGGAGTACCAGAGGGAGTTCCAACACCTCGCTAGGTTTGCCGATTCCTATGATTTGGACGATAGAGGCTACGCGAAGCGCTTCTACAAAGGATTAAGGGACCCCCTGAGGCAGGCCCTTTTGTTTATAGCCGATGGAAGCCTGGCAGAAATCATCGACATGGCAAAGAGACTGGAGGCGGACCACATGGGATGTGGCAAGAGACCTGCGGAAGGAGTAATTGAAGTCGGCCCTAGTAATAGAAGGCGGAATGATCATGGCAGAGGAAGGGGAAACCATAGAGGCGGTCGGTGGGTCAGCCGGAACTATCGGGTGGAGTACCCAATTCCGCAACCACCAGCTTTACCTCCACCACCGCAGCAGCAACATTATCAACAACTTGGGGGCCGACGTGAGGTGATATGTTTTGAGTGCAACCAACCGGGGCATGTCCGACGAGTTTGCCCGCGACTGATCGGGGATGCTCCTATTGCTCCCCCTCCAATAGCTCTACGGGGGCGAGGGCACATGCGTGGCCGAGGAAGAGGACCACCAGGGAGAAATCAAGGACATGCACGGGAGCATGTATTCGCATTGGATATGACTCAGGAGAGAAATCCGCAGGAAGTCATCACCGGTACGTGTAAAATTTATTAATATTATATGACTTGTTAGATTTACGATACAAATGATACGCGCAATTCTGGATAGTGATTACCCTTTTTGGAACCTAGGCACTGTCATGGTTAGCGGGAGGCCCACCTATACGTTATTTGACATGGGTGCGTCTCACTCGTTCATTTCGGCGGACTTCGTGAAGGACTTGGAGGGAGTGCAACACTTCACGGGCACTACTCAAAGGGTGCGCCTTCCGGACGGCTCTGAGATGACGTCGTCTGCAAGTTGCGACTTCGACACCCTTATTGGAGGAAAGTTCTTTGAAACTCCGGCTACAGTGTTAAGAATCCCGGAGTTCGATCTCATCCTGGGCATGAGGTGGTTGAACTGGCACCACGCCAGGATCAATTGTGCGGAGAAGCAAGTTATGTTGAGGCATGGAGACTCGGAAGTCATCTTTCAAGGTATTAAATTCGCACCCCGTAAATTATTATCTTCAATCCAAGCTATGAAATCTCATATGGAAGGGGATGAGGTCTATGTAATTTGCTTCGAGTTGAAGAAATTGACATTAGAGGTCAAGGATGTGCGGGTGGTGCGAGAATTTCCCGAGGTATTCCCCGAGAAATTGCCGGGACTACCCCGCATAGGGAAGTGGACTTCCAAATCAAGCTAATTCCGGGTGCCAAGCCCGTCTCGCGAGCTCCATACCGAATGGCTCCGAAGGAACTTGCAGAGTTTAGAGTCCAGCTTCAGGAATTGGTGGAAGCAGGGTTCGTTCGCCCAAGCTCGTCGCCTTGGGGAGCGCCCGTTTTGTTCGTCAAAAAGAAGGATGGCACCCTGCGGTTATGTATTGATTATCGAGAGTTGAACCGGTTAACGGTGCGGAACACCTATCCCCTACCGCGCATTGATGAATTATTTGATCAATTGGTGGGATCGTATTGGTTCTCCAAGTTAGATCTGCGTTCGGGATATTATCAGCTGAGGATACAAGAAGATGACATTCAGAAGACGGCGTTCAGTTCGAGATATGGTTTGTATGAATTCACCGTGATGCTGTTTGGGCTCACAAACGCCCCTTCCGCCTTTATGAGCTTGATGAACAAGGTGTTCAGCCCTTATTTGGACATCTTTGTCATCGTGTTCATCGATGATATCCTAGTCTACTCTAAGACTGAAGCAGAACACGCCGAACATCTAACTTTAGTGCTGTGGAAGCTAAAGGAGCACACTTTGTTTGCCAAGTTCAGCAAATGTGAGTTTGGGCTTCGAGAGGTCGCGTTCTTGGGCCATGTGATTAGTGGGGCGGGGCTAGCAGTAGATCCGGCCAAGGTGCGGGCCGTGAAGGAGTGGTCGCCATTGAAGTTAGCGGCCGACATACGAAGCTTTCTTGGACTTGCCGGGTACTATCGCAAGTTCGTGAAAGGCTTCTCGAAGATCGCCCTTCCCCTTACTACGCTGACCAAGAAGGGTGTGCCGTTTGAATGGACACCCCAGTGCGAAGCTGCATTCCAAGAGTTGAAGGACAGATTGACGACTGCACCCATCCTAGCTCTTCCATCTGGGAAGGAGGGCTTTCAAGTTTACACGGATGCGTCGTATCAAGGGATGGGAGCTGTGTTGATGCAGAATGGGCATATGATCGCTTATGCTTCAAGACAGTTGAAGAAGCATGAAGCCAGCTACCCGGTGCATGATCTAGAGTTGGGAGCGGTGGTATTCACCTTGAAGATTTGGAGGCATTATTTATATGGCGTCCACTGCGAAATCTACTCGGATCACAAAAACCTGAAGTACGTTCACACCCAAAAGGAGTTAAACTTGAGACAGCGGCGGTGGTTGGAGTTCTTGTGCGACTATGAATTCACCTTGAACTACCACCCCGGGAAGGTTAATTCCGTAGCTGATGCCTTGAGCCGAAAGGCACCGGGAGCGAGCACGGAATCCCACTTGATGAGGATGGAGTTAATCCAGACACTGCAAGAGATGGAAGTCACTTTGGTCTTTAAGAATCAATCGGAAGAGTATACAGAATATTTGGCCGCGATGAGTATAGTTTGCAACATACGAGACCGGATCCGGACGGAGCAAAAGAAGGATGCGGCTTTAACCCCGGCTTTCAAGTCAATGGAGGATGGGACTACGGAAGAATACTCCCTAAAAGACGGCCTCGTCCATTTTCGTGGCCGGCTGTACATCCCCGAAGGTGACAACATTCGGGAGGATATTTTAAAGGAGGCCCATTGCTCCAAGTACTCGGTGCACCCGGGGATCGCGAAGATGTACACCGATTTGAGAAAGACAATGTGTTGGCCGGGCATGAAGAGGGATGTCAAGCACTTTGTTACTCATTGTGTGGCCTGCCAAATGGTGAAGGCGGAGTGCAGAAGCCCCGGTGGAATGCTATAGTCGTTGCCCATCCCCGAATGGAAATTTGAGGACATCTCCATGGACTTCGTCCACGGGTTACCTCGCTCGCGCTCGGGGAATGATTCTGTGTGGGTGATAGTTGACCGGTTGACCAAGGTAGCCCGATTTATCCCAATGAAGAAGGAGGCGCAGGTGGGCGTCCTAGTGCGTCTCTTTGTGGAGCAATTTGTGCGGTACCATGGTGTGCCGAAGACGATCGTCTCCGATCGGGATGGTCGGTTTACTTCAAGAGAATGGAGGGCTGTACAGGCTTATTTGGGCTCACGCCTCGCCTTTAGCACAGCCTTTCACCCTCAAACGGACAGGCAGTCTGAACGAACCATCCGAACATTGGAGGACCTTCTGAGGTTGTGTGTGCTAGATAAAGGAGAACCATGGGAGAGACTCTTACCTCTCGTGGAGTTCTCTTATAATAACAGTCATCAAGCCAGTATTGGAATGGCACCTCATGAAGCTTTGTATGGAAGGAGGTGTAGAACACCCTTGTCCTGGGTGCAAGACGAAGATCCGAAGACATTGGGAAATGAGTATATTGATGACACGGACGCAGTGGTTAGGTTGATCCGGGATCGAATGCTAGAGGCTCAAAGCCGACAGGCGAAATATTACAACGCAAGGCACCGTATGGTGGAGTTTCAAGTGGGTGATAAGGTGTTCCTGAAGATTCGACCGATGCACGGAGTGTCGCGGGTATGTGGAGTCAAGAAGCTCAGCCCAAGGTATGTCGGGCCCTATGTCGTAGTGGAAAGGATTGGCCCTCTGGCCTATCGATTGGAGTTACCACCGGAGCTGGAGAACCTTCACGACGTGTTCCATGTATCGTCTCTTCGGAAGGCTTTGCTGCGGCCTGAACAGTATATCCCCACGGCAGATGGTGCCGTGGCGTATGATAGGTCTGTGCGACTGGAGCCGGTGCGGATCGTTGATAACGAGACAAGAACCTTGCGCCGCAAAAGTGTTCCCTTGGTGAAAGTGCTATGGTCTAATCATGGGAAGGAGGAGTTCACATGGGAGCCAAGGGATTTGATGCAAGGGCACTACCCGGAATTATTTACCCCAGGTAAAAATTTTATTTGAAAGCATAGTTCCCTTTTATGTGTTTCACTCCCATAGCCTTACCCTGATTTCGGGGACGAAATCTTTTATTTTATTTATAGGATTTGTAACGTCCCAATTCGCGCTAGGCCCCTTGATTGCGTATTTGAGTCAAGGGGGCCGTGGTGAGCCCAATGGGGGTGTGGGTGAACAGGTGCGAACGTATGGGAAATGAGGAAAACAAGGCAAAACGGTGATTTTGGCCGACACGGGTATGGACACGGCCGTGTCCATACCCGTGTGCCTCATGCCAATATTAAGTTTCCAGTCAGAGAGGTACACGGGTATTGGGACACGGCGTGTCCCTACCCGTGTGCCAAGGACACGGGTCGAGACACGGCCGTGTCTCTACCCGTGTGCCGCAACCCCGACACGGCAGAAAGTTGTTCTGGGATGAACACGGCCCTAAACACGGCAGGCGACACGGCCGTGTCACCTGAACACGGGTAGGAACACGGCCGTGTGCCTACCCGTGTCTGCGGTGTATAAAAAGGAAAAAGTTGTGAAACCCTAGCATTTCATCCCCTTTCTTCACCCCGAAATTTCTGAGGGAGTTCTCTTGGCTGGAGGAGGAAGAGCTTGCCGGAGCCATCCTTGGAGGAATCGAAACGCCGCCGCCGTCAAGGGAAAAACAATGCCGCCGCGAAGGAGTGCGAGGCTCATGGCCGGCCATGGTGGTACCGCTGGACTTGAGGTGAGCTTTCTCCCCTCTCCCTTGGTGCTAGATCTATAGTTATTTTAGGAGAGACATCGACTCCATAGAGTCTTGATGGTGAGGAGGAGAGTTCTTAGGATAAGCCATGCCTAGGTTTTTCTAGGCTTAGTCTCCCTCAACCTTCTCATCATTCAAAGTGGAGATGAGAGGGGTTTTCGTTGAGGGTTTGGCTTTGAAAGGAGAAATAAGGTTGGGTGTGATTTCTGGAGAAGTTTATGCGAGGTCGTTGCAAGGAAGAAGATGAACGGATGCCGTTCATCTCGCCTTAAGATGCGTGCAGAAATCTGATTTCTGCACGCGGCGACATTCGTGGCCAATTTCAGAGGTATTCTGGCCAAATCTGGGTGATCGACTCAACACGAAAGTCGTAGCCCTTGAAATTACCTTTCCGACGAGTGGTTGCACGTTTCCATGCGATACCCGTAGCCACGGGAAAGCTGGTTCGAGTCCGCTGCGTTCGGGAAAATTCCTGTACAGGAAACTGTTTCCTGTACGTATTCGAGTTGAATTTCTGGTATGTTGCGACCAGATCTGGGCGATCGACTCAACACAAAAATCGTAGCCCTCGCGAATACCTTTCCAACGAGGGGTTTTGCATTGTGATCGGATTCCTGTAGCTCCGGGAATCCCATTTTTAGTATCGGGCTATCCTATGTTAATGCACTTGTTAATTTATAATGCTAGCACTCTTGCAATGGTTGTGAATTGCTCATTTGTTATCTTGCTCCCATATATTTATAATGTTGTTGTTACTATAATTTAGCATGGTTACTCATTTGGTTGTGTAACAAGGAATAGCCATGTATTGGTGGAGAAATGGAGCGGATGAGAATGCTAGAAATTAAGGGTTGAGAGTGGAATAGAATATATTTATATAGTTAGGTGTTGAACATATCTATTATGCGTAGTGTTGAGGTGAATTCATTGAATAGGTGGGCGTGAATATGATGGACACTATGTGAAGAGTATTTTGTAACCGTAATCCGAGCCCAAGGGGTTTATTAACAACCGATGCTTAGAGTTGTAGTCTCCCTACGGGTAGCATCGAGTGAGTTGTTTTGGGGCATGTGATGTGCGACGATTCATCGTGTCGCGATATTGAGATAATGACTGTGGCAGGTCTACGGGTTCGCCAGTCGTCACACCGATGGGAGCCAATGGGTAGACCTTGGGCGGTAGGGTTAGATACTTGGTGTCCATAACCCGAGATCTCCTCCGCGCCATGAGAACGGTTGGGCTTGCACCTCGTGCGTTTCCGAGGTTCCATCCGGTTCGAAATCAAAGGCCAGGTTGGGCTGTGTTCTTGGTGCACATTTACCCAAGACCCCTTCTGAGCCGTAGTACGCATGTGAGCTCCGCTGTTGTGTTCTTAGCGTTGAGGCGTACGGGGGCCTAGGATAGGTAGTGTGATACCACCTAGTAGTGGAGACGCCCGCTCCACTGTCGCCGTCTGGCCACGACGGACGACGCCTGAGAGGTTAGCTACCTGCTCGAAAAGTGGGAACTTCAAGTCTGTGTCGACATAGCAACTTGCATGTGCGTGCGCATGATTCGGTCTTAGCATAACATTCATATCATGTCATTCATTGCATACACAAGATCCTCATCGTATAAGTTTGTATGGGCACTCTTATACGATGAGTTACTTTACTGTTAACCCGATCCTTAACTTATAAGTTTGTATGGGCACTCTTATAAGTTAAGTTATTATTTTGATTACTTATACCTGCTGTCATATATTATTGATATTTGTAGAACTACTAGTTGTGTAGCGTGGTTTATACTCCACCATATTTACAGTCACCTGCTTGTTTACTTGCTTATATATATATATTGTACCTTTGTTCCTTTCTCCGCCCGGTGCCGAGGAGTCGCCGGGGGAGCGGATGTGAAGCCACTTAGTCTTATGACTAACGGTTGCTACGTCTTCCTTTTTAGGAGGAAACCCCGCAGGTAGAGCAGCAACGGACTATGCAGCAGGACAGCCAGGCCCGGACGATAGGACCTGAGGTGGTGGTGCCATCGGCACCGTCAGTGACAGTCGTGAGTGTTTTCATGTAGCCGTTTGGCAAAACATTTCTAGACTCTTGTTCTTTTATACAAGCCTGTTGTGCTTGTTATCTTCCGCTATTTTTGGACTTAACATTAGCTGTGAATTGAACTGCTTTACTTTTCTGTTATGGTTGGGTTGGCATAATTGTTGTGATATGGATTGTAGCCGGCGGAATAGGCGTCTTATGGTAAAGGCTAACCCGTGTGTTAGTGATACCGCAAGGCGGCTATTTCGGGCATAAGACTCCCCTCGTGCCGTGTGTTGTGTTCCGGGAGGGGGGGTCTTACAAATGGTATCAGACTTAGCCGATCTTCAACTAGAGCAGTCATGTAACAATGGGCCACTCCCGTTCGATTAGTCGGTCTGGGGACAAACCGACTTAGCGGAAGCAGTGGTGTGCCCATATGTAATTCACACTAAGTTGTCCATCTTTGACATTAGTTTTAGCCAACCTGACCCTAGTTTGTACCTTGCGTATAGGTCCCAGCGCAGGTGGAGCCGGTTGGGGGCACTCCTACCCCTTCCGTCCCTTCACAATTCCAGCAGTCGGAACTAGGACAAACGCTGTCAGCCATATTGGATGCATTTAAAGCCCAGCAAGCTCCGATGCAACAACAAGCGCCAGGCTCCAACTGGTTGAGCACCTTCCGTGCCCTGTCCCCTCCTGCCTATCTTGGGACGGAATTGCCGGTGCGCACCGAGGAATGGCTGGATACCGTGCAGGAATTGATGGCTGGCATAAGATGTCCGAACAGCATGGCGGTGACATTGGTAGTGACGCTGCTAGAGCTGCACGCCAAAAGGTGGTGGAAGTCCCTCATGGGCTCCACCTTCCAAGGGCGGTTGTACACGGACATCAGTTGGAACGAGTTCACCGAGGCTTTTCTGGATCACTTCATCCCTTCTTCTGCTCGGGATGGACTTGAAGAAAAATTTCTGCAGCTGAAGCAGGGATCGAAATCGGTAACGGAGTACCAGAGGGAGTTCCAACACCTCGCTAGGTTTGCCGATTCCTATGATTTGGACGATAGAGGCTACGCGAAGCGCTTCTACAAAGGATTAAGGGACCCCCTGAGGTAGGCCCTTTTGTTTATAGCCGATGGAAGCCTGGCAGAAATCATCGACATGGCAAAGAGACTGGAGGCGGACCACATGGGATGTGGCAAGAGACCTGCGGAAGGAGTAATTGAAGTCGGCCCTAGTAATAGAAGGCGGAATGATCATGGCAGAGGAAGGGGAAACCATAGAGGCGGTCGGTGGGTCAGCCGGAACTATCAGGTGGAGTACCCAATTCCGCAACCACCAGCTTTACCTCCACCACCGCAGCAGCAACATTATCAACAACTTGGGGGCCGACGTGAGGTGATATGTTTTGAGTGCAACCAACCGGGGCATGTCCGACGAGTTTGCCCGCGACTGATCGGGGATGCTCCTATTGCTCCCCCTCCAATAGCTCTACGGGGGCGAGGGCACATGCGTGGCCGAGGAAGAGGACCACCAGGGAGAAATCAAGGACATGCACGGGAGCATGTATTCGCATTGGATATGACTCAGGAGAGAAATCCGCAGGAAGTCATCACCGGTACGTGTAAAATTTATTAATATTATATGACTTGTTAGATTTACGATACAAATGATACGCGCAATTCTGGATAGTGATTACCCTTTTTGGAACCTAGGCACTGTCATGGTTAGCGGGAGGCCCGCCTATACGTTATTTGACATGGGTGCGTCTCACTCGTTCATTTCGGCGGACTTCGTGAAGGACTCGGAGGGAGTGCAACACTTCACGGGCACTACTCAAAGGGTGCGCCTTCCGGACGGCTCTGAGATGACGTCGTCAGCAAGTTGCGACTTCGACACCCTTATTGGAGGAAAGTTCTTTGAAACTCCGGCTATAGTGTTAAGAATCCCGGAGTTCGATCTCATCCTGGGCATGAGGTGGTTGAACTGGCACCACGCCAGGATCAATTGTGCGGAGAAGCAAGTTATGTTGAGGCATGGAGACTCGGAAGTCATCTTTCAAGGTATTAAATTCGCACCCCGTAAATTATTATCTTCAATCCAAGCTATGAAATCTCATATGGAAGGGGATGAGGTCTATGTAATTTGCTTCGAGTTGAAGAAATTGACATTAGAGGTCAAGGATGTGCGGGTGGTGCGAGAATTTCCCGAGGTATTCCCCGAGAAATTGCCGGGACTACCCCCGCATAGGGAAGTGGACTTCCAAATCAAGCTAATTCCGGGTGCCAAGCCCGTCTCGCGAGCTCCATACCGAATGGCTCCGAAGGAACTTGCAGAGTTTAGAGTCCAGCTTCAGGAATTGGTGGAAGCAGGGTTCGTTCGCCCAAGCTCGTCGCCTTGGGGAGCGCCCGTTTTGTTCGTCAAAAAGAAGGATGGCACCCTGCGGTTATGTATTGATTATCGAGAGTTGAACCGGTTAACGGTGCGGAACACCTATCCCCTACCGCGCATTGATGAATTATTTGATCAATTGGTGGGATCGTATTGGTTCTCCAAGTTAGATCTGCGTTCGGGATATTATCAGCTGAGGATACAAGAAGATGACATTCAGAAGACGGCGTTCAGTTCGAGATATGGTTTGTATGAATTCACCGTGATGCCGTTTGGGCTCACAAACGCCCCTTCCGCCTTTATGAGCTTGATGAACAAGGTGTTCAGCCCTTATTTGGACATCTTTGTCATCGTGTTCATCGATGATATCCTAGTCTACTCTAAGACTGAAGCAGAACACGCCGAACATCTAACTTTAGTGCTGAGGAAGCTAAAGGAGCACACTTTGTTTGCCAAGTTCAGCAAATGCGAGTTTTGGCTTCGAGAGGTCGCGTTCTTGGGCCATGTGATTAGTGGGGCGGGGCTAGCAGTAGATCCGGCCAAGGTGCGGGCCGTGAAGGAGTGGTCGCCATTGAAGTTAGCGGCCGACATACGAAGCTTTCTTGGACTTGCCGGGTACTATCGCAAGTTCGTGAAAGGCTTCTCGAAGATCGCCCTTCCCCTTACTACGCTGACCAAGAAGGGTGTGCCGTTTGAATGGACACCCCAGTGCGAAGCTGCATTCCAAGAGTTGAAGGACAGATTGACGACTGCACCCATCCTAGCTCTTCCATCTGGGAAGGAGGGCTTTCAAGTTTACACGGATGCGTCGTATCAAGGGATGGGAGCTGTGTTGATGCAGAATGGGCATGTGATCGCTTATGCTTCAAGACAGTTGAAGAAGCATGAAGCCAGCTACCCGGTGCATGATCTAGAGTTGGGAGCGGTGGTATTCACCTTGAAGATTTGGAGGCATTATTTATATGGCGTCCACTGCGAAATCTACTCGGATCACAAAAACCTGAAGTACGTTCACACCCAAAAGGAGTTAAACTTGAGACAGCGGCGGTGGTTGGAGTTCTTGTGCGACTATGAATTCACCTTGAACTACCACCCCGGGAAGGTTAATTCCGTAGCTGATGCCTTGAGCCGAAAGGCACCGGGAGCGAGCACGGAATCCCACTTGATGAGGATGGAGTTAATCCAGACACTGCAAGAGATGGAAGTCACTTTGGTCTTTAAGAATCAATCGGAAGAGTATACAGAATATTTGGCCGCGATGAGTATAGTTTGCAACATACGAGACTGGATCCGGACGGAGCAAAAGAAGGATGCGGCTTTAACCCCGGCTTTCAAGTCAATGGAGGATGGGACTACGGAAGAATACTCCCTAAAAGACGGCCTCGTCCATTTTCGTGGCCGGCTGTACATCCCCGAAGGTGACAACATTCGGGAGGATATTTTAAAGGAGGCCCATTGCTCCAAGTACTCGGTGCACCCGGGGATCGCGAAGATGTACACCGATTTGAGAAAGACAATGTGTTGGCCGGGCATGAAGAGGGATGTCAAGCACTTTGTTACTCATTGTGTGGCCTGCCAAATGGTGAAGGCGGAGTGCAGAAGCCCCGGTGGAATGCTATAGTCGTTGCCCATCCCCGAATGGAAATTTGAGGACATCTCCATGGACTTCGTCCACGGGTTACCTCGCTCGCGCTCGGGGAATGATTCTGTGTGGGTGATAGTTGACCGGTTGACCAAGGTAGCCCGATTTATCCCAATGAAGAAGGAGGCGCAGGTGGGCGTCCTAGTGCGTCTCTTTGTGGAGCAATTTGTGCGGTACCATGGTGTGCCGAAGACGATCGTCTCCGATCGGGATGGTCGGTTTACTTCAAGAGAATGGAGGGCTGTACAGGCTTATTTGGGCTCGCGCCTCGCCTTTAGCACAGCCTTTCACCCTCAAACGGACAGGCAGTCTGAACGAACCATCCGAACATTGGAGGACCTTCTGAGGTTGTGTGTGCTAGATAAAGGAGAACCATGGGAGAGACTCTTACCTCTCGTGGAGTTCTCTTATAATAACAGTCATCAAGCCAGTATTGGAATGGCACCTCATGAAGCTTTGTATGGAAGGAGGTGTAGAACACCCTTGTCCTGGGTGCAAGACGAAGATCCGAAGACATTGGGAAATGAGTATATTGATGACACGGACGCGGTGGTTAGGTTGATCCGGGATCGAATGCTAGAGGCTCAAAGCCGACAGGCGAAATATTACAACGCAAGGCACCGTATGGTGGAGTTTCAAGTGGGTGATAAGGTGTTCCTGAAGATTCGACCGATGCACGGAGTGTCGCGGGTATGTGGAGTCAAGAAGCTCAGCCCAAGGTATGTCGGGCCCTATGTCGTAGTGGAAAGGATTGGCCCTCTGGCCTATCGATTGGAGTTACCACCGGAGCTGGAGAACCTTCACGACGTGTTCCATGTATCGTCTCTTCGGAAGGCTTTGCTGCGGCCTGAACAGTATATCCCCACGGCAGATGGTGCCGTGGCGTATGATAGGTCTGTGCGACTGGAGCCGGTGCGGATCGTTGATAACGAGACAAGAACCTTGCGCCGCAAAAGTGTTCCCTTGGTGAAAGTGCTATGGTCTAATCATGGGAAGGAGGAGTTCACATGGGAGCCAAGGGATTTGATGCAAGGGCACTACCCGGAATTATTTACCCCAGGTAAAAATTTTATTTGAAAGCATAGTTCCCTTTTATGTGTTTCACTCCCATAGCCTTACCCTGATTTCGGGGACAAAATCTTTTATTTTATTTATAGGATTTGTAACGTCCCAATTCGCGCTAGGCCCCTTGATTGCGTATTTGAGTCAAGGGGGCCGTGGTGAGCCCAATGGGGGTGTGGGTGAACAGGTGCGAACGTATGGGAAATGAGGAAAACAAGGCAAAACGGTGATTTTGGCCGACACGGGTATGGACACGGCCGTGTCCATACCCGTGTGCCTCATGCCAATATTAAGTTTCCAGTCAGAGAGGTACACGGGTATTGGGACACGGCGTGTCCCTACCCGTGTGCCAAGGACACGGGTCGAGACACGGCCGTGTCTCTACCCGTGTGCCGCAACCCCGACGCGGCAGAAAGTTGTTCTGGGATGAACACGGCCCTAAACACGGCAGGCGACACGGCCGTGTCACCTGAACACGGGTAGGAACACGGCCGTGTGCCTACCCGTGTCTGCGGTGTATAAAAAGGAAAAAGTTGTGAAACCCTAGCATTTCATCCCCTTTCTTCACCCCGAAATTTCTGAGGGAGTTCTCTTGGCTGGAGGAGGAAGAGCTTGCCGGAGCCATCCTTGGAGGAATCGAAACGCCGCCGCCGTCAAGGGAAAAACAATGCCGCCGCGAAGGAGTGCGAGGCTCATGGCCGGCCATGGTGGTACCGCTGGACTTGAGGTGAGCTTTCTCCCCTCTCCCTTGGTGCTAGATCTATAGTTATTTTAGGAGAGACATCGACTCCATAGAGTCTTGATGGTGAGGAGGAGAGTTCTTAGGATAAGCCATGCCTAGGTTTTTCTAGGCTTAGTCTCCCTCAACCTTCTCATCATTCAAAGTGGAGATGAGAGGGGTTTTCGTTGAGGGTTTGGCTTTGAAAGGAGAAATAAGGTTGGGTGTGATTTCTGGAGAAGTTTATGCGAGGTCGTTGCAAGGAAGAAGATGAACGGATGCCGTTCATCTCGCCTTAAGATGCGTGCAGAAATCTGATTTCTGCACGCGGCGACATTCGTGGCCAATTTCAGAGGTATTCTGGCCAAATCTGGGTGATCGACTCAACACGAAAGTCGTAGCCCTTGAAATTACCTTTCCGACGAGTGGTTGCACGTTTCCATGCGATACCCGTAGCCACGGGAAAGCTGGTTCGAGTCCGCTGCGTTCGGGAAAATTCCTGTACAGGAAACTGTTTCCTGTACGTATTCGAGTTGAATTTCTGGTATGTTGCGACCAGATCTGGGCGATCGACTCAACACAAAAGTCGTAGCCCTCGCGAATACCTTTCCAACGAGGGGTTTTGCATTGTGATCGGATTCCTGTAGCTCCGGGAATCCCATTTTTAGTATCGGGCTATCCTATGTTAATGCACTTGTTAATTTATAATGCTAGCACTCTTGCAATGGTTGTGAATTGCTCATTTGTTATCTTGCTCCCATATATTTATAATGTTGTTGTTACTATAATTTAGCATGGTTACTCATTTGGTTGTGTAACAAGGAATAGCCATGTATTGGTGGAGAAATGGAGCGGATGAGAATGCTAGAAATTAAGGGTTGAGAGTGGAATAGAATATATTTATATAGTTAGGTGTTGAACATATCTATTATGCGTAGTGTTGAGGTGAATTCATTGAATAGGTGGGCGTGAATATGATGGACACTATGTGAAGAGTATTTTGTAACCGTAATCCGAGCCCAAGGGGTTTATTAACAACCGATGCTTAGAGTTGTAGTCTCCCTACGGGTAGCATCGAGTGAGTTGTTTTGGGGCATGCGATGTGCGACGATTCATCGTGTCGCGATATTGAGATAATGACTGTGGCAGGTCTACGGGTTCGCCAGTCGTCACACCGATGGGAGCCAATGGGTAGACCTTGGGCGGTAGGGTTAGATACTTGGTGTCCATAACCCGAGATCTCCTCCGCGCCATGAGAACGGTTGGGCTTGCACCTCGTGCGTTTCCGAGGTTCCATCCGGTTCGAAATCAAAGGCCAGGTTGGGCTGTGTTCTTGGTGCACATTTACCCAAGACCCCTTCTGAGCCGTAGTACGCATGTGAGCTCCGCTGTTGTGTTCTTAGCGTTGAGGCGTACGGGGGCCTAGGATAGGTAGTGTGATACCACCTAGTAGTGGAGACGCCCGCTCCACTGTCGCCGTCTGGCCACGACGGACGACGCCTGAGAGGTTAGCTACCTGCTCGAAAAGTGGGAACTTCAAGTCTGTGTCGACATAGCAACTTGCATGTGCGTGCGCATGATTCGGTCTTAGCATAACATTCATATCATGTCATTCATTGCATACACAAGATCCTCATCGTATAAGTTTGTATGGGCACTCTTATACGATGAGTTACTTTACTGTTAACCCGATCCTTAACTTATAAGTTTGTATGGGCACTCTTATAAGTTAAGTTATTATTCTGATTACTTATACCTGCTGTCATATATTATTGATATTTGTAGAACTACTAGTTGTGTAGCGTGGTTTATACTCCACCATATTTACAGTCACCTGCTTGTTTACTTGCTTATATATATATATTGTACCTTTGTTCCTTTCTCCGCCCGGTGCCGAGGAGTCGCCGGGGGAGCGGATGTGAAGCCACTTAGTCTTATGACTAACGGTTGCTACGTCTTCCTTTTTAGGAGGAAACCCCGCAGGTAGAGCAGCAACGGACTATGCAGCAGGACAGCCAGGCCCGGACGATAGGACCTGAGGTGGTGGTGCCATCGGCACCGTCAGTGACAGTCGTGAGTGTTTTCATGTAGCCGTTTGGCAAAACATTTCTAGACTCTTGTTCTTTTATACAAGCCTGTTGTGCTTGTTATCTTCCGCTATTTTTGGACTTAACATTAGCTGTGAATTGAACTGCTTTACTTTTCTGTTATGGTTGGGTTGGCATAATTGTTGTGATATGGATTGTAGCCGGCGGAATAGGCGTCTTATGGTAAAGGCTAACCCGTGTGTTAGTGCTACCGCAAGGCGTAAGACTCCCCTCGGGCATAAGACTCCCCTCGTGCCGTGTGTTGTGTTCCGGGAGGGGGGTCTTACAGTAAGTGTGCGGTCACCCCTTCCCCAAGGGTCCGAACTCCACAGAAGACGGTTCTCGGTTTCAACATTGACGAATTCAAACAGACTTGTTATGATGTCATGATTATACTCGTCGAATTCAAAACTATTCATCAAAACCTTAAGACTATACTCGATGTATTTCCCTTGGATTCTTCTGACCATTTACCTGATGACTCATATTCATAATATAGGTCCCGGAATGAAAATCTTTCACATCCAGAACATCATAAGCTTGGTCCTTCACTCATATCACATATGAGCAATGCAAACACATACCTTTCCAACTTCTCTAATGTACTTATGTGCGACCCCATATGCTCATATTGTGTTGGCAATGAGACTACATGTTTGATCACTTCCAGATCACCATGGTAACACCAACACGAAGTACAATAATTAATAAAAGTTACAAAATATAGACTTCCCATACCAACATATTAGGTAGGAGATAATCCCCAAATATTTGAGTGGACAAGAGCAAATGGATGAGAAGAGATACACCTTTATTTTACAGGAAAAGACGAGCAATGATGTTTGCCGAACTGACAGGCTTAACAATTGAGGGAGGAGTCGTCCTTTAGTAGAACAGGCATGAGTTGCTAGAGAAGGAGACGAGGAGGATGACCGAGGCAATGATGTCATTGTAAAAGAGAGTTAGAGGTAAAAAGAGCATATATATTGTCTAGGAAATAGATGATTTCGCTCTCAGCCCCAGTAACAAACGTCTTTTTGGAGCGAGGATCCTGAAAAGAACAAGATGTGGGGGTAAACATGGTTGAACAATTTAATTGTTTGCAGAGAGAGGTAACAAAGAGCAAGTTGAAAGGAAAGGTCAACACGTAGAGTGTCCTCAAGCTGAAGAGTTGGAGTGACTTGGATGAGACCAGTCCCACACACAGGTGATGGAGAGCTATCTGTGATCAGGACCGGGGATGACCGATCATGTTTGTCCAAGTGAGAGAAAAGACAAGAATTGTCTGTCATATGATTAGTAGCACCAGAGTTAAAAAGACACTTACCCTGGATGACGACATGCGTACTACCTGAAGAGGTTGCAAGGGAGGCAGACTTCTATGTGAGAGAAAGTGAAGTGTCTCCCGCGAATGGACGTAGATTAGGATGTTTGATCCAACAACGATCCATGGAATGACCCATATTGCCATAATGAGAACAGAAGTGTCGTGAGGGACCTCGGCCACTTGAGCGGCCTCTACGGCTACTATTATTACCCTAATAAGTTGGATGAGCATAGCTATCTGGAGGTGACGGGGAGGTAAGCAGAGATCACTAAATAAGGGTTATGACCGCGGAGATTCGAGCAGCGATGAAATCAAGAGTTGGAGAATCATCCTTGCCCAGAATTGTTGACAGATCATATCATAGGTTTCTAGGAGGAGAAGAAGATAGCACACCACAAGGAGTTCCTGGAAGTACTTGTTTTGTTCAGCAAGGTCAGCGGAGAAGGGGCGATGTTGAAGGAGTTTAACACCAAGGACCTGCACCTCTTGGTAATAAGTAGCAGGAGTCATGATGGGTCGAGCAAAGAGATCGACATATAATGTGCATATGTAAGAACTTTGAGCTCCCTTGGAGTAGAGAGCAGCCAGATGAGTCCAATTCAACCTTAACAGTCTCGTCTTGGCGGATGATAGGTAGACATTCGTTAGAGAGACTATTAGCGAGCCATGTTCGAACGAGAGCATCACTTGCATGCCAGACATCAAAGTTAGGAGATCCTCTTGCTGGAGGGTCATCAATGAGTTGATGATGTTTGCGTTGTGACTGTAACAGAAAGGTGAAGGAGACGCTCTAGTTTGAATAGTTTGATCATGCCAACTTGGAGGCGGTGCCAAAATTTCCTGAAGCAATGGAAGCTGGTAGGAGGGCGGTCATCACAGGTGGGAAAAAGAGGAGATATCCGGAGTGTCCATAAAAAGAGGATGGAAAACAAAACCACGCGAACAGAAAAAGGAGACCATACAAACTACAGAGATCGCGAAGGTCGTGAATAGGAGACGGGACAGACGATTAAGAAACTGAAGCCGGTGAGAGTAAAGATGCGGTTAAAGGATGAGACCGAAATCAACAAAGAAGTCACAGAGGGTTAGAGAAAGCCGAAAAAGGCACAAAAAGAGAATAGAGAGGCAGGCAGTTAGAGAAACTGAAGTCCGCCGAAGTCGCTGCTAGAAGAGCAGATAGAAACTCAGTAGGAAGGGATTGATTTGACCTCTAATACTATGTAAGAACTTGGAAATACATAACCGAAATCAACAACACCACATAGGAAATTGAAAATAACGGAATTTTTATTTCCAAAAAATCTAAATATTACACAGATATGATCTCTTTTATATAGAATGGAGGAGGTTGAGAGATTGAAATAGACAATATGAGACTAAATATACAATGACAAACATAAGCAACTAGGCGGATAGACACTGGCAGACCACGCGAGCTGTGCGGTTAGAGACAAGCTAACCGCCCGACAATATATAGAGTATCTATGAAGGATTCGCTGAACACTAATCATCATAGCTTGCGTCTAGCAACATTTAACATCGGGCACAACTGGGGCAGATAGACTGACCCTAACCGCCAGACCGCAACGACGGTTAGAACAAGCTAGCCGCCAGACCACACTGCGGTTAATCCTTGTTGACCGCCTTGCTTCTTTGGTTCTAACTGTCATTTATGGGAGGATTCACGACATTCCCATCTAAATATGGTTGAAAGAAGTTCACATTTACTACCTCCTTGTGATTCGACAAATAGTATATTGTATCCTACAAGTACCCATGCATATTGCATTTCTCCCTAGGGTAAGACGACCAAGACAATATTTTTCTTTTCTTCTATTTTATTGCATAAATTTAAACTGCATTTGTAATTTGATAATTTTCTTATGTTCTCGAGGAATCAGGTTTACTTTAGAGGTAGCTTGTTTTGATGTAGGCGCATCCCGCTTGCATGTGGGCGAAGCAAGCTCGAGAGCATCGAGCAAGGGTATAGCCCTTGCAAACGGGAGTACCCCGCTTTCATGCAGGAACAACCCACCTAACAGCCTGTAGGCATAACCCTCTCGCAAGAGAGAGGCCCTCTTGCATGCTAGCGCAATCCGCCAGAGAGTAGTTGAGCACATACGTAGATATTGTGTCCGCTAAGATGCGAGTGCAACCGCTTAGATGCGGGCAAAGCTAGCTTGCTATGAACACAGAGGACGCGCATAGCTGCATCATTATGTAAAAATTATATTAATTAGTAAGTAGGGTAAATTTACCAAACACTGCATGCATTATCAATATAGATTAATTCGTAAAGATTAATATGCAGGGTAAATTTACCAAGCGCTACATGCCTTATCAATAAAGATTAATATGTAGGGTAAATTTACCAAGCCTTACATGTCATATCAATAATGATTAATACTTAAAGATGTGTGTGCAGCCCTTTAAGAGACGTGTGTAGCCCACAAAGATGTGGGTGAAGCCAGCTATGAGCAAATGTAACATCATCCATAATACTATATGAATGATGCATCCCATTGAATTTTTGTTGCACAGGGGACATTCTTTAGAATTTTTATGCGACCCTGCTACCATCGCCTTCGTTGTTACTACAAAAAAAATCTCCAAATTTTTGCCCAAATCTGATAGGGGAAAAGTCAGAGCTAGTTTATCCATGTAGAGGAGAGGCAAGACCTCCGAAGCAACATCACGAGAGTAAGCATTTGGTTTATTGCTCAAATTTTATAGCACACTCCTTTTTTTTTTTTTTGGTTTTATTGTTTAGTCAATTCCAACAACTAGTTTATCCATGTACTTAAAGGTTTTCATTTAAGTCTCTGCATAAACCGAAACAGTTAGATCATTTTTTCTGGTTTCCTTATTATTGTCCTTATCTTTTGAAAGAAAAATGTTTCTTTGAAGGTGAAAAATGTGATTCCTATTTATATTCATTTCCATCTATAGAAGATGTTTCTTGCTAATCTTCATTCTGATAATTTCCACGCAATTAAAACAAAGTAGGGTGACATTTTTAGATTTTTGTGCTTTAAGATCATTTCAAGTCAACTATAAATGCAATTGACATATAAATATTACCTCAATTGTAGATTTCGATGCATTCTAGCAAAGTTTAACTATGCCTACTAGGTTATAACGAGATGCACGGGATGCAAGGAGACATGAGCTTCGTCAGCTATGAGAGGATGTGCGACGTGCCCAACTAAACTCGGTTGAAAGAAGTTCACATCTACTACCTCCATGTGATTCGACAAATCATATATTGAATCCTACAAGTGCCCCACATTTTGCATTTCTCTCTAAGGGAAGACGACCAAGACAATATTTTACTCTTCTTCTATTTTATAGCATAAATTTAAATTGCATTTGTAATTTGATAATTTTCTTATGTTCTCGAGGAATCATGTTTAATTTAGGAGTAGCCCATTTTGAAATGGGCACATCCCGCTTGCAAGTGAGCGAAGCCTGCCCAAAAGCATTGAGCAAGGGTATAGCAAGTGCAAAGAGGAGTACCCCGATTTCATGCGGGTGCAACCCTCCTGAGAGCATGTGGGTGCAACCCACCCGCAAGAGAGCGACCCTCTAGCATGCGTCGAGCACATTCGTAAGATCCCGCACCCACAAAGATGCGAGTGCAACCTCTTAGATGTGAGCGAAGCCCACTAAGAGCATATAGTGTAGGATCAAGCGCATATCCAACTGTTCCAAAAGTCCTGACTGTTCGAAAGGACCCTACTTAATTTCTTAAATAAGTAGCAGAGCGTCACGGGTCAATTGAAGGAACGCCGGACCCAACAATCCCCCCCGGCGTCAAGCACAACCCGTCGGCTCAGAGGTGGGGTTACCACATGTCCACAGTTTGCCTGACCCACCGGACCCACACAGGTAGAAGGGAAAAATCGGGATTTAATAGCACCCCCCCCCCCCCCCCCCCCCCCCCCCCCGGTCTTGAACCCGTGACCTTCTCTGATACCAAATGTAAGATCAAGCGCATACCCAACTGTTCAAAAAGCCGGACTGTTGGAAATGACGCTACTTAATTTCTTAAATAAGTAGTAGAGCGTCACGGGTCAAGTGAAGGAACGTTGGACCCAACATATAGCACGGGCATAGTAACATCATTATACTTTAGGGTAAATTTACCAACCACCGCCTGCATTTTCAATAAAGTTTAATACATTAAATTTACCAAGCACATGTCTTATCAATTAAGATTAACACGTAAAGATGAGGGTGCAGCCCGTAAAGATGCGCATGCAGCCCACAAAGATGTGGGCAAAACCCGCTAAGAGCAAATATAACATCATCCAAAGCTTAATATTATATGAATGATACTACCAGCCGAATATTTTTCCCCACCAAATGATAAGTCCTGCTAGGGGGCATTCTTTTTACGAGGGCGCGGCGCTAAGAGTCATTGAGCATGGGGTATATATTCATTTTTAAAAAAACATCATGAGAAATAAAAAGTTTAAAATGCAAAGATCCCAATCAACCGTCCATCCATCTATATTCACACCTTGTCATGGCCCAACTGCCTGAGAAAACTCAATCCCTCTGTGTTCAGTAATAGAGAAGATAGACTATTCGATCCGATCGGAGGGCAGCTGCTTCTGCGGCGGCTGCCGAATCATCGTCTCCGATACATCTTCGCGAACAATCTTCTTCCAGAACCAGTGCTGTTCCCAGAGCTGGTAGATTTCCTCGATCGGCACCTGCTTAGTCTCAGGCAGGAGGAGGTAGATGAACACCGTCATGATCACAATGAGGCAAGCGAAGACTATGAAGATTCCGAACCGGAGATGGCATAGCGATATGAGGAATCCCTGAGCAACAAGCGCCGTGAAGAACAGATTGACGCACACGACGATGCTCTGCCCCGCCGATCTCGTTTCCAGGGGGAAAATCTCCGTCGGCACCAGCCATCCCAGAGGTCCCCACGACCAGCCGAAAGCCGCCACAAATGCGCAGATCGAGACCACAAGCAGCACCGATATGCCTTTCGACAGGACCGCACCACGGCCAAACTCTAAGGCCAAAGTTACAGCGACAATCACCTGCGCGCTCCAGCATTTGTTTACAATAGCAGCACAAAATTAGTGAAAAGGTCATAAAGAAAGAGCAATGTTAATATCACTTCTCATAGTGCTGATAGCACCTCATAATTTTTATTTAAATTATTATTTTATAGTTATAATAGCACCCCATTTTTGCCGCTGCCCCTTTCCCACTCCTATTTTCGGCAAATCTTCCGGCGGAAGGTTCGCTGGAGAGAACCGGCCAGAAATTTCGCCGGAAATAGGAGTGGGAAGGAAGGAAGCGGCTGTAAAAGTGGGATTGCTCTAAAGAAATCATTTAAAAAAATAAATGGAGAGCACAAAAATAAAATACATTTGAGATGATCATTTGAATTCCAGCTTCCATGAAGAGGAACCGCCTGCCCAGCCTATCGACAAGCAGCATTGAGACAATGGCGCCCACCACGAGCATCGAGCCGGTAATAATGGAAGAGTACAGCGCAGCGCCGGAGCCGAAACCAAGGCTTTGGAAGATCACCGGAGCGTAGAAGAGTATGGAGTTCTGGCCGGTGAGCTGCTGGAAGGCGGGAATGCCGATGGCGCCGATAATCAGCTGGGGGCGGTTCTTGCGCCTGAGAAGGTTGCGGAACGGATGCTTCACCGCCTGAGAGGCGGCGCTGGCGTCTTTGAGGTCCTCGAGCTCGGCATCCACTTTTGCGGTGCCTCTCACTTTCTCGAGAACCCTCCTCGCTTCCTCGACCATTCCGCGCTCGACGAGGCTGTTTGGGGTCTCGGGCAGGAAGAGGCCTCCGACAAACATGAGAGTGGCGGGCACTGCGGCGAGGCCGAGCGACAGCCGCCATCCCCAAGGGTGAATTTTCTCAGTGAAGTAGTTGATGAGATCAGCAACAAGGATCCCCAGGCATGTGGTTAGCTGGAAGAGCTGATTAACAGCCCCTCTGATCTTTGGGGGAGATATTTCTGACAGATAGAGAGGAACTGCCTGTGACAGGTTTAACAGACTGTGTTGCATAAGAATGAAGCAGGGAAACCAAAGCATATATGGAGCATGGTGCGCAGGATGCATCCTTGCCGTCCATCAAGTTGTGTGTTTGTTTGATGAATGACGCAGATGCATCCTGCGGACCATGCTAATATACGTTGAGTGCAAAAATAATTTGGGCGAGCAACTAACCTCTTGGGCAAGCTATAACTAACTTTCAGTACTAACAAAGGATTTAACAAACTACATTGATGATTTGATGCTGATATTTTAGTTTATTTTTCTAAAATCTGGATTATCAGGTTGTCTGCAAGGTTAAAAAAATCATTAATAATCATTGTCATACACAGTGAGAGATTTTGAATTTACTAAAAATTTTGAGTCAAGTGATCTCTTGAAAAGTGCTCGTATATCACCTATGAAAAAGAAAAATATCATGTGGTTCAACATAGTATAGACTCGGATGAATCAAAATTGACAATTTTCCCAATATTATGAGCAATATCATTATATTAATAGGCAATTGTTATGTGCAAATCTCTTTCGGCTAGTAAACCTATTTTGAGTGCAAATCGAAAAATTATAAGTGAAGATCATTTTGTTTTGGGTACATCTCACAATATAACATGTAAAATTGTAGACTGGAGTAAAAAATGGAGCCAGCAAAACAAGTCATGTTTATATCTGATGGAGTATTTTCTCCTAATTGTGAAAAGAGGTTTATCATAATATTTGGCTTCTCTTTCAAATATTTAGTTTATCTCCATACTAATTTTTCAATAATCTAGCTAGGCATCTCCCCACCAAACTGGTTCTATCACATGCTACCTGCCACAACTATCTCATGCCATTCATCGCAATTACCTCCAAGGATTTGACTCTATAAATATCCATGTTGGAGGTTGGTGAAGACATGCAATTCTCTCCAAATACAAGTATTTAAAAATTTCCTCTTGGGAGGCATTTGTGACAATCATTCTTAGATTGGGGTGGGTGTTTGGACGTCGTTCAGTGACGTTGACGAATAAGATTTCACTACAAGGATTAAATCTAGAGAAGATATGTGCAAGGATTCGAAGAGAAATCTTAGAGAGGATTAGCGTAATTCGTCTCAATCGCCGTTGTCGGTAATTTGTAATTTTGTTGTTATTACTTATTATGTAATATTGTGTGATGAGAAGGTGAAGATCATGTGTGATCGAGGAGAGACCTGTATTTTGCTTGTTTGTTTTAAAGCATCTTTAGTGGTGGCTTTTCGAGTTGGACTCCGATCATCCCGTAATTTTCACCTAATAGAATTTTTCACATTGAAATATGTCTCTTTATTCTTGTAATTATTGTGTTGTGTATTTCTTGTCAATTGCATACCACCAAGCTGTCGCCCAGGTTCTCTCACTCAAACTAATTTGTATCTTGTTACAACCCTGTCGTGGCGGCCGGGGGTGATTGCGACTTGCGATGCAGGCGGGTGGAAGGTCGGCGCACAGAAGAGGAAACAAGCGAGATAATTTTAGGGCACGGAAGGAACCATTGGGTCGGTCTCCTCTCAAAACAAATTCCAATTTCCTCAATAAACCAAGCCTACAAAAAGGTTCGCATATCCTCCCTTATATAGGGGAGAGACACACTATGCCAAACGGCGTACAAACAAGGAATAAAAAACTAGTAATTAAAATACGAAAAATAACGCGATGCAGGCTAGGCACATGTCGTTTCCGTACCCCGCGCGCCTAGTGTTAATGCGCGTGAAGCATCTTCCCTCGACCGGATCCGCCCCGTTCGTATCAACTACCCCAGGGTTCTCAACAACCTTGCCCTCAAGGTCAAAGTCTGAGAACTGAGTCTTCACTTCTTTCGCCAAGATCCATGTGGCCTCGTCTCTTGTCCGTCCCTTCCACTGAATAAGAACTGTCTCCTGGGCTCGTAGCGTGAAACGTCTTCACTACTTAGGCCTTCAGGCAGGGTGGCTTGGAGTGGATGGTTCCCCAATGCCCGTTTCAATTATGATACATGGAATACTAGATGGATGCGACTGTCGGGTGGGAGCTGCAGGCGGCATGCTACCTCGCCTATCTTTTCCACGATTAGAAAGGGGCCAAAATATTGCACGAAGAGCCTGAGGTGGACGCGCCCAGTCAGGGAGCTCTGGCAGTGCGATCGCAACTTGACAAACACATGCTTGCCCGGGGAGAGGCCAACCTCACGGCGGTGGTGGTTGGCCTGCTGGGCCCGTCTTTCTTGGGCACGACGTAGGTGATGTTTTTCAACTGTCATAGAGCCTCATCTCGATCTTTTAGGCCCTCGGCCAAAGCTTGGACCTGGCACTCCCCTGCGAGCCCGATCGGTATTGGTGGGGGAGGACGACCATAAACTGTCTGAAAGGAGGTGATGCCTTCCACTGACTGATAGGTGGCGTTGTAACATAATTCCGCCCACGCCACTCACTGGGTTCGCTGGCGGGGCTGCTCAGTGGCAAAACAATGAAGGTAGGTGTCCATGCAGCGATTGAATACCTCTGTCTGTCCGTCGGACTGGGGATGATATGTTGTGCTGAACCGTAGCTTGGTCTACTATAAACGGAACAGTTCCTGCCAAAGCATGCTCATGAATACCGGGTCGCGATCACTAACAATGGACCGGGGGAACCCGTGCAGACGGACGATCTCTCCCACAAAGACTCAGGCCACCGAACTCGCCTTGTAGGGGTGTTTGACGGGTATGAAATGTCCGTATGAAATGTTCGTACTTGGAGAGACGATCGACCACCACCAACAGGCAGTCATAGCCTTCAGAGCGTGGAAGGCGGGTGATGAAATTCATGTCGATGTCTTCCCAAACCCGATCAAGCACCGGAAGGGGTTGTAGCAGGTCGACCGGGGCGAGGGTCAGGTATTTAGCCTTTTGACAAACCAAACAGTTGGCCACAAACTGTGGCACTGTCTGCATCATACCTTGCCAGTAAAGAGTGGCCGCCAGCCGGCGGTAGGTCAGATAGGCCCCCGAGTGCCCTGCAGTTGGCGTGGAACGGAACTCCTCCAGTAGTTGTAGTATCCATGGTGATTACGCAGCGAGGACCAGGCAATCACGGAAGTAGAGTCCGTCAAACACAAGTCGGAAGGGTGGGTGCGCCCCTGGTGCTCTCCATAACTCGTCGATCATGTGGCCATACTGGGGGTCGGCCCTCACCTCCTCCTGCAGGACCGCCGCGTCTCGCCACTGGCAGAGGGAGATCGCTGCCAAGGTGTCGCGGTGCTCACGACGGGACAGGGCGTCCGCGGCCGTGTTCGTCCGCCCGGTCTTGTGATCGATCGAGAACTGATAGCCCAAGAGTTTGGCTATCCACATTGGTTGGGCCAGCGTGGATACCTTTTGACTTCATAGATACTTCGAGCTGCGGAGGTCGGTCCTGACTGTGAAGGGGCGACCGAGGAGATACATGCGCCAATGCTGCATTGCAAGCACCAATGCGCGTAATTCGCTATCGTAGGCAGAGTCCGCCTTTCGCCTATCGGTGAAGGCATTGTTGTAATACGTGATGGGGCGACCCTCCTGGATGAGGACGGCGCCAACACCCTTCCCTGAGGTGTCACACTCCATGACGAACGATTGGGAGAAATCGAGCATGCCCAAGACCGATGCCTCCATGAGGGTGCGCTGCAAGCTGAAAAAGGCCTCCCGGGCGGACGCATCCCACAGTAAGAACATCTCCTTCTTCAGGAGGTTTGGCAGGGGTCGTGCCAACGCCCATGTAGCCGCGATTGAAGCTGCGGTAATAGCCGGTGAGTCCCAAGAATCCGCACACGGTTCGACGGCTCGGCGGTGTCGACCAGTGCAGAACAACACCAATCTTTTGCGGGTCCATGACGAGCCCCTTGGTGGAGATGATATGACCCAGGTACTCGACCTGAGGCTGGCAGAAGGTACACTTCTTTTGGTGGGACACGAGTTGGTGAGCGGCTAGAAGGCGGAGGACCGTGGAAAGATGAGCCAGGTGTAGCTGCCAAGAGGAACTATAAACCAAAATGTCATCAAAGAATACCAGGACAAACTTACGCAGATGTGGGCGGAACACGTCATTCATGGTGGGCTGGAAAGTGACCGGGGCGTTTGTCAGGCTGAACGGCATGACGAGAAACTCGTAGTGGTCATCATGTGACTGGAAGGCCATCTTTGGCACGTCCTCCGCATGCATGCGGATCTGGTGGTAGCCTGAGCATAAGTCCAGCTTGGAAAAGTACCAGGCGTTGCACAATAATCCTCAATGATAGGAATGGGGTACTTGTTTGGCACTGTGAGGTTGTCCAGTTCCCTGTAGTCCACGCAAAACCGCCAACTGTCATCCTTATTCCGCACAAGTAGCAACAGGCTGGAGAAGGGGCTGACGCTCGATTGGATGATGCCCGCAGTGAGCATCTCGGTCACCATGGCCATCATGGCATTCTTCTCCTCAATGATAGGAAGGGGGTACTTGTTTGGCACTGTGAGGTTGTCCAGTTCCCTGTAGTCCACGCAAAACCGCCAACTGCCATCCTTATTCCGCACAAGTAGCAGTGGGGTACTTGTTTGGCCCTCGTCCAATAACTCCTCAATGATAGAAAGGGGGTACATGTTTGTCACAGTGAGGTTGTCCAGTTTCCTGTAGTCCACGCAAAACCGCCAACTGCCATCCTTATTCCGCACAAGTAGCAACAGGCTGGAGAAGGGGCTGGCGCTCAGTTGGATGATGCCTGCAGTGAGCATCTCGGTCACCGTGGCCATCATGGCGTTCTTCTCGTCGTGGACGTATCGATATGGGAGGACAGAGACTGTCGCCACGCGGGACTGCAGGATGATGATGTGGCCGGATGCGCGTGCCGGAGGTAGCCCGTGTGACACGGTGAAAATCATTGGGTGGTCGTTGAGTAACTGCTGAATGTCCGGGTGCACCAGTGACGGTTCCGGTTCGGATCCCAAATCCACGTGCCTGAGGAGAACGCTGAAGTCTGTGTCAATCATGCAAAGAATGGAGCGAAGACCGACCGGTGAACGGGCTAGCGAGGAGTTTCCCTGCAGGTGATGTGTCGTGCCCGACGCCTCGAAGTCCATCATGAGCGCCCCCAATTGTGCTTGCAGCCCCAGAGTGTGCGCAGCTAGGTCACGCCCAATATGACATCCAAACCACCAAGGCTGAAGACGTAGAAATCAACATAACCTGAGTATGTACCAAGCTTGTGAAAACCGGACCGGACCGGTTGGTCCAACCGGACGGACCGCCAACCAGACACCCAGCCGATCCGGTCCAAGTATGCACCCCTCTTCATCCGCGGACCGCCTGGGAACCGCGGAACCGGGCGGGCTGACCGCAGACCGGCGAACTAGAGCGGGTTTTGGAAGCCCACCCGGTTCCAATAACAATTTAAATTAATTTTTTAAAAATTAAAATTAGTATATTATTGGGGGGATTCAAAAGGGTGAACTCTAGCATGAGAAAGAGATCTTTAACCACTAGTCTGGCTGGTTCATTTTGAATATCCTGAACTAAAAAATATATATTTTTAATACAAAATAATTATTTTCTCCAATAAAATGCTTATATTTATTTTATTCAAATATAAAATTATTAAGAAAATATTTAATACAACAAGAACATTCAAGCCTTTATCCCACTATAGTGGCGTCAGTAAGAAAATATCTAATATTTTTAAAAAACAATAAGAATTATTGCAATAAGAAGAGATGTGCAAGGCGTGGAAGCTGAAGGTGCAGAAGTTGTCGATCAGAAATGGTTACGGAAGTGAAGTTGTTGGCGGAAGCTGTCAATTGGAGCGGAGCCGTTGTCTGCCGGAGGAAAACTGTAGCTGCGGGAGAGGAAGATGACGTGCAGCGGGAGAGAGGAAATGAAGGTGTCGACGCTGGCAGGAAGCAGAGGCTGCGGAAACTGTGAGAAAGAGTGGCTCTGATACCAAGTTGTTATGTGTCTCTTTTTGGTGGGTTGTCGGAGGGTTGCAGATGGAGGATACAAGAGATTAAATTCCTAGAAATAGTGTAAAAAGAGGAGAAGTTAGAAGAAGAAACTTGAGGAAGGAGATGAAAGGGAAAACCCAAGAGGAGGAGAAGAGGGTTAGAGAGAGATAAAGTAGAAGTCAGAGAGAGAAAGAGAAACTTGATTCTATTTTCTTGCATATCTATTACATGACCCCAAGGGCCCTATATATAGGCGCTGGTGACACACTCGTAAATAACACGAGCACACAAAATGTAAAAACACTTAAATGCATTGCGACACGACTTGATACAACGCGACTCGATACAAGACAACTTGATACAACACAATTCAGCATATAATAATAATTGACGACGGATCCGTAATAGTGTTACAGCCCTGTAGCGGAGGCCGGGGATGACAACTCACGATGTGGGTAGGTGGAGGAAGGTCGGCGCGCGGAAGAGGAAACGAGTGAGATAATTTTAGGGCACGGGAGGAACCAGTGGGTCGGTCTCCTATCAAAACAATTTTCAATTTCCTCAATAAACCAAACATACAAAAATGTTCACATATTCTGCCTCATATAGGAGAGAGAGACCCACTAGGCCGAACGAACCTTCAAACAAGGAATCAAAAACTAGTAATTAAAATACGGAAAATAACTTGATGCAGGCTAGGCTCATGCCATTTTCGTACCCCGGGCGTGCCAAGTGTAAACGCACGCGCCAAGTGTAAACGTGCATGCCAAGTGTAAACGCGCGCGAAGCGTCTTCCCTCGACCGGATCCGCCCCATTCGTATCATATGTGCTCTAGTCGTTCTTACATGATCTCTAACCTAGCACGTGGTATTAGAGAGTTAATTGACAGGGAAGTTATCGCTGACTTATCCGAGATTTTAAGACGAACCAATCTGATATTTCAGGTTCACAATTAGGCACGAAAGTTTACGACCATTGGACCTCTAGCTATCCTCTCGAGTTACATTCCATGAAATAGTCGGTTCAAAGAATGGAGGTCAGTCCGATCAGTGACAAAGCACGATGGACTTTACTTCAGGTTCAGGTTTTGAGCAAATGGTGAAATTAAACGACGCAAATTACCATCGGTGATACTTACTGATGAAGGACCTCATTTACGTGAAGTTTTGACATGCTTCTATTTTTTATGAGATGTCCAATGATGTAGATCGACCAAGTGGATGGTGGAACATAGAAAGTTGTGTGGGTTCATCAGACTGTTCATGGAGCTGAACGTTTACAGCCACGTGGCAAGCACCCATAGAGGGGGTGAATAGGGGATTAAAGACATTTATAAATTCTTTGTGAATAATAAATACTTAAATTATTGAGATAATAATTTCAGCGATAAAAAGTTATGTATATCAATTGAAAAACAAGTTCAAAATATATTTAAGGATGATTACAAATCTTGGATCTTCATGATGCTAAAGATCATGGTGATGAATAATACTCTGTTGATTTTTTATACCGACTCACCCCTTGAACCGGTTGGTCTTAGCCTATCTATTCCCAGAAAGGCCTCAATTCCCATAGACCCAAATCTTAGCCTAGTCGCCTAACACAAGAGATTAACTATCCCCCTAAGCCAAACATAGATCTAGTTGTCTAACACAAGAGGTGAATTCCTCAACGTACAAAAAGAGTAACCAAACAAAAGAGAAAATGCAAAGAGAGAGAATATAAAATATTTCTGGAACTAACTCTCCCTAAAGGACTTTTGAAGGAGAGGCGAAGGAACGCTAGAGATAGTCATTGTAGATGCGCTCGCACTTCGTCTCGAATGTATTTTGATGTTCCCCATCTTATAATTCTCTTGCAATCATTGTAGAGGAGTCTTGGATATCATCTGGAACTCAAGGATGAAAACTCTCTCTAAAATATTCGAGTTTGCACCACGAGAGATGGAGTGATATGTTTTTTAAATAGAACTATGTGAGCTATCGCCAATGATAATATTTATCGTCTAGTGATAGGCTCATAATCCAACTTCATGCTCCATTCCTCTTAATTTAGAAGTCGAGGATGTTATCTTAAGCATTTATCGCACGACGATAAGCTTATCTCCGCACGGTAGCTTGACAAATACGCGTGCCAAAAATGAGATTACATGCTCCATTTGGATGTCAATCATCATCTATTTGTCAGAGTTGCCTAAAAGTTACCCACAAGCAATAACGTTGTCTCCACGTAGTAATTCTTTATATAGTCATTTCCTCGCTACCTCCAAGTCCACTTGAAATACTCCTCGACAGATGACCGGTCTATAACAAGGGATATAATTGACGGAAACTACTATGGCCTGGTGGTAGCAGGCATTTCGTTCTATATATATATCAATGGAAGTCCTCACCATGCTTCAATATATTTGAATCCATTTTACCTTTAAGAGTTGCACACTATAAACAAACAAATGTAGAGCAAATAAAAATTAGAAATTATGATTCTCAAAATAGATGTTCCAACAAGCATTTCTGCCAAAAACATTGCTCTAGAAACAACTCGTTCAATCGAGAAAATGAGAAAGCTCTCAGAGCCTATCTCCCACCTAAAACACTTCTGTAAATTAAAAATCTCCATCTTCTTCTGAGATTCACTAAGTCTTTTTTCTTAAGAGACAACTCTCTCTTTATCTAAAGCATTGACACTACAATATTCTCACTATAAATGGTTTTCAGACTTTCCCTTCAAAAGAGTTGCTTGGATTTTTGGATCTCCAAACGAAATGGCTCAACTTTGATTCTTAAATCTCTAATGGAAAGATCATATTGGGTTAGAGCCTCCAGAAGGAAAAGGCTCATCATCTCGGTCAAGAGATGGTGGAAGCCCATGAGTTTTGGAAGAGAGGTAGTACCCAACTTTTTAAGGGAACCTCTATACAAAACTTATAATCATCTTGATCTTTATCTTTCTTTGCCTTCATTTCTTTTCTACCTTAAATATATGTTGTAGTTTTCTGTATAACTAATCCCAACTCAAAATCACCATATAAAGGGGAAGAAATAGACGAACGTTTCAAAACACTACATAAGCTCTTTATCTTAGTTTGGGGTGAGTGTTCGGACGTCATTCAGCGACATTGACGGGGAAGACTTTGCTACATGGATCATATCTGGAGCAGATCTGGGCAAGGAATTGAGAGACATCTTGGATAAAATTTGTGTAATTCGTCTCGTCTGCCACTATCGGTAATTTGCAATTTTCCGTTATTATTAATTGTGAAATATTGTGTGCTGCAAAGTTGGAAATATCCTGTGTGGATCAAGGGAAAGTCTTATAGTTACATGTTTGTTTTCAAACATCTTTAGTAAAGGCTTTCTGGGTTGGACTCTAAATCGTCCCCTAATTTTCACCCGATTGAATTTTCACGTTAAAAATATGTGTCTCTTTATTGTTATTATTGTGATGTATCTTGCTTGAGTATTTTACACCGCCAAGCAACCACGCATATGCTATCACTCAAACTAATTTACAGATGCTCTAGTCAGGCTTGCGTACTCTCTAGCCCAACAATATATACCTGATTATGAGCACAATTAATCCACCATCTTTTTTCGAGCTCCGCTTCATGAAACCTATCCTAGGCAGGATCTCCTACAGCTACAATAATAGCCTTGTTCAATTCTTAAACGAAGAACAACACATTCAGAACTAAAAAGGGGCAATCTTCACAAACAATAGGCGTCTTCCTGAATTGGAATAGGGCGATCTTCCCAAACAGCAAGCGTCTTCCCGATCTGTGTCTTCCCGAACTAGAACATGGTTTATCGGCGTCTACAAAAGTTACGGACTCGATGACGAGGGCAGCAGGTGTTGAAGCCAGATACCCGACTTTCCCTAGAGTTCGGATCTAGAGTTGCAGCTCACGCCTACTCTTCCCGAACCCCCTTCTTGACGTGAGTCTCGGGACTAGAAACAGACCGCGGGCTTCAGCTTGGAGGTCCCGCCTCTTACCCGGAAGAATTAGAAGTTCTTCCCCTCCCTAGCCAGTGCTGAACTAGGTGTCTTAGAGGAAGAAGAAGAAAGGGATCAACAACCTTCTTCAAGGCACCTTATCAGTCTATTTATAGGCCTCTGAGTTTGACCTGCCAATAACCAAACTGAACCGATCTGAAATTACCAAAATACCATGGGCTGGGTCTGCCAACAGCCAAACTCCGTTGTTCTAAAGGGTTATATGCATACCACAAAGGGAAAAAGGGTAAAATTACCTGAGGTAAAAGAATGAAATCCCCCCTTGGGTGACAAAGTAACTGGCGGGCGAGGGGAGCCTATCTGCTCGTCTCGCGAGTCCCCCGCCTTGCGAGATGCGTCTCGCCACAAAAGGCCAGCACGCGCCATGGCAGTCGTCTCGCCTACTACACTGTTCCTGTCTTGTCCATTATGTTTTGCCTCTTTAAAGTACCGGCGAGTTGACCCTATGGGCCTACTCCCCCCTGCAGTCCTCTCGCCCCTCTCGCCCCTAACTCAAGCACTCTTCCTTGAGTTGTTTCCTGCGAGCCCAAGGTTGTACACAATCCCTGCTCTTTCCGAGGTTGTCTCAAGCTCAGAAAGAAAGTCCAACCGAGGCTCACGGTGTTAAAATTCATTTATGAGATAATCTTTTGCGGGGCCCTCCTCTGGGGCCTATAAATATGTGACACTTATCCCAGCATGGAGAGTGCCCCCCTCTCTCATCTCTTCCTTCATTTCCTCCACCGTCGTCATGTCTCATAGTCAGAGTTTTCGCGAACGTCTCGCGATGGTCCGTAAACAAAACAAGGCTAATGTGGCTGTTATGGCCCCCGTTTTGGTTCGCACCCCCGCTTCTTTACCGTCGTCGTCCCGCGTGAAGAAGGTGAAAACCGCTGGTCCCTCTTTCTCGACCGATGGGACCACTCCGGCAACCTTGGAAGTCAATGCACCTCTTCCCGCGTCCCTTGAGGAGAGGCAGGTGATTCTTGGGCTCTTCCCCCTCCTCTATCTTTCCTTTTTTCTATCTTCTCGTCTATTCATCTCGCCTATTTACTTCATGCTTCTTCAGGGGGATCTCGTCCATCATCCCCAGCCGACAAATCCACATGATGCTACTGACATCCATCATCAAGACTCCGAATCGCCTCAGCAATCCACCCCTCCAACTGTGAAGAATGGCGATCCCTCGCAACTCGCTGGGACCTCTCGCAACTCGCTGGGACCTCTCGCAACCCGGGTAAATGAACTAGACTTGCCCTCTCGCTTCATATAGACTTTCCCTCCCCTACCTGGTGTATTCGAGGCCACTAGACTAAACCTTCCATCCGATCCCCGGCTTGTTCCTGCGCAGATACCCAGGTCGACTCGGCAGCAGAGGAACCCTCTGAGCAGCCCACCTTCTCGCCTCCTCCTTGCCCCGATGAGATAGAAGACTATCTGGACGATCCTATGGATCTGGTGGGGATGAAGCGTAGGACGGCCGAGATGTTTCGAAAGCATACATATCATCCGCGAGATGGAACTAGACAAGCAGGCTGCCGACAGGCGCATTGACTGGCTGGAAATTGAATGCGCTCGTCTCTCTTCCGAGGTCGATGCTGACATCGAGATAGATGAGACCGACCCCCAGGCCATCATAAACGAGGTCGACCAACAACTCCGTCTCGCGCGCCGTGGTCTTGATGTCGTTCGCGCCTTTCATGTTCCCGGTCGGCCCCCTTGTGTGAGGTCTCGCGAGGGAGGGCGTTGGAAATGGCACAAGAACTGAAGACCCTACATCTTGTCTCGCCTGTTTAATAGTCTCGCTTATTTAATTATACCGTGTAATTCTGTTGTTTCTATTAATCTGCCGTCTCGCCTATTTAATTACAACTTTTTATTTATGCCTCGTAGACATGATGTCCGCCTTGTGCGGAATGAACAATTGATAATGCTATCTTGTTGACTTCTTTCATGCTGGGCTCTCATTATAGCTGTGTTAATTGATTTTTTTATTTATTTTGGCCCGTTGGAAAAATCCCCGTGGGGCACTACGCCTTGAGGTCAGGAGAGAGAGGAAACAAACCGTTGACCAAGATCTCTGCGAGGCATAAATAAAAAGTCGGAGAGTCGATCAACACATTCTACCCCACCGAACTCGCCTTCCCCGTCTCGCACTTCGAGACAGGGCTGAGACTTCCCCTCTGGCCAGAGGTTAAACAGTTGTTGAAATATTTTGGAGTCGTCCCCGCGCAGCTAAACCCGAACGCCATCTCGATTTTAGTTGCATTTGCCTGCTACATGCGCCGCGAGCGCATTGAGTTCAGCCTTAACGTCTTCCACAAGCTATTTGTCTATCACGCCAACCATGACGGCGTCTCGTACTTCACGGGACAGGGCCCGAAGGTGTGCGAGACCCCCAACAAGAATCACTACTGGCTTACCCGTTTCGTCTTCATCCGCGAGAACCTGGGAGGCGTTCCACTTGCACTAGTGTCGCCCACCGAAATGTTCTACGTGACTCCCCAGGTCGGCGGCGCGGATAAGGTCCTCTGCGACTTCTTCGTAGGAAAACACTTTGAGGTCCACTTCTTGAGGCGGGACCTCGACTCGCTCCCTCCTGTGCTTCCCGACGAAGGTACACTCGCACTTCTTTAGTCCATGTTTGTCATCCCTTCGTCTCACTATCATTAATCATCGAGTTATTTGTTTAGGAGAGCGAAATATCTCAACCCATCCTGCGTATTTAAGTAGCGCTGGGCCGTCAAAAGCTCTCGCTCTCGCCAGCAAGGCGGCCGAGGCGGCAAAAGAATCGCTGGCCCCTATTTCTAAGAAGAGACCTGGAGACGATGTTACTGCCCCTCGGCGCAGCCCCAAGAAGAAAATCAAGAAGGTTGTGACGTTCCCAAAAGGGAAAAAAGAGACAGCCCAGAAAGAGAGGAAAGAGATGTCGGGATCCCTAAGCCCCATCTCTGTAGGAGACTCGCAATGGCCTCACCCACAAGCCGTCTCGCCATCTCACGAGGCGGCACTATTCGACCGGCCCGCCAACACTTTGGCCCAATCTGCTGAGCTTCCATTTCGCGAAACTGGTTCCTCCAGCCGCCCAACCCCCTCCTCGCATCAGAATTATAACATGGGGCCCGTGGTGCATGATGCTGCCGGTGATCCAGTCCTTTTGTGGGAAAAGGACTCGAACCGAGTATCGGTATCCACCCTCCTTCCCTCATGGAAGGAGCGGGACCCTCCCACAAGCCACGCCTTTTCCCTTGGCTACGGCCTTTACGGTGGTCCTGGGACAGATCCTTTCGACAAGGACTCCTCACGAGACCTTGTCCTGAAGACCGCTCAAGCTCAGCTTCGCGCCCTGGAGCTCTCGCACTGAATCTCGCGCCGCCTTGTTTTTAACAACAAGAAATGGAAGGAGGCTGAGACGAGCCTCGCGGCGGAGCGAGAGAAGTCTGATGGTCTCGAGAAGAGGCTAGCAGTTGCTGATAATCTCCTCGCAAAGAGCCAAGGCGGCGTGTAAGCCTTTTAATTTTATCTTTGGCCAAATTCTCTCTCGCGTATGCTTCTTGTTGATTGATGGGCGTCTCGCACGATGCCGAGACGGCGGATCGGATGCGCTTGCGCATAACGGCTTTGGAAGAGGAGAACAAAAACTTAACGGCCCAGAATGCCCATCTCCGGGACAGTGTTCTGCCTTCCTCTCGCCCGGAACCATTCCAAGCTCCCCCGCACTCTTATTACTCATTCGACGAGGTCGAAGAGATCTGCCGAGATGCCAACATCAAGACGGCCGAGCTTGTTTTGAAGATGATGAAGGAGCTAGGGGTTGTCAAGGAAGACGTCGAGTCCGTCACCGCCCGCGACCTGGTGCCACACCTCTATGGCGAGGCGGACGAGGATTCAGCTTCCAGCGAAGATGATTAACGAAGCGTCGGCGAGACCCGGGACTCCTTTCCCCCCTTCTTTTTTGCTTCTTCCCTACACTTGTACTCCCCTCCCCCCTTTTTTCTTTGAGATTTCGAAGTACTCTTCATGGGGGAAGGCTCCCTTTTTTTCTTTTGATGAACAATGACCAAATGTATAAGGAAATTTTTGTTATAACCTCTCGCTTTATGTTCCCTTTATCTTATTTTATTTTGCTTTATTTATTGCGGGACAGCCCTCTACTTTGTTTATACTCGCGAGATGAAGCTACTCATCGTCTCGTCGCCTCGCTCGAGAATCGATTTAGGGCACGAGTCAATAGACTTCTTCTCGCCCCTTCCATGAACGAGACCATTTGACTTCCTTCCCGCGTCTCACCTCGAGACAAATCCGACGCGAGTGGACCCTGGAAATTAACCCGCTCCTTTATTGGAAACCGCCCGTATTCCATTTCTTAGGCGAGACCTTTCTTTTCCCGCCCCACTCGCTATGGGCGAGACCCTCATTCCTGAGCACCGGCTGGGAATGTCTATATTCATTTGTACTGTACCAACCTCTTCTTCCCATAGAAATTTTTTATTTTTTACAAAATTTCTTCGTTTTCTGACTAGTAAAGATATTTTTCTTTGAGCGATCTCACCGTTTATCTTGCCACCGAGTGAGCCTACAATCCTGGCAGCTTGATGAGAGCCTAGTCGGCGGGTCTTCTCGGGGCCTTGACATTCATCCTGCCACTGAGTGAGCCTATAGTCCTGCCAGCTTGATGAGAGCCTGATCAGCGGGTCTTCTCGGGGCCTTGTCATTCATCCTGCCAGCGAGTGAGCCTACAGTCCTGCCAGCTTGATGAGAGCCTGGTCAGCCGGTCTTCTCAGGGTCTTGTCAGTCATCATGCCACCGAGTGAGCCTACAGTCCTGCCAGCTTGATGAGAGTCTGGTCAGCGGGTCTTCTCGGGGCCTTGACATTCATCCTGCCCCAGAGTGAGCCTACAGTCCTGCCAGCTTGATGAGAGCCTGGTCAGCGGGTCTTCTCGGGGCCTTGCCATTCATCCTGCCACTGAGGGAGCCTACAGTCCTGTCAGCTTGATGAGAGCCTGGTCGGCGGGTCTTCTCGGGGACTTGCCATTCATCCTGCCACCGAGTGAGCCTACAGTCCTGCCAGCTTGATGAGAGTCTGGTCAGCGGGTCTTCTCGGGGTCTTGTCATTCATCCTGCCACCGAGTGAGCCTACAGTCATGTCAGCTTGATGAGAGCCTGGTCAGCGGGTCTTCTCGGGGCCTTGTCATTCATCCTGCCACCGAGTGAGCCTACAGTCCTGCCAGCTTGATGAGAGCCTATTCAGCGGGTCTTCTCGGGGCCTTGCTATTCATCCTGCCACCGAGTGAGCCTACAGTCCTGCCAGCTTGATGAGAGCTTGGTCAGCGGGTCTTCTCGGGGCCTTGCCATTCATCCTGTCACCGAGTGAGCCTACAGTTCTGTCAGCTTGATGAGAGCCTGGTCTGCGGGTCTTCTCGGGGCCTTGCCATTCATCCTGCCACCGAGTGAGCCTACAGTCCTGCCAGCTTGATAAGAGCCTGGTCAGCGGGTCTTCTCGAGGCATTGCCATTCATCAGTTTCCCTCTCACGCTATGAAAGAAAACTCCTGGGATTCCATTATATCAGGAGATCATAACAGGTTCACAAACATTTAAAAATGAAAAATTGCTAAGGATAGAATCTTTTCAAATCATCGCCGCTTCGGGCACGACCGAGAGGTACCCCATTCACATCCTGGAGGTGGTATCCTCCTGACTTCAGGACTTCCTTTACCACAAAGGGGCCCTCCCAATTTGGGATTGAGTTTTCCCACCGAGGCTCCTCTGCCTGCTGCGTCTACCTTTTTGAGGACCAAGTCGCCCTTCTGGAACTGCTTGACCCTCACATGTTTATCGAAATATCTCGCCGTCCGGCGCTTGACTTCTTCCTGCCGGATCGATGCCAATTCCCTGAGCTCCTCCACTAGATCAAGAGAGAGCTTCTGCTCCTCATTCTCTACCCGCCATCCTTCGTCTCCTTTCTTCGCAGCAGCTACTCTGGGAGATTCGACCTCGAACTCTATAGGTATAACGACCTTCGAGCCATGGGAGAGTATAAATGGAGTCTCTCCCGTGGCGGTGTTTGTCGTGGTCCTTAAAGCCCAAAGAACCGAAAGGAGCTGTTCTACCCAACTTCCCTTCAAGTTCTCCACTTTCTTCTTCAAAAGATTCACTATAATCTTGTTCACCGCTTCTACCTGTCCATTACTTCGAGGATGATGAACCGAGGCGAAGTGGAGGTCTTTGCCCAGCTAGACACAAAAGTCCACGAATTCCTTGCTGGCGAATTGTGGTCCATTATCAGTGACAATCGCCAACGGGAGCCCATGCCAACAGATGATCTCTTCCCATATGAAATTTCTGACCACTTGTCACGTCACCTTAGCCAACGCCTTCACCTCTGACCACTTTGAAAAGTAATCCACCATGACTAGAAGGAACTTCCTTTGGCCACTAGCTTGGGGAAAGGGACCCACCAAATCTAGTCCCCATATTGCGAAGGGCCAAGGAGATATGATTATACGTAATCTTTGGGCGGGAAGGAGTTGGAGAGGAGCAAACTCCTGACACTTTTTACATCTCTTCGCGAATTCTTCTGCATCCTTCCTGAGGGTAGGCCAGAAGTAGCCTTGCCTCAACACTCTTCCCTCCAAGGTCCGATTTCCCGAATGACTCCCACATTCTCCCGAATGAATTTATTCTAGAGCTCTTGGAATCTCTCCCTCGGATACACATCGAGCCAACAAACCCGACAGTGTCTTTTGGTATAATGTCCCATCCTTCAGCAGGTAGTATACCGATTTATACCTGATCCGCTTCTTCTCGAGGTCCCTCTCGGGAAGATGTCCCGAGCTCAAATGATGATGAAGGGGTCCATCCAAGACCCCTGCTGGTCTACTTCCATCAATTCTCCTTCTTCTACAGATGGTCTGAAGAGCTCCGTCACTGTTCCTCCGGCCCGAGGGCCGTGCTTGGCGAGCAGGTCAGCTTGAGAACTTTCCCCTCTCGGGACGTGTTGAATTGAAAAGCTACGGAATTGCCCGATGATGCCTTTGACCTTCATCAGATACAACTGGAGGGTGGGTTCCTTCGCTTCATACTCTCCGTTGATTTGTCCTGCTACCACCATAGAGGCTGGAGACTTTGATGTCTTGTATGCCAAGCTCCCGAGCTAGCTTGAGCCCCGCGATAATCGCCTCGTATTATGCTTGGTTATTAGTGATTGTGAAGTGAATCTTCAGAGCCTGCTCAATTCTGGTCCCTTCGAGGCTTACCAAGATCATCTCTCCCCCAAAGGAACTTTTCCCAGATGCTCCATCTACTAGCATCTCCCAGGCAGCTAGAAGAGGTGCTTCAGCTTCTCCGACCTCAACCACATAGTCTGCCAGGAAATCCGCAACCGCTTGCGCCTTGATGGTCAACCGAGGAGTAAAAGTGAGGTCGAACTCGCTGAGCTCTATCAACCATTTGGCCAACCTCCCAGAATGCTCCACCCCTTCCAGGATGCGGCGGGGAGGATGATCTGTCACCATCTGGATTGAGTGGGCCTAGAAGTATGGTCTGAGCTTCCTGACCGATATGATGAGGGTAAATGCCAGCTTTTCAAGAATAGGGTACCTAAGCTCCGCCTTTTTCAGGACCCTGCTCACGTAATAGATCGGGAACTGCCTCTTTCCTTCTTCTCGTACGAGAACCGAACACACAGCTCCGGCCCCCACCTCTAGGTACAAGAACAAACCCTCTCCTTCTCTCGGCCCTTGGAGTAGCGGTGCCTGGGTGAGTTGTTGTTTTAGAGCTTGGAAAGCTCCTTCGCATTCGGTGGTCCATTCAAATTTCTTGCCTCCTCTTAGTGCTTGGAAGAAGGGAGAACACTTCTCTCCAGCCCGGGAGAGGAACCTGCTTAATCCGACCTGCTTGCCGGCGAGACGTTGGACCTCTTTGGCATTCTTCGGAGATTCCAATTCTAAGATTGCCTTCACTTTGTCTGGATTGGGCTCCACTCCTGATGGGGTAAGGAGATGTCCTAAGAATTTTTCCCTGTTGGACCCGAAGACACACTTCAGAGGGTTGAGCCTCATCTTGTATTTCCCTATGGTCCCAAAAGTTTCCTCCAGATCCAAGACGTGAGACTCGAGGTCTCAGCTCTTGATCATCAGGTCATCCACATAAACCTCGAGATTCTGTCCCTTCTGCTCCCGGAAGATCCGGTTTATCATTCTTTGGTAAGTTGTCCCCGCGTTCTTCAATTCGAAGGGCATCATGTTGTAGCTGAAGCACCCATCCTCCGTGACAAAGGTAACATCTTTGATGTTCGGGGGATGTATGCGTATTTGATGGTACCCTGAAAATGCATCTAGAAAACTCATTAGTAAAAAACTGACGGCTGAGTCAACCAGTGCGTCGATTCGAGGCAGATGATAACAATCCTTAAGGCATGCTTTATTTAAAAGGGAAAAGTCCACACACATCCTCCATTTCCCCTCTCCCTTTTTACCATTACAACATTACTCACCCACCCCGGATACTTGCTTGCAGATATGAATCCAGCCTTGAGCAGCTTCTCCACCTCTTCCCTGATGGGCCCAGCCATCTTGGAGGCGATGACTCTCTTCTTTTGTTGTATTGGACGAGCCTTGGTGTCAAGATTGAGACGATGGCACGCCACGTCCGCGTCAACTCCTGGCATGTCAGCTGCGCTCCAGGAGAAGATGTCAATATTCCTTTGCACGTACGCCCTGATCTCCTCCTAGTCATTGGGACTGAGCTCCCCACTAACCTTTATCTTCTCTTTCCTCCCTTCCTTGGCGAGGATCTCCATCTCCAGCACTTCCACTGCCGCTTTCAGTCTTGATGGCTCCTCCTCTTTCTCCTGCTACCTCAACATCTCTTCCTGTTCCCTGACTTCACGATCTACGGCCTCGCGCTCCGCAACAGCCACAGCCACCTCCCTCAGAAACTTCTCCACCTCTTCATCGGTTAGAACTCTCTCTTCTAACAATGAACCTCCATTCTTTTCTGGCCGATCTTCCATCCTGGATGACTCCCTTACTTCCTTTATCTTTCTCTTCCCTTTCCTCTCTCCTTCCTTCTCTCCTGCCGTTTCCGGCTCCACCGCAATGCCTCTCTCCATCCTCACTTCTTCCTTCTCCTCCTCTGCCTCCATATCTCCTTCCTTCTCTTCTACCGTTTCTCTGACCTCTTGCTCCCATCGTTCCATCCACTTCTCCATTTCCTCGGCCTCTCCCTGCCAAGAAATAGTATTCACTGCCATCACATAGCACTCCCTGACTGCTTTTGGATCTCCTCGTACTCGGATCTGGGTTCCCCCGGCATTGAGCTTCAGGCATTGGTGAAAAGACGATGGGACGCACCTAAAGGCACAGATCAAAGGGCGCCCAAAAACGGCGTTGTAACTGCTGGGGGCGTCCACTATGACGAAACGACAATTCCTGGACAGCCCCCCCCCAGAGTTACCTGGAGTCCTACTCCCCCATCGACTTCCTTTCTCCCGAGAATCCGAACAACGGCCCATCTGTTGCTAACACCCTTCGAGCCTCCACCCTCATCTCATTGAATGCCTTCTTGAAGATGACATTCACCGAACTCCCATTATCGACTAGGATCTGCGACACCGTAAAGTTTTCAATGGCGGTCCGAATCACCAGCACATCACAAAAAGGATCTTCGTGTTCTGGCATGTCTTTCCGAGAGAAGGTGATTTTTTCTTCCGGGGGAGGGGCTTGTGACGTCGAGGCTACGCTTCGACGGTATATAGTATGAAGGCTCGCCTTACGGGTAGCCTCAATCCCCACCCCCCATGGATCACTCTGATCCCACCACGGTCTCCCACATCAGCTCGATCCACACACCAGTCCTCCTCCCCGGTCCCAGTCATCTCCACTATCCGCACTGGTAGTTGCTGCTCCCCTGTTCCCCTAGCTCTCTTCATCTCCAGAAACTCTAGGCAGGTCGTCGTTGCATGACCTTCCTCCTCATGGAAGTCACAATATGGCAACGCTACCTCCTCCCCCTTTCTCCCCTCCTAGTGATTCCTCCTTCTTCCAGCTCCAGCTCCTGCTCTCCCTCTTTCTCTTCCCCTTCCTCTCCCTCGGCCGATGGGCATATCTTGCTGAGGCGGGGGTAGGGGTGGTCTAGGACCATATCCCCACCCCTGCTGGTTGAATCGTACCGGTCCTCCTTTATAGTTCCTTCCCCCTTGGGGAAAACCTCTTCCTTGCCCTTGAGCGGAGCCTCTTGGATGCCTCCAACCTAACTCCTGATATGTTGGCGCCCTCGGCTCCTCCCTCCTTCCTTCTTGCTGTCTTGCCCCTCCCGGCTCTCTCGATTCAGTCTCCGTCAACCTTGCCAATTTTCTGGCAAATGTCGGTTTGCCGCCTCCATCGCTATCTCTTTTGCTGCCTTCTCCATCAGTCCTTCAAATGACAATGGTGCCTTTCGAGTCAGGCTCATCTTGAAGAAACATTCCCGCAGTCCAACGGTGAAAGCCATTTGGAGAGCAAATCCTGGAACCTCCTGAATATCCAGGATTTCTTCCTGGAATCTGTCCACGTACTGGACCAAGGATTCATCAGCCTTCTGCCGGATCAGAAAAATCGACTCGGGGTTCTTCTTCCTTTTCTTCGAGGTTGAGAAACGCAACTGAAAGCTTCTACTCAGGTCTTCGAAGACATAGATTGATCCCGTTGGGAGTTGATGAAACCAGTCCCTAGATTTATCTTAAAAGGTGATGGCGAAAAGACGGCACTTGAACGCGTCCGTCATCGGCGTGATGGAGACCGCATCTTCGAACCATTGAAAGTGCTGGAGAGGGTCGTTTTTTCCCATATAGTAGGTCATTTCGGGCTCCCTGAACCCCTCCAGGTATGGAGCTGAAAGGATCAACTCGCAGAATGGGGACCCTCTCGCCACGGGTCTCGCCGCCTCCACTCGCGCAACGACGTCTCCCGGCGAGACGACACTCGCAGGGCTAGGGAACAACTCCCTGCCCGTTAGGTCTCGCCCGCTTCCTTCCACCACCTTTTCCTTTCCAGGTCGCCCCCCTGGGGCGTCCTCTCCAACCCTTGTCGAGACGAGCTCGTCCTGATGCGCGAGAGCGGGCGCCTGAGGTAGAGGAGTCGAGCAGTCGTCTCGCTGCGAGATCCCCTGCAACATGTCCATGATGCCTCAAATGGACGTCATGAATTCTTCTCTTCCTACATATCCTCCCGGGTTCTGGGACCCGTCCCCGTCTCCTTCGCCGAGATCTACCTCCATGAAGTAGCTCAAGATTCTTCTGTGTAGGCTGCGATCCACGCTCACCTCACCAAAAATGTTGAAGCCAGAAACCCGACTTCCCCTAGAGTTCGGATCTAGAGTTGCAGCTCACACCTACTCTTCCTGAACCCCCTTCTTAACGTGAGTCTCGGGAATAGAAACAGATCGCGGGCTTCAATTTGGAGGTCCCACTTCTTACCCAGAAGAATTAGAAGTTCTTCCCCTCCCTAGAGAGTGCTGAGCTAGGTGCCTTAGAGGAAGAAGAAGAAAGGGGTCAACAACCTTCTTCAAGGCACCTTATCGGTCTATTTATAGGCATCTGAGTATGACCTGCCAATAACCAAACTGAACCGATCTGAAATTACCAAAATACCCAGGGCTGAATCTGCTAACAGTCAAACTTCGCTGTTCTGAAGGGTTATATGCAGACCACAAAGGGCAAAAGGGTAAAATTACCTGAGGTAAAAGAGTAAAATCCCCCCTTGGAGGTAAGAAAGTAGAAAACATTTTTTCTCATATGGAGAGTGAGAAAGTAATCGGCGGGCGAGGGGAGCCTATCTGCTCGTCTCGCGAGTCCCCTGTTGGGGTTGTGGAACACTTCCGGTCCTCTTGTTTCTCACACCGGGTTAGCCCACGTGAGCTTAGAGGAATCGAAGTGTGATCCCCCTTCGACATATCTGGCACCGACGACAGCGGGGGTCCGGGGGCAGCCGCCCCCGGCGGACGACGTTCGTCGAACGGGCCAAGTTCAACGAACGTCGAGCGCAGCTCGACGAACGTCGACCGCCGCTCGACGATCTGTCGAACGGGCTGAGCTCGACGACTCGTCGAGCGCCGTTCGACGATCGTCGGCGTTCGACGTTCGACATCGCCGAACGTCGAGCGCAGGTCGACGATGCTGCTTCTGGGTGCATATATACGTTGTTTTTCCCGATTTAGGGATACGGATTCATTGCAGTCTGCGGCGGCGTATTATTTTGGAGGCGATACGAGGTATCTCGTTGAGATCGATCCAGAAGGTATTCTTCTATGGTTTTCTTGTCCAGAAGAGAGGAGAAGAGGTAGGATCGGATTTGATCCTTGCAACCTTTGTAATCTGTTTCTTTTTGGTGAATACAAGAAAGGAAGAAGAAGGGGAGAGAGGACGTAGCCCGGTTTTGGGTGAACCTCTGTAACATCTTGTGTTTGTGATTGCTCTGTTTTTGTTCCGTGTTTGTTATTCGATATTCGGATTTCTGCTTCTCGGCACCCCAGATTTCCTACATCCCCCGCCTTGCGAGATGCGTCTCGCCACAAAAGGCCAGCACGCGCCGCGGTAACCGTCTCGCCTGCTACGCTGTTCCTGTCTCGCCCATTATGTTTTGCCTCTTTAAAGTACCGGCGAGTTGACCCTATGGGTCTACTCGCCCCTGCAATCCTCTCGCCCCTCTCGCCCCTAACTCAGCACTCTTCCTTGAGTTGCCTCCTGCGAGCCCAAGGTTGTACAGCGGGAGAGATCGACCAAAACTGGAGGCTTGGTGAGGAGGCAGGCAGCAGCCAGCATGAAATTGATATGCTCATAGGATATTTTAGAATTTAGCTATAGCTAACCTTTTGTGTATTCCAAGTAATTAAGTAATCTGCATGTAGCCGAAAGTGGTTTTCACCCATAATAATATCCATATCCGCTTGCCTAACCTATACTCAGTTCTATTTGGCTAACATTAAAATGCCTTGTAAATCATCCGAGAGAGAGAGAGAGAGCTCACCTGATTTCCGAAACCGATACCAATTCCGAGAAGGATGCGGCCAAGGATGAGCATAAAAATGTTAACAGCTGCAGCATTGATAATGCCTCCGAGGAAGAAGCTAACAGCACCGGTCAAGATGCTGACCCTCCTCCCATATTTCCTTGTCACAGGGGATGCTGCAAAGGTCGATAGGAGACCAGCAAAATAGAGGGAAGATGTGAAGAGCGTGAGTATCTGGTTGTCATACTTGCAGTAGTCTGTTTCATGTAGATGGGCATGCTTTCTCTCATACGTTTTCGGGAAGAATTCCTTCAAGAAATCATCCATGGAAGTCACCCCTCCTGAGTGGTTAAAATGGAGAATTGGATCAACTTCTTTTATGTATTTGATACAATTTCCTATCAGCGTCAATCTTCTCATATTTTAATGAGGCGGCTCATGTTTGACCAAAACACACCACCCAAGTGGGCATCTTTATTGGCTTTTTTGCATTTTACACCTCTAAAATATGAGATTTTGACACTTTGCACCTTTCAATTACAAGTCCAGGCCAAAATTTTAAGGGAATTTAGGCCCGCCAAAAATGCTCATTTTTACAATTTTCACACTGAATTAGTAGTGCAGCCCGAACCCAAATACCCTTGAATGAGCATTTTTTGATGTTGTTCGGACCTAATACCCATGAAATTTCGGCATGGGGTGGTGCAAAATTGGAGAAATCTGTAATTGCGAGGTGCATAATGCCAATTTTAAAGATTTATGGTGCAAAATGCCAAAATAACCGTCTTTATTTACAATTAGTTAATGGCAACCGCCGTCGCCCCCATCCAAAGCCTCACTGAACACATCAGACTATAGCATTTACCCAATACTTTAATTTACTGTGCAAATGAGCAGAAATTGCACGGTGAACTTTTCAACAAAAAGGAAACCCAAGACAAGGAAAACATAACTACGCTGAAATTCGAATGCTGATATTTCAGTGTAGCAAAATTCACCTCAATTGATGCTCTCTCTATTCATGAATTGTACAAGCACAGAGTGGAGAAAGCAAGTAGTTTCCCAGTACTCTGTAACCCAATCGACTCTGAAACCTCTCCATCAAAATCCCAGAAAACAAGCGCCAGATCTACAGCAAACACATAAAATCTAGCCGAAGAATAACTCACCGGAGACACCGAGATCATAGCCGAATAGCGAGCCACCAAGAGATCCCATGGCGACCGCCAGCACGAAGTAGACGGTGACTCCCCCTTCATAGTACTCGGCTCTTCTCCCCACGGCGCCCGCTGCGTACCCTCCTCCCGCCATTAATCCCGATATCCACTTCTCAGTTTTCTCAAGCCTATTAATGGCGGAGGAAGAGGACAGCTAAGGCAGCTCTATTGTTGCGGAGGTCCGGAGGAGAGGACAGTCTTATTATGGAAATTTGACCTCGGGGATTGGAGAGAGGATTGCAGATGGATAATGATACTATTTGAGTAGACTTTTTTTGGGATTATCTCCCCAAATATATCTAAATCTTATATTTAGGCATTTATAGGGCTGAACATATTATTCTACGCTCGAAACTTGCTCAAAATTCGTCCGAAAATTGTGTCGAATTGGAATCGAGTAAAATTGATTCAAGTTAATTTGACTCGAATCTGATTTGAATACAGCCCTAAATCGCTCGAAATATGATTCGAATTAACTCAAATTAATTAAATATATTATGTATTTATTAATAAATTTTTATTTTTAAATAAAAAAAATAAAATTTAAAGGTAAATAAAAAGAATGAATGTTTTAAGTGTTTCATTTGCTAAATTTATAGGTTGTCTAATTTAATTTTGAGCCAACAATGAATAAAGAGAAAAATTACTCAATTTCGAGCCGACTCGATTCGATTTCGAGGTGACTCGAATCGAGCCATTTCAAGTCGAGCCGACTCGATTCGAAATCGATTTTGATTGCGAGCCGAGTTCGAGTCAAAAAATTCGATTGAGCCAAAATCGCTCGAACTCGGCTCGATATCAACCATAGACGATTGTTAACCGCAATTCGGTTTTTACTATCCACACCCCAATATTAATCGCATCCCGAAAATATAATCGCAACCCGTATTTAGCTTGTTGCACCCTGCTGTTAACCGCACCTCAAAATATTTGAAAAATTTTTATGCATCCCATTAGACTTAATTAAGTTGTTCATTTTACTCCTTCAAACCAAATTATTCATTGCAATTCACTTTTATAACTCTCAAACATAAAAAACAGGTAAAGTAAGCACACCAATTATTCTTGGGACACTAGCAGCCAGTCTAAAACATCTCACAGAAAGTTGAACATTGAAATTTAATAATTGCTAATTATAATTCCAAGTATTTGCTAGCTGAACACAAAAATAATGTTAGGGAACAAAATATAAGTCTGATCTACAAAAAAAAGGCAAACAAATGAAACAACTTGTCCCAAAACAACATCAAAATGAGTTAAAATGTGCCCCATCCATGATAACTCTTTGCTTTTGAATGTCTAGTGCCATAAGGAAGTAAATAAAGCTGCATTTGGCACGACTTATCGTAGCTTTTTTGCATTGATGCGGTTGGACAAAAAGATCATTGTCATAGAATGTATGTTTGGCAGTGACGGAACTGAGATTTTGAAGTCACACGGGCACAATGTAAGTGTTAGAGGGTATTTTAGTCCTTATTGTATAATATCATATAGTGCTATAATAGAGGAAGGGTGTCATTTGAACCCTTAAGATTTTCATTCATTTTTCATTCTCTTCATGGTATCAAAGGTGATTAGGGTTTGAGAGTCCGCCGCTTCCAATCCCGCGCCGCCCTCCAGTTCTGATCGCGCACAACCCATCCTCTTGCTGCCACATCGAGCAGATCCCGTCGACGCATCCTCCGCTTCCGCATCCGCCATCGCTCCACTCCTTCATAATCGCATCCGCCATCGGCCTCTGCTTCCGCCTCCTGCTGCTTTCTTCATCGCCGACGACGCATAACCCGTCGCATCGCCTCCCATCTGCATCGCCGACGACGTCTTTCTTCATCGACCTCGACACCTCCTCCTGCTTCCGCCTGCGACATCGAGCGAGCCCCTCTTCTGCGACATCGAGCAGCCATGACTCCGCTGCTTGCCGACGCCGCTGCTCTTCTTCTTCTCCGGCGATTCCGGCAGTGTCGTGCCGCTGAGTTCGACTCCGCTGGTCTGTTTTTGGTAGCCGACCCCGGGTCCATGGTTATGGGTGTTTAAACAGGCCTTCTTTTTCTTCTCTACTCTTTCGGCAAGGTAGTTCTCATCATTCTCACGAGTGGGATCCATGTCGTCTTCTTCCGTTTCCTCCTCTAGCGTGGATACGAGCATTGGTGGAATGGACTCCGTATCGATGGGTCATCCATTAGTGGACACTGTTGTATCTCAGATTACCACCGTGAAGCTCGATGTCACGAATTACCTTTTTTGGGCCCAGAGTATCAAGATGTACATTGGGGGCCGCTTCAAGATTGGATACCTCACCGGTGCGACCAAAGCCCCGACATAAACGGATGCGTCTTACCCTAAGTGGTTTGGAGAGAACGCTATGGTCATGTCTTGGCTCATTAACTCCATGATACCCTCCATCGCTCAAGGGTATATGTTTATGAGTTCGGCAAAGGAGATATGGGACTCAGTGGCCCGTACTTACTCTCAAAGGGAGAACAATGCTCGGATCTTCCAACTTGGATTACAAATCTCCCAGCTCAAGCAAGGGGATTCCCCTCTCTCGGAGTACATCTCCAAACTTCGTGCCATATGGGAGGAGGTCAACTACTATGATTTGCTTGAAGCATGGGACACTACGGCTGATGCCGAGCATTACAATCATCGGGTGGCTAAAACCCGAGTGTTCCAGTTTCTTGTCGGCCTCTCCCCTGCGTTTGATTTTGCTCATTATCATATTCTTAGTCGGGATCCTTTCCCGAGCCTTCAGGAGGCCTATCAGTTCACCCTTGCTGACGAGAGCCGTCGGATGGTGATAACCCCACTGCTCCCTCTTCCGTCGGAGCGTACTGCGATGGTTACTCAGTTCCCAGCTCCCGCCTCTGTTATGGGTCACCGTCCTTCATCCGGGAGTCGCCCTTCGGATCGTCGTTCTTCAGGCTCTAGACCCCCACACGGTCGTAAACCAGGACGGTGTGACTACTGTCGCAAGTTTGGACATCTCAAGGCCGAGTGCTACTCTCTACATGGTCGTCCCGGTCAGCAGGCTTCTCGTGGTCGTCCCAGCCAAGCCCATGATGCAGATGGTGCTTCTTCTTAGCCACCTTCCCTGTCTGCAGATGAGATTGATCGCTTCCATCAGTATGTCTCCCAGCTCGATCTCTACCACACTAGCAGCTCTTCCCTTGCAGAGTCAGGTACCTATGCTTCTGCTGATAGTGCAACCACCGCAGCTCCCTCCTAGATCATCGATTCTGGAGCCTCAGATCACATGACTCATATGCCGTCCTATTGGAACACCCTATTACTAATTTGGGTAAGGATCACTATGTGATTAGGATTCTGTTTTGACCTTGCTGTATAGTCTGATAGGTCAATTAGAATGAGTCTTAGGGTTAGTACTTAGGTTTGAAAGCTGCCCTCAAGACCTTCTACAGATCAGGATTCAAGTGCTGAAGACTAGGACAATTCTCGTCGAGCTCAGGTCGACGAAACGTCGAACTCAGGTCGACGATCTCTGAGCTCAGTTCAATGAGGCGTCGAACTCCGTTCGACGATCTTCGAGCTCAGATCGACGCTTTGTCTCTAGTTGTTTTCCAAGTCGCTGAGCTCAGGTCGACGATCGTAGAGCTCAGGTCGATGTTTTCTGTCTCTAGTATAAATCCAATCTCTGAGCTCAGGTCGACGATAGCTGAGCTCAGATCGACGATTTTCTGAGAGGTCGACGTTTTCAGAATTCAAATTCAGGACAGTTATGGAATTCATTCAGATTTATTCTCAGCATTTATGACAAAGGATTCTGTAGCCGTTTCAAGCAATCTGGAACAAGTTTCAAGGAAGAATAATTGGAATGTTACTTAGGACTTTCCCCAGAGACAGTTGTCAATTATGGAAGTCATTTATGACTGAGTAATAGCCATCTAAAGTCAGAATCTGATATACTCCTTAGAGCATAATTTTCAATAGAGAATAGACAGATTTGAAAAAGATATACAGAAGAGAGAACAAAAAATTCAATCATCAAGAATTCATCTTCTGAAAATAGATTCAGTAGACAAAAGCTTACAGAATTACTGAGTCAGAATTCTTCAAGAACACAAGGAACATCATTGTGAAGAAGATCATCTGTTGTTCTACTCCTTCAAGCTTCAAGTGTTCAAAAGCTTCATTATCAAGGACTCCAGACAACACACATTTCAGCATCTGCTGAAATCATCTATTGCTGGAGATTTGAAGCAACTGAAGGCCTATCACCCTAAGCAAAGCTCATCTTCCTGAACCCTTATAGATCTCAGGGGGAGCTTTGAAAACATCTTCCACTTGTCTTCTCTCAGATTGTTGACAAGGAAGAACAACTCAACTCATTTTCTTTTTCCTTTCTCTCCTATAAAAGGGTTTCTCAAAACTCCCTTCAAAAGTTTTGTGGCTGGTTTCTAAGACCTTGTCAAAACTCAATGGTGGCAAGACACCTTATCAAAAAAATCTAGTTTTGGTTTTTGAGCACCTTATCAAAAGCTCATTGGTGCCCAGGACACCTAATCAACTATTCCTGCAGTGGATTTCTACCTAGGGTGGTAGAAGAGTGGATGTACCCAGGTTATTGGGGAACCACTATAGCTCATTGTGTCATCTGGTTTGCTGTGCTTTTTTACTTTGTTGTGTGCTGTGTGATTTCATATTTCTTGCTTACTTAGTTTTTCTTTTTGCAAGCACCTTACACATATACATAAATTAAGTCTTCCACTACTTTACAGTCTTTGAATTGTAAATTATTTTAAAATACTCTATTCACCCCCCTCTAGAGTTAAGGTAGATCTTTCACTCACTTTCACGTCCCACTTCCGATCCTATTCTGTTTGCTCCGGTCAGCGTAAGGTTCTCCTTGCTGATGATACTCTTACTCCTATTGCTGGAAAAGGATGTGTTCACGCCACTCCTTCCCTTCCTTTAGCTGATGTTCTTCATGTTCCTAATTTTTCTAATAATTTACTTTCAGTTAGCGCCTTGACAAAATCGCTGAATTGTAGTGTGACGTTTACTCTGTCGTCTTGTGTTTTTAAGGATCTGGCGACCCGACATACAATTGCGAGTGGCCATGAAGCTCAAGGCCTGTACCTACTTGATGCTCTGCATGCTCCTGCTGCATCTCTAGCTACCCCTACCTTCCATGTATCTGCTTTACATTCTAGTTCTGTGGCTTTTGAGAATTTGATGTTATGGCATGCTCGCTTAGGCCATGTCTCCTTTTCATATATCAAACTTATGTTTCCTTCTTTATTTCATTGTATTTCTGATGAATCTCTTAAGTGTGAACCTTGTGAATTAGCAAAACATACTCGTGCCTCTTATTCTCTATCCACTACGCCTAGAGCCATTGCACCATTTGACCTCGTTCACTCTGATGTTTAGGGACCCGCTCCTGTCACTTCCATCCAAGGGTACCGGTTCTTCCTTCTCTTTATTTATGACTATAGTCGGGCCACTTGGGTATATCTTCTCCGGTCTAAATCCGAGGTCCTTGCATGTTTTCATAGCTTCTTGGCGATGGTTGATACTCAGTTTCACACTAAAGTTAAAAAATTTTGCACTGACAAAGGCAAGGAGTTTGACAACACTGGTATCTCCTCCTACTGTGACACTCATGGCATTCTTCACAAATTCTCCAATACCTATACCCCCCCCCCAACAAAATGGGGTCTCTGAACGCAAGAACCGTCACTTGCTGGACTTAGCCCGCGTGTTGGGCGCTAGGGTTCGAAGAAAATAAACGCAATCGAACTAGCAACCCAATGAGGCAAGTATACCTATCGAATTGTAGCTAGGGGACACAAGTGTCGTATTAAAATCCGGGAACTATTGAGTATGCTTACTCACACGAAAACAATTATCTTATCGACAGAAAAACTAGGGTTTTAGAAAATCTAATTGCAATGAACGAAGTAAAGCTATACTAGAAAGAGAACTACCGCAATTAAGTAAAGTGCTATTAAGTAAAGAACTATGCTAGAAAGGAAATTACTGCAGTTAATTAAAGAGCACAAGATAGGTGATTACTACAAAAGGTTGAAAATATGAAATGGAAATGCACTCGATCAAGAATCACCTCGGCTAAAGACGATTAAGAAAATACGATATAAATCTAAACTTAATTGGATAAAGGTCCTTGACCGTGGAGGTTCCTAAAGCTTGAACACGCTTCTCTCGAAGTCGTGCCCAACTGAGTTTAGGAAGGTCCGACCGAATCTCGTCTAAATCGGAGGCCTAAAACTCGCTTTACGCGGTGAACCCCACTATTGGATTTTACTCCAATCCGGGAGATTTGGACGTCTGCCTCTCTCGAGGGGTGCGTACAACTCCCTTTACTCTTGAATGCTCACTTCATTCTATCGGCCTCTCGACTAGCCCAGAATGAAAGCAAAGGTGGAGAGTATATATCAATAATATACCTCCAACCCATGATTAATCAAGAGTAATTCAAGGCCCTAACCTAAAAAGAAAAGATTAATTAAAACATCATAACTTAATCGCTCTAACCTTGGATCATCAAGATTGAGTACAAGGAGGATTAGTTAATCATAATGGAGTGGAGGAGGGGGGATGAGTAGTAAAACATATAAAAGTAACACTAGTAAAGGAAGAGCACTTATATTAATTAAAAGGAGCAAGTTACACTAATGAAATTGAAATTACAAGTGCATGAATTAAAGTCCTATTCTAGCCCTATATTAAGCAATAAGAAAAAGCAAGATTACAACAAAAGCTAAGACAAACTAAAAACTAAAATATGGTTAAACAAAAATTACAAAAAGAGAGAGAGAGAGAGAGAAAAAAAAGCATAAAAAGATCAAGAAACAAAGGGGCAGCACCTCCCCCACTCAACCAAAGCTTGCTGAAATGGAAGGGGGGGTCTGAATTTATAGGAAAAATTCTCGGGTTGGTCACGCCCTACGACACGCCCTAGGGAGGGCGTGTCAGGGGGCGTGACATGTACGAAGTTGACCTCGGGCTCTGGATTCTGGCGGGAAGGATGATTGCTCTGGTACGTTGGTGGTCACGCTATGTGTCACGCCCGTGTATGTGGGGCGTGACACGTACGTCGCGTCGAAATCATTGGTCGAAAATCCGTCAGTCGTCGGAAAGGTTGATGTCACGCCCCAGGTCACGCCCGTGACTGGGGGCGTGACAGTATTGTTGCGTGCTGTGGCGGAACCTGCATTCAATGCGGCAGAGGGCGACACACCCTCGGTCACGCCTGGCGACACGCCCGGGGAGGGCGTGTCAGGGGGCGTGACAGCGGTTTTGTTAGTTTTCCTGTCCCTTCCAACAAAAGTCCTCGGGATCGGGTGACACGCCCTAGGTCACGCCCAGGGAGGGTGTGACAGTGGGGCGTGTCAGGTCATTTTTGACCAATTTTCTGAAAACCTGCAAAAGGTCAAGAAAATGTTAGTGGCAATAATATTTACATAAAAAGGATAAAAGATAAACTAAAAAGACATGATTTGTACATTATAAACTAGAAAAATACAATAATAGTTTAGGCTACAAAACGTATTATCAAATTCCCCCAAGCTTAAGCTTTGCTTGTCCCCAAGCAAAAATATAAAAACTAGATATTTATAAAAAGGACTAATCAAAAAGTTTTAATTATGCCTACACAAGTACTATGCGAAATTCTAAGTAGGGAAAAAGTGAAATGTAAGTCTAAAACAATTATTTAGGTATGGTAAAACTTTTATAAACTTTACTCAATAAAAACAAATCATCCAAAATTTTAACGAAATTCTTTAAATAGACTTAAGCAAAGCAACGAAAATGAAAAACACGCATTGAGTTATTACTAGATCCAAGCAACGCATTATAATTATATCAATTTAATTAACAAAAATCTAGGTTTAAATCCAAAACTAAAACTGATTTATTTTTTTCTTTTCTTAGTTGCTAAATAAAAATCAAAAAACGTGAATCAAAAGGACTTAAATAGGACAGAAACGTTTGGTTTAGGAATATGATTGGGAGTGGAATTCAAAGATAAACGTGAAGGTTTAAAATCACACTAAACCAAAGCAAAGAGTTTCAAAAACTTTCATAAAAATATATATACATTTTTTTTTCTTTTTCTTCTTTTTTTCCATTTTTTTTCTTTTTTTTTCAAAACGACGGCCATAAATATTTTTATTTTTATTTTGAATTGGCCAAATAGAAATAAACATAACTTTTGAGCATACTTTTTTTTTAAAAACCTTTCTCCCACAAAAATCACAAAATATCCTATCAAAATTGTCAAAATAATTTATGAAACTCAAAAGGGCTAGTGTGATTAGATAGGTTGGAAATTTTGGCTTTGGTGAAAATGAAATGAAGGGAGGAGCTATCAAATAAAATCGGAAAAAGGCTCAAAAACGGCTAACTAGTGGTAAAAGTTTTTAGGTTGGCAGGAAAGCTCTAACGAAAACAAAAACGACCTAAATCATTTTCACGCTTTTGAATTTATTTAAAACAAAGGTTTGAAAAATTTCAAAAAGCGAGTCCTAGATAATAAAAAAAGATTGATGAAATTAACTTGAAAATAGAAATAATAGGTGACTTGGATCGTTCACATCTACTACGCTATTCAAAAGTTGACTTTACAAAAATTATTCAAAAACGAAAAAGAAAATAGTGGATGAATAATTTTTGAGAAAGTAAAGGAAATAAAAAATAAAAAACCATAATAGAAATGCGAGTTTTAGAAAAATATTTCACCTTAACATGCTACCATGAATTAGAAACACAACATGACCAACATTTTACTTGTGAAACATAATTAAAAAGAACGATTAGAAGTATTATAATTAACTAAGTTGTTTATAGGAGATTTTGAGTAAAACAAAACAAAAACTAGGGGTACTATTGAAATACCAAAATGTCTAAACTATTCAAAAACACATATATTTTTTTGGATTTTTGAAATATTTTCTCTTTTTTTTTTGAAATTTTAAGATATTCATTTTTTTTGGAAATATTTAAAATATATACAAAACGAAAAATATTTACACTAAGCAAAAATGAAGGAGGAAGTCCTCCCCCAAGCTTAAAATGGACATTGTCCTCAATGGCTAAAGAAGGGGATTGGAGAAGGGGAGAAAAATAAAGTACAGAATTGAAAGACAGAATTGAAAGACAGGATTGAAAGACAGGTACTTCCCCGGATTTATTTGCTGCGAAAGCTGAGTGATGCCGCTCCCCCGAATGTCTTCTTTGGACTTCGTGATGGATTCATCAACGTTGGAGCAGGCGATCGCAGAAACTTCAGCTTGTCGGAGCCGTCCGAGGCAAAAATTGTAAAATAAAGAAAACAAAAAAAGATAACTTGGGTTGCCTCCAAAGAGCACCCTTTGGTTTAAGCGTCGTTGAGCTCGATGCATCAAAAAAATAATATTGTCCAAAAATATTGTTGTGCAGAAATAAAATTGTTTTTAACAAAAATTAAGAGTTCAAAGTTAAAGTTCGTGAAGACGAAACTTAATAATGTTTGGACTGACATCATCATCACTAGAAAAATAGAGTTTAAGACGCTGACCATTCACTTTGAAATTACCCTTATCAGGGTGAGAAATTAAAATAGTTCCATAAGGAAATACTTCTAAAACAAAAAACGGGCCAGACCAGCGAGATTTTAATTTACCCGGAAATAAACGTAAACGAGAATTATATAAAAGGACTTGGTCGTCCGTCTTAAAGTTTTTAGGGTGCCTTAAGTGTTTATCGTGTAAACGCTTCGTCCGCTCTTTATAAAGTTTATTATTTTCATAAGCATAAGAGCGCCACTCATCGAGTTCATTTAGTTGAAATTTTCGAAGGTCACCGACTGAGTGGGGATCAAAGTTTAAAAATTTTAAGGCCCAAAAGGTGCGGTGTTCTAACTCTACGGGCAGATGACACGATTTTCCATAGACCAGCCGATACGGCGTACATCCGAGGGCGGTTTTGTACGCTGTTCGGTAGGCCCATAGAGCATCGTCAAGTTTGGCTGACCAGTCTTTCCTAGAAGTTGAAACAGTCTTTTCTAATATTCTTTTTATTTCTCTATTAACTACTTCGACTTGTTCATTAGTTTGGGGGTGGTAGGCAGTGGAAAGCTTATGCGTAACGCCGTATTCGGTAAGGATTTTTGAAAATTGTGCGTTACAGAAATGGGAACCCCTATCGCTAACGATTGCGCGAGGCATACCAAATCTAGAAAATAATTTTTTTAAAAACGTGACTATAACTCGGGAGTCGTTCGTAGGAAGAGCTTGGGCCTCAGCCCATCGTGAAAGATAATCAACAGCAACTAAAATATATTTGTTTCCGAAGCTAGAAGGAAGGGGGCCAACAAAATCAATTCCCCAGAGGTCGAAAATTTCGCACTCTAAGAAATAATTTTGCGGCATTTCATTTTTATTAGAAATGTTGCCCGACCATTGGCAATTATCACATCTGCTCACAAAGGCTTGCGCGTCTTTAAACAGGCTAGGCCAGTAAAAACCCGCGCAAAGCACCTTGTGAGCGGTGCGAGCAGCTTGATAGTGCCCACCTGTCGGACCTTCATGCAAATGTTTTAGAACATCAATTCCTTCATCATAAGAAACACATCTCCTTATCACTTGATCCGTACAAATTCTGAAAAGATGCGGGTCTTCCCAAAAGTAGTTCTTCAGCTCAGAAAAGAATTTCTTCTTTTGCTGAGAGGAGAACTCTTTTAGGAGCACCCGGGCCACTAGATAGTTGACGATGTGCGCGAACCAAGGAGAAGTAGATGTGTTAACTAAAAGCAGCTTCTCATCAGGAAAATAGTCATTAAAAGATTTTTCATTTAATTTTTCTATAAAGGGGTTATCTAATCTGGATAGATGGTCGGCGGCCAAGTTCTCGGCTCCTCGCTTATCACGGATCTCTAAGTCAAACTCTTGGAGGAGTAAGACCCAGCGAATCAAGCGAGGCTTGGCATCCGTTTTGGCAAGAAGGTACTTGAGGGCCGAGTGGTCTGTAAAAACAATGATTTTTGAAAGTGTAATGTAAGGGCAGAATTTATCAAATGCGAATACTACAGCTAAGAGCTTCTTCTCAGTTGTGGTGTAATTTTCTTGTGCATATGTGAGGGTTTTACTAGCGTAATAGATGGGGTGGAAGTTTTTAGATATGCGTTGACCTAATACGGCTCCCACCGCAAAACTACTCGCATCACACATAATCTCGAAAGGAATGTCCCACACCGGAGCTATCATAATCGGTGCGTTAATTAACTTTTCTTTAATTAATTCGAAGGCAGAAAGGCAAGAGTCATCAAAAATGAATGGAGCGTCTTTTTCTAAGAGATGGGTGAGGGGCTTTGTGATTTTGGAGAAGTCCTTTATAAAACGACGATAAAAGCCAGCGTGGCCTAGGAAACTTCTTATAGCTTTTATGTTCGTAGGCGGCGGCAGCTTCTCGATAACTTATATCTTGGCAACGTCTACCTCAATACCTTTAGCAGAAATCTTATGACCCAAAACTAACCCTTCCCTCACCATAAAATGGCATTTTTCCCAATTTAGGGCAAGGTTAGTTTCTTCGCATCGTTCTAAGACTTTTTCGAGGTTTTCTAAACATCTATCGAAGGAATCGCCGAACACGGAGAAATCGTCCATAAATACCTCCATAATGCTTTCTACGTACTTGTCAAATATTACGAGCATACATCCCTGGAATGTAGCTGGCGCATTGCACAATCCAAACGGCATTCTTCGGTAAGCGAAGGTGCCGAGGGGACACGTAAACATAGTTTTCTCTTGGTCCTCGGGAGAGATGGGTATTTGAAAGTACCCCGAGAGGCCATCGAGAAAAAAATAAAAGCTATGACCGGATAATCGTTCTAAAATCTGGTCGATAAACGGTAAAGGAAAGTGGTCCTTGCGAGTGGCGTCATTTAACTTACGGTAATCTATACACATACGCCAACCCGTCACCATCGGTGTCTGGATTAATTCATTATTCTCATTACTAACTACGGTTATCCCTCCCTTCTTTGGCACTACCTGAACGGGGCTAACCCAATTACTGTCCGATATAGGGTAGATAATTCATGCGTCTAATAATTTCATAACCTCGCCCTTAACTACTTCTTTCATATTCAGGTTTATACGGCGCTGAGGTTGAATAGAGTTACGCGAATTATCTCCCATTAAAATTTTATGGGTATAGAAAGATGGGCTTATGCCCTTGATATCAGAAATTTTCCAAGCAATAGCCCGACGATGCTTACGTAGAACTAGAAGAAGTTTATCGTTTTGCGTATCCGTGAGGTAGGCCGAAACGATAAATGGTAACTTGGAATCTTTTCCTAAGAAAGCATACTTAAGGTGTTCAGGAAGTTCTTTAAGTTCTAGGGTAGGGGGTTCTTCATAAGAGGATTTAGAGATTCTTTCTTTTTCAAAAATAATATCTTCATAAACTTTTTTATAAGGAACGTAATAAGGGGTGGGGCTAGCAGCCAAGAAGGCTTCTTGCAGTGATTCAGTTGGAAGAAAAGAGGAAGAACAAAAATCAGAAAATTCTTTTTCAAACTCAGAAAGACAATCAGAAGGTTCATCACTTCCTTGCAGCGATTCAGCGGGAAGAGAAGAAGAAAAACAAAAAACAGAAAGTTCCTTTTCAAAGTCGGAGAGGCAGCAGGAAGATTCATCACTCACGACATCTACGAAAAAACATGAGTCATCATTTGCTAGGGTGTTCTTCATCGAAGGTGTGATAGAAAAAGTGACTTCGTCGTCGCCTACTCGAAGGAAGAGCTTACCATTGCATACATCAATGATGGCTCTGGAGGTGGCAAGGAAGGGTCGGCCAAGGATCAGGGGAACCTCGACGTCTTCTTCGATGTCCAAAATGACAAAGTCCACCGGGAAGATGAACTTGTCGACTTTCACTAGAACGTCTTCCACTATTCCTAACGGGTACTTAACGAATCTATCGGCTAGCTGGATACTCATACGCGTGGGGTTAAGGCTACCAATTCCTAGCTTTTTAAACAACGAAAAGGGCATCAGGTTTATACTCTCGCCTAAGTCGGCTAACGCGTGTTTAACAAAAAGATCACCGAAGACACACGGGATAAAGAAACTACCAGGGTCATTGATTTTCTTCGGCAAACTCTTTGTTAAAACAGCAGAGCACTCAGCGTTTAGCAAGACGTGCGAAAGATTCTCTAACTTCTTCTTGTTGGTGAGGAGGTCCTTAAGATACTTGGCGTATTTCGGCATCTGCGAAATAGCCTCGTGGAAGGGAAGATTAATGTGGATTTGCTTGAAGATCTCTAAGAAGCGGGAGTACTGATCATCTTGACGTTGTCTATTAAGTTCGGAGGGGTATGGAGGAGTTGAATTATTTTTGAAGATTGGTGGTGGAGTGAGATTTTTTTTCTAAAATAGGGGTGATAACTTGTTCAGCAGTGGGTGGAAGCGGAGCGGAGCTTTGATTTTTAAAGGCGGGAGCGGAGCTTGCCTCGGGCTCTTCACTAACCATACCGGAGACTTGCTTCCCACTCCGAAGAGTTATAGCTTTCGCTTGCTCTCTCGGGTTGGGTTCGGTATTGGAAGGAAGAGACCCTGCGGGTCGCTCAGAAATTATTTTTGCGAGCTGTCCTACCTGATTTTCTAGACTTTTTACGCTTCCGGTTAAAGTTCTTATAGTAGTGTCATTTGTGGTGATATATTTAGAAAGTTATTCCTCCAAGTTTGGAGGTTTTGGATAATTTTGAAGAGGTGGTGGTGGTGGTGGTACAGAAAAATCATTTGCGGTGGTGGGCGCATTGCATTCGATGGATTACTCCATGAAGTTCGGATGATTTCTTAAAGCAGGGTTATAACTATTCGGAAAATTAAAACCAGGAGGATGAAAATTCGCAGCAGAAAAATTATTAAAAGCATTTCTAGGCATATTATTAACATAATCTAAATGTTCTGGAGTAGGGGTTGCAAATTCCCATACCTGAGGGGCGGAGGCAGCAGTCATCTCCGTTATCTTTTGCTTAGGATTTTTACTTGTAGAGCGAGCTGGGAGACGTTGTCCACTTCAAAGATACTTGCAGGCTTGTTCGGGCGAGACCTAGGCACATTCCACTGATAAGTGTTCATGGCCATGTCCTCAAAAAGCTCAAGAGCAGCTTCCGGAGTCTTATGATTTAAAGTACTGCCAGAAGCTGCGTCTATCATTTGCTTCGTGCTTTGATTTAGCCCGTTATAGAACGTCTGCACTTGTAACCATACATGCAGCGCGTGATGTGGGCATCGTCTTAATAATTCTTTAAATCTCTCCCAGGTTTCATATAGGGTTTCAGAGTCTATTTGTCTGAAGGCAGAGATATCGTTCATAAGTTGTGCAGTTTTAGCTGGCGAAAAGTACTTCGCAAAAAATTTTTCAGTTAATTAATTCCAGGTGGTTATGCTATTTTTAGGTAGAGTGTTAAGCCACTGCTTAGCTTTAGTTCTTAAAGAGAAGGGGAAGAGTCTTAGCCTGATTGCATCATTTGTGACACCATTTATCTTGAAGGTGTCGCAAATTTCAAGAAAGCTAGCTATATGTGCGTTCGGATCTTCATCTTGAAGTCTGTCAAATTGAACATATTGCTGCACCATTTGAATTATGCTAGACTTTAATTTGAAGTTATTATTTTCTATAGCAGGGCGGACTATACTAGATTCTGTTCCCTCGAGGTTCGGTCGTGCATAATAGGACATAGTCCTTTGCACGACCTCATCTACGTTGGGTTCTTCCATTCTTAAAGTAGCAAATGACTCGGAGTCCTCAACCGGCACTTAGATAGTAGGACTTTGAAATCGCGATCTTCTCCGAAGAGTACGCTCAATTTCGTGGTCCAAGTCCAAAATAACCGACGGACTCCCGTGGGTCATGCACTAAAAGAACAGAAAAGAAGAAAAGAAAGAGAAAAAGGATAAACTAGAAAAAAAAACTAGATTAGAAATTTTTTTTCTTTTTGGAATAGATTTTTTTTTATAGATTAACTCCCGAACTTCCCAAGGACTACCCCGTGAAGGGTTCGCAAGGTACTAGACAAGATAGTGGCGCTTAAAGCCCTTTGCCCTTTTCGAGAGAATTAGGTGGCGTAGAAAAATTGTGAAGTTGGTTACTATTAAGAGCGGTGATAATTTTTTTTTGATTTTTAAAACTTTAAAGAAAGAGGATGAGAAAGAGAAAAGATAAAATTAATAGGTTCGTGTTTTCAATATATCAACGAAAGTTGGGTCCCCGACAACGACGCCAAAAACTTGTTGCGCGCTAGGGTTCGAAGAAAATAAACGCAACCGAACTAGCAACCCAATGAGGTAAGTATACCTATCGAATTGTAGCTAGGGGACACAAGTGTCGTATTGAAATCCGGGAACTGTTGAGTATGCTTACTCACACGAAAACTATTATCTTATCGACGGAAAAACTAGGGTTTTAGAAAATCTAATTGCAATGAAGGAAGTAAAGCTATACTAGAAAGAGAACTACCGCAATTAAGTAAAGTGCTATTAAGTAAAGAACTATGCTAGAAAGGAAACTACTGCAGTTAATTAAAGAGCACAAGATAGGTGATTACTACGAAAGGTTGAAAATATGAAATGGAAATGCACTCGATCAAGAATCATCTCGGCTAAAGACGATTAAGAAAATGCGATAAAAATCTAAACTTAATAGGATAAAGGTCCTTGACCGTGGAGGTTCCTAAAGCTTGAACACGCTTCTCTCGAAGTCGTGCCCAACTGAGTTTAGGAAGGTCCGACCGACTCTCGTCTAAATCGGAGGCCTAAAACTCACTTTACGCGGTGAACCCCACTATTGGATTTAACTCCAATCCGGGAGATTTGGACGTCTGCCTCTCTCGAGGGGTGCGTACAACTCCCTTTACTCTTGAATGCTCACTTCATTCTATCGGCCTCTCGGCTAGCCCATAATGAAAGCAAAGGTGGAGAGTATATATCGATAATATACCTCCAACCCATGATTAATCAAGAGTAATTCAAGGCCCTAACCTTAAAATAAAAGATTAATTAAAACATCATAACTTAATCGCTCTAACCTCGGATCATCAAGATCGAGTACAAGGAGGATTAGTTAATCATAATGGAGTGGAGGAGGGGGGGATGAGTAGTAAAGCATATAAAAGGAACACTAGTAAAGGAAGAGAACTTATATTAATTAAAAGGAGCAAGTTACACTAATGAAATTGAAATTACAAGTGCATGAATTAAAGTCCTATTCTAGCCCTATATTAAGCAATAAGAAAAAGCAAGATTACAACAAAAGCTAAGGCAAACTAAAAACTAAACTATGGTTAAACAAAAATTACAAAGAGAGAGAGAGAGAGAAAAGCATAAAAAGATTAAGAAACAAAGGGGCAGCACCTCCCCCACTCAACCAAAGCTTGCTGAAATGGAAGGGGGGGGGTCTGAATTTATAGGAAAAATTATCGGGTTGGTCACGCCCTACGACACGCCCTAGGGGGGGCGTGTCAGGGGGAGTGACATGTACGAAGTTGACCTCGGGCTCTGGATTCTTGCGAGAAGGATGATTGCTCTGGTACGCCGGTGGTCACGCCCTGTGTCACGCCCGTGTAGGTGGGGCGTGACACGTACGTCGCATCGAAATAATTGGTCGGAAATCCGTCAGTCGTCGGAAAGGTTGATGTCACGCCCCAGCTCACGCCCGTGACTAGGGGCGTGACAGTACTGTTGCATGCTGTGGCGGAACCTGCATTAACTACAGCGGCAGGCTTTGCGGCAAAGGGCGACACGCCCTCGGTCACGCCTGGCGACACGCCCGGGGAGGGCGTGTCAGGGGGCGTGACAGCGGTTTTGTTCGTTTTCCTGTCCCTTCCAACAAAAGTCCTCGGGATCAGGTGACATGCCCTAGGTCACGCCCAGGGAGGGCGTGACAATGGGGCGTGTCAGGTCATTTTTGACCAATTTTCTGAAAATCTGCAAAAGGTCAAGAAAATGTTAGTGGCAATAATATTTACATAAAAAGGATAAAAGATAAACTAAAAAGACATGATTTGTACATTATAAACTAGAAAAATACAATAATAGTTTAGGCTACAAAACATATTATCAAATACGGGCGCGACACAGGGCGTGACCACCGACGTACTAGAGCAATCATCCTTCCCTCCAGAATCCAGAGCCCGAGGTCAACTTCGTACATGTCACGCCCCCTGACACGCCCCCCTAGGGCGTGTCGTAGGGCGCGACCAACCCGAGAATTTTTCCTATAAATTAAAACCCCCCTTCCATTTTAGCAAACTTTGGTTGAGTGGGGGAGGTGTTGCCCCTTTGTTTCTTGATCTTTTTATGCTTTTCTCTCTCTCTCTCTCTCTCTCTCTCTGTAATTTTTGTTTAACCATAGTTTAGTTTTTAGTTTGCCTTAGCTTTTGTTGTAATCTTACTTTTTTCTTATTGCTTAATATAGGGCTAAAATAGGACTTTAATTCATGCACTTGTAATTTCAATTTCATTAGTGTAACTTGCTCCTTTTAATTAATATAAGTGCTCTTCCTTTACTAGTGTTTCTTTTATATGCTTTACTACTCATCCCCCCTCCTCCACTCCATTATGATTAACTAATCTTCCTTGTACTCGATCTTGATGATCCGAGGTAAGAGCGATTAAGTTATGATGTTTTAATTAATCTTTTATTTTTAGGTTAGGGCCTTGAATTACTCTTGATTAATCATGGGTTGGAGGTATATTATCGATATATACTCTCCACCTTTGCTTTCATTCTGGGCTAGCCGAGAGGCCGATAGAATGAAGTGAGCATTCAAGAGTAAAGGGAGTTGTACACACCCCTCGAGAGAGGCAGACGTCCAAATCTCCCGGATTGGAGTAAAATCCAATAGTGGGGTTCACCGCGTAAAGCGAGTTTTAGGCCTCCGATTTAGACGAGAGTCGGTCGGACCTTCCTAAACTCAGTTGGGCACAACTTCGAGAGAAGCGTGTTCAAGCTTTAGGAACCTCCACGGTCAAGGACCTTTATCCTATTAAGTTTAGATTTTTATCGCATTTTCTTAATCGTCTTTAGCCGAGGTGATTCTTGATCGAGTGCATTTCCATTTCATATTTTCAACCTTTCGTAGTAATCACCTATCTTGTGCTCTTTAATTAACTGCAGTAGTTTCCTTTCTAGTATAGTTCTTTACTTAATAGCACTTTACTTAATTGCGGTAGTTCTCTTTCTAGTATAGCTTTACTTCCTTCATTGCAATTAGATTTTCTAAGACCTTAGTTTTTCCGTCGATAAGATAATAGTTTTCGTGTGAGTAAGCATACTCAACAGTTCCCAGATTTCAATACGACACTTGTGTCCCCTAGCTACAATTCGATAGGTATACTTGCCTCATTGGGTTGCTAGTTTGGTTGCATTTATTTTCTTCGAACCCTAGCGCGCAATAAGTTTTTGGCGAGCTGTCCTACCCTAGCGCGCAACAAGTTTTTGGCGAGTTGTCCTATCCTTTCTTCGAACCCTAGCGCGCAATAGTTCCTTGATTTCAATACGACACTTGTGTCCTCCTACTGTGACACTCATGGCATTCTTCACCAATTCTTCAATACCTATACCCCCCAACAAAATGGGGTCTCTGAACGCAAGAACCGCCACTTGCTGGACTTAGCCTGTGCCATGAGCCTTGACATGTTTATCCCTGCTTCCTATTGGGCTGACGCTGTCCTTGCTATTGCTTATGTGATCAACAGGACCCCATCTCGTGTCCTGGCTTTTGCTGCCCCGCGTACGGTTCTCCTCCCGACCCGCCCTCTGTTTGACCTTCCTCTTCGGGTGTTTGGCTGCACATGCTTTGTTCAGCTTCCTCCTCCGGGTCGTTCCAAGCTCGATCCCCGTGCCACCAAGTGTGTTTTTCTTGGTCATTCACCACTTAAGAAGGGCTATAAGTGCTATAATCCTCCTTCCAAGCGTGTTTTTATCTCTCGTGGTGTCACATTTTTGGAATCTGTCCCCTACTTTTCTCAGTCCTCTACCTTGCTACATGAGGATAGACCTCCTCTTCCTCTCCCTCTTCCTGTGCCTCTTTCACCACCTGATGCTCGCCATCGTCGGCAGGAGACGATTGTCCTCCTCCTACCCGCTTGCAAGTTCACCTTACCTACTCTCGTCGTTTGCCAGCACAGGTACCTCAAGCAGGCCCTCCCGACATCGTGGCGCTGATCCAGTCCTCCCCACCAGGTACTCCTCTGGATGATCTCGATCTCCCTATTGCTCTTCGTAAAGGGACTCGTCATTGTCCTTATCCTATGACTAATTTTGTTTCCTACTCTGCTTTATCATTCCCATATCGTGCTTTTATTGCCTCTATTTCTGCTGTGGTGGTTCCTAACAGTGTTGTAGAGGCACTTGACTCTTCTGAGTGGCGCGCTACCATGCAGGAAGAAATTGATGCCCTTACCAAAAATAACAATTGGGACATGGTTCCTCTTCCTCCATCTCGACGGGCGGTTGGCTGCAAATGGGTTTATACCGTCAAGCATCATCCCGACAGCTCTATTGCTCGCTATAAGGCTCGCCTAGCTGCCAAGGGCTATGCTCAGACACAAGGGGTGGACTACCAGGAAACATTTGCTCCGGTTGCCAAGATAAACACCATTCCGGTCATTCTCTCGCTAGCAGCTCTCCGTGATTGGTCACTCTTTCAACTGGACGTGAAGAATGTGTTCCTTCATGGCACCCTTAATGAGGAGGTTTATATGGTACCTCCACCGGGTTTTCACTCCTCTGCTGATCAGCAGCTTGTGTGTCGTTTGCGCCGCTCCCTCTATGGTCTCAAGCAGTCGCCTCGGGCGTGGGCCGATCGCTTCACTAAGGCCATGCTTCGCTTTGGTTTCCAACAAAGTCATGTTGATCATACTCTATTCTTGCGCCACCGTGTTGGCAAGATGGTTGCCCTGATTGTCTATGTTGATGACATTGTTCTTACGGGTGATGATGTTGATGGGATATCTGAGGTCAAGTCCTTTCTCAATGAAAAATTTGAGGTGACCGATTTGGTTCATCTTCGCTACTTCCTGGGCATCGAGGTGGCTCGCTCGTCTCGTGGCATCTATATCTCTCAGCACAAGTATATTCTGGACCTTCTCCAGTAGACGGGTCTTGCTGATTCTAGACCTGTTGATACTCCCGTCGAAGTATCCCACCGCCTGGCTGACACTGATGGGGAGTTACTGTCTTCTACAGATGCTTCACAGTATCAGTGACTTGTGGGGAAACTAATCTACCTCTCCATGACTCGATCGGATATTGCCTATGTTGTTGGTGTTCTTAGTTAGTTCATGCACTCCCCAAGGAAGCCACATTGGGATGCAACAATATGTGTACTTCACTACCTGAAGGGATTCCCAGACAAAGGAATTCTATATTCCAAAACTGGTCACCTCAGAGTAGAAGCATGGACGGATGCAGACTATGCTGGATCAGTGTGGGACAGGAGATCTACATCTGGTTATTGTTTGTTTCTTGGAGGCAACCTGGTCACATGGAGGTGCAAGAAGCAGTTAGTTGTCTCTCACTCGAGTGCCGAGGCAGAATATCGGGCGATGGCGTTGGGGATATGTGAGCTTTTGTGGCTGAGGATTCTTTTGAATGATCTCAAAATTCCCATCGAGAATCCCATGATTCTATACTGTGATAACAAATCTGCCATCAGTATTGCAGCTGATCCGGTCCAACATGATAGGACCAAACACATTGAGATAGATCGACACTTCATTAGAGAGAAACTCATCTCTGGAGTGATTTGCACTCCATTTGTTCCTACTTCTCAGCAGACAACGGATGTCCTAACAAAAGCTATAATAGAGGAAGGGTGTCATATGAATCCTTAAGATTTTCATTCATTTTTCATTCTCTTCAGTAAGTACTGTCAATTCGGGGGGTTCGGGGGGCAGCGCCCCCTGAGCGGGGGTACGGGCCAGCGCTCCTGATTTTTTTTGATGCAATTATCACTCCTTTTATATATACCCTTAAAGAAGATTAACCTAAGAGTTGAATTTAGCTCATGAACATACCCTATGTCCATGGAATCAATGGTTGGAGACCCTCCTAGACTATGAAGCACGAGTACCGGTATGTGGTACGTGGTACGACAAAATTATAAAATAGCACGGTACGGGTACGTTTGGGTATGTGAAAAAAAAATTAAAGAATACATATAACAAGTTAATTTGCAGCAAGAATATATTCAATGAAATGTTATCAGTAATCACCAAACAAGCACAAGATGTTAAGATTGTCCACATAAATAAAGAAATTAGACTATTCTAAGGAATGATGAAAGTGAGAATCATACTAAAAATATCCTCTAGGAAAAGGAAAACACAGTAAAAGAAATCCATCTAAAAGAAGATATAGGATTATAGTTCACCACGCCGAATGCAAACTCCAATAGATTGTTAATTAACTCCCAAAAATAACTATGAGATTGTTATTATGGTCTGCTTATTTTATTTAAGGACATTTGTCGTTGGTGAATGTCGCCCACGCCGATCGTTTTTTTTGGATGTTAGAAATCCTAAAAATATACAATTGCTTGAAAAAAAATCAATGCATGTTAAAATCAAAGTGATATCAGTGAAAATTTAGAGTACCTAATTAACCAAAGTGATATCATACACCAAATGGGAATGATTTCTAGGTTTGTATGCCATTATTTACAATTTTAATTGATATTTCCAAAGAGACTACTTATGGGAGATATGAGGTAATAAGAAGCATGTATAATCAGAGAAGAACCTTGAAATTAAAACTGGGGGTAAACCAGCCTCGTAGATTAGGGGTGAGAAGGCAATGAAGGGTGGTGTAGTGCCGACCGAGCTTGCAGCCTTGCAGTCGCGCAGCTGGAACAGTCAGTGTAGCGCCGATCGAGCTTCTGATATAGAGAACGACGGAGCCCTGGAGTTCCGTTGAGGTCGACGGGGCTCGCAGGAGTCGATGGCGTCGAAATAGTGGAGACCTGGAGTCGTGGGTTTGTCGATAGGGTTCGCAGGAGGATGTCGCCATCGAGGTCGCTCGCAGGAGATCTTCCTCCGTCGAGGTCGCTCGTAGAAGGGATGTCGCCGTCGAGGTCGCTCGCAGGAGATCTGCCGCAGTCGAGGTCGCTCGCAGGAGATTTGTCGTGGGTTTTTCGAAGAAGTTAGCCCTAACGTGAATAAGGATCCGCGCTATTAATAATATCGGGAAGTACCCGGCAGTACCGACCTGTACCCAAAAACAATAAACGTACTAGGTACTTTTTTTGCCGTATCGGGCCGTATTAGTACCCGCAAACGTACCGTGTGAAGGATCATGCGCATACCCAACTGCACCAAAAGCCCGGACTATTGGAGAGGGTGCTACTTAATTTTTTATATAAGTAGCAGAGCGCCATGAGTCAAGTGAAGGAACGCCGGACCAAACAATCCCCCCCCGGCGTCCAGCACAACCCGTCGGCTCAGAGGTGGGATTACTACATGGCCCACACGGCTCAGAGGTGGGGTTACCACATGTCCACGGTTGCCTGACCCACCGGACCCACACAGGTAGAAGGGAAAAATCAGGATTTAATAGCGCCCCCCGGTCTTGAACCTGTCACCTCCTCTGATACCAATTGAAGGATCAAGCGCATACCCAACTGCACCAAAAGCCCGGACTGTTGGAGAGGGTGCTACTTAATTTTTTTATATAAGTAGCAGAGCGCCACGGGTTAAGTGAATGAACGCCGGACCCAACACCGTGTACGGGTACGGGATATTTTTTTGAATACCTGTGCTTCGTAGCTCCTAGACCAGAGAACAAAAAAGGAAGTGACAAGAAATTTGAAGTGAACTTTATTTCAAACAAGAAAGGTCTGAAAAATAGTCTACACATGAACAAGAATTGCTATAGAAAATATAAACAATTTTTATAGTATTCTCTGAACCTTAAAGAAAACTTCAGTTTTTGCAACAATACACGGAAATAAAAGAAAGTATAAAAATTTTGCATACTATAAGGCATAAGGTGTAACGACCCTAGCCGATTTAACGTGGCAGTGCCACGGCTCCGCTCTAGGCGTCGCTACCGGGCTGCAGCCCAAGCACCCCAACCCCTCTCCCTCCACAGGCGGGTTGTTGGTGGCCACAGCCTCCCTTTGATGAGCGAACTCGACAGTTAGGTTGGGCCGTACGGGGACTTCCCAGGAGGTCACCCATCCCAGTACTACTCTCGCCCAAGCACGCTTAACTATGGAGTTCTTTCAACCTTCATCACCAATTGAGCTGAGCTCAATTGGTGATGAAGGTTGAAAGAACTCCATAGTTAAGCGTGCTTGGGCGAGAGTAGTACTGGGATGGGTGACCTCCTGGGAAGTCCCCGTACGGCCCAACCTAACTGTCGAGTTCGCTCATCAAAGGGAGGCTGTGGCCACCAACAACCCGCCTGTGGAGGGAGAGGGGTTGGGGTGCTTGGGCTGCAGCCCGGTAGCGACGCCTAGAGCGGAGCCGTGGCACTGCCACGTTGGATCGGCTAGGGTCGTTACAATAAAAAGTGCCGTGAGCCGATCAGACTAGAATGCTCATAATGCACCGTTATGTCTGGGACCTCTGAACGGTGTGAATGTGCCCTGAGTGCACGGAGCGTCGGGCCGTCGTGCCGACGTTTGTGATATGTGACTGTGCGGGCGTGCACGTCTTGCTTGAATTGCTATATATCATGTTGGATGATTGCTATGCAGGGATGGAATTCCGCTGCCCCGTGCCAGGGGCAGGGTCGTTATAATTGGTCAGCTGAATGCTGACCGTTGCCCTGTTTGCCACCGCTTGGTGGATTGGTTCTTACAGGTACTGGAGGTGCTGGCCCGAGCGGGACCTAGCGGGCTGAAGCCCAAAGATGCATTGCTGCCCTCGAAGGCATTGTTTGTTTCTTTTGTTCATGTGTGGCCGGCCTGAGTGCCGATGTCTGTAAACCACACTCTTGTTAAGAGAAACTGTTGTAAGGCCTTAAGGCCAGACTCTTTTGATGTATATATACATTCCTATGATAGTGGACAATGTTATTTATCTTGAGTTCATTAATTCAACCGTGAAGCTTCCGCTAGAATGCTCTGTGTTAGGACGCGTTGGTTTTGATATTATTTCGTAGCGTCTCCGCCTGTTTGTGGAATATGGTGTGGGGCCCCGGCCGGACCCTCTATTATATTCTTCTTGACGGGTAGAGGTGTTACAATTCTGTGAGCCGATCAGACTAGAATGCTCATAATGCACCGTTATGTCTGGGACCTCTGAACGGTGTGAATGTGCCCTGAGTGCACGGAGCGTCGGGCCGTCGTGCCGACGTTTGTGATATGTAACTGTGCGGGCGTGCACGTCTTGCTTGAATTGCTATATATCATGTTGGATGATTGCTATGCAGGGATGGAATTCCGCTGCCCCGTGCCAGGGGCAGGGTCGTTATAATTGGTCAGCTGAATGCTGACCGTTGCCCTGTTTGCCACCGCTTGGTGGATTGGTTCTTACAGGTACTAGAGGTGCTGGCCCGAGCGGGACCTAGCGGGCTGAAGCCCAAAGCTGCATTGCTGCCCTCGAAGGCATTGTTTGTTTCTTTTGTTCATGTGTGGTCGGCCTGCATGCCGATGTCTGTAAACCACACTCTTGTTAAGAGAAACTGTTGTAAGGCCTTAAGGCCAGACTCTTTTGATGTATATATACATTCCTATGATAGTGGACAATGTTATTTATCTTGAGTTCATTAATTCAACCGTGAAGCTTCCGCTAGAATGCTCTGTGTTAGGACGCGTTGGTTTTGATATTATTTCGTAGCGTCTCCGCCTGTTTGTGGAATATGGTGTGGGGCCCCGGCCGGACCCTCTATTATATTCTTCTTGACGGGTAGAGGTGTTACAATTTGGTATCAGCTTGTTGGTCGATCTCTTCCGAATTCGCGGACGAATTCTTTTGCGAGGTGGCGAGCACGTGTCAGTGCTGTCGTTATAACACTTAATGGAACTCAAGATTGTCCACTTAGGAATGAAAATACACTTGTTTATTGCACTTGTGTATTCTCTTGGTCGTTAACCTGTGTATTTTACACATATAGGTGACCAGAAGTGTTGCAGGTCAATCCGAACCACAACGTTCTGTTGAGAGTGCGGCACCAGCCGAGGTGCCCACAACTCCTCCATCCGCTGAAACAGTCCGTCTCATCACGGAAACGGTGCTTGCGGTGATGAATGCTCAGCAGGCGGGGCAGGCACGTCCTGCAGTGGTGCCAACGCAAGCTGGGGTACGGCAAGAACCGGTAGAAGCCGAAGTTGATCCGCGGATAGCAGATCAATAATGGAAGCAATTCTTGAGCTTTAACCCTCCGCAGTTTCATGGGGCGGGTACACCGGCCCAAGCAGAGGATTGGCTTGCAAGAATCAAGAGAATTATGAGGGCTATCAGGGTTGAGGAGGCACAGAAAGTGATGTTAGCCACTTTCCTACTGGAAGGAGAGGCGCGATTGTGGTGGGATGAGATTGAAATGCATCACTTGGCTGGCAGGCAATTGGCAGAGATTACAATGGATGAATTTTCTCGTTTGTTCTTAGCACAACATCTGCCGGTGCAGCAAAGGATATCGATGGAAATGGAGTTTCAACGGTTAGCACAGGGAGATCGAAGTGTGGATGACTACCTGCATGAGTTCACCCGGTTGGGAAGATATGCGGGCACGATCTTTGCCGAAGAAGAGCGTAAGACTAGTCGGTTTTATGCGGGACTGCGAGATGAGCTGAGGTATTTGCTCTCGAGTTCTGTGAGTCAGGGATTCCAAGCCTTAGTCTGTACGGCTCGTTCTTTGGAGACGGACATGAAACGGGGGCAAGCAAAGGGAAACTTGGCGGTGGTGAAGCCAGAGTTTAAGCCGCCGCGTCCGGACAAGTTTGGCTACCGAAGGAAATGGAATAAGAAATCTAAGTCTTCTGGACAAGCTCCTTCTGCGACTGTGACGGACACATCTGGGAATGGATCTCGTGCTTGTTTTACGTGCGGGAAGGTTGGACACTTCGCACGTGAATGCCGATTTGGTCCTCCAAAGAGTGATAAGAAGACAGGAGCGTCTTATGCGGAGAAAGGGAAGGCTGTGGTGGAGTCTTCTGCCTCGCACGCGCAGCCCAGGGTCTTCAACCTTGGACAACAAGAGGCCATTAAGCAGGCGGATGTCGTCACAGGTGCGCATAAGTTTTAATGTTTTTACTTTTGGTGTGCTGTGCTTGTTTTAATTGTAATGTTATAGGGTTTGTCCTTATACGAGAGTATCCGGCGCGAGCACTGTTCGACACAGGTGCTTCACATTCGTTTCTATCTGAGGACTTTGTCGTTCGTATCGGGGTGCCTATCCGGATCACGACAGACAGTGTAAAGGTGTTGTTGCCTAACGGATGTTTGATGTGCGCGGATAGATCTTGCGGTCTTGAGGTCAAGATAGGAAGTCGGGAGTTCAAGGTGGAAACACTAGTATTGCCGATCAAAGAGTTTGATATAATCTTTGGTATGGACTGGCTTTCAGAGCAGCGTGCCTGTATCGATTGCACTTCAAAAGAGGTCACACTTGGGCAAAATACCGAACAAGAGACCAAGTTTATTGGTATGCAAGGGATGAGTGGGATGTTGTTATCCGCTCTCCAAGTTGTTAAGGCAGTTCGGAAGGGTGCGGAGTTGTTCTTCACACTCATAGAGGCGGTGGCGCCGAAGGCCAGTGTGAGTGAAGTGCCGATTGTGTCGGAATATGCGGATGTGTTTCCAAAAGACCTTCCGGGGTTACCTCCCCAAAGGGAAATTGACTTCGCTATCGAGCTGGTGCCGGGTGCAAAACCCGTGGCCCGTTCGCCGTATCGGGTAGCGCCAAAAGAAATGGCCGAACTGAAAGTTCAGTTGCAAGAGTTGTTGGAGCAGGGATACATATGCCCAAGTATGTCCCCTTGGAGCGCGCCTGTTCTTTTTGTGAAAAAGAAAGACAGTGGTTTGCGACTATGTATTGATTATCGCGAACTAAACAAGCTGACGGAGAAAAACAAGTATCCAATTCCTCGGATCGATGACTTGTTCGATCAGCTAGCAGGCTCAACCATCTATTCGAAGTTGGATTTGAAGTCCGGGTATTACCAGTTGCGGATTAGGGAAGGTGTGTAACACCCCAGAACTCAAAATATGTTTGTACACAATTTTGAGTAGCAGGCTGTTAGACACGGCCTGGGACAGGGGCGTGTCCCAGGGCGTGTCGGGGGTACACGGCCTGGGACACGGGCGTGTCCCAGGGCGTGTTCGATTTAAAGTTCGAATTTGGCCTATTCGAGTCAGAGCCGTACACGGCCGTGAACACGGCCACGGACACGGGCGTGTCAGGCTGGACACGGGCGTGTCGGCTGCCGTGTTCCGACCCGTGTACTGGTTTTGGAAGTCGGTGGGTGCCGTATAGCAGGAGACACGGGCGTGTCTCAAGAATGACACGGGCGTGTCAGGTTCGACACGGGCGTGTCGATCCCCGTGTTGTTCAGTCGGTTCCAAACCGCGTGTGCCGCTTAAGGGTACACGGCCTGTGACACGGGCGTGTCACAGGCCGTGTCAGGCAAAAATTGGGTTTCTTGGGCAGATCTCGGCCGTTCGTTTCCTTCTAATTGGATCTTGTGGTCCAAAGCATTTCCAGCCTCTTTAAGGCCGTGGTTGTACTTGGTAGGCGGGCATAAGCCTCCAAACCCTTGTTGAAGACCTCACGCACCCGTCTCACTCAGAGGTACGCACCACACCAAAACCCGTGAGCACTATCAGTCGACCTACCCACATAGTGTAACAAGCCTAGGGAATTCGCCCTGCTGCTTTGCTACCAATCGACCGCTCACCCGATCTTAACATTGCCACTTGGTGGAATGAGCATAAGCCTCCAAACCCCTGTTGAAGACCTCTCGCACCCACCCACTCAGAGGTGTTCATCGCCACTTGGTAGAATGGGCATAAGCCTCCAAACCCCTGTTGAAGACCTCACGCACCCACCCACTCAGAGGTGTCCGCACTCCATCAACCAGCTCTTACAAGCATGCAACCAAAGGAGCTATACAAAGCATCCTCACCAAACACATCGTCCTCACCATCTCCGCAGGCTAAACGATGAATACACGGAGTCTTCTCCGGATCGCAATATAAACATCACCAATCCCGACATACGTCTGGATGGGCTTCACACAGCATGCCTATGCCGTACTACAGACTTCCGGCTCTAGATGCAGACTCAACTGCTGGAATCACTTCCGCGTTTCCATCTCTTGATGGAGGATCCCATGCACATGCAAAACAAAGGGCTTCACCTGCCCAAGGAAGAAAGATCGTTACCCTTGACGATCGCTTCGGCGCCATAGAAAACTAGCCGGATGGAAATCACCGCAGCGGCCTTGCCTCCGCAACGCTGCACTCGGCTCTCTATTCGGCTCGACGAAGCTCCACCGGCCTCCTCCTCCTCCTCCTCCAAGCTCTCCTCTCTTTCTTCTCTTTAGAGAGAGAAAGGCTAAGTGGAAATGAGAATTCATCTCAATCCACGGCCTTAAAGAGGCTGGAAATGATTTGGACCACAAGATCCAATTAGAAGGAAACGAACGGCCGAGATCTGCCCAAGAAACCCAATTTTTGCCTGACACGGCTTGTGACACGCCTGTGTCACAGGCCGTGTACCCTTAAGCGGCACACGCGGTTTGGAACCGACTGAACAACACGGGGATCGACACGCCCGTGTCGAACCTGACACGCCCGTGTCATTCTTGAGACACGCCCGTGTCTCCTGCTACACGGCACCCACCGACTTCCAAAACTAGTACACGGGTCGGAACACGGCAGCCGACACGCCCGTGTCCAGCCTGACACGCCCGTGTCCGTGGCCGTGTTCACGGCCGTGTACGGCTCTGACTCGAATAGGCCAAATTCGAACTTTAAATCGAACACGCCCTGGGACACGCCCGTGTCCCAGGCCGTGTACCCCCGACACGCCCTGGGACACGCCCGTGTCCCAGGCCGTGTCTAACAGCCTGCTACTCAAAATTGTGTACAAACATATTTTGAGTTCTGGGGTGTTACAACCCTCCCCTCCTTATAGAAATTTCGTCCCGAAATTTAGCGCAACGCACAAGTATCAACACAACCACGCTGTTGCGATACAACCCAAAACGATCCAGGTTTAGAGCTCAGAGGCCACAGCTTGGCTCGCCCCATGGAATCGTACCACCACACTGTTTGTCCCAAACTGAAAGACATACATACATACATACAACAGACAACAAAATAAAGTGCACACTCCACTTTATTTCGGCTTCTCCGCATCTCGCAGAATCCGTTTAGCGGCCTCCATTAAGTCCAAAGCACGGATTTGCTGTTCTGCTTGATTTGAGCTTTGCGGCTCCTGCATCTCAAGAGTGTATATTCGCGGTTGCGCCCGCGATGCAGACGACTCTGCCACAGCTTTACCCTTCTCGTCATAAGACGCACCTGTCTTTCTTTCACCCTTGGACGCACCATTCCAGCAAAATCGCGCGATATGTCCTGGCCTCCCACAAATGAAACATGTACGCGGCTCAACCCGTTCTTGCCCAAACGTTGCTCCTGACGCAACATCTGAAGAAGTTTGTTCAGCAGGCCTGAACCGCTTCTTATCACGTTTCCTGAAATCTGATTGCTCTGATGGCGGAACTTTGAAGTCGGACTTTTCCACCGCGACGATCTTCTTCTCCCGTACCCTCTTCAAATCCTTCTCTAGCGCACTAGCGGTATGCACCAATGCTTGGAATCCTTGGTTCACTGAACTTGGGAGAGCCAACCTCAGCTCATCACGCAGCCCTTCATAGAACCTATTTGTCTTCCGCGCCTGGTCCGCAAACGTCGACCCCGCATAACGACCGAGCTTGGTAAACTCATGCAGGTAATCGTCCACGGTCTTATCACCCTGTACCAGACGTTGAAATTCATTTTCCATTGCAATTCTCTGCGCCATTGGCAAATATTTCGCCCAAAATAATCTAGAGAATTCGTCCATCGATATGTCGCCCAGATCTCTCCCGCCCAACTGGTGCAACTCGATCTCATCCCACCAAAGCCTCGCCTCTCCTTCCAGGAGGAAAGTGGCTAACGGGACTTTCTGCTCCTCACTAATCCTGAGCGCAGCCAGGATTCTTTTCACTCTAGAGAGCCAATCCTCGGCCTCTGTTGGAGACGTTGCCCCGACAAACGTAGGCGGATTAAATTCCATAAAGTGCTTAAGTTGCTCGTCCGCTGCTTGCACAGCAACCGGAACCTCAACATGCTCTTGCCTCGCACCAACCTCAACATGCTCTTGCCTCGCACCAACCTGCACTAGCGCCACAGCGGGCCTTGCTTGCCCAAAAGGTTGTGCCTGAAGCATAGCAAAGATCACCTCCGCAACTAAGCGCACCGTTTCCGCAGAAGGGGGAGGTGTAGGCACCTCAGGTGGTGCCGCACTCTCATCCGAACGCTGGGGCTCCGACTGCCCCGCTCCACTCCTCGTCACCTATATGTGAACAAGATAGCATTACTTTCCATGGTAATACGGCAAACTCACCGAATAGACACACACACACATTCCTAGTGGACATTCTTGAGTTCATTAGCATTATAGCAGGTCGCACAAACACGTGCTCGCCACCCCACAAAAGAATTCGACCACGAATTCGGAAGGGAAGACCGACAAAAGCGCTGATACAACACATATATTCAGTGGATTGAGATGAATTCTCATTTCCACTTAGCCTTTCTCTCTCTAAAGAGAAGAAAGAGAGGAGAGCTTGGAGGAGGAGGAGGAGGAGGCCGGTGGAGCTTCGTTGAGCCGAATAGAGAGCCGAGTGCAGCGTTGCGGAGGCAAGGCCGCTGCGGTGATTTCCATCCGGCTAGTTTTCTATGGCGCCGAAGCGATCGTCAAGGGTAACGATCTTTCTTCCTTGGGCAGGTGAAGCCCTTTGTTTTGCATGTGCATGGGATCCTCCATCAAGAGATGGAAACGCGGAAGTGATTCCAGCAGTTGAGTCTGCATCTAGAGCCAGAAGTCTGTAGTACGGCATAGGCATGCTGTGTGAAGCCCATCCAGACGTATGTCGGGATTGGTGATGTTTATATTGCGATCCGGAGAAGACTCCGTGTATTCATCGTTTAGCCTGCGGAGATGGTGAGGACGATGTGTTTGGTGAGGATGCTTTGTATAGCTCCTTTGGTTGCATGCTTGTAAGAGCTGGTTGATGGAGTGCGGATGGGTGCGAGAGGTCTTCAACAGGGGTTTGGAGGCTTATGCCCATTCCACCAAGTGGCAATGTTAAGATCGGGTGAGCGGTCGATTGGTAGCAAAGCAGCAGGGCGAATTCCCTAGGCTTATTACACTACGTGGGTAGGTCGACTGATAGTGCTCACGGGTTTTGGTGTGGTGCGTACCTCTGAGTGAGACGGGTGCGTGAGGTCTTCAACAAGGGTTTGGAGGCTTATGCCCGCCTACCAAGTACAAATCATAAAAGGTGCCCTGAGTGCACGGAGCGCCTGGTATTGAGGCCGGCGTTTGTGATGTTGGGTGTATGTTCTTTATATGTTGAAGTTGCTATACATGCAGGGAAGGAACCACTGCCCCGGGTAAGGGGTGGGGTCGTTATAATTGGTCAGCTGAATGCTGACCGTTGCTTTGTTTATCACCCATGGGGTGGATGTCCATATGCAGGTGTTGCGGGCTGATGGATTGAGCGGGCAAAAGCCCATGCTGCTGGTAGGCCCTTGAAGGCCGTGCGAAGTGTTGGATTTCATGTGTGGCCGGCCTGCGTGCCGATGTATGAAATTATATGTGTTGTAAAGAGTAACTTGTAAGGCCGTAAGGCCGTGTGCGGTGTGGTTTTGTAAACATTCCTGGTTATATATATAAATGTGATATTTATATATTAGTGGACATTCAATGGTATGAGTTCTTGCACTTAATAAGCTTCCGCTAGAATGCTCTGAGTTAGGACTCGTTTGGTTTGATATTATCCTGTGACCTCACCGTCTGTTGGTGGCATATAGTGTGGGGCCCCGGCCGGACCTTCTACTATACGTCATTTAATGGATGGGGTCGTTACAAGGTGACATTCCCAAGACAGCGTTTGGCACACGCTATGGTCATTATGAGTTCACAGTGATGCCGTTCGGCTTATGTAATGCGCCTTCGGTCTTCATGGATCTCATGCATCGAACGTTCCGCGAATACCTGGATTTGTTTGTGATTGTGTTTATTGATGATATCCTGGTATATTCACAATCGGAGGAAGATCATACAAACCACTTGCGATTAGTATTGCATACCTTGCGAAGGAATAAGCTGTATGCCAAGTACTCTAAGTGTGAGTTCTGGCTCTCGTCGGTGGCTTTTCTAGGCCATGTGGTAAGTGGAGAGGGCATAGCGGTGGATCCGGCTAAGATAAGTGCCATTCGTGATTGGCCAGTGTTGTCTTCGGTGGCCGAAGTCAGGAGTTTCCTTGGACTGGCGGGCTACTATAGAAGGTTCGTGGAGAACTTCTCCCGGATTGCTTTGCCTCTGACTACGTTGACGAGAAAGGATCAGAAGTTTGTTTGGACGCCGGAGTGCGCACGAGCTTTTGAGGAGCTGAAAAGTCGTTTGACCACGGCGCCTGTTTTGACGTCGCCATGTGGTACAGATGGATTTGAAATATACAGTGATGCGTTAGGAAGCGGCTTAGGCTGCGTTCTCCTTCAGTTTGGCAAGGTGATCGCTTATGGTTCACGTCAATTGAAAGTGCATGAGCGTAATTACCCCGTCCATGATTTGGAGTTGGCGGAGGTGATTTTTGCGCTAAAGTTGTGGCGGCATTATCTGTATGGGGTGAAAGTGGATATTTATACAGATCATAAAAGCTTAAAGTATCTGCTCGATCAAAAGGAGTTGAATATGCGACAAAGGAGGTGGATGGAATTCCTTGGGGATTATACCTTCGACATTCACTATGTTCCCGGAAAGGGAAATGTGGTCGCTGATGCCTTGAGTCGTCAGACTTTAGTACGAGCAAATTGGTTGCGGATACATGATGAGCGGTTAGTCCAGGGGTTGGAAGCTCTGGAGATATCTTGTGTAGAAAGAGATTCTTCGACTGAAGCATGCGTGAACTGGTTGGAGGTTCAATATGACCTTGCTGACAGAGTTCGGCGGGCAACGGAGTTGGATGAAAGTCTCCAACGTTATGCAAAGGAGGGATCTGGTGATCAGTTCTCCTGGGATGATGGCTTATTACGAAAAGATGGCCGATTGTGCGTCCCTAGTGCGGGTAAATTGCGGGAAGAATTGTTATATGAAGCGCACTTTACAAAGTACTCAATTCACCCTGGAAGCACAAAAATGTACAAGGACATGAAGAAACTGTTCTGGTGGCCTGGTTTAAAGAAGGACATAGCCGAGTATGTGGCTAAATGTCGTACTTGTGCTTTGGTAAAGGCAGAATGTCAACGACCGAGTGGTTTCCTGAAGTCGTTGCCGGTTCCACAATGGAAGTTTGAGGATATCTCTATGGATTTCGTGCACGGATTGCCGAGATCTCAGCGTGGCCATGACTCAATCTGGGTGATTGTAGACCGGTTGACAAAGGTGGCTCACTTTATACCAAACAAGCGGGACGATTCAGTGGAAACGTTGGCAAAGCTCTATGTGGAGCAGATTGTTCGATTGCACGGTGTTCCCCGGAGCATCGTAAGTGACCGAGATGGGCGCTTTACCTCAAAGGATTGGAGATTAGTTCATCAAATGTTGGGCACGAAGTTAGCATTCAGTACGGCTTTTCACCCGCAAACGGATGGCCAAACTGAACGAACCAACAGAACGATGGAGGATATGCTCCGTATGTGCGCCCTGGACTTCGGTAAGAAGTGGGAAGAGCATCTTATTATGGTGGAATTTGCCTATAATAATAGCTATCAAGCGAGTATAGGCATGGCCCCATTCGAAGCGCTGTATGGTCGTAAGTGTCGTACACCGCTAGCTTGGGCAGAAACTGGCGAGACTAAACTTTTAGGCAAAAAGGAAGTCGAGGATGCTACCTCAACAATACGCTCTATTCGAGAGAGGCTCCTAATAGCCCAAGATCGGCAGGCCAAGTATTACAATGCTAAGCACCGGAACGTGGAGTTCGCGGTGGGTGACTGGGTCTATTTAAAGATTAAGCCCTTCAAAGGCGTATCTTGGATTCGGCGGTTGAAAAAGCTAAGTCCGCGATACCTTGGTCCGTTTGAAGTGGTGGAGCGAGTTGGGGAAGCTGCCTATCGGTTAACTCTTTCATCGGAATTGAGTGGATTGCATGACGTGTTTCACATCTCGGTGCTACGCAAAGCAGTCAAGGATCCAGCTCAAATAGTTGACAATGATCGAGTGCCGGTTGAGTATGGGCTAACGACAAAGGTGAAGCCGATACGGATCAAGGATCGAGCCGAGAAACAGTTGCGGAACAAGGTGATCGGGATGGTCAAAGTCCGGTGGGACAATTGTGGCCGAGAAGAGCTAATATGGGAGCGCGAGCAGACCATGCGAGCCGAGTTTCCCGAGTTATTTTCGTAACTTGTTCGCTCGTTGTATATGTAATTGAAACATATAAATGTTTGTTTTTTTTCTCCCTATTGTCTTCAAATTTCGGGACGAAATTTTATTAAGGGGGGAGGATTGTAACACCCCAAAAATCTCAAAATATGTTTGTAAACAAGTTTGGGTTGGAGGCTGTTAGACACGGCCTGGGACACGGGCGTGTCCCAGGGCGTGTCGGGTGTACACGGCCTGGGACACGGGCGTGTCCCAGGGCGTGTTCAGGCTAGTCGACGATCGGAGGTCGACGATCGTCGAGCCTGGGACACGGCCTCTGACACGGGCGTGTCCCAGGGCGTGTCGCTCATTTAAATTCGAAAATGGCCTGTTTGAGTCAGAAAAGTACACGGCCTTGAACACGGCATGGAACACGGCCGTGTTGGGTTTGACACGGGCGTGTGCCCTACCCGTGTATTGGTTTTGGAGATCGGTGAGTACCGTGTAACAGGAGACACGGGCATGTCTCATGACTGACACGGGCATGTCAGGTTCGACACGGGCGTGTCGATGCCCGTGTTCTCGAATATTCCAGTCGGTGCGACTGCCGCGTGTGCCGCTTAAGGGTACACGGCCTGTGACACGGGCGTGTCATAGGCCGTGTCGGCCAAAAGAAAAGAAATTTTCAGTGTGATCTTGGCCCTTCATTTTCTTTAAATAAGATCCTGTGGCTGGAGATCATTTCTGGGCTGATAAGGCCGGAAAAGGGGGGAGAAAAGCTCATTCTTATTTTCATCTTCTCTTTCTAAAGTTTAAGAGAGAGGTGAGAGCAAGGAGGAAGAAGAGGAAGTGGAGTCCGGCTGCCGGTGGTGCTACGGTGGTCCAAATCGCGAGCCGAGTTCGGATTTGCGAAGGCAACGCTGCTGCAAAGGCTTTCATCCGTCTCAAATTTCTCTCCATGGCTCCGAAGCGAACTCCTAGGGTAACGATTTCCTGCTTGGACATGTGTGTTGGTACCCTAGATGTGATTTGGCTTATGTAATCCCTTTCCAGCCCCTCTTGATCCATATAAAGATATATGATCATGTTTAGACTTTGCTTAGTCTCCCTAGGGCAGTATATGACTGACCTAGAGTTTAGGCTAGTAGTTTTAGAATGTGTTTTGGTTAAGGCTTTTTCCGTTCGACTATCGTCGAACGAGGCCTCGCGATCGTCGATCATTGATCGACGATAGCAGGGCTATTGAATCGTTGAAGTCAAGACAATTATCGTCGACCGTCGGTCGACGATCTCAGAGCAAGCTTACTACGCTCTGAAGGTTGGTCGACGATCTGTCATCAACAGATCGACGATCGTGTTCTTGCTTCACGATTTCTGTCTCGACAGATATTTGCCTTTGCTGGTCGACTATCTGTTAGCTGGTCGACTATCTATTAGCTGGTCGACGATTTCTGGTCGACGTTATCTGTCTCGACAGATCTTTTGCTTTGGTCGACGATAGTTTGAGCTGGTCGACGATTTCCGTTCGACGATTTCTGTTTCGACAGATTCCTGCTTTTAGTCGACGATCTGTTAGTAGGTCGACGATCTTCGAACTCCTGTTCGACGATTTCTGTCTGCCTTTATCTTTTTGTATTTATTCTATTCCTTGGTTTATTTCCAAGTGTTTTAGTTGGTGGTTAGATTGATTCTCTGATATTATTGTTGCTAAATTTATGGTTTAAATTCAAATAAATTGATTACAAATTCTGTCAAGCATAAATCACGGGATTCAGTATTCTTGATAAAGCATTTTGTCCTATTATACAAATTACGTTGACTTTATCTTTCCAGCCTGTTTTCTAGCCATTGGTACTATGTACTATTTCCAAGAATGGTACGTCTTTATGCTGAGATATTTTTCCCGCTTATTTTATTCCTTATTGGGACTGACAGAAAGTTAATAGGCCATTCTATTCCTATTGCTATATTCTATTTTGAGATAATCTGTTGCAGGGCTCGAGAATTCAAATCAATAGAGCCGTTCCAAAAGAAAAACGTGAAGACATATTTAAAAGAGATTCTTCTCTCAGAAATGAAGAAGTTACAGACACAGAGAAATATTATCCATTCGCTCAAGCATCATCAGAGCAGCTCTTCACAATCTCACAACAAGAAGAAGAAAAGTTTTCCTGAAGCAAAAGCCCAGAGCAATCATCTTTCATTCTCAAGTCTCCTGAGCAATTTGCTTAGAGTTTTTCAAAGACTTCAGAAAAAGCTCAAGATCTGCTTCAAGTGCTCCAGAATCTTAAGACCTGATAAAAATCAGTCTTCAGATCTCTGAGGATTTAGTTTCAGTTTATCTGAAACTCCTTCATCCTGAAGCAAAGGCTTTCCCTGGACTTCCACTGAGCCAGGGGGAGACTTTGATTCTTTAGAGAATCCACAAATCTTCTCTAATCTGTATTTAAAACAGAGAAGATAATCTAACCCTCTCAACCCCTTTGTAAAAAGAGTTTGTTCACACCTCTTCAAAAGTGAACGTTGGTGACAGGGCACCTTATCAACAACCTGTGGTTGAGCATCCTTATCAAAAGCTCAAAGGGTCTGTTTGATCTACCTGAATCAGATCATTGGTGGCAGGGCACCTTAGCAAAAACCTGTAGTGGATTCCTACCAGGGTGGTAGAAGAGTGGATGTACCTATTTAAAGGGAACCACTATATATCCTGTGTCCATCTGGTTATCTTGTTTATTCATTTTATTCTGTGGCTGTGATAGAACTACCTAGGATTGCTAGTTGCTGAGATAGGCTTGTAGTTAACTGAAATTTCAGTCAACTTCTCCACTTGTGCACTTCACTGTGTTAGGCTCTTAGGGTTCAAGTATCAGATTTTTTATTCCGCAAATAAACTCCAAGGGAGCTGACTAAGTGTTCATAAAATTTTGAATACTCTATTCACCCCCCCTCTAGAGTAGTTTACAACTTATCCCCTCACTTTCAATTGGTATCAGAGGGAGGTTGGCTGTTCATACAGGCTAACACCTGAGTTAAAAGATCCTGTGATAAGTTGTTTCCTGATACCATTCACAAACACTTTCACACATGGCCCAGTCTAAGGATTATTCAAGCACCAGACCTCCTGTATGCAACTTGTCCAAGTTTGGCATATGGAAGGCCAGGATAAGACTATACATGAATTCTATTGATGAAGATATTTTTTCTTCTATTTTGACAGGACCACCTGCTAGGCCTGCTGCTGCCTCCACTTCTGCTGATCTCAGTGCTGTGCCACCACCTGACTACAATGAAACTTACAAGAAGGCAAAAGCAGCTGATGCTAAAGCAATGAATATCCTAGCTCAGACAATGTCTGATGAGATATTCCAGAAGCTGGCTGAATGTACCTCAGCCAAAGCTATGTGGGATTCCCTCAACCACATAGTTGCTGGCTCAGCTGATGAGAGGAAGGACAGGAGATCCAATCTCACCTCTCAGTATGAAAACTTCAAGAAAGATGATGCTGAAGACATTGACACCATGTACACAAGACTCAGTTCAATAATAAGTGAACTGAGGTCTTTAGACAAGGAGATAACCTTGTCAGAAGTCAATGACAAGATCCTGATGTGCCTTCCCATCTCATGGGACTCAAGGATATGGCCCATCAAGGATGGAAGAAACACTGTGGAACTCTCCACAGAAGCTCTGTTGGGAAAGCTCAGGTCATATGAGCAAACCTTAAAGAGTAGAGCTGCTGTAACTGAAGTGAAGACTCCCACTCCTACAAAGAAAGAGCACTCTCTAGCTCTTAAGGCTGCTGAGACTTCTGAAGGAAGTCAATCAAATGAGGAGTTACTGGCACTCATTGCCAAGAGATTCTTCAACATGGGAAGAAGAGACCTCAGAAAGAAGTTCTCCAAGCATGAGGACAAGCCAAGGTATGACAAGACTCCATCTAAAGAAATCATTTGCTATGTTTGCAGCAAGCCTGGACACATTGCTCCAGATTGTCCAGAGAAGAAGTACAAGGAGAAGAAACATGAGAAAGAATACAGGAAGCACCACTCCAAGTCCTCATCACACAAATACAAGAAGAAGGATAAGGGATTTGTGGCTGCTACCTGGAGTGAAACAGAAGAGGATACCTGCTCCTCTAGCTCCAGTGATTCAGAAGAAGAAGAAGAGAAGAAAGCCAAAGAGGTCTGCCTCATGGCCATTGATGCCTGCAGCTCTCTGTCAGCTGCAGAGAATTCTGAAGAAGAAGGAGACAATGAAGAAGATTCTTTTATGGAGGACCAGGTAATCGACTCATTTGACTTCTCATCTCCTGAGTTCAAACTAAAATTTAAAACTCTATGTTTAGATTTACTATTATCTGAAAAAGAAATTAAGTCACTTAGATTAAAAATAATGGAACTAGACATGGAAGGTACTGAAATAATCAGATTAGAAAAGGAATTAGAAAGCTCAAAAGAAGAAGTAACATTCCTAAAATTAGAACTAGCTAAATCTAAGAGGTTAGAAGAACAATTAAATGGCAGAAGCCTTAAATTATCTGAAATAACTAGTATAGCAAACACTAGGGTTGGTAATGATAAACTAGGCTTAGGTGCTACACCTAGTGAACCCATCCTCCTCACAAAGGAGAGATTTAGCACTCCAGTAAAATTTGTTTCTGAATCAGGAATAAAGAATACTGAGGAAATTGAAAAATGCAAGAAAATTCAGAATAAGATTAAGAAAGAGAATAGGAAGAAAAAATTTCTAGCTTTACAAAAATCGTCGAACATTAATCGACGATCGTCAAACCAATCGTCGAACGACTATCGACGATCGCTGAACACCTACACTGAGTATAATAGCTTTGGTGCAGGAGGTCGACGATCTCATCTTGAGTCGTCGACTAGTGATCGACGATCGTTGAATCCAGAATATAGCTCTACTATAAATGATCGACGATATGGCTTGCGATCGTCGACCATTGATCGACGATCTGGACTTAAGCTGGAAAATAAAAATCAAACTTCCAGAACTTCAAATCCTAATCACCACCCCAGGTTGTTTAATCCTTCAACTGAATGGATTATTCCACCTAGGAGATCACACCCTTTAGGATATAAATCTAAGCCTGCAAAATCTTTTATATCTAGTTTTTCTTTTGTGAAGAATACTGGACCCAAGGTAACCTGGGTCCACAATGTATAACTGTTCTTTCTGCAGGTGAAGACCTATCCAGTCATACATGACAAATGGTATCTGGATAGTGGATGCTCAAAGCATATGACAGGAAAGAAGAAGAACCTGTCAGGTTTCAAAGCCAAGCTGGGACCAAAAGTTGTATTTGGGGATTCCAGCTGTGGACAGACTGAAGGGTATGGCAGCTTCACCATAGGAGCTGTAACCTTCAAGAAGGTTGCTTATGTCTCAGGACTAAAACACAACCTGATCTCTGTAAGTCAATTATGTGATGCTGGATACAAGGTATGGTTCACTGACACTGCTTGTAATATTGCTTTAAATAATACTGTGGTGTTAGTAGGCATTAGAATTGGAAATGTTTATGTTGTAGATTTTAACTCCTCCAAATCTGAAATATGCTTATTTAATGAAGTAACCAGTAATAATACCCTTTGGCATAAGAGACTTAGTCATGTGAATTTGAAAAACATTTCTAGGTTGGCTAAATACAATCTTGTAAGAGGATTACCTTCTTGCCCCTACAAGAAGGAAGGCCTTTGCAAAGCTTGTCAACTAGGAAAGCAAACAAGAAATAGCTTTAAATCAGTTAATAAAAGTGATTCTCCCAGGATTCTGTACTTGCTACATTTGGACTTATTTGGTCCTATTGCTGTGCAGAGTCTTGGAGGGAAGTCTTACACTCTAGTAATTGTAGATGACTTCTCCAGGTTCACTTGGGTATTCTTCTTGAGAACTAAGGCTGATAACTTCAAGGTTCTTACAGACTTTCTAAAGTGTATACAGAGTGAGTATTCTACTCAGATTGCCTTGATCAGAAGTGATCATGGTACTGAGTTTGAGTCTCTTCTTATGCAAGAATTCTGTGAGAAGGAAGGTATCAAACATAGCTTCTCTGCTCCTAGAACTCCTCAACAAAATGGGGTAGTTGAAAGGAAAAACAGAACCCTAATTGAAGCTGCAAGTACATTGTTGGCAGATGCTAACATGCCTCTGTCCTTTTGGGCTGAAGCAGTTAGCACAGCTAACTATGTATTGAACAGAAGTCTGATACATAAACTTAAGGGTAAGACTCCCTATGAATTACTTAAGCAAATGAAACCTAAAATAGACTATTTTAGAGTATTTGGCTGTGTTGCTTTTGTTCATAACAATAACAAAGAATACCATAGAAAATTTGAGGCAAAAGCATCAATGGGAGTTTTTCTAGGATACTCTCAAGTAAGCAAAGCCTATAGGGTCCTTAATAAATCCTCTCTTAAGATAGAAGAGTCTGCACATGTCTCTTTTGATGAGACAGTCATGTATTATAAGGAGAAGGACTCTTCCTCTAATAGTACAGTGCAAGTCCTAGGAGTAAGTAAGGATTTGGAAGGTTTGAGACTCACACAGGAGAATCATCCCCAACAAACTCCTCAGGTTGCTCCCTCAGATTCTGAATCTGATGTAGAACTGCTTGAAGTTAAAGCACCTGCTCCAACAGTTGATCAAATTCCACATGAGGAATTAAATCTTGAAACTGTTGAAGATCAGATCATTGTTGAACCTACTGATCTTGTCACACTTAGAGATCACCCTGTATCTCAAGTGATTGGAGACATTTCAGCAGGAGTCCAGACAAGACATCAACTCAACAAAAATGTGATGTTTGCTTGTTTCCTTTCTCAGGTTGAGCCCCTAACCATTAAAGATGCTGAGCTTGATCCCCACTGGATTATAGCAATGCAAGAGGAGCTTAACCAGTTTGAAAGATGTAAAGTTTGGACCTTGGTTCCAAGACCAAGAGGCCAACGGATCATAGGCACCAAGTGGGTGTTTAGAAACAAGCTTGATGCCCAAGGCATAGTAGTTAGAAATAAAGCTAGGCTAGTAGCTCAAGGCTATAGACAGGAGGAAGGCATAGATTATGACCAGACTTTTGCCCCTGTAGCTAGACTAGAAGCCATTAGGATTTTCCTAGCCTATGCTGCCTATAAAAGATTTAAGGTCTTCCAAATGGATGTGAAGAGTGCCTTCCTCAATGGAGATTTAAAGGAAGAAGTGTTTGTTGAACAACCACCAGGGTTTGTTTCATCAACCTTACCCACTCATGTGTTCAAACTCCAAAAGGCTCTCTATGGACTTAAGCAAGCTCCTAGAGCTTGGTATGAGACCTTAGCAAATTTTCTTCTAGAACACAAGTTTGTGAGAGGTGTAGTAGATAGAACCCTATTCATTAGACATCATAAGGACTCACAACTGTTAGTTCAAATCTATGTAGATGACATTATATTTGGCTCTACTGATCCCAAACTATGCAAGAGGTTCTCTGAACTAATGCACTCTAAGTTTGAGATGAGCAGCATGGGTGAGTTATCCTATTTCCTTGGTCTCCAAGTGAAACAGAGTGTTGATGGCATTTTCATTTCTCAATCAAAATATGCCAGAGAGCTGGTTAAAAGATTTGGAATGTCTGATGCTTCATCAATGAGCACACCTATGGCCTCAAATGCAGTTATTGATTCTGATGTAAATGGCAAGTCTGTTGATCAAAAGAATTATAGAGCCATTGTTGGTTCCTTGCTGTATTTGACTGCAAGTAGGCCTGACATAATGTTTGCTACATGCCTATGTGCTAGGTTTCAGGTCAACCCAAAGGAATCTCACTTAACTCTCCTCAAGAGGATCTTGAGATACCTTAAGGGATGCCCTAACTTAGGACTGTGGTACCCAGCTGAGTCAGGATTTGAATTAATTGGATATTCAGATGCTGATTATGCTGGTTGTAGAGTTGACAGGAAAAGCACCTCAGGGACTTGTCAGTTCCTGGGAGAGAGACTTGTCTCTTGGTTTTGCAAGAAACAGGCATCTGTGTCTACTTCAACTACTGAGGCTGAATATATAGCAGCAGCTAGTTGCTGTTCACAGATCCTGTGGATTCAAAATCAGCTAGTGGATTATGGGTACACACACTCAAACACAAAAATTCTGTGTGACAGTACCAGTGCAATATCAATTGCTCAAAATCCTGTGCACCACTCCAGAACCAAGCACATTGAGATTAGACATCACTTTCTGAGAGATAATGTGGAAAAGAACAAGATAGCAATGGAATTTATATCCACAGACCTGCAGAGAGGAGATATTTTCACTAAGCCCCTTGATGAACAAAAGCATTTGTTCTTCCTGAACCAGCTTGGTATGATTAATGGTTCAGAGTAGTGAAAATTTGGTTAGTTTTGTTTTCTGTCTAAAATCGTCGAACGACTGCTCGACGATCTTCGACCAGGTCAGAACTATCGTCGACCAACCGTCGACGACAGCTCGTTCTGTAGTAAGGCAGAAATCGTCGACCAACTGGTCAACGATCTCTCCTTAGGTATCTATCGTCGACCAATGGTCGACGACCGATTTTCTGTGCTGTGAGGAGAATCGTCGACCATCATATATTGATCGACGATCGTGGTAATTGCGTGTAGTCGGTCGATGTTTACCGATTTAGTCAAACATTGACTATCGTCGGTCTGTGTTCGACGACCGATTTTATTCCGGGTTCGACGATCGCAGATTTGTTTCTAATAGTCGATTTAGGTCTGAAGATCGTCGTCCTTCCGCTCCGTCTTTTCATATTCCTTCTTCTGGCTTAGAATTCGCTCTCGAACTCTAATCCCGCGCGATTCTCTTCTCCCCTGTTTTGCATCTCGATTCGCCATCTTCTCTCAAATCCTATGGCGATTCCTTCTGCTGTTCTCTTTGGGATGAAGTTCGACACTGGCTTCTGTGTCGACTTCGATTCTTTCAGCCGATGCGATCAACCAATCCAAGATATCCTGCAGCTATGTGAAGAGCAAGGCCTCAAGAGATTCATGTCATTTGCACCTAAGATTAACATACCGGAGATACGAGAATGGGTATACACTTCGTCCTCCAGCGACGACGCCATGACAGGAAAGATAAATGGCGAGGAGGTCACTCTGACTCCTGAAGTATTGACTGAGTTGTTTGGACTGCCAACAGGAACTGAGGAATATGAGCAAAGCACAGAGGAATATGGCCGCATGCTCACTGTGATGGGCCATGCCGAAGGGATTCCGGCTAAGCTGCTGAAGATAAACTTGTCTCCAGAATACAAGTTTCTGGCCGACCTGGTGGGCAAGGTCGTTTTGGGAAAACATTCTGCTCATGACAATATCAACAGGCAACAGTTTGCCCTGATGTCAGCTTTGGTGAATAGGGCACAGATTGCCTGGGGAAAAGTTCTGTTTGAACTAATAAGGAGAAAGAACAATCAGAAAGAGGTAAACCTTGCCAGGGTACTGGGTGTGTTTCTGTATGTGAAAGCACCCCTGCTGCTTGTTTCTGCACCGTCCGCAGTCAACGCTAGCAAGAGGTTGGACCCTTCTCTATTCAAGAAATCCCAGAGGATTATCAAGAAGTCAGCCAGGGTTGATCCTAACCCTCCTTCAGACACAAGGGCTGATTCGGCCGCTCTCCCGCTTACTGGGGAAGGCTCAGCAACCCCTGCATCCTCATCTCATGCATTACTTTCTACAACACCTGCAGTGCCACCACAACATGCATCCTTCATTCCACCTGCATCTCCACACCAGTCACCAACACCACAACATCTGGCAGCTTCAGCCAGTGTTGACATGGTGACTGCTACCATCCTCACGCATCTTTCTCAACATGAATCCCACACTCATGTTGATGTTCACCCATCTCCACATGATTCCTTTGATCATGTGGCAGATCATCCTGCTTCCATTCCATCCACCTCTACATCATCAGCATTTCAGATATCCCCTGAAATGCTTGCACACCTTGTTGAGCTCATTACTCCCTCCATCCAAAAAATGATTGAGGCTGCAAATGCCCCTCTCATTGCATCCATCAATTCTCTCACTGATGCCATCAAATCCATCTCATCTTCTGCTGAGCCCCCTTCTGTAAGATGCATGACTCCAATCCCCACTGAAGTCATGCAGGGGGAGATGTCTGTTGAAGTGGTCTCAGGTGATGCCCTGACCCTTCAGGACAATTCCTCTCTTCCCCTTCAAGAAACTGTAGAAGAACCTCAAGAGAGTCCAGAGAAAGAACCAGAAGGTAAACCTTAAAACTCTTCCTCCAAAGGATATAATCAGGACTTCAATTTGATATTTGTATCTAACAAAGACATTCACTCCCTAGTGAATCTAGCTTCTGAGGAAGAAGTTCCTGAAAAAGAAAATGAGGAAGTCCCCATGGACGTTTGTGAGAATGATGCTGCTCAACCTGATGGTATAGCTTTATTTAAGATTCTAATTAATTCTAACTCCAAATTAGAGTTAATTTCTTATCCCTTTCTTTCCTTTCCATCACAGCTGCTGATGATCTCACATCAGTATTGCAAGTTGACGCTGCTAAATCTATTGATTCTGATAAAGATTTAGAATCCTATCTCAATCTAGACTGTGAGTCCTCACTCACATCTACTCCTCCTGTTCCCTCTTTTCAAGAGAAAATGGTCCCTTATAGACCTGAGTACCTTGATGACCCCTTGGTCAAGGATACTCTTTTCTTTTCCTGTATGGCACTCCTCTTGTGCCTTGCAGAGGTGTCTATCCCTGATGTCACTGAACATCTAGAAGGAATTATAACCTCCTTCCTAGATGCAAAGTGGTATCCTGTGTAGATCTTCAGGTAATCCTATCTATTACCTGTTGTTTGTTCACCTTGGGGGGAATATTTTATTCCCACTTGGTTGTTAACCTATCTCTCTTTGCATGCAGGCACAACCATAAATGCTGCTGCTGCTGAAAACATCAACATCCCTGCTGATGCTGCTGCTGAAGAAATTGAAGATGTGCAAGATAGGGCAGACAATGCTCCCAAGATGACTGAAATGGACTCAAGCTCAGGTACTCTAAACCTAGAACAATTTATAGCCTTTGTGGCTGAGAACATTGCCTCTGAGTACATTGAAGGGATGGCTAATTATCATCTGGATTCCCTAGCCATCTCTCTAGAGAAAGCATCTGCCCCTGCAGATATCGTCATCTTTTCTCCACCTATCCTTACCTATCCTCTATCCATTCCTTCTATTGCAGAACTGGTCCCCAAGACAGTTCCTGAGTTGTATCCAGAATCAGAACTCTGGAAGAGGTCTCCAAATGTGGATCTTGATGCCCTCCTTAGGCAAGATGCCATTGAGGAAGCTAAAGAGAAAGAAGAAAGAGAAAAGAAAGACAAAGCTGAACCTGCTGTCAAGGATCCTTCTGAACTTGACTTTGATGATTATGCTGGGAAAGACTCATCTCATTCTGATGATGATGATGATGATTCTGATGATTCTGACTCCACTAAGAAAAGGAAAAGAGCTGCCTCCAAGAAAAGAAAAGCTCCTGCTCCTCCTACTGCCAATCTTAACAAGGATGTTCCCTATTACATTCTGAAGGGAATAGATCCTAAGAGCAAGGAATTTCAGCCATGGATGAGACTGTCAAAGAATCAGACTAAAGAGAAGAAGAGGACAAAGAGATATGACACTCCTGTTCAGAAATTCCCCCCCAGAGGTCCTCCTCCACCTCCTGGTGCTGGAGCCTCTGGAAGTCTATCTTCTGCCCCCTCTGCAAGGTCAGCCAGTTCTAACACTTCTCAGACCTACCAAAGAAGGAGTAATCAAAGCCAGGGAGGCCAAGATGTTTCAGGACAGGGAAGAAAAAGAAATGACAATGCTCTCGTGGAACAAATAAAGGAGATGACCTTTCAGCAACCTTCATTCTCTCCTCCTCCTCCTCCCAGGAAAGGTTCATCCTCTTCTTTAAGAAAACCTGCTGCTGCTGAGACAACTGAATCAAAAGGAAAAAGAGTGGTCTTTTCAGAAAAATCCCACAAAAAGTTCATTGAGCTTGCACCTCCAAGATCTCTATATACTCAAACTGATCCTAAGAAGGCTGTGCAGATTCCTCTTGATTCAAGCAAACTTGCTACAGCTCTTCAAAGAAACATAGAGATTGCAGCTCATACAGATACTGATAGACCTCCCTCTCCATCAGATAAAACTGAAGCTGAAAGGATTGCCTCTATGGCAAGATTCAAAGAGTCTATTGCACTAAGCATGATGGAGAGAGCCAAATCTCAAGGACTAGATTCTACAGCCTACTCAACAATGTCAGAATTCAGAGAAAAGGAACTCAGCAGAATTCAAGTCAATCCAGAAGCCTTTGACACTGAGGAATACATGAGACTACATCCTGCTGCAGTTCTACCAAGTTATGCTGAAAAGAAAATCATAGGTGAACATGATCTAATGCTATCCAAGAGACAAGCAGCAAACCCTAACAGAGAAATTATTTTCAAACCAGCTGCAATACCCAAAAACTCATCTGATGCTAAACATGCTGATAAATCTGCTTGATACATTCCATTTCTGCTGATTTATGCTTGTTATATTTTCTGTGTATTGCCTGTGTTTTATCATTCTGGTTAATCTTTAGATTTGTTGTTGTCTGCTTTAGCCTTTAAATTGGATTGGATAACATAACCCAAATAGGGGGAGATTGTTGGTACCCTAGATGTGATTTGGCTTATGTAATCCCTTTCCAGCCCCTCTTGATCCATATAAAGATATATGATCATGTTTAGACTTTGCTTAGTCTCCCTAGGGCAGTATATGACTGACCTAGAGTTTAGGCTAGTAGTTTTAGAATGTGTTTTGGTTAAGGCTTTTTCCGTTCGACTATCGTCGAACGAGGCCTCGCGATCGTCGATCATTGATCGACGATAGCAGGGCTATTGAATCGTTGAAGTCAAGACAATTATCGTCGACCGTCGGTCGACGATCTCAGAGCAAGCTTACTACGCTCTGAAGGTTGGTCGACGATCTGTCATCAACAGATCGACGATCGTGTTCTTGCTTCACGATTTCTGTCTCGACAGATATTTGCCTTTGCTGGTCGACTATCTGTTAGCTGGTCGACTATCTATTAGCTGGTCGACGATTTCTGGTCGACGCTATCTGTCTCGACAGATCTTTTGCTTTGGTCGACGATAGTTTGAGCTGGTCGACGATTTCCGTTCGACGATTTCTGTTTTGACAGATTCCTGCTTTTAGTCGACGATCTGTTAGTAGGTCGACGATCTTCGAACTCCTGTTCGACGATTTCTGTCTGCCTTTATCTTTTTGTATTTATTCTATTCCTTGGTTTATTTCCAAGTGTTTTAGTTGGTGGTTAGATTGATTCTCTGATATTATTGTTGCTAAATTTATGGTTTAAATTCAAATAAATTGATTACAAATTCTGTCAAGCATAAATCACGGGATTCAGTATTCTTGATAAAGCATTTTGTCCTATTATACAAATTACGTTGACTTTATCTTTCCAGCCTGTTTTCTAGCCGTTGGTACTATGTACTATTTCCAAGAATGGTACGTCTTTATGCTGAGATATTTTTCCCGCTTATTTTATTCCTTATTGGGACTGACAGAAAGTTAATAGGCCATTCTATTCCTATTGCTATATTCTATTTTGAGATAATCTGTTGCAGGGCTCGAGAATTCAAATCAATAGAGCCGTTCCAAAAGAAAAACGTGAAGACATATTTAAAAGAGATTCTTCTCTCAGAAATGAAGAAGTTACAGACACAGAGAAATATTATCCATTCGCTCAAGCATCATCAGAGCAGCTCTTCACAATCTCACAACAAGAAGAAGAAAAGTTTTCCTGAAGCAAAAGCCCAGAGCAATCATCTTTCATTCTCAAGTCTCCTGAGCAATTTGCTTAGAGTTTTTCAAAGACTTCAGAAAAAGCTCAAGATCTGCTTCAAGTGCTCCAGAATCTTAAGACCTGATAAAAATCAGTCTTCAGATCTCTGAGGATTTAGTTTCAGTTTATCTGAAACTCCTTCATCCTGAAGCAAAGTCTTTCCCTGGACTTCCACTGAGCCAGGGGGAGACTTTGATTCTTTAGAGAATCCACAAATCTTCTCTAATCTGTATTTAAAACAGAGAAGATAATCTAACCCTCTCAACCCCTTTGTAAAAAGAGTTTGTTCACACCTCTTCAAAAGTGAACGTTGGTGACAGGGCACCTTATCAACAACCTGTGGTTGAGCATCCTTATCAAAAGCTCAAAGGGTCTGTTTGATCTACCTGAATCAGATCATTGGTGGCAGGGCACCTTAGCAAAAACCTGTAGTGGATTCCTACCAGGGTGGTAGAAGAGTGGATGTACCTATTTAAAGGGAACCACTATATATCCTGTGTCCATCTGGTTATCTTGTTTATTCATTTTATTCTGTGGCTGTGATAGAACTACCTAGGATTGCTAGTTGCTGAGATAGGCTTGTAGTTAACTGAAATTTCAGTCAACTTCTCCACTTGTGCACTTCACTGTGTTAGGCTCTTAGGGTTCAAGTATCAGATTTTTTATTCCGCAAATAAACTCCAAGGGAGCTGACTAAGTGTTCATAAAATTTTGAATACTCTATTCACCCCCCCTCTAGAGTAGTTTACAACTTATCCCCTCACTTTCAATGTGAAGTCCTTAATTCCTGCATTGCATAGGGAAAACCCTTCCCCGCGAGTGTGCGGTGGGTTGTGGCATCCCTTGGGGTAGATATGTGAAGTCCCCCTTGTTAGAGTCCGGAATTGGAGTACGGATCTAGGCATGCTGTGTGAAGCCCATCTGGACATGGTCTGGATTGGTGATGCTTGGGTGCATATCGGAGAAGACTCCGTGATTATGGCTTGTATGCATGATGGATAAAGTACTGGAGGAAGTCCAGGAAATGTTGAGAGTTGGACTCTCTTGTGGCCGTGAGTGCTACTATGTGGAAGGTTGAGCCGTGAGGCTGCAACTAGGAAATGGTGGAACGGGCAAGGTGAAACTGTACCCGCGTCAGTCCAGGCGTGAGTCTGACGATGTGAGCAACGGGAAAGGTGGATCTGTACCCGCGTTATGGTTGTCTAACCTTGGGTGCTTAAGGCCCTGTTAGGATCACATAGCGAGAGTCGACGGCCTGTGAGCCGATCAGACTAGAATGCTCATAATGCACCGTTATGTCTGGGACCTCTGAACGGTGTGAATGTGCCCTGAGTGCACGGAGCGTCGGGCCGTCGTGCCGACGTTTGTGATATGTGACTGTGCGGGCGTGCACGTCTTGCTTAAATTGCTATATATCATGTTGGATGATTGCTATGCAGGGATGAAATTCCGCTGCCCCGTGCCAGGGGCAGGGTCGTTATAATTGGTCAGCTGAATGCTGACCGTTGCCCTGTTTGCCACCGCTTGGTGGATTGGTTCTTACAGGTACTGGAGGTGCTGGCCCGAGCGGGACCTAGCGGGCTGAAGCCCAAAGCTGCATTGCTGCCCTCGAAGGCATTGTTTGTTTCTTTTGTTCATGTGTGGCCGGCCTGCGTGTCGATGTCTGTAAACCACACTCTTGTTAAGAGAAACTGTTGTAAGGCCTTAAGGCCAGACTCTTTTGATGTATATATACATTCCTATGATAGTGGACAATGTTATTTATCTTGAGTTCATTAATTCAACCGTGAAGCTTCCGCTAGAATGCTCTGTGTTAGGACGCGTTGGTTTTGATATTATTTCGTAGCGTCTCCGCCTGTTTGTGGAATATGGTGTGGGGCCCCGGCCGGACCCTCTATTATATTCTTCTTGACGGGTAGAGGTGTTACATAAGGACAATGTATATAATGTGGAAAACGGGACAATAACCGGTTTAGACATTGAACCATTTCCAAAGAATAATTTGCATTGATTAGTAGGAAGCAAAATCAGCATCCAACAATGACCTTCCCAAATAGAGCCAAAACTGAAGAAGAAGAAGAAGAAGGAGGAGGAGGAGCAGGGAGCGACATGGAACTGGCGATAAAAACCGGTCGGGCACGTGCCCTATTGTGCCCAGGCTTGGTTCCGCCCTTGATGTTTGGTATGATAAATGTTACTACCATTACCAAAAAATAGTTTGGGATATAAAATTTTGATACGACAATGACATTTTTGTCCAACCTCACGGGAACAAATAAGCCACCCAAACGCGGCCTAAATCAGAACACCGGGCTCCCTCCCCCCCTTCGGATTCCCAGCACACTATTTGTGAGAGCTCTCTCATAGTAATCAGCAGAGGAAACTTTTGTACACCTAAATAAGTTTAGAGCAACCTGAACGAAACATGAAGGATGCACTCAACAGAATGAAACACAAAGTTACCAATTGAACTTGTATATGTTTTACAAGCAGTCGTGCACGGGAGACCCCGTGCGGACAACATTTGTCGTGGGTGCGACATTGGTCGAGGGTGCGACATTTGTCGAGGGTGCAATATTTGTCGAGGGGATGACATTTGTCGAGGGGGCGACATTTGTCGTGGGGGAGACATTTGTCATGGGGGCGACATTCGGCAGGGGGAGGGGGGGCTACATTGTTCGTTCGCGGAGGCATTGGTCGTTCGTGCCGACATTTGTCGTGCGCAGGCCGTGGGGGATGACATTAGTCGAGGGATGCGACATTGGTCATGGGCGGCGACATTGGTCGTGGGCAGCGACATTGGTCATGGACGACGATATTGGTCATGGGAGGTGACATTGGTCGTCGACGACAACATTTTTTGTGGGCAATGACATTGTTCATGGGCTTCATTATTTGTCGTGGGGGGAGGAAAATATTCCGCGAGCAGTGACATTCGGCGAGGAAGATGACATTCAGTGGGAGCGACGACATAGGGAACACTTGTGTTTATCTGTGAGTTGTTGATAAGTAAATTAAGCCATGTTTTTGATAGTTTATATTGTTAACATGTATATGAAAAAAGTCCCTTTGTAATTATTCATATACATTCATGCACTGCTAATTAATGGGTGTTAAAAAAACTTGCTGGAGTTTCTCAGCAGTATTCATTCAGAAATTAAAATATAACACCAAAAAAATAACAATGCAAAGTTTTTTAACAGCAACCCAAAAAAACCTGAATTGAGTTTAACATCAAGGAAATTATACACTGTTTAAAATCAAAAGACACTTTGAAGAAAATAAATAATAATTCTTACTGCACAGAAGCTTCAGAATCACGATGGAGGATCGAGGAGCTCCTGAGGTGAGGCTTTATCGAGGATCCAAAAGACTAGTAAATGGGAGATTGTCAAGGATTGATCCAAATTGACATATCATGGTATTTTGCAAAATGCAGTTCATTTTTTCAGCCTAACAATATTTTTATAAAATGAATTTTGGTTGGGATTAGACATGGGGTCACGATAATTGATTCCCTAATCTACTTTCAGCTCATATTATATAAAACCAAATCAAAATACTAAAACAATTTAAACCAAAGCAGAGCATCAGAACCCAAACAATTGTTTGTTAGTACAATCTAATTTTTTAGTAGTTTCGTTCAGGTTCCATTATTAACAATCTGTAAGGTTAAGAACCAAAACCAAACCAAGTGTGCCCTATATTCTTTTCCATCGTAATACTAAGTATATTAAGAGTGTGAGACTTCCATGTTATAAGCACAAAGTTGAATATGATGACATATACTCTTGCTTAACAGTGAATAAAATTATGATATTGAAAGGTTGCTAGACTTACCAATTGGGATAGCGCCAGCTACCATATAATCCACAACACCGATGCCAAAATGCTCATCTATCATTGACTGTGCAAGCAACATGAATTTGTACATATATCATGCAATCTAGAAGTCTGGTAAATGGGAAATATCTAAAGTAAGAGATAGACGACATTTGTCGTGGCAGCGATATTTTTTGTGGGGGCAACATCGGTCGTGGGCGGTGACATCGATCGTGGGCGGCGATATCAGTCGTGGGCGGCGACATCGGTCATGGGCGGCGACATCGGTCATGGGAGGCTAAAATTATTGTTAGATCATTTTGAAATATCTATATTTTGTAAAATAAAAATAATTTTAAGACACTTGCACTCGGGTTGACTCTCGAGTCTGCTCAGGCATTGTCGTCTAAGTCGAAAGTCGCCCTCTTTTATGTTGTACTGACCCGCCCTGATTTGGTAACGATGATGACGCCCTAGCATGATTTTGGTATGTCATCTATATGCTATGTTGCACCGACACCGACACGGGACACGCGATACGACACGACATACGACTCATCAATTCTAAAAAAATACCATATTCCGACACGCTGCGACACGTATATTAAATATTCATTTTTTATAATTATGAAAATCCTAAAATATTTAACAAAAAATAAAAAAAATTAACAATTAACAAATATAAAAATAAATTAAACTATGTTTCAATATTACTCATCAAATATTCAAATACAAAACTTAACAAATGATCAAAAAATGATAGAACATTAACACATTACCATTATATATTATTAGTAAAAATAATGGATTCACATGCAAATTTTTTTCCATAATTTCAATCTTCCTTTTTCTAGAGAAAATATTTACGTCACTAGTATATCCACTTTCACTACTTGAAATGCTAGAAAGGGGTAAAGACACTTCCAAGAAAAATTGTCACCTGCCTCACCATGAGTAGCTAACTTAGGGACACACGTGTCCGATTGAGCGAGATGCGCGTGTCTGATTGAGAGGGACACACGAGTCCCGCACGAGCCAGCGTGTCAGATTTCCGACTCTAGTGTCAGATATCCGACTCGAGTGTCGGAGAGTGTCGGAGAGTCGGACAAGTGTCGGACTCTCCGACACCGACACACTGGGCATTTTGAAGTGTCGGTGCTTCATAGTCTGTATGTGTTTGAGATGTTATCTAATCAAATTATGAACTAGTGCGTGATGGCATTTCTATAAATGATGCAAGATCATGAGATAATTAAACACTACAGTCACATTATTGAAGAAGACATAATCAACAATCAATACTAACATAGCACAAAATAAAAACAGATTCACATTCAAAGATTCACATTCTCTTAATATATTGTATGAATTAAAAAATTGTCATTCTTTTAACAATTATATGAATATACAATAATTTATAAAAAATATATCATAATAACTTTCTCGTTGACTTCCTATGAACATTCAATTGATGTTATTATATTTAAAACAAAACCATCAATATAACATTAAAAGAATAATACACATAGCTAAGTTAAGATGATCAAGGCAATGATTTTTATATTGTATAACTGAAAAACAATAAGAAACTGAATATACGATGATTGTCAGGTGCGGTCTAATCATGACATGTTGCTAAGAATCATTTTTACACCATGTTATAAGCGATGGCAATTTTTTTATATAATTGGAGCTAGACAACATTTTATTTGCGACTCCCATCCACATTTTAATTTAACTAAATGTGTAATAGAGGTATCACAACCTCACATTTTTTATAATCATGTACATATAATCTTGTGATGAAATCTTCAGTTGAAGCTCAGCCGTATGTTTGACAATTCGTTAGATATCATGATGGTTCTAGTTTTTTACTGAAAATATTGTCACTTTTAAATATTTATTCACTTCCTATGATGAAATATTGTGATGGTAAAAACTCAATATCAAAATGCCATTCATTCTATTTTCAAAGTGCCAAGTATAACCATAAAATGTTATGCTGCCTGATTTGAAAAAACTACTGAAAAAATGATTTTAAAAATTACTGTAGCTCTGTAGCCTGGGAAGAGATAACTGACCTTATAAGATTTGGGAAAAATACTCAAAAAATGACTGAAAAATTAAGATAACAGAACTTATAAGTAGAACCATGAAAAAATTAGTGCAGCCTGAAAATACTTCAAGCCCCCACCAAGTTTTGAAAATGGCATTTATTGGATTTTTCAAGTGCCCCAGAACTTCAAGCTAGAGATGAAATGTGCAGCGATTGCGGTAGGAATTAAGTACACTAGAGGAACATTAAAATAGACACAAAATCGATCATAAACTGCTTGAAATAACTCAAAGAGAAGAGAGCAGACAACACAAAATCAAGTAGCTATTGCGACATTTAGAGATAAAATGTGCAGCTATTGCGATGGGAAGTAAGCACACAGGCGAGACATTAAAATCGAGCATAAACTGTTTGAAATAACTGAAAGAGAAGAGAGCAGAGAAAACAAAATCGAGCCTACCGTGACATACTGAGCATATACTATTCTCATAGCTGGCTGCGTGCGATAGAAGAACCGAGGAAGAGCGGCGGAGGGAGGAAGCCCTTTCCGTGGAAGAAGCCGGGTATTTCCGCCGCCGGCGGAGGGAGGAAGCCCTTTCTGTGGAAGAAGGCGGCCATTTCCGTTGCCAGCTCTGGAGTCGCAAAATCCCTTTCCATCGCCGTCTCTGAAGTTGCGGGAGGAATGCGGGAGTAGAGATACGGGAGGAGGGATGCAGGATTTACTTTGCTTTAGAGTGACGTGGAGGAGGCGATTGAAAGAGCGTGCGATAGAAGAATCGTGGCTATCACGATTTTGAGGGGGGAACTGTCCAGCGAACAAAGATTTAAAACCTAAATTAAGCCTTATCCGGTCAAAAGACAAAAATGTCCCGAATATAACACACAAAAATTATTTTTATGAGAGCATGTTTGAATTTAAATATTACACCATGCTCTCATTAAAAATTTCCTTATATAATAAAGATATAGAAATGATAAAGATAAGATCTCTTAAGAAAAAATAGTATTTTTGAACTATTAATTTTTGAAGAGAAATAAAAAGACTAAGAAGAATCTTAAGCATGTTATAATTCCTTTGTGTTGAGAGTATCTGCTGGAGGTTTGGGATCATACCTGATTACAAAGTGCCACAATGAAATTTAATGAGAAATACTACATATTTTCACACAAAAGGAAAGAAGAAAAAAGTAGTTGAAGAGCTTGTATGTTCACCAGATCTCAATGATGGATGTTCGTCATTATTCGCTCTTTTACTTCAAAAAACTCATTCGCTTTCAGTTTGTCATTATCCGCTCCAACAACACTTCGGTGTTTGCCAGAATATGTATGATATTCAGAAAATATTACCTGGTTCAGGATCCAATACATACTCGATCTTCGGTGTATTTATACACTAGTGTCGATCTCGTTCTTGTTCAGCAAAAAAACATTGTATTATCCAACTCAACAATAAAATATGTATATTTATATGACCAAACATTGCAAATGAAAGCAAAAACATAAAAAGCAATAAAAAAACTTCTCATTAGCTGCATATATTTAGTCAATGTTCGATAGTCATTCACTGTTATTTGTCCACAATAAAAAACATTGCATATTGTTAAAGAATATTAGGAAAAATAATGTATTGTCCAATTAATATGGCTCATGTAGGATTAGTTTTTTAGTCCCACATTGTTTGTATAGTCGAGTCCTCCTCTCCTCTCTCTTATATATTTGTACTCATACTTGTATTTTTATATTCAAGAAGTATATACAAGATTTGAACCACTTTTCTATATGGTATTAGATTGGTATATAAGTCATCCTCTTCTCTATCTCTTATTGCATACTGATAACTTCTCAAAAAGAAGTTATTTAGCCCAAGTTTAGGACCTGTTGCTCGTTGATGCGGGAGAAAAACCGTTTAGTTGAAGTCTAATTGCAAGTAAATTCACTTTTATTTTTATTAATGACTAATGTGGTCTTTTTTCCTAGGTGTTTGTGCAAGAGAAGCCAAAGAGAACAACTTGGAAGAAGGATTTTGTAAATTATGCTGTCTTGGAGAAAAGGTTGCAACCTCTGGAAAAAAGGTTGTAACCTCTAGACGAAGTTCAAATTTCAAAATTCAAAAATTACGCCATTTGCAAAAATAGAAAGAGGCATCTTTTGGGGAAAGGGTTGGACATTTTATATGGGGGATTATTCTGAAGTTGGTGATTATTCATCATCTTGAAGAGAGAGGGAGTTCTTCATCTAGGGTTTTAAAAAATCCTCATCCTTCAAGAGGGCGGCTAGATAAAAAGAGGAGATTTTCTGAACTGATCGAGGGAGCGACTCCGGCGAAGGAATCCTACATCGTTTAATCTTTAATTTCAACATGATTTATAAGATCTCTTCAACTATTAAGTGTGTTTTCTCCGCCGACATGAACTAAACATTTTTAATCTTGTATTGTGAAAATACCTTGTCTTTTGTGTTGATAGAATCTTAAACTTTTCTTTGTGAATGTTTGGTGTATGTCTTTATCGAATCTATAATCTTTACTTTGAAACTTTTGGCAAAAGTTTCGCCATTTTACTATGCTTCATAATTTGAGAGAGGAGTTGCGTAAGTGTGTTATAGATCTGGTATAGTATTTAAAGGGAGAAAGAGATTTCCCCTTGTATTAGAAACTTCAGTTTTCGATCTTTATGCGGAACTTGTCTCTCCCGAGGGGGAAATAGAGGCTAGAAATTTCCGATATCGAGAGGTACGGATATTATACCTTTAAATCGTTGCAAGACGTGTCACCACTCACTATCACAAAGCCATCTTCACAAGATTTGTCACATTAGGCTTCAAAAATCATAATACAAGATTATTTCTTCGATAACCAAATACTTTCTCTTAGCGAATCGTAGTCTATTTTCATTCATAGTCTTTGTTATTCATAATTGTAGTATTTAACAAATCACTATTCTTATCTGACTTGGATTTAAAGAAAAGGAATAACTGGTAGTTGCAAGCACTAAATCCACCACCTCTCCGTGGAAACGAACTTTACTCACTTTTTATTACTTGATTCGGCACGTGCACTTGCGTGTAATACGTATACCTATTTTGGGCGTATCAAGTTTTTGGCGTTGTTGCCGGGGAGCTGCAAAAATTTACTGTGTATTTCTTGCAATATTGGTGAAGCTTTAGTATTTAGAGTTCAAGCCCGTTTTGTTGTTTAGTATCATTTTTACTGTTATTTCTGCTGCATTGCTTGATTGTTTTGTTTATCTATTGTCAATTTTCATTCTGCTTCTGTGCTTAGTTTATGTCCAAGTATCGAACGCCTGAATTATTACCTCTGAATCTAGAAATTGAACAGACTTGCAGGCAGAATAAGTAAGCATTTCAATTAGAACATATTCAACCTGCAACAATGAATCCAAATAATCAAAATGCTAATGTTAATAATAATCAGGAGAATTTAGGACAAGAGGGTGCGGTAGAACAGAATGTACAACCCGCTGAGGTTAGGAGAACCTGCATAGAATATAATATGCCTTTTAGTGGATGGGTACATCATAACATCATTAAGCCGGCCATCGAGGCGAACAACTTCAAAATTGATTCCATGGCCATGAACTTAGTCCAACAAAAACAATTTTGTGGAGTTAGTCATGAGGAACCGAATTCCCATATACGGATGTTCATGGATATGTGTGACACATTCAAGATTAATGGTGCATTAGACGAGGCAATTAGACTACGCTTGTTCCCATTCTCCTTGAATGGTAGAGCAAAAGAGTGGCTTGATTCACAACATGGCCTAACCACTTGGTTACAAGTGGTAGATAAATTCTTAGCTAAGTACTTCCCACCCGCTAAAACCGAAGGTTAATGCGGTGTATAACTAACTTTACTCAAGGGAATGGGGAAATGCTCTATGATGCGTGGGAGAGATTTAAGGAGTTGTTGCGTAAGTGTCCTCACCACAGATTGGCCATACACTAACAAATATGGACCTTTTATAATGGCCTCCATACATCGACCATGATTCAGATAGATGGAGCTGCGGGAGGATCTCTCTTGGGCAAATACCTTGAGGATGCATATGCCATCTTAGAGGACTTATCCTCTAACAACCACTAATTGTTCGAGAGACAAGTTCCTTCCTCATCCGCGAGTGGTGTGTACCAAGTAGACCAACTGAACTCATTTGCTGCACAAATGACTGCCAAATTTAATACCATTAACAAGAGGTTAGTCATGTTAACTTTAAATCATAATCAGATGAACCCACAAGTGAACAACATTATGACACCTCTTACTACAAACCCTTTATTTACTATTGAACAACTAGTAAGCAACCCGACCTCTAGTTATAGAAATCAACTACATAGGAGGGCAACCTAGGTATAATAATAACAACAATGCGATCCCAAATTATTATAACCCAGAGTTGCTTAACCATCCTAACTTCTCGTGGAAGAACAACACCGGAATGGCACACCCACCCGGTTTCAACTCAAACCAACGTCCACCCCAACATAATAACTACAATTAACAATGACCTTCTAGGAAATATTTTGAAGAGTTGATTGTCGAATCAATCCAAAAGAGTGACGCCCGCATCACTAGTTTAGAGGATTCCTTACAGGTGATTGAAACGCAATTAGGACAGATTGTGAGTGCATTGAGACTTAGACCCCAAAGAACACTCCCAACGGACACCATTCCAAATCCAATGGGAGATAATCAACACTATAAGGCAATAAATTTAAGGAATGGTAAGAAGTTAGTGGGTGCGCCAGCAAGGGAATAGAGGAGGATGGTAAGCGAAGAAAATGAATTGGAGGAGGTTAGTTCGAATGTGACTAGTGAGGAGCAGAAACAAAATGATAGGGTTGACGAAGGAGTGGAAGTGTTAGAAGAGAAGGAAAGTGAGCCACTCGTTGAAAACATAAAGAACAAGAGTTGTGCGATAGTCTATCCTCCATCACCATTCCCTCAACGGTTGAAGAAGAGTAAACTTGACCACCAATTTCAAAAATTCGTTGAAATGTTCAAGAAATTGCAAATCAATATACCTTTTGCGGAAGCTTTGGAACAAATGCCAAGCTATGTGAATTCATGAAAGATATCCTATCTAAAAAGAGATAGTTCGGTACGAATGAGACAGTGGAACTCACTCGAGAGTGCAGTTTTATTCTTCAGAAAAGAATCCCACCTAAGTTGAAAGATCAGGGGAGTTTTATGATACCATGCTCCATAGGATATATGTTGAGGGGAAGGCCCTGTGCGATCTTGAAGCAAGCATTAACTTAATGCCGCTCTCGATATATAGAAAGCTAAAATTGGGGGAAGTCTCCAAGACTTCCATAACATTGAAATTGGCCGATAGAACCCTGGCATTTCTGAATGGGATAGTTGAGGATGTACTAGCAAAGGTGGATATGTTTATTTTTTCAGCAGATTTTGTTGTCTTAGATATGGAGGAAGACAAAGAAGTTCCTATTATTGTGGGGAGACCATTTCTAGCTACGGGTAGGATATTGATTGATGTGAAGAAGGGAGAATTGATAATGAGAGTGAACGACGAGCAAGTAACATTTAACTTACTTAAGGCAATGCAGTTTCCCCATCGAAAGGAGGAAAACATGGAGGTGGTAAATCATGTGTCCATATATGATTATGAGTCTACTCGCACATTGACTGAAGAACAAGATGTTATATTGACTCACATATTGACAGAGGATGATTTATCCGAGGAGGAGGAAGATGTTCAAGAATGCTTACAAGCATTTGAGAAGCAGCCTGCTTGGTTTCGTAAGCCGGAGACACTAGAGATGCTCGAGAAGTCCACCTCAGTAAAGCCTTCCATTGTTGAGCCACCATCGTTAGAGTTAAAACCCCTTCCCGAACACCTTACTTATGCGTATTTAGGTAAGAACGATACTCTACCGGTAATTGTTAACTCCAAATTAGAACCAGAATAACTACTAAAGCTTATTGAACTCTTAAAATGATATAAGTCGGCAGCAGGTTGGACTATAGCAGATATCCGGGGGATCAACCCATCTTTATGCATGCACAAGATCCGCTTAGAGAAATCTTGCAAGGGATCGATTGAACCCCAACGCCGTCTAAGCCCACCGATGAAGGAAGTGGTAAAGAAAGAAATTATTAAATGGCTAGACGCGGGGATCATCTATCCTATCTCAGATAGTTTGTGGGTATCGCCGGTATATTGTGTCCCAAAGAAAGGAGGGATGACGGTAGTGAGGAACGAGAAGGGTGAGTTAGTTTCCACTAGAACGATCACCGGGTGGAGAATTTGTATCGATTATATAAAGTTGAATAAAGCCACCAAGAAGGATCATTTTCCCCTTCCCTTCATTGATCAAATATTAGACAAACTGACAGGGAATGATTTCTTCTGCTTTCTAGATGGTTACTCTGGTTACAATTAGATTATGGTGGACCCAGATGATCAAGAAAAGACTACCTTCACCTGTCCTTACGGGACGTTCGCATTTAGAATGCTGCCTTTTGGCCTATGTAACACACCAACTACTTTCCAGCATTGCATAATCGCACTCATCGCAGATCTTCTAGAAGAGGACGAAGACCCTGAAGATTATGGAATCGAGGTCTATATGGAAGATTTCTATATATTTGGCAAATCATTTGAGGCTTGCTTGTTTTGTCTAGAGAGGTTACTGGCGCGGTGTGTGGAGGAGAATTTGGTGTTGAACTAGGAGAAGTGTCACTTCATGGTACATGAAGGGATAGTGTTGGGTCACCATGTCTCTAAGAGTGAGCTAGGTGTAGACAAGACAAAGCTAGACGTGATAGAACAACTACCTCCACCCACGAGTGTGAAGATGTTGAGGAGCTTCTTAGGACATGCTGGCTTATATCGTAGATTTATCAAGGATTTCAAAAAAATAGCAAAGCTGTTAAGTGAGTTATTAGGGAAAGACGCGAAGTTTTATTTCAATTATGAATGTTTAGAAGCGTTTAACGAACTGAAGAAACATTTGATCACAGCACCGGTCGTTATGACACCCGATTGGAAAGAATCTTTTATTTTGATGTGCGATGCAAGTGATTATGTAGTGGGAGTCGTCTTGGGCCAAGTGCGGGATTAGATATTCCATACAATAGACTATGCTAGCAAATCCCTCATTGACGCCCAAGTCCACTACACTACTACTGAGAAGGAGCTATTAGCAATATTGTTTGCGTTTGAAAAGTTCAGGTCATATCTTTTATGCATAAAGGTTATTATGTACACATACCACACAACGATTCACTATCTGATGGAGAAGAAAGATGCAAAACCACGCTTGATCTGCTGGGTACTCCTCCTACAGGAGTTTGATGTAGAAGTTAAAAGTAGGAAAGGAGCGGAGAACCCGATAGCAGATCATTTGTCTAGGATTGAGTGTGCACATCCGTCACTACATTCAGAGATCGACGAGAGATTTCTCAATGAGTGGCTTCTTCGATATCTGAGGTTGATGCACCTTGTTATGCTGATTTTGTGAATTACGTAGCAAGCAACATCATGCCTGCCGAACTTACCTATCCACAGCAGAAACGATTCTTACACCAGGTGCGGTCATATTTGTGGGATGAACCTTATCTGTTCAAGATTGGAGCCGATGGAGTGTTGAGACGTTGCGTTCCTGAGGGGGAAATGAGGGCTATCTTGGAGAAATACCATAACTCGCCATTTGGAGGTAGTTTTATGGGCACTAGGACAACCATGAAGGCGTTAGAGGCCGGATTCTTTTGTCCTAACTTATTTAGAGACTCCAACTCGTTCGTTAAATAGTGTGATAGATGCCAACGAGTAGGGAACATATAAAAGGATGATGCGATGCCAATGAACATCATGTTAGAGGTTAAGTTGTTTGACGTGTGGGGTATCGCCTTCATGGGCCCGTTCGTGAACTCATATGGAAACACTTATATTCTTCTAGCCGTGGATTATGTATCAAAGTGGATAGAGGCCATCGCCACACCTAAGAATGATGCTAAGGTGGTTCTGAACTTCTTGAGAAATTTCATATTAAATCAATTCGGTGTGCTAAGGGCAATAATTAGCGATAGAGGAAGCCATTTATGCAACACCCAATTCACTACACTATTACGAAAATACATGGTGACTCATAAGGTCGCATTAGCTTATCATCCACAAACGAACGGGCTCACAGAGGTTTCAAACAAAGAAATTAAGAAGATTTTAGAAAAGACGGTGAGTGTTAACCGTAGAGACTGGGCGCAAAAGCTGAACAATGCCTTATGGGCATGTCGCATTGCATTTAAACGCCAATTGGACTAACCCCGTATAGGCTAGTGTATGGAAAATCATGTCATTTACCCCTCGAGTTAGAGCACCGTGCCTATTGGGCGATAAAAAAAAATCAACTATGATTTCAGAGATGCAGGAAAAAATCGGCTCTTGCAATTAAACGAATTAGAGGAGATTAGGATGCGAGCCTATGACAATTCTAAAATCTATAAAGAGCAAACAAATAAGTGGCACGATCAACGGTTGAAAGAAAAACATTTCGAGCCTGGACAATTAGTCTTGTTGTTCAATTCTCGTTTGCAATTATTTCCCGAAAAGCTTAAATCGCGTTAGTCGGGCCTTTTTTGGTCAAAGAGGTGCATCTGTATGGCGCGGTGACTATCCTAAACGAAAGTGATGGAATGGAGTTTAAATTGAACGATACGAGACTGAAATTATATCTTAGGGAGGACGATGACCGAGCGGTGTCGTACGCGACACTCCACTAGTTTTGTACCGTCCTGCCAGGGCGGTAAATTAGGCGCTTGGTAGGAGGCAACTCATCTTCTATATATTTTCGTATTATTTTTAATAATAATAATAATAAATTTTAAGTAAAGTAACTTGTCTACTTCGAGTTTTGTAATTGCAATTGACAGGAGGAATCCAGAGGAGAGAAGTTTTATGAGCAGATTCTAGTTGTTGCAACCTCAAAAATGAGGTTGCAACCCCTTTTTTGCTGTTTGGATTCTAGGAATTAAGTGAAAACCGAACCCGGGGCCGGTTCAACTGAACCGGTGTAGTCCTTGGCCCAGATTTGCATTGTTGCAACCTAGAAAATAAAGGTTGCAACCTTTAATTTTCTGTCTCAGTCTTCAGGATGACGCTGCTGAATCGCCGCCGTACCGGTTCAACTCAACCAGTGCGCATATTGGACCGCATTAAGCAGTTGAGGAGATTTTAAATTAATTAAACCTCGATTATCTCTTGTTTAATCTTAAATTTTTCCCATCTGAAGCCTCATCTCATTATGGCCTAATTAAACCAGACCGATTAGAACCCCGGTTCAGCCCCTATTTAAAAAAAAGGCAGAGAGAAAGAAAAAAAAAGGGGGTGTTTATCTCGGCTAGGGCACGATCATGAGCGGCGATTTTGGGATGGGGAAGCTTGGGCTCCATCGATCGACGTAGATGGGGGAGAATAGGAGGCCGTCGACTTCATCAGAATCGAGGGCGGCGTCGACCGCTCATTTTCTTGGAAAAGGAAGCATGGGGGGCTTGCAGCATTCGGTCTCGACTTGAGCGGACTAGCTCGCCAACGATTGGCTTCGATCAGAGTAGGCGACACTCGGTGGTCTCTATTTCAACGAGGGAATCTTGGGCTCCGGTGATCTACAATGACACGAGCGTGCACGACCATCTGCAACCTAGGCGGTGAGATTTCTAGAAGGTATATCCATGAACCCTAAACCCGAAATTGAAGAACCATTCGATAGCTCCAGTTCTGTGCGTTGTTAGTGTTGGTTTCATTTTTCTTTAGATTGACGATGGCCCCAAGGAGAAAGGATAAGGGGAAGGAGAAGGAGGTGGCCCATAACTATGTGAAGTTTCTGTTGGAGGAAGCGTAGCACCGCTTTGAAGCTCTCAGGTCCGCCCCTCTCATCTATGAGAGGGGATTCAAAATGGAGATTAGGGAATGGAGCCGGGCGTATGTCGGAAACATCAAGGCTCTCCGGTGGGATACTTTTTGCCATCCTCGAACAGAGGCCGTACTTCCTTGGGTATACGAGTTCTACACCAACGCTAGGTACCAGGAAGGCAACACTATTCCAGTCAGAGGTACTCAGGTGGATTTTTCCGCAACAACAATCAACAACCTCTTCGAGCTGGACGACAACACTGAAGGCAGCCTAATGGCACTCCAAGCGACTGTACCACCAAATGACATTGCCGCTGCTGTGTGTTGTGTACCTAAACCTGAATGGGCACGCCATTCTTTCAAGGAAATCAAGTCTACTAGCCTATCGAGGGAGGCTAAAGTGTGGCTCCTCTTCATCAACGCTAGCATTCTACCAACTCGCCACCAGAACAACATCTCACTAGACCGCCTAACTTTAATCTACATCATTTTGAAGGGTAAATAGATCAACATGGGTAGGCTCATTGCTGAGCAACTAGCTCTTAGAGTGATGGAGGATAGGGCGCAGCCGCTTTGGTTTCCCATACTTATCACGGGATTATGTCGCTTGGCTGGTGTTGGGAGTGAGATAGGGTATCTTGTGACATAGGTGGGACACCACATAACTGAGACGGTAGTGGAGGTTAACATTAAGGTGGCTGCTAAAACTGGAGAGAAGAAATCAAAGCTGAGTAAGATGCGGGATGAGGGACCCGAGACATCTGAAAAATCCACGTCGGCTGCCCCTATGAAGTTGGTGATTGGACGATCTAAGTATGAGGGGGAACGTGGCCTAGCAACAGAGAATGCAGAGTATATAAAGGCCTACCTCCGATGCCAGCACGTGTACTTTGAGTCTAGATTTGAAAACATCCGTCGTAATCAGGAGAAGCTGATGCACGCGGCAAGGATCCCGATTGAGGCACCCTCGTACCAGCTTCAGTCGCAGTTTGACTCAGAGTGATATTTGCTTCAGAGCGACTGGTCACGAGCCGACCTCGCCAAAATTGCTGCAACTGAATCCGACTTGGAGGTGGAAATCGAGTCCGAAGATGAGGACAGAGAGGACAAAGAGGAGTCTGGGGATAGCAAGGGCGACTAGTAGTTCTCTCCATTTTCGATTTCTGGTTTGACATTTTGATGTTTTGGATGCTGATTGGTTATTTTTTGTTACTGTGCTGGATATGATTTCTTTTTTTTTTGATATTCTGTGTTGATATTCAGGACTGTTGATTCATTTTGGATACTATTCTGTCTGATTATAGTACTGCTTCACATTTTTTCTGCATCATTTTCCTTATGCGTAGACAAATATTATCTTGCACTACTGTGATAGGCTGGCTGAGAGTTAATTGAATTAGGACTATTGGATATAGCTTGTCTTGAAATATTACATGTACTACATTTTGTGACATGCTCTTTTAATGATGTCCTGTATTTTGGCTACTATAAAAGTTAATTAAATGGTTGACTAGTCGGTGGTTTGAGTGCTTTGTAGGTTGCAACACACGGGTAGGATGGATGAACAATCATGTCTTAAAGGAGTCTATTGAACACAAGAATACAATTTTGGAACGCTCTTCAGAAACTCGGACTTCAGGGGAGTTTATAGATTTCAATATTTCGTGCTTTTATTAGCCTCATTATATTAGACCTTATGCACGTTCTCTAACAAATAAAAACACACATCTATCATTATGAGTAGTGAGGTCGCTTTGCTAGGGACTAGCAAAGGGCAAAGTGTGGATGTGGGGGTAGTGTAACCCCTACCAATTGGGTGAGGAATGAAAATATAATAATTGTTGATCCTAGTTCTCGAAATAACTAATGAATAATATAGTCCATGCTAATTTTAATCTAGGAGGATAGTCGACCCTAATGGTTCACATCATTTTGATTTAAAGTTAGCAAGATGGGCCAAATTTCTTTTAATATTTCATCTTCCCACAGTATCCTTTAAAAAGAGCGATCTTCTTAAAAATATACGTGTATGAACTTTTAAAAATAATAATGGAGGGTGAGCAAGAACCGAGTTGGAGATATAAACCAAAGCAGTGACCATCATTTGTACCCCTTTTGAGTTTGAACGTTGAACTTTTATGCATATTTTCCCTAGGCGCCTATTTGATGATTCTTAGTATGCTCTTCAATTATGAGTGTTTGTTAAAATAAAAATGTGTGAGCCATAGTGATATGTGGCCTAAGTGTTTGTACACCCACTTGGAATGATCCCAACTGCAGACTCTCTAAAAAACTATATATGTGGAAATGTGTCATAGTGATATGCGGTCTAGGTATGTGCATTCATACCTGGAATGATCCCAACTGTGATTATAAAAAATGAAAAAGAAAAAATTGATGTAGTGATATGTGGCCTAAGTGTGTGTACACCTACTTAGAATGATCCCAACTACAGAACCCAAAAAAAGAGAAAATAAATCTCATAGTTTGGAGATTCACTAAGAATTTTTCATCTAGGGAGACACCTTTTACAATCAATACACATTTCTAACCATTCCAAAGTCACTCTCACCACTAACCATCATGACAACTTTCAAACCTAACTTCTAAATCTTGCGGAGGTTAAGTCAAAGACTCGACTTATTCTCATCCCTTTTTAGTCATTAAAGGAAATTTGACGGGAAGGTTGGAGGGAAGTGAACGATTTTAAAGGGTAGCACACACCACACTAGAAATTTTAATTGAGATTTCTCTTCCATCAAACTAATGAATTCTTAATTGTTTTGAACTTTTAATGATCGGCAAATCCTCAAATGGTTTAATTGGTACTTTGGACTAGACCTTATAAGTTATCTTTGAGAAAAAGGATCATGTGAGTTCTTTATTTTGTTAACTATCACCTCATCTAATTTCGGTTATTAAAATCTTCTTTGCTAGTTACTAGCAAAGGTTCAAGTGTGGAAGTGTGATAACTTCTCAAAAAAAAGTTATTTATCCCAAGTTTCGGACCTGTTGCTCGTTATCTGCGAGAAAAACCGTTTAGTTGAAGTCTAATTGCAAGTAAATTCACTTTTATTTTTATTAATGATTAATGTGGTCTTTTTTTCCTAGGTGTTTGTGCAAGAGAAGCCAAAGAGAACGATTTGGAAGAAGGATTTTGTCAATTATGCTGTCCTGGAGAAAAGATTGCAATCTCTGGAAAAAAGGTTGCAACCTCTAGACGAAGTTCAAATTTAAAAATTCAAAAATTGCGCCATTTGCAAAAATAGAAAGAGGCATCCTTTGGGGAAAGGGTTGGACGTTTTTTATGGGAGATTATTCTCAAGTTGGTGATTATTCATCATCTTGAAGAGAGAGGGAGTTCTTCATCTAGGGTTTTCAAAAATCCTCATCCTTCAAGGGGGCAGCTAGAGAAAAAGAGGAGATTTTCCGGGCTGATCGAGGGAGCGACTCCGACAAAGGAATCCTACGTCGTTTAATATTTAATTTCAACATGATTTGAAAGATCTCTCCAACTATTAAGTGTTTTTTCTATGCCGTCATGAACTAAACATTTTTAATCTTGTATTGTGAAAGTACCTTGTCTTTTGTGTTGATGGAATCTTAAAATTTTCTTTGTGAATGTTTGGTGTATGTCTTTATCGAATCTATAATCTTTACTTTGAAACTTTTGGAAAAAGTTTCGTCATTTTACTATGCTTCATAATTCGTGAGAGGAGTTGCGTAAGTGTGTTATAGATTTAGTATAGTATTTGAAGGGAGAAGAGACTTCCCCTTGGTATTAATAACTTCAGTTTTCGATCTTTATGCGGTACTTGTCTCTCCCGAGGGGGGAAATATAGGCTATGGATTTACGATATCGAAAGGTACAGATATTCTACCTTAAAATCATTGCAAGACGTGTCACCGCTCACTATCACAAAGTCATCTTCACATGATTCGTCACACTAGGCTTCCAAAATCATAATACAAGATTATTTCTTATATAACCAAATACTTTATCTTAACAAATCGTAGTCTATTTTCATTCGTAGTCTTTGTTATTCATAATTATAGCATTTAACAAATCACTATTTTTATCTGACTTGGATTTAAAGAAAAGGAATAACTGGTAGTTGCGAGCACTAAATCCACTACAGCTTTTGTACCTACTTGGGGGGGGGGAATCTTATCACTTGGCGTAGCAAGAAGCAGTCTGCAGTTTCTCGCTCTTCGACTAAAGCTAAGTATCGTGCAATGGAAGCCGCTGTATCTGAACTCACCTGGCTTGAGGGTCTATTTGGTGATTTGTGGGTCACTTTATCCTCACCAGTAACCTTATTTTGTGATAGTCAGGCTGCAATCCACATTACGAAGAATCCTGTGTTTCATGAGCGAACCAATCACATTGAAGTTGATTGTCATTTCATTCATGAAAAGTTTCAATTAAAGAAGTTAGAGCTGGAGCATGTTTCTGCGTCAGGGCAAGTTGCTGACATTCTCACCAAGGAATTACCATGACAAATGTACAATCAGTTCTTATCCAAGCTGGGTACCTATGACTTGTACGCTCCAGCTTGCGGGGGAGTGTTAAAGAATATTAGGAAAAATGATGTATTGACCCATTAATATGACTCATATAGGATTAGTGTTTTAGTCTCACATTGTTTGTATAGCTGAGTCATCCTCTCCTCTCTCCTATATATTTGTACTCATACTTGTATTTTTGTATTAAAGAAGTATATACAAGGTTTGAACCACTTTTCTACACATATTAACTGCATAGAAAATTAAAATGAACACTCTAAGGGCATGCTATTTAGAACAAAGATCAAGAATAAATTAAGCTTGTTAGAAACAGGAAAATGCAGGAAAATCTCCACAAAAATCTTACAGATGTATGACAAAAAATCCTTCTTTTTTGCACCTAACCGAAAATCCTGCAATCATATAAATGAACATATATGTATCAATCAAATAAAATATAAATTTTTTTTACGAATGATTATACCAAATATCATGTGATGCGAGCATACAAATGCCGGCCTTGATATTGATATTTGTGAAAGCATCGCAATATCTTGTATTAAACTGTCAAAAACAAGTCTCTATCATTTAAAATATCCAAGTCACATTATTTAGTCAATATGAATTAAGCATGTTGTATCTTTGGAAGAAGTGTCATTCAAATTTATTAATGCAGTTGAATGTCCAATATTCCTCCCTGTCATTACAATCTTTGATGTAAATAAGGTTTCCCATATTTGTACTATTCCTCCACAATACCTCCGCAAAATAAGGAAAATCAACAGTAACAGACATCCATCACGCATGTGAAGTTCAGAGAAATGATTACCATCGATAAATCAAATGAAAACATTTTTTGGTTCTTCCGATGGAGGTGAATGTAATAGAAGAAATATGAATGATTGAACTTTAGATATTTGGACTAATACTATATTGTACTATGAAGCGATAACGAGTCTCTTATTCCACATCAACATCCATTTGTCCAAAGTTGTTGGAGTTGTATTGCATTCAAGTGAACATAATAATTCTTCCCTTCTTGTTTTGCTAAACACGATATCACACAATGACAATTGAGTTTCAAGTTCTTCATGTAGATCAAATCGGACTTGTGCCCAACCGCCCATAATCTTTAATGCTTGGCCAATTACTGTCTATCCGCAATGCCCATCGCCAAGTACATTGTAAAAAAGAGCTAAATAAAAGGCAAATTGTATTGCTCCAAAAAGATAAACAATACATAGGTAAGCCCTCTTATTTATAGAAAATGGGAGAGATGAGAGAATACAACAAGAGATGTGGGACTAAATACAATCCGCACGGCCTATGCGGTTTGACGTTGTCAAACTGCAACACTGTACAGAGAACAACTGAAGAAGATCACCGAGCGACAATAAGGGTAAGCCGCCAGACTACCACAGTAGACCGCTAGACCGCCGTTGCAGGCCGCCTGACCGCAGCTGCAGTTAACACCCAGACCGATGTTACAGTTAACCAACATACCGCTGCTACGGCTAGCCTCCAGACTGCTACTGCAGCTAGCCTCTAGACTGCTATTGCGGATAGCCTCCATACCGTTGCTGCGACTAACCACCAGACCGCATCTGTAAGAAGTCCTCTGAGACTGGAAAGCCCTACGGGAAGCCAACTACAAACTGCCTAGCCTTGCTAAACGGCTAGACCGCCAATCTTCCAATACAATCTGCCAGACATAACCGTTGCCTCCTTTCAAACCGCCATACAACCAGACTGCCTAGAAAAACTGCTAGACTGCTTGAACAACAAGCCTCTAAGACTAGTCCATCAAACCGCCAAACTCTAACACTCCCCCTCAAGCTGGAGCATAAAAGTCAACCAGGCCCAGCTTGCTACAAATATCTGAAAGAGAAGCAAAAATTGGTTTTGTGAAGATGTCTGCCAGTTCTTCATAAGATGTGACAAATGGAGTGTAGATTTGCTTCTTCAACACCTCTTCTCTAATGAAGTGGCAATCAACTTCAATGTGCTTTGTCCTCTCATGGAAGACAGGATTCTTTGATATATAAATATTGGCTTTGTTATCATATAATATAGGGAGAGGATGATCATAGACTTCTCCCAAGTCAAGCATAAGCGCTTGTAACCATTTCAATTTGCAAGTTGTTGAAGTCATGCTCCTATACTCAGCTTCAACACTTGACCTTGAAACCACTGACTGCTTTTGCTTTACCAGCATGGGAAGGTGATAGCATATGACTCGTGCTAGTTGATGGTGCATGAGAGGAATTATCTGGTCCATGAATTGGAGTTGGAGGCCGTAATATTCATGCCGAAGCTTTGGAGGCACTACTTGTATGGCGTGAAAGTCGACATTTACGTAGACTATAAGAGCTTGAAGTATCTATTGGATTAGAAGGGCTTAAATATGCGCCAACGGAGGTGGTTGGAGTTCCTTGGGGATTAAACTTTCAAAATACATTACATCCCTTACAATGGTAATATGGTTATAGTTGCATTAAGTCACAGGGACCCCACACAAGCCAATTGGATATAGATGCATGATGAGCATCTCATTCTAGATTTGGATGCCTTAGAGATCTCTTGCGTTGATAGGAGGTCTAGTTTTGAACCACGTTTGTATTGGACAGAGGTACATCATGACCTCACCGACCGAATTCGGCAGGCTTTGGAGTTGGACGACAGCATGAAACGCTACATGCTGAGTCTTTGGATGGGTCAGATGCCTAGTTTACTGTTGAGAATGGGCTGTTGTGGAAGAATAGTCGATTGTGCATCTCAAAGGTGGGTAAAGTCCGGGAGGAATTAATGTACGAGGATCATTATACAAAGTACTCGATTCACCCAAGAAGCACAAAAATGTATAAAGTTATGAAAAAGTTATTTTGCTGGCCGGGACTGAAAAAGGAAATAGCGCTATATTTAGCCAAGTGTCAGACTTGTGCTTTGGTGAAGGCCGAATATCAGAAGCCCGGAGGATTTTTGAAGTCGTTGCCTGTATCAGAATGGAAGTTCAACGATATATCCATGGATTTCGCGTATGGTTTGTCGAAATCGCAGAAGGGAAACGACGCCATTTGGGTGGTCGTTGATCGTTTAATGAAAGTGTCGCACTTCATCCCGAATAGGAAGGATGATTTAGTAGAAAAGCTGGCAAAGCTTTATGTGGATAATATTGTTCGACTGCACGGTGTGCCCCGTAGCATCGTGAGTGACCGAGATGGATGCTTCACATCTAACAACTGGAGGCAAATACATCAACTGTTGGGTACTAAGCTGAAGTTTAGTACGATCTTTCATCCACAGACGGATGGTCAGACTGATAGGGTAAATAGGACGATGGAGGACATGCTTCACATGTACACCCTAGATTTCGAGAAAAAGTGGGAGGACCACTTGTTTATGGTCGAGTTAGCTTACAACAATAGCTACCAGACAAGAATTCAAATGACACCCTTTGAGGCCCTATATGGTAGAAAGAGCCGTACTCCATTGTCATGGTTGGAGACGGGTGAGTAAAAGTTGTATAAGCAAAAGGAAGTTGAGGATGCGACTTCGATTGTTCGAACAATCAGGGAGCGGTTGTTGATTGCTCAAGATAGGCAAGCAAAATACTATAACGCCAAGCATAGAAATATTGAGTTCACCGTAGGCGATTGGGTTTATCTAAATCTCAAACCGTTCAAGGGCGTGTCAAGGATTCGATGCTTGAAAAAGCTAAGTCGGAGATACCTTGGGCCGTTTGAGGTTTTGGAGCGTATTGTTGAAGCCGCCTATCGATTGAAGCTCTCAGCGAAACTTAGTGGTCTACATGACATGTTCCACATATCAGTGTTGCGAAAGGTTGTGCAAGAACCTACACAAGTGGTTGCAACGGATCAGGTGCCGATTGGTGATGGGTTGACAATGAGGGTCAAGCCCATTCACATTGAGGATGTGGAAGTCAAACAACTTCGCAATAAGTCAATCAGGATGGTCAAGGTTCGTTGGGACAACTATGGATGAGATGAACTATCGTGGGAGCGGGAGCAAACCTTAAAGGCGGAGTTCACCGAGTTATTTGTTTGAGGTACACTCTTTGATGTTGTTTACTTCTTTAGTTTTCTTGCACGGCTTAATTCCGGGATGAAATCGTTTAAGTGGGGGAGGTTTGTAACACCCCAACTTTCCCAAAACAGGAAAATTGGTTCTGGTAGATACCGACCGACGGTAGTGTTACCACGCGGCGGTAGTGCCGTGATTTAATGGCAGAACCTTTGGGAAGATACCGCCCAATGGTAGAGATACCGCTGGCGGGAGCTTGGTCAATTTAATTGGCAAATCTCTCGAGTTGCTACTGCGCGGCGATAGCAGCTGTCGCGCGGCTGTAGAGGTTGTGTCGTAATCGTTGCTAGTTACCGCGCAGTAGTAGGATCCTATCGCGCGGCGATAACAGTTCTATAATGCCATGGACACATGTCAGCCTATGATTGGAGGGCATTGGCGGTGACACAAGAATTAAGCTGTTTCACTAGGTACCATGTGGCTTGGATTCTCGAGGAGAGTTTAAATCTGCGGAGGCAAAGCCGAAGCAGTCATTTCCATCAGACTAATTCTCTCCTATGGCGCCAAAATGGACTTCTAGGATAACGATTCTCCTCCTTGGATATATGAATTCCTTATTTTTGGTATTTGAGGGTAGACGCTCCACGAACGCATGGAAGTGGGTCTCCCGATGGGTAGATCCTTGTATCCCAATTAGTGTTGCATTTAGATCTCAAATCAAAGTACAGAATAGGCATGTTATGTGAAGCCCATTCGGACGGGTTGTTCTGGATTGGTGAAGTTTGTATGTTTTGTATGCCGGAGAAGACTCTGTGGTAATCGCATAGATTTAGGGGTAACGAGGTATGCAGATTACTTCAATTAGAGTATTGGAGGTGGTCTCCAGGAAAACACCCAAAAGGGGGAAGAATCAATAGTCTGTCCGCTACCGTTTGGCAGTAGCGCTACCGCCGGCGGTAGCTCCCAGTGAGCGCTGTGTTGATTGTAAGGCTAGTCTCATGGAGTCCTAGAGGCCATTTCTTTGAGAGGCCTATCTTTTGTGGACCTTGAGGCCAGATTGTGGAGATGGGAGTCTGTGTGGCCCAGCTTAGGCGGACATGAGTGCTGGCCTAGGATCATAATGAGATTATAATTTGTACGGATGGGAAAGGGGATGCTGACCCACGTTATGGATTGTTGCACCCGATGATTTGAGTCTCGGGAAAGAGCTGAACTGTACCTAACCCTATACCGATCGACCTAGAGTGAGTCAAAGTGTAAATCACCATGACTTGGTCGTAGCCATAGGGGCGTTGTCTTTGGCTTCGGCCGTGAAAAACTAGAATGCTCAAACATTGCTGATCGCAGAGAATGGAGATGTGACCCGTTGGGGTCCTGGTGCACCGTGAATGTGCCCTGAGAGCACGGGGCATTGGTCTATTGTGCCAATGTCTGTGGCGAATGGTGCTTGCTTGCACGTTCTGATTGCCAACTTTTATTAATGCTAATGCCTGCATGGAAAGAGCAACACCAACCCGAGTGAGGGGTAAGGTCGTTATAATTGATTAGCTAATGCTGATCGTTGCCTATTGTTTACTACCGTTGCGGTGGAATGTTTCATGCATGTGTAGTCGAGCCAAGCGGGAAATAGCGGGCTTGAACCCATGATTGCTAAGCTGGCCCTTGAAGGCCAAAGCGAAATAACCGTTTTACTTTATCATTCATTTGTGCCCAGTCTGCGTGCCGATGTATGCAAGAAAATTTATTTTATGTGGAACATTGTAAGGCCTTAAGGCCAATACTATTCGTGTATTTGATTTATCATTCCTAATTTGTATTAGTGGACATTCAGTTGGTTGGGTTTTAATTGTAATCTTTAATTCTTCCGTAGAATGCACTCTGAGTTAGGATGTGCGTATGGATGATGGTTTCAATAAGTAACTCCACTAACTGTCCATAGTATATGGGGTTGGGCCCGGTCGGACCTTCTGTTATATGCTATGTGACGGACGCGAGTGCTACATATAGAAAGAGCAAAACATTTGCCAATTGGGGAAAGCTGAGCATATGAGACAACATAATCAATAGGATGCTTACTGCATTATCTGGAGGGCAATGAGAAGTTCAAGATTCTTGTCCGAAGGAGCAGATCCACTATAGCCCCGTGAACAAGCACAGAATACAAGGCGATAGAAAGAGACAGTGTAGGAACGAAAGACGCGGAGGTGCGAGATAATACAGTATAGAAAGAGCAGGAGAAAAAACAGTGTATTTGCCAATTGAGGGAAAGCAGAAAATGATGCATCATGATGTGATCACACATAATCAATATTGGATTGCTTTGAGAATATGAATTCATTTCTCTTGTTGTATCAACAATTTTAAATTGGAATTGGCTTTCTGATATCTGATGCATAGATTCAATATCTATTCTAGTGGCGGATACAGGGTTTTCCAATGACCATTTTTTTAGCCTGAAGATTTTTTCAGGCCAAGCAATTTTTCATCGGGACGCAAATCTTACGATTTTATCAGACGTAATTTTTTGGAGCATTTTTTTTACCCAGGCATCCCGAACGATATCAGAAGATGAGCAAGAAGCCCCGAAATTTTTCGCTACGATTCAATTTTTGGTCGCCTGGGCCGAATTATTCACTAGACGAATTTTTTCGATCAGACTACAAGAACATGAATTATTCGGCCAAATAACGCGTTTTTTTCACGCGTTTTTTTCGCCCGGACACGATTATTTCGAATTTTTCGCCTCGATACGCGATTTTTTCGCCCGCACGCGGTTTTTTCGCCCGGACGCGATATTTTTGACCAGACGCGAATTTTTCGCCCAGACGCATTTTGGACTTGACGCGATTTTCGCCCGACACGATATTTTTCACCCGGACGCAATTTTTTCGCCCGGGCAAATTTTTCGCCCCGACGCAAATTTTTCACCCGGACGAATTTTTCGCCCGGACGGAATTTTTCGCCCGGACGCGCATTTTTCGCAATTTTTTGCCCGGACGCGAATTTTTTGCCCGACGCGAATTTTTCGCCCGGACGCGAATTTTTCGACCGGACGCGATTTTTTTCGCCCGGACGCATTTTTTCGCCCGGACGCGATTTTCTCGCCCGGACGCGATTTTCTCGCCCGGCCGCGATTTTCTCGCCCGGAGATTTTCTCGCCCGGAAGATTTGATCGATTTTCTCGCCCGGACGCGATTTTCTCGCCCCTACAGGGCATTTTTCGCCCCGACGCGATTTTTCGCCCGGGCGCGATTTTTCGCCCAATTTTTCGAGAAGCGAATTTTTCGACCGGGCGCGAATTTTTCGACCGGAAATTTTTTGCCCGGACGCGATTTTTTCGCTACACTCGATTTTCTCGCTTATTTTCTCGCCCGGACGCGATTTTCTCGCCCGGACGCGATTTTTTCGCCCGGACGCGAATATTTCGCCCGGACGCGAATATTTCGCCCGGATGCGAAAATATCGCGTCGGGGCGAAAAATTTGATTTGAGAAGTAAAAATCGCGTCCGGGCGAAAAACGTACGGGAGACTGAAAAATTCCTGCCCGGGCGAGAAATTCGCGCCCGGGCGCGAAATTCGCGTCCGGGCGCGAAATTCGCGTCCGGGCGAGAAAATCGCGTCCGGGCGAGAAAATCGCGTCCGGGCGAAAAAATCGCGTCCGAGCAATCGCGTCCGGAATGAAATTCGCGTGCGAAAAAATCGCGTTCGGGCGAAAAATCCCATATGAAAATTTCTGAGAAAAAATCAAATCAGAAAAAAATCACGTCATGGCGAAAAAAACACGTCTGGGCAACTTTTGGGGATTTCACGTCCGGTCAAAAAATTTGCGTTGTGGTCGAAAAATTTGATTTGGGCGAAAAAAACAAGAAAAAAACGGGCTAAAAAAAGATTTTTAATTGTGTTTGTCAATGACCAGTCTTTCTACAAACGAACAATAAAAAAATATCAAGAAGGTATGCGAACGAACAAAAGAATTGGATTTAAACAAACATCCCATGTGTATTGATATTGAATTGAAAGTACTTAAATCCAATGTTGTTGAAACGAACGGACCTAAGAGGTAAATGAAACGGCTCAGCCCAAGGATACAAAATGAAAAATGGAGTCTTTCCCTAAAGAATAGACGAGGGAATACGATTTATGAGATATCAAAAGAGAAGAATACCATGACCCCAATAAGATCGAGAAACATTCATTTGTAAGAGAATCTGTGAGCAACATCCAAGAGACGACATGATTCTTGCGTTCAACAATGCCATTCTGTTGAGAGGTATATGGGCAAGTAGTTTGATGAATCAAACTGTGGCTCGTACAAAAATAAAAAAATTGACGGCTGACATATTCCTTGGCATTATCAGCACGAAGAACCTGAATAGGCACATGAAACTGTGTGATGATCTCATTTTAAAAGGCGGTAAACATAGAGTAAAGTTCAGAAAGGTCTTTCAAGAGATACAACCAAGTACACCTGGAGAAATCATCCATGAAGGTAATATAGTACAAGCTACCTCTACTGACAGTAGTAGTAGGAGAAGGACCCCCGATGTCAGAGTAAACTAGTTCAAAAGGTCACGAAGAACTATGTCCTGTTCGTGCTGGGAAAGAAGAGCGATAATGTTTACCAAGCTATCATGCCTCACAATTCAAAGGAGAATCCTCTTGAGGAAGATCTGGGATAAGTTGGTGGATGAGGCGAGAAGGAGGATGACCAAGATAATGATGCCATTGCTGAAGGGAAGAAGTAGTAGAAAGAGTAATGACATTGTCAAGCGAGAAGAGGTCACCACTCGCAGTCCTAGTAGCAATCATAGCTTGTAAGACAGAATCCCAGAAAGAACAAGTAGTGGCAGTAAAAGTAACCGTGCAGTGCAACTGTGTGCAGAGAGCATGAACAGACAATAAATTACACGAAAAAGTGGGAACATAGAGAGTGTCCTCAAGCTGTAAATATGGAGTGATGTGCACAGTGCCAACACAATGCACATGATAAGAAGTCACATCTACAATAAAAACAGGAGATACCCACTTTTGATTTTTTAAGAAAGAGAACAAACGAGAATTGCCGATCATGTGACAAGTGGCACCAGAGTCAATAAGCCACTTATCAAAAGAGACCAAAAGAGCCCGAGGTATATAGGAGATAAGAGAAACTAGCCTCATGGAGAAAAAAACTAGATAAAGAAAAAATAACCGCACAGTTAGATGCAAGCTGACAAAAGAGGCAAAGAGATCGCACAAATAAACAAACTGCGCCACCAAGCCATTAAGAGAAGAAACCGTAAAAGACACTAAGAGGGGCACAAGCCAAAAAAGAATAGGCCGCAGAAAGAACGGATTGGCCAACCGATAGGCTAACAAGTCACAGAAAGATTGTGACCAAAAAAAGAAGATTGACAGAGACTCAAACTGCACGGTTGAGTGAGAAGCCGAAAAATAACAGATCGTAGAAAGAGGAAAGGGAGATGAAGAGACTGCACGATTAGAGAAAACAACACGTGCAAGAAAAAAACAAACCACGTGAGCATAATAGGAGAAAGAAGGAAGCGCGAACACCAGCGAAGCCGCGTGAATTGAATAAAACACAAAGAAAGAGCAAGTCGAAGGAGAAACAACAAGCAAGGGAGGGTAGGGAGGGAAGAAGACAAGACGCGGTTAGAAAAACAAACCGTGAGCAATTTTGAGAAAACGATCGATTAGCTTTGATACCATGTAAAAAAGAGCTAAATAAAAACAAATTTTATTGCTCCAAAAAGATAAACAATACATAAGTATGCCCCCTTATTTATAGAAAATGGGGAAGATAAGAGAATACAAAAAAAGATTTGAGACTAAATATAAACCGCATGGCCTATGCGGTTTGACGCTGTCAAACCGCAACACTATACAAAGAACAACTGAAGAAGATCACCCAACGATAATAGAGGTAAGCCGCTAGAACGCCACTGTAGACCGCTAGACTGCAGCTGCAGGCTACCTGACCGCAGCTGCAATTAACACCCAGACCGCTGCTGCGGTTAACCAACAGACCACTGCTATGGCAAGCCTCAAGACCGCTACTGCGGCTAGCCTCCAGACCACTACTGTGGCTAATCACTAGACCACATCTGTAAGAAGTCCTTAGATACTAGAAAGCCCTGTGGGATGTCGACTACAAAACTGCCTAGCCCTGCTAAACGGCCAGACCGCCAATCTGCCAAGACAAGCCGCCAGACATAACCGCTACCTCCTATAACCCCGCCACACAATCAGACTGCTTGGACAAACCGCAAAACCGCCGGAACAATAAGCCGCCAAGACTAGTCCATCAAACCGCCAAACTCTTAACATACATCAATAACCTCCATAATGTAGTGTGATAAATAAAAAGGCATTTGCTCATAAATACCATCCAATAATTTATTTGTAAAGAAGGGATTAACATTTTTATAAATTGTCCGCTTGCGTGCATTCAAATTTGGAAGAGCTCTCAATTTTTTATGTATAATTATCTTTTCCACCATCAAGACGTACTCAAAATGGGATGGGCCACGTTTTGTGGATTTGGAGTTATCTTTAAATGTCTTGTAACTCCCTTTAGGCTAACTTTTAAATGCAATTCAACTGAAGTCTCAGTTGTTTGGTCTATGGATGGATCAATGATTTCACGCAACTTTTGTTTTAAGTCCTTTTGTATATCATTTGCACAATTAAATATCTAAATGATTGCTTCTACTTACTTGTTTATGTCATTTGACCCGTCAATATTAGCTTTTCTTTGCCAGTACACAAGGATAACTGTTTCTAATGTCCATGTACCATTCATAATGGAATTGCTCTTGATTGATCAACATAAGGTACTAACTCATGTGCATAGGGCAAACTTATAGTACATCTTTTGTTTTGTGTGCATTTATCTGCCATAAACCTTTTTATTCCACTCTTCACCATATCTACCTTCTCTTTTATGTTTTGTAGAGCTTTGAGAGACACACGACCTAGAAGGTCTGCATACAAAGAATCTGCAAACTCTTTATTTACTTGAATGCAACTACTACAAAATGATCTCTTAATATTTGTGTGTTGAGTGTTGATCATCTGATAAAAGGTCCTCCAAATAGTTGATAAATTTCTAATAGAAATCTCTAATTTGTTTTTTCAGTTGAGTATGTGCACCTTCAACTCAATTAGAGGTTGAATTATCCAAATGAAGATATTTATTAATCCACCTCGAAACAAAATAGCTTTTGTATGGATTTATCCAAATTGTCATGATATATGAGACAACTTCACAATAATTTGTAAAGTAATCAATCGCAAGCTTATTTAAGTACATGCTAAAATCATTTTTCGTATGTGCATCTGCCACGTTTTGCCACGCAACCATAAAATTTTCAAAGATCTTTCCCTCACAAAAACATTTCTTATAATTTGCTAAAATATTTCTATTAATATGTACTTTACATAAGATATTTTTTTGATTCCAGAAATACAACCTTTATAGTACTCATCAAAGCTTGCTCTTTATCCATCACAAACACATTTGATTTATACTGAGGATGCAGGATGGTTCTAAAACAATCAAGCGCCCACTTGTTACTTAATTCAGTTTCATTTGACATAAAAGTGTAACACAAAAAAATGTCTGATTTGTTAATGTAACACTAACAATGAATTGTAATGACATGCGATAACGATTTGTTTTGTATGTGCAGTCTAATTGAAAAATTGTTGGGAACATATTACTTAGCTTTATAAAAATCGGATTTGCAAAAAATAATCTTTCCAATTGGTTATTAGTATTACAAACTTGGTTAAAAGAAATGTAACACACATCATTTATACACTTATATAAATATTGTACAGGCGTTCCTCCATCCAACTTTTTTTAGTAACTTCACCCGCTTATTGTAAATTGTCCTAATAACTGTAGTTTTTTCACTATTTTCCTTCTTCACCGCGACAAGTATTTTGCGTGGCTTGACCCCTGAATTGTACATCTGTTCTACCCATTTTCTCTTTTCCTTATCTAATCTTTCTCCGTAAGCATGTGCTTCCAAATTGACTCTCTTATGATTGTGTATCCCGCACAATATATAAACCCTCCATTTTTCAGTAATTAACTCTCTTTGCCCTTTAAGTGAAAATGAACAACTAAAATGCTTTAAAGAGGATCTATGAATACCTTTATGCACCCAACTTTTCTTATTCTTGTTTTCTCAGTATTTACCATATCTATCACAATCAAGAAACACACGTGGATTTAGTCGTTCATTCAACTTATAAGACAATTTTATGGTTACTACATGATCAAAACTGCTACCAACACCACGGGCCCATTCGATTAACTCTTCTTTAGAATCAAACAGTATGTTTATGTCAAAGTGACTTTCAACATCCACTTTTACCTTTTCAAAGGTTTTTTAATTAACATTATTGACATATAGATAAATATAATAAGTTGGTATGAGAATTCTATAAGAAAATGTAATATTTAAATAGATTAGTAAACGATTAACCCTTACTAGTCATATACAAAGAAAAAATTATACCATACTCCAACAATTTGATGTTATCACTTGAAAATTCCTCCATAGAGGAATAACTTCTTGCAAGAGTAAAATAAGTGGAGAAGCACTATTTAAGATTATTATTTAAACTCAAATATGTTACTTGAAAAAGCTCATATGTTTTTGAAAATGACAAGTTGTCTACCTAAATCACCTAGAGGGGGGTGAATAGGTGTGTTGTGCGTCTTTTTGCGGAGTAAAAAATTTAACGAACTATGCACACAAATCTACCAAGCAATCACAGACGATAAAAGATTTATAGTGGTTCCCCAACCTTAGGTACATCCACTTTCCCACACCGATCTAGCAAAGCACTAGACTCGGCTACTCCACTATCTCGGATTGTAAACCAATCCTACGCCTCAGAACAAAGTTCCTACAAACTTGATCCACAACAAGGATCTACACTCGGAAGATAAAACTTCCTACAACTCGGAGAGAAATCTCCTATAGGAATTAAATTGAGAGTAATTGAAAATACAAACAATAATCCTCAGATCCTGAATCTGTCGGCCTAGATCCTCTTCTTTTATCTTTGCGGCTCTATCAGAAATGTTAAAGAAGAAACTCGGCAAGAACTAGATCTAAAAATTTCCTTTGACTTCACCCAATCTGAGAGATGATGAAGAACGAACAATAATCTCGATCTGGAAGTCAATCTTGATTTGAATCTTGGGATCGAAAACCCTAGCGCTTGCACGAAGAAGATCGGCGGCAGCGGCTTCAATTTTTGGAGAGAGAGAATAAGATTCAAAAAATACTTAGAATAATAATTGACATCACTCTTTCTTCTTATCTTCTTAGGGTTAGTCGGTTTGACAAGACCTTTATATAAGATCTCCCCTAACGGTCAAAATTATCCTTAATGACGTACACGTGGACCAATCACGTCATGTCATTTGAAAATCCCGTCAAATCTGGACTTAGCGAAATTTCTTCAAAAACTGAACTTCATTTCTCGAGTGAAGTAGAACTACTCGAGTATTGAAGCTTTTAATTGAGTGGATAGCGAAGAATACTCGAGAAGAAGAAATTCTGAAGTTACTCGAGAGGAATGAAGCATTACTCGAATACAAGACTGGCTCTCGAGAAATCAACTTGAATTACTTGAGAAGAAGTTTAACAGAAATATTCGAGACGGATAAAATCATTACTCAAGTGGAATAGAATTACTCGATAACTGGGAATCCACTCGAGAAGTAGAATAAGACTTCTCGAGAACAAAGACTTAGAAAAATTATGAGAGAAAATTTTTCTATCACTCGAGACATACTATCAACTACTCGAGTACTAAATGACTACTTGAGTACTAAACTTAGAAATATTCTGAGTTAAAAACCTGAACACTAGAGAGGTAGAGGAAAAGTCCACTCGAGTACTAGACCTGGTTACTGGAGAACTAGAATAGTACTACTCGAGAACCAATTCCTGTACTCAAGTACTAAGCTGACTTCTCGAGTGCTTCTACTTCTTCTACTCGAGTACTAACAGACCACTCGAGTAAAAGACTTAGAAAATTTCTGACTCTAGAAATTTTTTCCTTCTTCAATCCAATCATCACCAACTCTTCATTCGTCCAAGTGCTTGAATATGAAGTGTATCCCAATAGAGAGGCTACACATGAGTCAACAGCTTGGATCACACAATGAGGGATTACATTGTATGGTCCTGTGTTTATGACCCACTCTTGACTGACATTGGTCTACACTTAGCAATAGAACCTGCAAACACATAACTAAAATAGAAGATCAAATACAACTTAATTCATCTTAGTTCAATGGTGACTTCATGCAAATTTGGGTTATTATGGATGCAATATCCAACAATCTCCCTTATTTATAGATGTCAGAACCCTCTACACTAAGGTGAATTATACCACAAGAGAAAGAACTAGATATGAAAAGGTAAGAGCACGATAAAATGCAAGAAATAAAGAATTAAACACATAATCATCAAAACTATAGATTATATAATTAGAATTGTTTTAGACTTCATTTCTACAGGCATTCAATCCTCAATTTCGAAATTAAAAAATTCAGTTCTGGCTCTGATGCTGTTGATGATGTTGCTTATCAAACTTTTCTTGTTGCCTCCTCTGATAGCTGAATGGCTTTGGATAATACCTTGGAGGTCTTGGAGGTGCCTTAGGGTTGTTCCTGCCATATTCTCTGTGATAAATTCTTCTCTTTGTCATGGACTTCTCATAAAGCTCCCATTCAGAAAAACTGTAATGGAGATCTCTGCTTTCATTATAGTCCATTACAAGTTTCAAAGTATCTAGAATCAAGGACTTTGAAGTTGGGCTCCAAACTTCAACAAATTCTTGAGCTTTTCTCTTTTCTGATTCTTGATTGGGAACTGACTTACTAGCAGAGGGACCTTCTCCATATTTCCTTCTTTTGGGGATCTGGACTTCTAATAAATCTTTAGGAATGTCAGATTCCCAAACTTGAGAATAGGATTCTGGAGGAAGAGTTGCATCATCAAGCCTGGGAGAGAAAGTTGGCATTTGTGCTGGCATCTGAGCAGGAGCTGGCTGGCCTTCAACAAGAGGATTTAGATGGTGTGGAATGATATTTGGATCAGCCTGAAAAATCTAGAAAGATTTGATTATGCATCCAAACAGTAGTGTCATAGGCGTAGAACTTCACTGACTGTATTTGAGCTAGCACATCTTGATTAATTTCCTTTACTTTCTCAGTCCATAGGGTCTGGACATTAGAATCATATTTTTCAACTTGTTCTTTTAATAACTTCTCCCCCTTTCTGACTTTTAGACAAAGTTTCTTTATAGTCTCGTCCTTGAAGAGGCCCATTTCTTCACAGACCTTCATTATATGTTCTTGTGCTTTCTTTTCAAGTTTAATATGATTATTTGCCAGAGTGAGAGATTGGTTCATAACCTCACCAACACTAGTAATAGTGTGGTCCAATGCCTTACCACCTATTTTGAAAAGTTGCTTCACCTGATCAGTGTTGTGGTGTATTTCAGCAAAGCCTCTACTCATCTCTGTCTCTAGAGCAGAGACCTTCTCTTGAATTGTCTTCAAGGAATCATCAAAGTATTTTCTCTGGTCAAGCAATATTTGCTTAATCTTTTCAAGAATATCTGAAGAAGTTGCTGGAGGTGAAACAGTGCCAGTAGTAGGAACAGGAGCTGGAGGAGGAGGTGCTTTCCAAGGAACAATTTCTTCAATGACTACTGAGCTTTGAGCTCTTATAGTTTGGACAAAAACAACTTCTTACTCACCAGTGAAGGTGGGAAGGGAGAAGTCTAAGTTCCTCAAAGGAGCATCTACAGGTTCTAGAGAATTTATATCTTCATCTGACAGAAGGATGGATTGCTGTTTGTCTTGCTAAGCAGCTGGGGATTGAGCAGTAGGTGACTTAGGGGATTGCACAGGTGATGGAGAAGGAATAGGAGTAGATGTTGGTGATGGTGCAGGAGTGGGTTGCTTGGGTTGTTCAGCAAGCTGCTCTTTTTGAAGAAGGGAAAATGGTTCATCAGAGGAGAGTTCCTCAATCATTTTATTGATGTCATCAGTGGTGGAGAGGATTGTGTCTTGAACTTGAGCATCTGTAAGAATTTCTTTTGAGGTAGCTGGTTGGAAGGAAGTGGCTGGAGGAGGAGTAGGAATTCTATCTGGCTGTTCTGAATGTGCAGGAAGAGAAGGAATTCTATCTTGTACAGAAGGAGCAGGCTTCCCCTCAAATGCTACACCAGAAGTACCAGCAAACTGATGATGAGAAGGAGATGGAGTCCTTTCCTCTGAGGCAGAAACGTCATGAGCCTTAGCAGCTTGAGTAGGATTTTTCAGCTTTAATTCCCATCTCTGGATAGAAGAAATAGAGACCTTCTTCATATGATGTATAGGAATACCTTTGGAAGTATCAAACACTTGAGGATTAATCTCATGAAGCATCAAAGAGATTATCCTTGCAAAACTAGGAGCCTTGATACTCTCCCTGATCTTATTAAGAATCATCATGCCAAATTGGAACTTTTTCCTGCAGATTATTGCAGTCATAACATAAAATAAATCATTTGAGATGAAACTTATAGAAGAAGTCTTACACTAGAGAACTTTTCCAATGATATCCACTAACAACTTGCTTTCAACATTCAGATCAGGCCTTCTGATAGAAGTGACCTCAGTAGAAACTCCACAGAAACCACAAGCCCTATCATTGTCTTTTGTGGTGATATCATCTTCTTCATCAACAATTGACATCCTCAGAAGTTGAGAAAAAGTTGTCTTGTTAAGTTTGATCTTAATGCCCTTCACCCTCGACTTCACAACTGTGCTATTTCTCCTTACCTTAATATTCTGGAAGAATTATTCAACCTCGAGAAAGAGGATTTTGTAAGGTTGCTGTAGAACAAAGGTTAAACCAGTGCTGTCGAGTAAAATCAACAAGTTCTTGAAATCGTCCGATAACTCTGCGATTCCTACAATCACTAACTCACTACCAACAACAATCTTGGACTGCGGTGCCATTGAAGCTTCAGAAAACAATGACCGGCAGACGGAAGAACCAAGGAGACGTTGGTTGCTCTATGTCAGCGGCGGAAGGCAAAGAGGCTTTCGAGAGAAGGGATATGAAACTCGAGTAGGTTTACGAAATCTAAAGTTTTTCTATTTATATAAACCTATAAATGATGATTAGGAGTCTAATTACACTATATCATGCCTTAGATTATGACGGAAATCATGCGGGTTGCGAAAATGAAGAAATCGAAATAATATGAAATGCGTCGGGTTATTTCTCGAGTGGATGTACAGTACTCGAGAGAGGGAACTTTAGTACTCGAGAAGCAGAATCTTAGTACTCGAGTGATTACCTTACTTCTCGAGAAGAAGGTCACTACCCGAGTGATGGCACTCGAGTGAAATTACTTAGTTCTCGAGAGGTAAAGGGATTACTCGAGTAGTCAGACATTAGTTCTCGAGTAGTCATTCTATGTCTCGAGAAGTAAAGTCCACTTAGAGAAATTTATAACCTTTTTGATATTTCCTCGATTTTCGTGCCTTGAGATGATTCCACCTTATCTATTCTTATTTGTTGAGCATGCCAAGCTCAAATTTGAAGAAGTTGAACTTGGCCTCATCCAGCGGCTTCGTGAAAATGTCTGCATCTTGCCTATCTGTTGGAACATACTGCAGATCTACGTCCCCTTGCTCCACATGCTCCCGGATGAAGTGATATCTTAGCTCGATGTGCTTTGTCCGGCTGTGCGAAACTGGGTTGTTGGCAATTGCTATTGCGCTGGAGGAGTCGCAAAACAGTTGAATGTCTTTGACCTTCATGTTGTAGTTTTCCAGCTGATTCTTTAGCCAAAGCAACTGTGCACAACAACTGCTAGCAAAAATATATTCTGACTCAGCCGTTGAGATTGCGACACAGTTTTGCTTTTTGCTACTCCATGAAATAAGTCTCCTTCCAAGGAATTGACACGTCCCGAAAGTGATTTTCTATCATCTTTACTACCTGCAAAGTCAGCATCTGAAAAACCAATCAGCTCGCTGTCATTACTTCTTGGGTACCATAAGCCAAGATTCGGTGTACCTTTAAGGTATCTCAAAATTCGCTTTGCAGCAGCATAGTGAGATTCCTTACAGTTCACTTTGAATCTAGTACATACACATGTAGAAAACATTATGTCTGGTCTAATGGCAGTAAGGTAGAGCAAGGATCCAACTATGCTTTTATACTTGGTTTAATCAAAAGGTTTCCCTTTCTCATCCTTGTCCAGAGACATGGCTGAACCCATTGGAGTCCTCATAGAGGTTGCACTCTCCATTCTGAATTTCTTAATCAACTTCTTGGTGAACTTAGTCTGCGAGATGAAAATTTCATCTTCAGATTGTTTCACCTGAAGCCCTAAGAAATACTTTAGCTCTCCCATACTACTCATTTCAAACTTCCCTTGCATAAATTTTGAAAACTTCTTGCAAAGGTTGTTGTTAGTAGAGCCAAAAATAATGTCATCAACATAGATTTGCACTAGCAAAATCTTGCCTTTTATTTCCCTAAGAAATAATGTCTTATCTTTCTTTCCCCTTGTGAAATTGTTCTCAAGAAGAAAGCTAGATAGCATCTCATACCAAACTCGAGGAGCTTGTTTCAGACCTTATAAAGCTTTTTGTAAAAGGTAAACATAATTAGGAAAGTTAGAATCAACGAAACCTGGGGGTTGTTCTACGTACACTTCTTCCTTTATGTCACCATTTAGGAAGGCGGACTTCACGTCCATTTGATAGACAGTGAAGCCCATCAGTGCAACATACGCTAGGAACAACCTGATTGCCTCTAGCCTTGCCACTGGAGCATATGTCTGGTCGAAGTCAATTCCTTCTTCTTGACGATATCCTTTGGCGACGAGTCTGGCCTTGTTCTTTATGATCGTTCCAATCTCGTCCATCTTGTTCCTGTATACCCACTTCGTTCCGATGACGTTCTTGTCTTTGGGTCTTGGAATAAGTGTCCATACTTTGCAGCGCTTGGATTGATTTAACTCTTCTTCCATAGCCATTATCCATGAAGCGTCCGAGTTTGCTTCCTCAAACTTCTTTGGTTCAACCTGCGAGAGAAAGCTCAAATATAGAATTTTATTAGTACTACCTCTACGAGTTCTGACACCATCCCGGGGATCTCCTATGATTTGGTCCATGGGGTGATCCTTCAGATGTCTGAGTTCTAGAGTCCTTGCATATGGAGCTTCTTCAATCACATGAGTGACTTCATCAACTTGGACTACTTCTTCATCTTGATCATCTACCTCTCCAATATGGGTTGGAGTGGTGATCTTGATGAACTTTTCACCTTTATCTTCATTCGGTTCATCCAAGCTAATTTCTTTCAACTTTGTACCTGCATCTTCAATGAACACACTAAAAAAGTTGCTTTGCAGCAAGCTCATCACATCAAATACAACATGTTAGGGGTGCAACTCGGATCGGTTCGGTTTGGTTCCCCTCAAAACCAGGAACCAACCCATATATGTTCGGTTCCAAGTTTTTGGAATCGAAACCGACCCACGGTTCTAAAATTTAGAACCAGATCCGAACCGAATTGTTCGGTTCGGTTCCTGTTCGGTTCTCGGTTCAACTCACCTTCAACAAAAATATTGAACCATGATGTTTATATGTGAAAAATAAAGACGAGTTAATTCTTAATTGCTTACTTTAAAGACGAGTTAATTCTTAATCAAAGATTGAAGAACAAAGACAAAACTATAGTAGAATATAAGTCATTCAATTTCTTGCTTACTCAAAGGTAAACTACTAGAAGATGGATAACCTGAGTGATAATGAGTGGCCTTATAAACAATACAGGAAACAAAACATAAACACTTAAACATCAAACTTTGATATTAATCCATGCTCTCAAATTGATAATTCAAATTTTAAACAAAAAATAGAAAACATGTTCTCAAAAATTAAAGATCAAACTTGATATTAATTCATGCTCTCAAATTAATAATTCAAATTTCAAACAATAAATAGAAAACACGTTCTCAAAAATTAAAGATAAAACTTGATATTAATTCATGCACCAAGCCATAAGTACCCCTAACTCTAGCAGCCTAGCAGGAAACTATTACCAAAACCATAGCAAGTAGCACAACGCTTGAACAGAGTCGAGCCTATGCATTTCAAGATAATTAAAACTGAGAATTACCTCTAAATCGTTGTCATGAGATGTTGTCTGTTGAATGGAGCTTTACAGTTTGCTTCTCTAAGAACAGGGGAGCAAGAAAGGGAATCTGAATTAGATAGCTCTCAAGATCTTGGGCTAGTTGTTGGCCTCTCCTCCCTCGAAGTGATGGTCTGCTTTTCTTTTCACCAGAGGGCCAATTCAGTAGAAGGTAGAAAGAACCATGCGGTTTTTCCTCCAGTACAGATCGAGGGTCTTGTGGAGAATGAGGCGGATGTATTCCCTACTACGGTGAAATGAGAGAGGTTTTAGGTACTACAAGGGAGTATGGTAGGTGGGACTCGCGAAAAATGCGGGTGATGAGGATCAAGGTTCAGTTTAGAAAGGTAAAGTGTGCCTGAGCAGGATATTGGAGGAAGATAATCGAGGACGGGCGACGCTCAGCGTGAGAGAAGATGTCGGAGAGGCGATAGATGTGATGCAGTTGGAAGAGATAGCGGGGGAGTGTTAGGTCGTGTTGGGCGGGGGGCAGAATGGAGGTATCTGGATTTAGCAAGCAACGAGGCCTGTGTGATGTATCTTCTCCCAGCGGCTAAATAAATGTATAACCCTAACCGGCTAATCCGGTAAACTAGATGAGTCGATGGGCTGTTTGGAGTGACGACTGAGTAGGGGACCGACAAGAATCTTATAATCCTAATTCCTAACCGTCCTATGCAAGTAAACCGGGTTTTAAAAAAAAATTAATTATAAGTTCGGTTCGGTTCAGTTCTCGGGACACGACCACAATAACCGAGAACCGAACCGAACCGACAGTTCTAGTATTTTCTAGATCTATACCCGAACCATGTAAAACGAGAACCGATCCGAACCGTCGGGTTCAGTTCGGTTTCGGTCCGGTTCTCGGTTCATCGGATATTTTTTCACAGGCCTACAACATGTATTGATTCTTCTACAACCATAGTTTTTCTATTAAATATCCTGTATGCCTTACTATGGTTACTATAACCTACAAAATACCTTTAAAACTCTTTTCACTAAACTTGGTAGTATGATACTTACCATTGTTAAGCACGAAGTATTTACAACCAAAAATTCTAAAATATGAGACAGTAGGTTTCCTGCCCTTTAGAAGTTCATAAGGTGTCTTATCATGGTTCTTATTTATGAGTGCTCGATTTTGCACGTGACATGAAGTGTTGACAACCTCAGCCTAGTAGTACTCTGGTAGTGAAGCATCACTCAACATAGTCCTGCATGCCTCTATGAGTGTTCTATTTCTTCTCTCATCCACTCCGTTCTGTTGAGGATTACGAGGAGAGGAAAACTCATGAAAGATACCCAAGCTTTCACAGAATTCTTTCATGGCCCCAGACTTGAATTCTGTTCCATTTTCACTTCTAATTTTGACTACGGAACAGTTGTATTCATTCTGGACCTGCTTGACAAAATTAGTAAAGATGTTGAAGGTATCTGACTTATGTTTTAGATAGAACACCCACGCAAAGCGCGAGTAATCGTCAACAATAACCAACGTATAATCCTTATCTCCCAAACTTCTAACTTGCAGTGGACTGAACAAGTCCATATGAAGTAGATATAGACATCTATTAGAGTCTTTGCCAATAATGCTTGTAAAGGTAGCCCTTGTTTGCTTGCCTTTTACGCAAGCATGACAAGGTCTGTCTTTGACGTACTTGACATTTGGGGCATCACGTACAAAATTTAGTGAAAATAATTTATTAATAGTTTTAAAATTAATATGTGCCAATCTCTTGTGCCATTGGTCAATAAGAGACACTATCTTTGGCCAAAAGACACACTGGTGTAGAAGAGTCTATACAAATGAAATTTAAACAAAATATATTCCTGCTTCGAGTGCCTGATAGAATCATTTCCATATTATCAACAGACTTTATCAAGCACTTGTCAGCATGGAATTAAACAATGTATCCTTTATCGCATAGCTGACTTATGCTAATGAGATTGTGTTCCAATCCTTCAACATAAGCCACATCTGAGAAGGATACACTACCGTTAGTGATCATACCTAGCCTTTAGTGATTCCTCGGTCTGAACCTCCAAAGATGACCTTTGGTCCGTTCAAAACTGGAGAGAAGTTCTGATGTAGGCTTCTTGTCCCGGTCATGTGCCGAGAGCATCCACTGTCCAAATACCAGATAAGCATTTTGGTGGCCTTTGGACATACCTGCAATCATAATCAGTTTGCCGTAGGAACCCAAACACGTTTGGGTCCTTGGTCTCGTGTTGGAACACTCCCCCTACGAGGATTAACATTATGAGTGGTCTTTCTCATATTGCCAACTTGAGGAGTTGCAAAATTTCTGGAATTAAACCAGCTGTTGGAACCAATAAGGTCGATTCCTCCTAAAGCTCGGAACTACTGGGGCAGCTCGCGCTTACTCCCTTAGGATTACACTCGAGGCGAAGAACTAGACCGGAGGCCCCAGCGAGAAGGTCCCACCTCGTACCCGGAAGAGACTAAAGCTCTTCCCCTCCCTAGACAATGCTGAGCTAGATGCCTTAGAAGAAATGGAAGGAGTCAAGAAAGCTTGCTCTTCTAAGGCACCTTACCGGTCTATTTATAGGCCTCCAAACTGGGACTGCAAATAACCAATTAACACCGCCCTGAAATTACCAGAATATCCCTTGCTAGGTCTGCCAACAACCAAACTCTGCTGTTCGCAAGGGCTAAATGCAGACCACCCGGGGTAAAAAGGTTAAAACCTCCCTAGGGCCAAAAAAGTGGGCCCGGCCCTACCTGAATCGTCCCTGAACCAAAGTGACACTTGGTGAGTGCTCCTCCATAAGGTCCTCTCGCATGACGAGAGGGCGACCCCGGGCGAGAGCTCCTCTCCTGGAGCCTTCTCGCGCGGGGAGCTGGCCACTCGCCGGAAAAGCTTTCCGTCTCGGCATTCACCTATCGAAAGCAATGCTCCACTTAGGCCGTCTCGCTTGATGCAGCGAATCTCTCCTTACCCTGTCTCCTGGCGCCTTTCGCCTGGTGCCCTCGCCTGTCGCCTCTTTCCTAGTACTCCTCGCCTGAGCCCTCTTGCTCGGCTTTCGTTGCCTGGGCCCTCTCGCTTGGGCCCTCTCGTTCGCCTGCGAGTCCGAGGTTGTACACAATCCCCGCTCTTTTCGAGGTTGTTTACAAGCTCGGAAAGATAGTTTAACCGAGGCTCGTGGTAATACGGCGAATTTATTCGGGGGAATCTTCAGGTGGGCCCCTTGCCTAGTCTATAAATATGGAAATCGCCTCCCCTCAAGGGGCCATCCTCTTCCCGCATCCGACTCTATGTCTCTCAGTCAAAGTTTCTGGGATCGCATCGCGGCCGTGCGCCAACGGAACAAGGCGATGGCGGCGGGTCTGAATAAAATCCCCGCATGCGATTCTCCTTCGCTACTGCCGTCCACCTCGCTCTCAAAAAGGGCAAAGGTTCCGGAACCTCTCCTCTCGGCAGGAGAACCTTCTCGTTCCTTTCTGAGGGGATATGTACCTCCCACTCCAGCTACTCTCAAAGGGAAAGAGGTGAGTCTTTTAAGCCTGCTATGATCTCTTTGCACCACACATTTTTTACTTGCTACTGTTTCCCAGAAAATCCCGGCGTGTCCTCATCATCCTGAGACCATTCGTATCAATATTTCGGAGCTTCCTTCCCGGCCTCTCTCGCCTCAAGCCTCCACTCCCCCTCCACCCCCGTGACGAGGAGGGATGATCCTTCTACCACATCGGGCTCCACCCGCCGCTTCGGTAAGAGGCTCTACTCCTGACTCCTACTCTCTTCTTCTTGCCGCCTGCTTTTTCCCGCCGCTTTATCTCTTTGGCTCCTCCCTAGGTGCGAGTGGAACCCATGTCGAGGACTCACTGGCTGCCGACTCGCCGGTCGACGATTACTCCAGGCAGCTGGCCCCCTCGACTCCTCCTCCTATAGATGAGATCGAGGACTACCTGGGCAACCCCACGGACCCTATAGAGATGAAGCGTAAGGTGGACGAGATGCTGCGGAAGCACGTGCGCATCATTCAATTGCTGGAAAAAGGGAAGCAAGCCGCAGACCGCCGGATAGACTGGCTAGAGGTGGAATGCGCTCGCCTGTCTTCGGAGATAGACGCCGACATTGAGGTGGACCAGACTAACCCTCAGGCAATCTTGGATGACGTCGACCAACAGCTCTGCCACGTCCGTAGTGGTGTCGAGGCGGCTCGCGCCTTCCACCTCCCTAGTCGTCCTCCCTGCGTGAGAAGCCGCGGGGGAGGACGATGGAGGTGGGATAAGAATTGACGAGAGCTCCGCCTTCTTTCCTTTCGCCTCTCGCCTCTCGCTCTTTTCGTTCGCCTTGTCTATGTATTAAAATATTTGTTTATATATCGCTAGCTGTGCGATTTTCAAACTTGCCACCTGTCTTTATGCGGGATTAAATGTATTAATTTGGTGATTTGCCTATTTAAACGGTGCGACAGCACTAATATCTTCTTTTATGCTAATTTTTAAACTTTGTTACTTTTATTTCCCTGCGTCCATCTTTTCACCGCCTTCTTGGGTTGATGGCCCACTTAGGGTTCCGCCACCCGAGGCTTGGAGGGAGAAGGGTCGGCCGACGCTTGCCCTTCCCCGGCGTGGTCCTCTATCCTCTTACCCTCCTACTTATGAGGGCTATAAATACCCCCGCTGTATCGGCTGGAAACATGTTTTCCTAGACTTCTGCTCGCGGCTCCCCCTCTTTCCGCAGCTCGCCTCGCGCTCCAGCACCCTCATCCTTCCCCTTTACCGTCCTTCGTGTCTTCTCACCGGTCCTCCACTCGCCGACTTTCCCTTCGTCTCGCGCTCCATGGGAAAAAAGAGGTCAGAGGATGGCGAAGGCCGCAGCCGCTGTGGGAAGAGATTCGCCGACCACGATTTTCCTCCTGGTCGTCTCTCTGCCAATGAATACGAGGCCTTTCGAAGCGACTTTTTGCCGGAGGGCTACGAGTCGCGCCCTCCCAAGGTTGGAGAGAGCGTGAATACGTTCTATCCGGGCGAGCTCACCTTCCCAGTCTCGCATTTCGAGGCGGGGCTCCGGCTTCCCTTCTGGCCCGAGGTGAAGCAAGTTCTCAAGTACTTCGGCGTCGTGCCTGCCAAGTTAAACCCCAACGCGATCTCAATTATCGTCGCGTTCGCATGCTTCATGCGGCGAGAGAGAATAGAATTCAGTCTCACCATCTTCCGGAAGATGTTCGTCTACCACGCCAATCAAGACGGGGTCTCCTTCTTCACCGGTCTAAATCTGAAAGTCTGCGAGACACCAAACAAGAATCATCACTAGCTAACCCGCTTCGTCTTCATCCGCGGGAACCTGGGTGGCGTCCCTCTCGCGCCCGTCTCGCCCACGGAAATCTTCTATGTTACTCCGCAGGTCGGTGGCACGGACAAGCTTCTTTATGAGTACCTCGCTGGGAAGAACTTCGAGGTTAGGTTTTTGAGGCGGGGGCTCGCCTCGCTGCTCCCCGTGCTCCCTGGAGAAGGTATGCTCGACCCCCTCATCTTTTTCTTGCCTTCAGGACCTTCCTCTCGCTGAACCTTTTCCCTGACTCTGTCTCTCTTCTCCCAGGAGAGAGGAACGTGCCGGTGCACCCCCCTACAGAAGTAATATCAAGCCGTCTAAAGACATGGCTCTCGCTACTATGGCAGCCGAGGCGGCCAAAGATTCGCTGGCCCCTTCTCCTCGAAAGAGGGCGGCTGAGGACTCGGCCCCATCTCGCCTCACCCCCTCAAAGAAACTAAAGATGAAGTTGAAGAAGGTAGTCTCCTTCCCTTCCGAGAAGAGCAAGGTCCCTGCGGACACAGCGGCGACGCCGGGATCCTTGAGCCCCATATCCCTGGGATCTGAATCTCCACACTCACCTCCCTTGACCTCTCCGCACAGGGCCGTCTCGCTTCCTGAAGATGCGGCCCCTCTTGTACCGCCCGCGAGCTCTTCTCGCCAACCTCTCCGGTCCCCTTCTCGCGGGGAGGCTCCTCTCCAGTATCCTGCTCCATCCGCCCACCTAAACTTCAACGTGGGCCCATCTGTCCCCGACGGTGCCAATGAGCCTTCGCTCATCTAGGATAAGGGGGCACATCGGGTATCCATCTCTTCCCTCCTCCCCTCCTGGAGATAGCAAGTGGAGTCTTCTGCCCATGCCTTCTCCTTGGGCTTCGGCCTCTATGGGTGTCTCGCCCCTGACGCGCTCGATGTGGCCTCCACGCGAGATCTCATCTTCAGGACGGCCCACTCGCAGCTGCGTACCCTCGAGCTTTCTAATCGACTTTCGTGCTGCCTAATTTATAACACTCGAAGCTGGAAGGAGATAAACACCCAACTTGATGCCGAGCGCGAGAAGTCTGGGGATCTCACCAAGCAACTGGAGGTGGCCGAGAATCTTCTCACCAAGGCCAGTGGCGGAGTGGTGAGTTGATACTGGGCCGGCCTTCTCAAGCACTCTCCCGCTAGATTTAACGGTCCGTTCTTTTTGCAGGATGTCGAGACGGCTGAAAGACTATGTTCGCGTGTCGAGGAGCTGGAGATGGAGGTGAAGGAACTGAAAACAGAGAAGATCAAGCTCAAAGAGGCCTCTACCTCTCGCTTGCGGGCCACTCCTCCTCCCGCGCATTATACGTATGACGAGGTCGAGGACTTTTGCCGGGATGCTAATATACGGACCGCCGAGCTCATCCTGAAGATGATGCGAGAGATGGGCGTGGTTAAAGATGACTGCGAGGACATCACTGGCCGGGACCTTGTGCCCGAGATTTATGGCGAGGACGAGGAGTCTTCGGCGGGCGAGAAGGACTAGGGCCCTTGAGCACAACAACTTTTTCCTTTTCCTTTTTTGCAACGATTATAATGCCTCCCGAATTGGGAATGTCCTGTATTAAGACATGAATATGATTCACGTGTATATATATATATTTTTGCTCGCGCCTGAAGCTAGCCTCTTTCTTTTCTTCCTCATCTTTTTTTCTTTTTCTCTCGCTTGGATAGCTCGCGAGATCCTCGAGATCCTCGGCAGCGAGAGGGGGTTGTCTTTCCCCTCGCCGACTGTTACCAGTGGACCTAGCCCAGGGGCGAGCTGGCGAGTCTCTGCCACTCTCGCGAGCTTGGGGACACCCTCTCCTTCCTCTCGCGCAGCCTGCCGGTTCCTCTCGGCGCGAGTGGACCTGGGGGGTCAATTATTCTCCCCCCTCTTCTTTTTCTTTGTAGGAAGTCTTCTTTAAGTATTCCCCCCTTGTGTTTCCCTGATTAATCAGCTTCTGTGTCAGGACTTCAGTTACCTACCTCCGGTTACAGTCGTAAGGCCTTTAAGCTCTCCAACTGCAGCTTCTATTCCCCTATCCAGTACCGCAATGGAAAAAAGTCCTTGCTTGCAAAAAAATGTAGCCCGGTAGAGTCAGAAGGTAAGCGGGGGTGAGGGAGGAGGTAACCACTCCCCAGAAGGGGCTTGATCCATCTTTTGTCATTGTTTCCAACCACCGAGTGAGCCTACAACCCTGCTAGCTTGATGAGAGCCTGGTCAGCGGGTCTGCTCGGGGTCTCCTCACCTCTTTCTTCTCCAACCACCGAGTGAGCCTACAACCCTGCCATCTTGATGAGAGCCTGGTCAGCGGGTCTGCTCGCGGTCTCCTCTCCTCTTTCTCCTCCAACCACCGAGTTAGCCTACAGCCCTGCTAGCTTGATGAGAGCTTGGTCAGCGGGTCTGCTCGAGGTCTCCTCTCCTCTCTCCTCCAACCACCGAGTGAGCCTACAGCCCTGCCAGCTTGATGAGAGCCTGGTCAGCGGGTCTGCTCGAGGTCTCCTCTCCTCTTTCTCCTCCAACCAACGAGTGAGCCTACAGCCCTGCCAGCTTGATGAGAGCCTGGTCAGCGGGTCTGCTCGGGGTCTCCTCTCCTCTCTCCTCCAACCACCGAGTGAGCCTAGAGCCCTGCCAGCTTGATGAGAGCCTGGTCAGCGGGTCTGCTCGGGGTCTCCTCTCCTCTTTCTCCTCCAACCACCGAGTGAGCCTACAACCCTGCCAGCTTGATGCGAGCCTGGTCAGCTGGTCTGCTCAGGGTCTCCTCTCCTCTTTCTCCTCCAACCACCGAGTGAGCCTACAACCCTGCCAGCTTGATGAGAGCCTGATCAGCGGGTCTGCTCGGAGTCTCCTCTCCTCTTTCTCCTCCAACCACCGAGTGAGCCTACATCCCTGTCAGCTTGATGAGAGCCTGGTCAGCGGGTCTTCTCGGGGTCTCCTCTCCTCTTTCTCCTCCAACCACCGAGTGAGCCTACAGCCCTGCCAGCTTGATGAGAGCCTATTCAGCGGGTCTGCTCGGGGTCTCCTCTCCTCTCTCCTCCAACCACCGAGTGAGCCTACAGCCCTGCCAGCTTGATGAGAGCCTGGTCAGCGGGTCTGCTCGGGGTCTCCTCTCCTCTTTCTCCTCCAACCACCGAGTGAGCCTACAACCCTGCCAGCTTGATGAGAGCCTGGTCAGCGGGTCTACTTGGGGTCTCCTCTCCTCTCTCCTCCAACAACTGAGTGAGCCTACAGCCCTGCCAGCTTGATGAGAGCCTGGTCAGCGGGTCTGCTCGGGGTCTCCTCTCCTCTTTCTCCTCCAACCACCGAGTGAGCCTACAGCCCTGCTAGCTTGATGCGAGCCTGGTCAGCGGGTCTGCTCGGGGTCTCCTCTCCTTTTTCTCCTCCAACCTCCGAGTGAGCCTACAACCCTGCCAGCTTGATGAGAGCCTGATCAGCGGGTCTGCTCGGGGTCTCCTCTCCTCTCTCCTCCAACCACAGAGTGAGCCTACAACCCTGCCAACTTGATGAGACCTTGGTCAGCGGGTCTGCTCGGGGTCTCCTCTCCTCTTTCTCCTCCAACCACCGAGTGAGCCTACAGCCCTGCCAGCTTGATAAGAGCCTGGTCAGCGGGTCTGCTCGGGGTCTCCTCTCCTCTCTCCTCCAACCACCGAGTGAGCCTACAGCCCTGCCAGCTTGATGCGAGCCTGGTCAGCGGGTCTGCTCGGGGTCTCCTCTCCTCTCTCCTCCAACCACCGAGTGAGCCTACAGCCCTGCCAGCTTGATGAGAGCCTGGTCAGTGGGTCTGCTCGGGGTATCCTCTCCTCTCTCCTCCGACTGCCATCTTTCAAGAAGGATGCCCTGAGGCGCATTGTGCTAGGAAATCACGACATATTCAAAGAGTAAGATCATTAAAGTTATATTCAAGCATATTTAAAGGAAAATCATCATTATGGATAGAAATGCTTCAGATCGTCACCCCTGCGGGCGCGATCCAGGGGTACCCCGTCCACATCCTGGAGGTGATACCCTCCTGACTTCAAAGCTTCTTTTACAATGAAGGGACCCTCCCAATTGGGGTTGAGCTTTCCTACCGAGGCACCCTACCCGCGGCATCCACCTTCTTGAGGACCAAGTCCCCCTTTTGAAATTGCTTGACCCGGATGTGCTTATCAAAGTACCTGGACATCCGGCGCTTGACCTCCTCCTGTCGGATTGATGCTAGCTCCCAGAGCTCCTCCACGAGGTCGAGTGAAAGCCTCCGCTCCTCTCCGTTGTCGACCTGCCACTTTTCATCTCCCTCCTTTGCTGCCGTTACCCTGGGAGATTCGACCTCAAACTCAACAGGTCTGACGGCCTCCGAGCCATGGGAAAGCTTAAAAGGTGTTTCTCCGATGGCCGTATTCGAAGTAGTTCGCAGAGCCCACAGGATGGAGGGGAGTTGTTCCACCCAGCTCCCCCTCAAGTTCTCCACTTTCTTTTTTAAGAGATTCACAATAATCTTATTTGCTGCTTCCACCTATCTGTTGCTTCGAGGGTGATGAATCGAGGCAAACCGAAGGTCTATGCCAAGCTGCACACAAAAGTCCACAAACTCCCTGCTGGTGATCTGTGGCCCATTGTCGGTGACTATGGCCAAAGGAAGCCCGTGCCGGCAAATAATCTCTCCCCACACAAAGTTCTTGACTACTTGCGATGTCACCTTCGCCAAAGCCTTCACCTCCAGCCATTTCGAAAAGTAATCCACCATGACCAGTAAGAACTTCCTCTGACCGCAAGCTTGAGGGAACGACCCCACTAGGTCCAGTCCCCATATGGCAAAGGGCCATGGAGAGGTGATCGTTCGCAGCCTCTGTGCTGGGAGGAGCTACAAGGGAGCAAACTCTTGACACTTTCTACATTTCTTAGCAAGCTCCTCCGCGTCTTTCCGAAGGGTAGGCCAGAAATAGCCTTGCCTTAGTACCCTCCCTTACAAAGTCCGACTCCCTGAGTGGCTTCCGCATTCCCCCGAATGGACCTCCTCAAAAACCTTTGATGCTTCCTTCTCGGATACACACCGGGCTAGCAATCCGGACAATGTGTTGGAACCCTAGGTTTTGATTTGAGTTCAGTCCTCTCTTTCTGTCTCTTGACCCAAGATTTATCTATGGTCAAAGGTTAGTTGATAGTTTAGATTCTCTAGTTGTGTAGAATTGCTTTTCCAGATGAATATTTGGTTAAGTAGTGTTTTGTTCGACTATAGTCGAACGTCGCTCGACTATCGTCTATCGGCTGATCGACGATCGTCTATCAGTTGGTCGACGTTCTGTCTGTGTTGATAGCTCGACTATCTGTTGATAGGTCGACTATCTGTTTGCTTTGATAGTTCGACTATCTGTCCTGATAGTTCAACTATCTGATAGCTCGACTATCTGTTGATAGGTCGACTATCTGTCCGCTTTGATAGTTCGACTATCTGTTGATAGGTTGACTATCTGTGTTGCTTTGATAGTTCGACTATCTGTTGATAGGTCGACTATCTGTGTTGCTTTGATAGTTTGACTATCTGCTTGGATAGTTCAACTATCTGATAGTTCGACTATCTGTTGATAGGTCGACTATCTGTTTTGTTTTGATAGGTCGACTATCTGTTGATAGGTCGACTATCTGTTTTTCTGTGATAGGTCGACTATCTGCTTGATAGGTCGACTATCTGTTTCGTTTGGTAGTTCGACTATCTGTCCTGATAGATCGACTATCTGATAGCTCGACTATCTGTTCTGATAGGTCGACTATCTACCGAGGTAGTTCGACTATCTTCTTTGATAGTTCGACTATCTGGATCGTTCGACTATCTGCCTGATAGGTCGACGATCTCCGTGCGTCGGTCGACGATCTCCGAGGGTCGTTCGACGTTTTGCTGTATGTTTTAAATAGTTTTTGTCGTCTTCTGAGATGTGACTAATTTCATATTTATTTTGGCACATTTTATAAAAGATTATCTGAATAAATTGTGATAACACTTCCATGCAATATCTATTCTATTCTTTATGCATGAGCTAATCTTTTCTGACAAAGTTGTTTGTCTTATAACTGAGATCTGATTTCTGCCAGGCTGTCCTTTATAGCCGTTAGACTCAAAAAGTCTTCCTTGGCTGTAAAGAGTCCTTTCTGATGTGACTTTCTCTTATATTACTTCATCAGAAGTATTTGCAGCTTCTTAGAAAGCTTTAGCCTTTTATAGGATATCTGTCTGCAATATATTTTGTTTTGCTTTATGCTTTTTGCAGCCCAGCTTGCAGAGTTCAGAAAAAGACAAGATTCAAACTCAGTTAAGAGCCGTTGCTGCTGCTGCTATATAAAGACTTCTTTGAAGAAGAAATCAACCAGTTCTAAAATACCAAAAAGCGATCAGCAGCATTCAAGCTTAAGAACTTACAGTCTCCAAACTGCTCTCAACACATTCACATCTAACTGAGAAGAAGTTCAAGTTCTTCACTCTTCTTCAACCTGAGTTCTCCTGCTTACAGGAAGATCTTTACTCAGAGCCTTTTGAAGAAGAAGAAGAAGATAGCTGCCTGAAGAAGAAAATCTTATTTCATATTATTTATCTTCTTGTAGCTTTTTTCCTTCAGTATTTACTGAAGTGTTTCTGCACTGAAGCAAGACTTCACCTGGACGTTCTTTGAGCCAGGGGGAGCCTTGATTCTTTTAGAGCTTTCTAGCTCAGTGCAAGTTATTGTACTTCTCTAATCTATTGTAAAATAGAGAAGACACCTTAACCTCCTTTCCCCCTCCTGTACAGGGTTATTACTCCCTTCAAAAGTATCCCTTGGTGGCAGGGCACCTGATCAAAAACCTGTGTTGGTTTTTAGACACCTGATCAAAAGTCTAAAGGGTTTCTTGATCTACCTGAAGCAGATCTTGTTGGTGGCAGGGCACCTGATCAAAAACCTGAGTGGATTCCTACCTTGTTGGTAGAAGAGTGGACGTACCCAAGTTGTTTGGGGAACCACTATAAATTCCTTGTGTCGTCTGGATTGCTTTGTTTAATTACTTGCATTGTGGTTGTGATTAGATCTTAACTAGGTTTGCTAGTTGCTGTTTAGGTTCCCAAGCCTTAACTGTAATTACAGTTGGCTGCCTTTTTGTGCACAACACTTGTGTTAGGCTCTAAGGTTTAAATCTCAAATATCTATAAATTTCATTCCGCATTTAACTCCAAGGGAGTTGAGTAGAAAGTCAACTTTGCCAGTGCAATTTTTGATTAATCTATTCACCCCCTCTAGAGTAGTATCTATCCCTTCTCTTTCAATTGGTATCAGAGGGAGGTTGACTGACTGAATAGGCTAACACCTAAGTCACAAGATCCTGATAGATACCAAAGTCTATAGATATTCACTTTCACTATCATGGCTCAGTCCAAGGATTATTCTAGCACCAGACCTCCAGCATGCAACTTAGCTAAGTTTGGCATCTGGAAGGCAAGGATCAAATTATATATGAACTCTATTGATGAAAGTATCTTTGCATCTATTTTGACAGGACCACCAAGAGTACCTGCTGCTGCTACTGCCTCATCATCATCTGATATGAGTGCAGTGCCTCCTCCAGACTACAATGATGAGTACAAAAAGGCAAAGATAGCAGATGCCAAGGCAATGAACATTCTGGCTCAGACAATGTCTGATGAAGTATTCCAGAAGGTTGCTGACTGCTCCTCAGCAAAAGCTATGTGGGATACTCTGAACCAGATTGTAGCTGGTTCAACTGATGAAAGGAAGGACAGGAGGTCCAACCTTATCTCACAATATGAGAATTTCAAGAAAACTGATGCTGAATCAGTGGAAGCTATGTACACAAGGCTCAGCTCAATCATCAATGAGCTGAGGACCCTTGACAAGGATATCTCATTGACAGAGGTCAATGATAAGATTCTTATGTGCTTCCCTAGCACATGGGATCTGAGGATCTGGCCTATCAAGGAAGCCAGAAGCACAACAGAAATCTCAACAGAAGCCCTTCTCGGCAAGCTCAAGTCTTTTGAGCAAGTGCTGAAGTCCAGGGAAGCTGAAGCTGAAGCAAAGACCCCAACTCCTTCAAGAAAAGAGCAAACCCTTGCTCTTAAAGCTGCTGACACTTCTGAAGGCAGCCAGTCCAATGAGGAACTGATGGCATTATTTGCCAAAAGGTTTCTCAAGATGGGAAGGAAGGAATTCAGAAAGAAATCTTCAAAGTATGAAGATAAACCAAGGTATGATCGTACCCCCTCTAAAGAAATAATCTGTTATGGTTGCAGGAAGCCTAGACATATTCTTCCAGATTGTCCAGAGGAAAAGAACAAAGATAAAAGGAAAGACAAGGATTAGCACAGGAAGCACTCCAAGCCATCCTCCTACATGAACAAAAAGAAGGAGAGAGACTTTGTTGCTGAAACCTGGAGCGATTCTGTTGAGGAATCCTCTTCCTCAAGCTCCAGTGAGGATGAAGAAGAAAAGAAGGCAAAGGAAGTTTGCCTGATGGCAATTGATGCCTGCAGCAATCACTCAGCTGCAGAGAATTCAGATTCTGATGAAGAGATGCCAACAGAAGATGAGGTATTATCTTCTTATGATTTTACATCTGTAGAATTTAGATTAGAATTTAAATCCTTATGCTTAGATTTAATTAGTTCTGAAAAAGAGATTAAAGAACTTAGACATAGGCTAGCTGAATCAGAAATCATATCTATTGAAAACATTAAGTTAAAGGAAGATCTCACTAATTTTAGTGAAGAAATTAAATTTCTTAAGAATGAGTTAGCTAAATCCAAAAGATTAGAAGAGTCTCTGAATGGTAGAAGCCTTAAGTTGCTTGAAATAACCAGCATGTCTAACACTAGGTCAGGCAATAACAAATTAGGCTTAGGAGCATCTTCTAGTGAGCCCCCAATCATTCTTAAAAATCAACTTTCAACTCCAGTGAATTTTATTTCATCTAGTGGAATAAAAAACACTGAGCAAGTCAATCAAGTAAATAGAGCCTTAAATAAAGCTAAAAGAGAGAGAAGAAAACAGAAATTTAAGGAATTACAAAAAACGTCGAACGCTGCTCGACGATCGCAGGCTCAGTGGTCGAACGAAGCTCGACGATCTGAGCATCTATCGTCGAACGTCGATCGACAATCGCAAGCTCAGTGGTTGAACGGAGATCGACGATCTGAGCAGCCATCGTCGAACGCTGGTCGACGTTTCCAATATGAATTTCAAAATTCCAACCAGAACGTTAGAAACCCGAATATGAATAGAAACCCTAGGTTCATTGACCCATCATCAGCATGGAGAATCCCACCTAGGAGATCTTACCCATTAGGTTATCACCCTCAGCCTGCTTATTCATTTATTTCCAGTTTTTCTTATGTGAAAAACAAGGGACCCAAGGTTACTTGGGTCCACAATGTTTAAATTGATTTATTTGCAGGTGAAAACCTATCCTATCACTCAAAATAAGTGGTATTTGGATAGTGGTTGCTCCAAGCACATGACAGGAAATAAAGAACATCTGTCAAGGTTCAAGGCAAAGCTTGGCCCAAAGGTAATCTTTGGAGATTCAAGCTGTGGTCAAACTGAAGGCTATGGCAGGATGACAATTGGAGCTGTTACATTCAAGAGAGTTGCTTATGTGACTGGACTGAAGCATAATTTAATTTTAGTAAGTCAGTTATGTGATGCTGGATACCAGATATCATTCTCTAATTCCCTTTGTAATATTACTCTAAATAATAATGTGGTATTAGTAGGCATTAGACAAGGTAACATTTATTTAGTAGATTTTAATTCAACTCACTCTGAAATCTGCCTGTTTAATGAAGTAACTAATAATAATACCTTGTGGCATAAAAGGCTTAGCCATGTTAACCTCAAGAATATATCTAGGTTATCTAAACACAACCTTGTTAGAGGTTTACCTTCCTGCCCCTACAAGAAGGAGAGCCTATGCAAGGCTTGTCAACTAGGCAAGCAAACCAAGAACTCATTTAAATCAGTAAATAAAAGTGATTCTCCTAGAATCTTGTATTTATTACATTTGGACCTGTTTGGCCCAATAAATGTACAGAGTTTAGGAGGGAAGTATTACACCCTAGTCATTGTAGATGACTTCTCTAGATTCACTTGGGTGTTCTTTTTGAGAACTAAGGCTGATAACTTCAAAGCCCTTACAGACATTCTATTATGTGTGCAGACTGAGTACTCTACTCATGTGGCCTTGATCAGAAGTGATCATGGTACTGAGTTTGACTCTCTTCTCATGCAAGAATTCTGTGAGAGAGAAGGTATCAAACATAACTTCTCAGCTCCTAGAACTCCCCAACAAAATGGGGTAGTTGAAAGGAAGAATTGAACCCTGATTGAAGCTGCTGGCACATTGTTGGCAGATGCTAATATGCCTCTTTCCTATTGGGCAGAAGCTGTTAGTACAGCCAACTATGTCTTGAATAGAAGTCTGATACACAAACTTAAGTGTAAAACTCCTTATGAGTTACTTAAAGGAAAGAAACCTAAAATAAATTATTTTAGAGTGTTTGGCTGTGTTGTTTATATTCATAATAACAATAAAGAATATCTTAGAAAGTTTGAAGCAAAGGCTTCAATGGGAATTTTTCTTGGATATTCCCAAGTAAGCAAAGCTTATAGGGTTTTTAATAAATCATCTTCTAAAATTGAAGAGTCTGTTCATGTATCCTTTAATGAATCCCAAATGTTTTACAAGGAGAAGGAAACTTCTCCTTCCTCAAGTTCATTACAGGTACAAGAATCTACCAAAGATGTCACTCAAGAAATCCTCCATCTTTCAACTCTTCATATCACTGAATCAGACAGTGATGAAGACATTGCAGAAGCTGTTGTTGTTTCCACCAATAGTAGATCAAATTCCTCTTGAGGAATTAATCCCAACTATTGCTGAAGATCACATCCCACCTGCTGATGTTGTCACACTTAGAGATCACCCTACATCTCAAGTGATTGGAGACATATCAGCTGGTGTTCAAACAAGACATCAGTTAAGACAGGGTGTGATGCATGCTTGTTTCCTTTCACAGATTGAGCCCCTCACCATTAAAGATGCTGAGCTAGATCCCTACTGGATCATTGCTATGCAAGAGGAACTCAATCAGTTTGAAAGATGTAAAGTATGGACTTTGGTTCCAAGACCTAAAGGCCAACTGATCATAGGCACCAAGTGGGTGTATAGAAACAAGTTGGATGCAAATGGAATCATTGTAAGGAATAAAGCTAGGCTTGTAGCTCTGGGCTACAGACAGGAGGAAGGTATAGATTATGACCAAACCTTTGCTCTTGTTGCAAGGCTAGAGGCAATAAGGATCTTCTTAGCCTATGCAGCCTATATGAAGTTTAAGGTTTTTCAGATGGATGTCAAAAGTGCTTTTCTTAATGGTGAGCTAAAGAAGAGGTTTTTGTTGAACAGCCACCCAGTTTTATTTCTTCAACTCAGCCCTCACATGTATTCAAGTTGCAGAAAGCTCTTTATGGACTAAAACAAGCACCAAGAGCCTGGTATGAGACTCTAGCTAGTTTCCTGTTAGAGCACAAATTTGTTAGGGGAGTAGTTGATAGAACCCTCTTCATCAAGCACCACAAGGACACAATCCTGTTAGTTCAAGTGTATGTGGATGACATTATTTTTGGTTCCACTGATTCCAAACTATGCAAAAAGTTGTCCAACTTAATGCATTCTAAGTTTGAGATGAGTAGTATGGGTGAGCTGTCTTACTTTCTTGGTCTCCAAGTAAAGCAAGATGCTGATGGCATCTTCATCTCCCAATCCAAATATGCCAAGGAATTGGTAAAGAAGTTTGGGATGGCAGATGCTTCAGCAATGCATACACCTATGACTACTAATGTAGTTATTGATTCTGATGATCAGGGAAAGCCTGTTGATTAAAAGAATTATATGGCCATTGTTGGTTCCCTATTATATTTAACTGCAAGTAGGCCATACATAATGTTTGCTACATGCCTTTGTGCTAGATTCCAGGTCAACCCCAAGGAATCTCATCTGATTCTTCTCAAGAGAATCTTGAGATACCTGAAGGGATGTCCAAATCTAGGACTTTGGTACCCAGCTGAGTCAGAATTTGAATTAATTGGATATTCTGATTCTGATTATGCTGGTTGTTGAGTTGACAGGAAAAGTACCTCAGGAACTTGTCAGTTCCTGGGAGAGAGATTGGTCTCTTTGTTCTGTAAGAAGCAGGCCTCTGTCTCAACTTCAACTACAGAAGCTGAATATATAGCAGCTGCTAGTTGTAGTTCACAGATCCTGTGGATACAAAATCAACTTTTGGATTATGGATACTCACACAAGAACACTAAAATCATGTATGACAGTACAAGTGCTATCTCCATTGCACAAAATCCAGTGCACCACTCTAGAACGAAGCACATTGAGATTATACACCATTTCCTGAGAGATTGTGTGGAAAAGAATAAGATCAGCCTTGAGTTCATATCCACAGACCTTCAGAGATGTGATATATTCACCAAGCCCTTAGATGAACAGAAGCATCTATTCTTTTTAGTTCAACTAGGCATGATTAATGGAAGAGACTAAGTGTGACGTCTGCCTTGTTGAAACTTGTTCGACGATAGTCGAACGGATCAAGCCTATCGTCGACCTATGGTTGAAGATAGCTTATCTTCTTGAAGATCGTCGACCGGCGTTCGAATATAGTCGAACAGGTCGAGCTTATCGTCGATCTATGGTTGACGACAGCTTGCTGTTTGTGAAGACAGAAATAGTCGAATGATTGATTGACTACTCTGCTTCAGGACCGATCATCGAACGACCGTTCGACCATCGGCTCAAGTATCTTTTAAGTAGATCGACAATCGCTGTTTTAATATAAAGCCGATGGTCGACCTAGGTTAAGAGATAGTTGCTCTTATCGTCGACGGAAAGCGTCTTTTCGCATTCCGTCTTCCCGCTTGCTCTTTGTGTCTCGCGTTTTCTGCCGCTCCGTCCTCGCCGTCTCTCTCTCGTCTTCTCCAGCTTTTTCAATGGCGATTGCTCCAGCGCTTCTTGCAGTAGTGAAGTTTGATGCCGGTTTCAGTGTAGATTTCGACGCCTTCAGCTGCTGCGAACCAGGGATAGTGGAGATTCTGAATCTGTGCAGAGATCAAGGATTAGAGAAACTCATGTCTTATAGAATAAATATAAACACACAAGAGATCAAAGAATGGGCTTTCTCTTCGTCTTCAACTGACGATTCGATGACTGGAACAATTAGCGGAGAAGAGGTAATATTGACTCCCGCTATTCTGACTGAAATTTTTGGATTGATTAATGGAGAAGAAGAGTATGAGCAAGATGCTCCTGAGTTCGGAAGGATGTTAACTGAGCTGGGACATGCCGAAGGCATTCCCTCCAAGCTGCTCAAGGTGAATTTCCCGTTCAAGATCAAGTTTCTTGCAGAAATTGTTGGAAAAGTGCTACTGGGAAAGCACTCAGCCCACGATAATATTACAAGGCAACAATTTGCACTAATGTGTGCAATTGTTAATAAGAAGCAGATAAATTGGGTAGGCATTATGTTCGATTTAATCAGGAAAAAGAATGGAAAGAAAGAGGTTATCCTAGGAAGGGTAGTTGGAGTTTTTCTGAAGGAGAAATACCCTCACCTGCTTATGTCAGCCGCCACCTCCATCAACGCAAGCAAGAAGATGGATCCATCGCTATTCACCAAATGGAAAAGGACCTTTCTGAAGCCCGCTCCCGCAGGGGTTGCTCCAGTTACTTCTGAGAGCACCAGGACTGTCGTAGTCACTCCCCCCTTCTAGCAGCTGGCTCAACAAATTTATCTCTTCCATCTTCTTCATCAGTTTTGCCGTCTACTTCAGTTGAAGTTCCTTCAACTTCAATTGAAGTACGACATTCTGCTTCTCCTCCTGCATCTCCTCTCCCGACTCATCTTGCTGGGATATCTCAACCCAGTTTTGATTTGTTGGTGTTTGAGATTCCCACTCCTCCTCAGTCACCAATTCCCTCTTCTGATCATCTTGATCACCCTGCATCCACTCATCATTCTCCAGCTCCATCTCCAGTTCCATCTCCAGCTCATTCTCCAGCTCATCTTGCATATACCATTCCTATTGTTCTTCCATCTTCTGAAATTCCATCATCATCATCTTCTTTTGAAATAACTCCAGCTTTTATATCTAGCATTGTGGAGTTAATTACCCCCTCAATCAAAATTATGATTGATGAGGCAATTGCTCCCCTTGCTTCTTCTATCTCCTCTCTAACTGCTGCTATTCTGAAACTCTCAAACTCTGCTGAGCCCTCTTCTTCTAGGGGCCTGGTTTCAGTCTCTACTGAAATCAGGCAGGGGGAGATGCTTGATGAAGACGTCTCTGAGCAGCCCTTGGCCTCTCCTCTAGCAGTTCATCTTGCAGTAATAGAGAAAGCTATAGAAGATTCAGCTCCTCCTCCTCTATCTGAACAAGAAATTTCTGATGCAGTATTGAAATCTGAGTTCATTGTTAAAGCCTGCTTAGAAGAGTGTTCTACTCCCTTGGTTGCCCTGTATCTAGAAGGAATCATCACCTCCTTTCTAGATGAATTGTGGGAGTTAGGACATGCTGTGGTCGATTCTGAAGGTATTCCCTTTACTTATTTTTTAGACTTGATAACTGATATGATAGTTTGGGAATATCTGGAAGGCATGATTAGATGTCATTTAGAACAATTTTATTCATAATACTACAGATAAATTGGAAGAAAGTCTAAATGCTCAAGAACCTGTTATCCAAATTGCTCTAGAAGTTCAACCAGAACCAGAGGCTCAAATTTCTGAAGTTGCTCAGCCTGAAGTGCAAGCAGAACTGGTCACTTTGACAGTTTCTGAAATTCAAGAATCAGCTGCAGATGCCCAGACTGAAAAATCTACTATATGGGACGATTCCCCAGGCTTGGATTTAGATGCTCTATTGGCACAGGATGCCTGGTGTCTACTAATCGAGAAGAAAATAAAAGCAACCGAACTAGCAATCCATCTAGGCAAGTATACCTATCGAATTGTAGCTAGGGGACACAAGTGTCGTATTGAAATCCAGGGACTGCTGAGTACACTTACTCACATGAAGACTATTATTTTATCGAATGAAAAACTTGAGGGTTAAAAAGTAAATTGCAATTACGAAAGGAAATACAGTTAAAGCTGGAAAGAGAACTACTGCAGTAAGTTAAAGAGTTATTAGAAGCGATTACGATAAAGGGTTGAAACAATGGGATGAAAATGCACTCGATCAAGAATCACCTCGGCTAGAGTTAATAAAGAAATGTGATAACAACCTAAACTTAATAGGGAAAAGTTTCTTGACCGCGGAGGTTCCTAAAGCTTAAACACGCTTCTCTCAAAGTCGTGCCCAACTGAGTTTAGGAAGGTCCGACCGACTTTCGTCTAAATCGGAGGCCTAAAGCTCGCTTTACGCGGTGAACCCCTCTATTAGATTTTACTCCAATCCGGGAGATTTGGACGACTGCCTCTCTCGAGGGGTGCATACAAATCTCTTTCCTCTTGAGTGCTCACTTCAAACTATCGGCCTCTTGGCTAGCCAAGCATGAAAGCTAAGGCGGAGAGTATATATCGATGATATGTCTCCAACCCGAAAGAAATCAAGAGTAATTCAAGGCTAAACCCTAAAAAGAAAAGGGAAAATTAAAACATCATAACTTAATCACTCAAACCTCGGATCATAAGATCGAGTACAAGGAGGATTTAGTTACTCATGGTATAGAAAATGAAAACCATATTAATAATATGAAAACTAACACCGAGCAGAAGGGAAAGAGAATAGCGAACTATTTTATTTCTTAATGAAGAGGAATCACAAGTAGGGCACACAGATACTATAAGAACACCTTCTACGATGCTTACAAATACTGTAAAAAGGAAGTACAAAAATGCTGAAAGGGCTTGCATAAAAAAACGTAATTACTTGAAATGAGAAAGGGGAAGAGAGAAGCTTAAGACATGAAAAACTAAAGTGACAGCACTACTCCTCCTCAAATCTGCTTCCTGGGCTCAAGGAGAGGGGTTCTATTTATAGAATTTTTTTCGGCCGAGTCACGCCCTCCGTCACGCCCGTGTCGGGGGCGTGTTGGGTTAGGTACGAAAGCGATGCAATAACTCTGGCAGGAAACAGCTGCTGGCAGCTTATTTTTCTCGGAACTTGGGGTGACACGCCCTCCGTCACGCCCGTGTCTGGGGCGTGTCGTCTGTGTCTTCCGGTAGAAAAGTCAAAGTTGATGTTGGCGCCAAGACTGTGAACTTTGTAGGTCACGCCCTCCGTACACGCCCGTGACTAGGAAGACACGCCCGTGACTTATTGGTGAAGGATGGAAATGCGCTTGCGGCGGAGAATTTTGCGGAAATGCGGGTCACGCCCTATGTACACGCCCGTGTTGAATGTGACACGCCCGTGTTGAATGTGACACGCCCGTGTCGGGGGCATGTCGGATGGAAATCTTTGTCTTCTGTCTTTGGACCGTTTGCTTCATTCTACTGGGTTACACGCCCTAGGTACACGCCTTAGGAGGGCGTGACCATGGGGCGTGTAACAGCAAAACTTTGTAAAAACCTGCAAAAAGAAGGAAAAACGTTAGTGACAATAATATATACAAAAAGGGGCCAAAATATAAGCATACAAGACGTGATTTGTAAATTGAAAACTAGAAAATACCATAATAGTTTAGGCTACAAAACGAACTATCAAATTCCCCCAAGCTTAAGCTTTGCTTGTCCCCAAGCAAAGATATAAAAACTAGCTAAAATAACAGGTGACTAATCAGGAGAATTCTAATTATGTCAACACAAGTATCATGCGAAATTCCAAGTAGGGAGAACGTGAAACGTAAACCCTAAACAATTACTTAAACATGGTTTACAATTTATAAGCTTTACTAACGAAAATAAATCATCCACAATTTCAACAAAAATCCTTTAAGCAAATCAACCAACAAAAAACGCATTGAGTTGTTACTAGATCCAAGAGGCAAATTATAACCATATCAATCAAATAACAAAAATCTAAATTAAATCCAAAACTTCACTAGTCTACTTTTCCTTTTTACTTAGCTAATACAAAAAATAAAAAGCATGAATCAAGAGGACTTAATAGGACTGAAATGTTTGGTTTAGGATTATGATTAGGAGTGGAATTCAAAGATAAACAAGGAGGCTTAAAATCACACTAAACCAAAACAACGAGTTTCAAAAATTTATAATGAACAAAAATTTTTTTTCTCTTTTTTTTTTCTTTTTCCTTTTTTTTTCTCAAAAAAACAAAACAAAGGCCATAATATTTTTATTTTCATTTGGAAATTGGCCATTTAAAGTCAAACACTTCTTTTGAGAATACTTCCCTTTTTTTTCAAAATTTTCTTCATGAATATCCCAACACAACCTATCATGATTATAAAATTTTTATTGAAACTCAAAAAGGTGTAGTGCGATTAGATAGGTTGGAGAAGTTGGCTTTGGTAAAAATGAAATGGTAAGTGGAGCTATCAATTGAAAGTAGAAAAAGGCTCAAAAGTGGCTTACTAAAAGTAAAAGAATTTTAGGTTGGCAAGAAGGCTCAAACGAAAACAAAAACGGCCTAAATCATTTTCATGCTTTTTAATTCATTTAAAGCATAGATTTGAAAATTTTCAAAAAGCCAGTCTTGGATAATAAAGAAAGATTTATGAAATTATCTTGAAAATAGAAATAAAAAGCGACTTGGATCGTTCACATCTACTACTCTAATCAGAGGTTGATATTACAAAAATTATGAAAAGGAAAATAGTGGATGACGAATTTTTGAGAAAGTAAAGAAAATAAAGGATGAAAACCATAAAATAATAAAAAAAAATTTAGAAAAAACGTTTCAATATTAACATGCTACCGTGAATTAGAAACACAGCATGGCCAACATTTTACTTGTGAAACATAATTAAAAAAAACGATTCAGAAATGTTATAATTAGCTAAGTTGTTTATATGGGATTTTGGGAAAAACAAAACAAAAAGCGAGGGGTACAATTGCTTAAACTATTAAAGTAAAAACAAATATATACACGAATGGCAAAATGAAGGAGGAAATCCCCCCCAAGCTTAAAATGGACATTGTCCTCAATGGAGAAAGGAGGTTAGAGAGAGAGAGTAAATGAAACATGAATGAAAGTACAGAATTGAAAACAGGTACTTCCCCGGATTTATGCGTCGCGAATGTTGATTGATGCTTCTCCCACATGCTTGCGCTTTGGAGCTTTTAGCAAAATCTTCTTCGGACTTTATTATAGATCCAACAGCGCTGGAGCGGGTGATTGCAGAGGCTTTGGCTTGTTTTAGTTGTCCGGGGAAACCAAAAAAGTGTAAAATAAAGAAAACAGAAAAAATCACTTGGGTTGCCTCCCAAGAGCGCCCTTTGTTTAAAGCGTCGTTTGAGCTCGACGCATCAAAAGAATATTGATGTCCCAATATATTTTGTCCAAAATAATAATGTTCAAAGTTCTAATGATAAAACAGAGTTATTTTAAAATGTTTGAGAATCTAATCATGGAGGATAGAGTTAACACAGTTAGGACTGACATCACCACAGAAATATAGTTTAAGACGCTGACCATTGACTTTGAAATTACCCTTATCAGGATGTGAAATCAAAACAGTTCCATACGGAAATACTTCTGAAACAGTAAAGGGCCCAGACCATCGTGATTTTAACTTGCTCGGAAATAAACGTAAACGAGAGTTGTATAAAAGAACTTGATCACCCGGCTTAAAGGTTTTTGGGTGCCTTAAGTGTTTGTCGTGAAAATGCTTCGTCCGCTCTTTATAAAATTTGTTATTTTCATAGGCGTAAGAGCGCCACTCGTCGAGTTCGTTAAGTTGAAATTTCCTAAAGTCACCGACAGAGTGGGGATCGAAGTTTAAAAATTTTAAGGCCCAAAAAGCGCGGTGTTCTAATTCTACGGGTAAATGACACGATTTTCCATAGACCAACCGATACGGCGTACATCCGAGGGCAGTTTTGTACGCTGTTCGGTAGGCCCATAGAGCATCGTCTAGTTTGGTTGACCAGTCTTTCCTAGAAGTTAAAACAGTATTTTCTAAAATTCTTTTATTTCTCTATTTACTACTTTGACTTGTCCGTTAGTTTGGGGGTGGTTGGCTGTAGAAATCTTATGCGTAAAGCCGTATTTAGTAAGGATTTTAGAAAATTGCGCGTTGCAGAAATGAGAACCCCTATCACTAACGATGGCTCGCGGCGTACCGAATCGAGAAAATAATTTTTTTAAAAACATAACTACAACTCGGGAGTCGTTCGTAGTAAGGGCTTGGGCTTCTACCCATCGTGAAACATAATCAACGGCAACTAAAATATATTTATTTCCGAAGCTAGAAGGAAGTGGGCCAACAAAATCGATCCCCCAGAGGTCGAAAACTTCGCACTCAAGGAAATAATTTTGCGGCATTTCATTTTTATTAGAAATGTTGCCCGACCGTTGGCAACTATCACACCTACTCACAAAGGCTTGCGGGTCCTTAAATAGGCTAGGCCAGTAAAAACCCGCGCTTAGCACTTTGTGAGCGGTGCGAGCAGCTTGATAGTGCCCACCTATCGGTCCTTCTTGTAAATGTTTTAATATATCAGTTCCTTCTTCACAAGAAACACATCTCCTTATTATTTGATCCGCACAGACTCTAAAGAGATGCGGGTCTTACCAAAAATAGTTCTTCAGCTCAGAAAAGAATTTCTTCTTTTGCTGAGAGGAGAACTCTTTTGGGAGCACCCGAGCCACTAAATAGTTGGCGATGTGTGCGAACCAAGGAGAAGTAGATGCGTTAATTTAAAGCAGTTTCTCATCAGGAAAATAATCATTAAAAGATTTTTCATTTAATTTTTCTATAAAGGGATTGTCTAATCTGGATAGATGGTCGGCGACCAAGTTCTCGGCTCCTCGCTTATCACGGATCTCTAAGTCAAACTCCTGGAGGAGTAAGACCCAACGAATCAAGCGTGGCTTGGCATCTGTTTTGGCAAGAAGATATTTGAGGGCCGAGTGGTCCGTAAAGACGATGATTTTTGAAAGTGTAATGTAGGGACGGAATTTATCAAAAGCAAAAACTACAGCTAGGAGCTCTTTCTCGGTCGTGGTGTAATTTTCCTGTGCAGATGTGAGCGTTTTACTAGCGTAATAAATGGGGTGGAAGTTTTTAGATACGCGTTGACCTAATACGGCTCCTACCGCGAAACTACTTGCATCGCACATTATCTCAAATGGAAGGTCCCACACCGGAGCTATCATAATTGGTGCGTTAATCAATTTTTCTTTTATTAAATTGAAAGCAGCAAGGCAAAGATCATCAAAAATAAATGGGGCGTCTTTTTCTAATAGATGGGTAAGGGGCTTGGTGATCTTCGAGAAGTTCTTTATGAAGCGGCGATAAAATCCTGCGTGGCCTAGGAAACTTCTTATAGCTTTTACATTTGTAGGCGGCGGCAGCTTCTCGATAACTTCTATCTTAGCAACGTCTACTTTAATACCTTTCACAGAAATTTTATGACCCAAAACTAACCCTTCCCTCACCATAAAATGACATTTTTCCCAATTGAGGGCGAGGTTAGTTTCTTCGCATCGTTCTAAGACTTTTTCTAGATTTTCTAAACAACTATCAAATGCATCACCGAACACGGAAAAGTCATCCATGAATACCTCCATAATGCTTTCTACATACTTGTCAAATATAGCGAGCATACATCGTTGGAATGTAGCTGGCGCATTGCACAATCCAAACGGCATTCTTCGGTATGTGAAGTTGCCAAAGGGACAAGTAAACGTTGTTTTTTCCTGGTCCTCGGGAGAAATGGGGATTTGAAAATACCCTGAGAGGCCGTCGAGAAAATAATAAAAGCTATGGCCGGATAATCGTTCTAAAATCTGATTGATGAACGGCAAGGGAAAGTGATCCTTGCGGGTGGCATCATTCAATTTCCTATAATCTATACACTTACGCCAACCCGTCACCGTCCGTGTCGGGATTAATTCGTTATTTTCATTACTAACTACCGTTATCCCTCCCTTCTTAGGTACTACCTGAACGGGGCTAACCCACTTACTGTCTGAAATAGGGTAGATAATTCCTGCGTCTAATAACTTTATAACCTCGCCCTTAACTACTTCTTTCATATTCGGGTTTATACGGCGCTGAGGTTGAATAGAGTTACATGAATTATCTTCCATTAGAATTTTAAGGGTACAGAAGGATGGGCTTATGCCCTTGATATCAGAAATTTGCCAAGCAATAGCTTAGCGATGCTTACGTAGAACTAAAAGAAGTTTCTCGTTTTGCGTATTCGTGAGGTAGGCTGAAACGATAACGGGTAACTTGGAATCTTTTCTAAGAAAGCATATTTAAGGTGTTCAGGAAGTTCTTTAAGTTCCAGGGTAGGGGGTTCTTTATAAGAGGATTTAGAAATTCTTTCTTTTTCAAAAATAATATCTTCATAAAATTTTTTATAAGGAACATAATAAGGGGTGGGGCTAGCAGCTAAGACAGCTTCTTGTAGCAGTTCAGTTGGAAGAAAAGAGGAAGAATAAAAATCTGAAAATTCTTTTTCAAATTCAAAAAGGCAATCAGAAGATTCATCGCTTCCTTGCAGCGATTCAGCGGGAAGAGGAGAGTAGGAAAAAAAATCAGAAAACTCTTTTTCGAAGTTGGAGAGGCAGTAGGAGGATTCATCACTTACTGTGTCTACGAAAAAACATGAGTCATCATTTGCTAACGTGTTCTTCATCGAAGGTGTGATAGAAAAAGTGACTTCGTCGTCGCCTACTCGAAGGAAGAGCTTACCATTGCTCACATCAATGATGGCTCTGGAGGTGGCAAGGAAGGGTCGGCCAAGGATCAGGGGAACCTCGACGTCTTCTTCGATGTCCAAAATGACAAAATCCACCGGGAAGATGAACTTGTCGACTTTAACTAAAACGTCCTCCACAATCCCTAACGGGTACTTGACCGATCGGTCAGCTAGCTGGATACTCATCCGCGTGGGATTTAGGCTACCAATTCCAAGCTTTTTAAACAACGAGAGGGGCATCAGATTTATGCTTGCACCTAAGTCGGCTAATGCATGCTTGACAAAAAGGTCACCGAAGACACACGGAATAGAAAAACTACCCGGATCACTGATCTTTTTCGGCAAACCGTTTGTCAAAACAGCAGAGCACTCGGCGTTTAGCGTGACGTGCGAAAGGTTTTTCTAACTTCTTCTTGTTGGTGAGGAGATCCTTCAGATACTTGGCGTATTTCGGCATCTGGGAGATAGCTTCGTGAAAAGGCAGATTTATGTGGATCTGTTTGAACATCTCCAGGAAGCGGGAATACTGATCATCCTAACGTTGTTTATTAAGCTCAGAAGGGTATGGCGGGGTTGGATTATTTTTAAAGATGGGTGGTGGAGTGAGATCTTTTTCTAAAGCAGGGGTGATAACTTCTTCAGCAGAGGGTGGATTTTTTGAAATGGGAGTTGAGCTTGCCTCGGGCTCTGTGCAAACCATGCCAGAACTTTGCTTCCCACTCCGAAGAGTCATAGCTTTCGCTTGCTCTCTTGGGTTGGGCTCGGTATTGGCAGGAAGAGACCCGGCGGGTCGCTCAGAGATAATTTTTGCGAGTTGTCCTACTTGATTTTCTAAACTTTTAACAGTCCCGGCAAGAGTTCTTACTGTAGCGTCATTTATATTCATGTATTTAGCAAACATTTCCTCCAAACTTGGAGGTTTTGGAAAATTTTGGGTAGGTGGTGGTGGAGGTGTAGAAAAATCAGTTTGTGGTGGCGGACGTATTGCGTTGGAGGGATTACTCCACGAAAAGTTCGGGTGATTACGTAAACCAGGATTATAGCTATTCGGAAAAGAAAAACCCGGAGCAGGATAAGTAGGAGCAGAAAAATTATGTAGAGTGTTTCTAGACATGTTGTTAACATAGTCCAATTGTTCGGGGGGAGGGGGAGTTGCAGATTCCCATACCTGAGGGGTGGAGGCAGCAGTCATCTCCGTTATCTTTTTGTTTAATATTTCAACTTGTAGGGCGAGCTGGGAGACGTTGTCCACTTCAAAGATACCTGCAGGTTTGTTCGGGCGGGACTTAGGCACATTCCACTGATAAGTGTTCATGGCCATGTCCTCAAAAAGATCAAGAGCTGCTTCCGGGGTCTTATGGTTTAAAGTACCTCCAGAAGCTGCATCTATCATTTGCTTTGTATTTTGATTTAGCCCATTGTAGAACGTCTGCACTTGTAACCATATAGGCAACGCGTGATGTGGGCATCGTCTTAATAATTCTTTGAATCTTTCCCAAGTCTCGTATAAGGTTTCAGAGTCGATTTGTACAAAAGCGGAAATGTCGTTCCTAAGTTTTGCAGTTTTAGCCGGCGGGAAATACTTCGCCAAAAATTTTTCGGTTAATTCATTCCAGGTTGTGATGCTATTTTTAGGTAGTGTGTTCAGCCACTGCTTAGCCTTAGTTCTAAGAGAAAAAGGAAATAATCTTAGCCTAATAGCATCATTTGAGACACCATTAATTTTGAAGGTGTCACAGATCTCAAGAAAGCTAGCTATATGTGCGTTCGGATCTTCGTCCTGAAGCCCGTCATATTGCACATACTGCTGCACCATTTGAATTATGCTAGGCTTTAGTTCAAAGTTATTGTTAGCAATAGCGGGGCGAACTATGCTAGATTCTGTACCCTCCAGGTTTGGTCTTGCATAATGGGACATAGTCCTTTGCACGACTTCCTCTTGGTTGGGTATTTCCATTCTTAAGGTAGAATATGAATCGGAATGTTCAACCGGTATTTGGAGAGTAGGGCCTTGAAATCGCAATCTTCTCCGAAGAGTACGCTCAATTTCGTGGTCCAAGTCCAAAATAACCGACGGACTTCCCCGGGTCATGCACTGGAAGAAGAAAGAGAGAAGTATTGTTTGTTTTTTTTTCTTTTATTATTATTAAAAAATATATATATTTTTAGATGTTTTAGCTCCCAAACTTCCCAAGGACTACCCGATGAAGGGTTCGCAAGGTACTAGGCAAGATAGCGGCACTTAAAGCCGCTTTGCCCTTTTTGAGAGAATTTGTTGGTGTAGGAAACTTGTGATGTGGGTTTCTATTAAGAACGGTAATAAATATATATAGATATATATATTTTTTGAATTTTAAATTTGTAAGAACGAGGATAAAAGTAATAGGTTCGTGTTTTCAATATATCAACAAAAGTTGCCTCCCCGGCAACGGCGCCAAAAACTTGGTGTCTACTAATCGTGAAGAAAATAAAAACAACCGAACTAGCAATCCATCTAGGCAAGTATACCTATCGAATTGTAGCTAGGGGACACAAGTGTCGTATTGAAATCCAGGGACTGCTGAGTACACTTACTCACATGAAGACTATTATTTTATCGAATGAAAAACTTGAGGGTTAAAAAGTAAATTGCAATTACGAAAGGAAATACAGTTAAAGCTGGAAAGAGAACTACTGCAGTAAGTTAAAGAGTTATTAGAAGCGATTAAGATAAAGGGTTGAAATAATGGGATGAAAATGCACTCGATCAAGAATCACCTCGGCTAGAGTTAATAAAGAAATGTGATAACAACCTAAACTTAATAGGGAAAAGTTTCTTGACCGCGGAGGTTCCTAAAGCTTAAACACGCTTCTCTCGAAGTCGTGCCCAACTGAGTTTAGGAAGGTCCGACCGACTTTCATCTAAATCGGAGGCCTAAAGCTCGCTTTACGCGGTGAACCCCTCTATTAGATTTTACTCCAATCCGGGAGATTTGGACGACTGCCTCTCTCGAGGGGTGCATACAAATCCCTTTCCTCTTGAGTGCTCACTTCAAACTATCGGCCTCTCGGCTAGCCAAGCATGAAAGCTAAGGCGGAGAGTATATATCGATGATATGTCTCCAACCCGAAAGAAATCAAGAGTAATTCAAGGCTAAACCCTAAAAAGAAAAGGGAAAATTAAAGCATCATAACTTAATCACTCAAACCTCGGATCATCAAGATCGAGTACATGGAGGATTTAATTACTCATGGTATAGAAAATGAAAACCATATTAATAATATGAAAACTAACACCGAGCAGAAGGGAAAGAGAATAGCGAACTATTTTATTTCTTAATGAAGAGGAATCACAAGTAGGGCACACAGATACTATAAGAACACCTTCTACGATGCTTACAAATACTGTAAAAAGGAAGTACAAAAATGCTGAAAGGGCTTGCATAAAAAAAACGTAATTACTTGAAATGAGAAAGGGGAAGAGAGAAGCTTAAGACATGAAAAACTAAAGTGACAGCACTACTCCTCCTCAAATCTGCTTCCTGGGCTCAAGGAGAGGGGCTCTATTTATAGAATTTTTTTCGGCCGAGTCACGCCCTCCGTCACGCCCGTGTCGGGGGCGTGTCGGGTTAGGTACGAAAGCGATGCAATAACTCTGGCAGGAAACAGCTACTGGCAGCTTATTTTTCTCGGAACTTGGGGTGACACGCCCTCCGTCACGCCCGTGTCTGGGGCGTGTCGTCTGTGTCTTCCGGTAGAAAAGTCAAAGTTGATGCTGGAGCCAAGACTGTGAACTTTGTAGGTCACGCCCTCCGTACACGCCCGTGACTAGGAAGACACGCCCGTGACTTATTGGTGAAGGATGGAAATGCGCTTGCGGCGGAGAATTTTGCGTAAATGCGGGTCACGCCCTATGTACACGCCCGTGTTGAATGTGACACGCCCGTGTCGGGGGCATGTCGGATGGAAATCTTTGTCTTCTGTCTTTGGACTGTTTGCTTCATTCCACTGGGTTACACGCCCTAGGTACACGCCCTAGGAGGGCGTGACCATGGGGCGTGTAACAGCAAAACTTTGTAAAAACCTGCAAAAAGAAGGAAAAACGTTAGTGACAATAATATATACAAAAAGGGGCCAAAATATAAGCATACAAGACGTGATTTGTAAATTGAAAACTAGAAAATACCATAATAGTTTAGGCTACAAAACGAACTATCAATGCCATAGAAGAAGAACAAGAAAAAGCTGCTATTAAGGAAAAAGAAAGAGCTATGAAAGATGTTATTGACCCATATGATATGCCCATCTCCTCAAATTCTGAAGATGAAATCGACTCTGATGAGTCTGCTGAGACTAAAAGAAAAAGGATTGCTAAGAAGAAAAGAAAAGCTGTTGCTCCTCCTCCTGCTAATCCAGACAATGATACACCATATTATATACTGAAAGGGATTGATCCAAAGTCAAAAGACTTCCAGCATTGGATGTTGTTTTCTAAGAACCAGCAAAAGCAAAGGAAAAAGTCTAAGAGGTATGACTCTCCTGTTCCTAGATGGAATCCTAGAGGTCCTCCTCCTCCACCTCCCGGTGCAAGAGCCTCAGGAAATTTATCTTCTAAATCTGCTTCTCAATCGGAAAGATCAAATCCATCTCAATCTGCTCGAAGGAGAAGTTCGCAAGGATTCCAAGGTAAAAGCCAAACTGGCTATCAAAGACCTGATACTGTTAAAGAACAAGTTAAAGAGGTAGTATATCAAAGACCAACCTTTTCCCCTCCTCCTTCTCCAAAGAAAAAAGTTTCATCTCCAAAGCCAGTTCATACTGAGAAAGATGTTCCAAAAGGTAAGAAATTTATTTTCAACTGAAAATTCTAGCAAGAACTTTGCTAAGTCTGCTCTCTCTTGTTATCTAGTTAATCAGGATAAAGAACCAGTTGACTCATCTTCTGAGATTGTTTATGAAAGCCCAGAGCTTGATCCTAACTTTAGGATGGCTCGTTTTCTTGAACTGGTTGGAGCAGCGCAAATAAGGAAAGCAAAAGCTGAAGGAAAGGACACTGCAGGATTAACCACAATGTCTAAATTCAGAAAGAAGGAGCTCGAAAAATTCCAGGTCAGACCTGAGATGTTTGATCCTTCAAAATATATGGAAAAGCATCCTGAGGCAGTGGTCCCAAGGACAAAAGAATTGAAAATTATTGGAGAACAAGACTTGAAGCTATCGAAAAAAGAAGCTCTAGATCCTACAAGAAAAATTACTTTTGTTTCTAGCTCTTCTATTCCTAAATCTAACTCTGAAGCACCTTAATTATTCATTGATTGACAGTTAATTTCTTATCTGATTGATTGATGATATCTGCTTAGTTGTTTCTCTTTATGCATTTTATGTTCTTTCAGTAATTAGTTTTGTATGTTTTAATTGTTGAGAGACTTAACTCAAATAGGGGGAGATTGTTGGAACCCTAGGTTTTGATTTGAGTTCAGTCCTCTCTTTCTGTCTCTTGACCCAAGATTTATCTATGGTCAAAGGTTAGTTGATGGTTTAGATTCTCTAGTTGTGTAAAATTGCTTTTCCAGATGAATATTTGGTTAAGTAGTTTTTCGTTCGACTATAGTCGAACGTCGCTCGACTATCGTCTATCGGCTGATCGACGATCGTCTATCAGTTGGTCGACATTCTGTCTGCATTGATAGCTCGACTATCTGTTGATAGGTTGATTATCTGTTTGCTTTGATAGTTCGACTATCTGTCCTGATAGTTCAACTATCTGATAGCTCGACTGTCTGTTGATAGGTCGACTATCTGTCCGCTTTGATAGTTCGACTATCTGTTGATAGGTCGACTATCTGTGTTGCTTTGATAGTTCGACTATCTGTTGATAGGTCGACTATCTGTGTTGCTTTGATAGTTCGACTATCTGCTTGGATAGTTCAACTATCTGATAGTTCGACTATCTGTTGATAGGTCGACTATCTATTTTGTTTTGATAGGCGACTATCTGTTGATAGGTCGACTATCTGTTTTTTTGTGATAGGTCGACTATCTACTTGATAGGTCGACTATCTGTTTCGTTTGGTAGTTCGACTATCTGTCCTGATAGATCGACTATCTGATAGCTCGACTATCTATTCTGATAGGTCGACTATCTGCCGAGGTAGTTCGACTATCTTCTTTGATAGTTCGACTATCTGGATCGTTCAACTATTTGCCCGATAGGTCGACGATCTCCGTGCGTCGGTCGACGATCTCCGAGGGTCGTTCGACGTTTTGCTGTATGTTTTAAATAGTTTTTGTCGTCTTCTGAGATGTGACTAATTTCATATTTATTTTGGCACATTTTATAAAAGATTATCTGAATAAATTGTGATAACACTTCCATGCAATATCTATTCTATTCTTTATGCATGAGCTAATCTTTTCTGACAAAGTTGTTTGTCTTATAGCTGAGATCTGATTTCTGCCAGGCTATCCTTTATAGCCGTTAGACTCAAAAAGTCTTCCTTGGCTGTAAAGAGTCCTTTCTGATGTGACTTTCTCTTATATTATTTCATCAGAAGTATTTGCAGCTTCTTAGAAAGCTTTAGCCTTTTATAGGATATCTGTTTGCAATATATTTTGTTTTGCTTTATGCTTTTTGCAACCCAGCTTGCAGAGTTCAGAAAAAGACAAGATTCATACTCAGTTAAGAGCCGTTGCTGCTGCTGCTGCTGCTATATAAAGACTTCTTTGAAGAAGAAATCAACCAGTTCTAAAATACCAAAAAGCGATCAACAGCATTCAAGCTTAAGAACTTACAGTCTCCAAACTACTCTCAGCACATTCACATCTAACTGAGAAGAAGTTCAAGTTCTTCACTCTTCTTCAACCTGAGTTCTCCTGCTTACAGGAAGATCTTTACTCAGAGCCTTTTGAAGAAGAAGAAGAAGAAGATAGCTGCCTGAAGAAGAAAATCTTATTTCATATTATTTATCTTCTTGTAGCTTTTTCCTTCAGTATTTACTGAAGTGTTTCTGCACTGAAGCAAGACTTCACCTGGACATTCTTTGAGCCAGGGGGAGCCTTGATTCTTTTAGAGCTTTCTAGCTCAGTGCAAGTTATTGTGCTTCTCTAATCTATTGTAAAATAGAGAAGACACCTTAACCTCCTTTCCCCCTCCTGTACAGGGTTATTACTCCCTTCAAAAGTATCCCTTGGTGGCAGGGCACCTGATCAAAAACCTATGTTGGTTTTTAGACACCTGATCAAAAGTCTAAAGGGTTTCTTGATCTACCTGAAGTAGATCTTGTTGGTGGCAGGGCACCTGATCAAAAACCTGAGTGGATTCCTACCTTGTTGGTAGAAGAGTGGACGTACCCAAGTTGTTTGGGGAACCACTATAAATTCCTTGTGTCGTCTGGATTGCTTTGTTTAATTACTTGCATTGTGGCTGTGATTAGATCTTAACTAGGTTTGCTAGTTGTTGTTTAGGTTCCCAAGCCTTAACTGTAATTACAGTTGGCTGCCTTTTTGTGCACAACACTTGTGTTAGGCTCTAAGGTTTAAATCTCAAATATCTATAACTTTCATTCCGCATTTAACTCCAAGGGAGTTGAGTAGAAAGTCAACTTTGCCAGTGCAATTTTTGATTACTCTATTCACCCCCCTCTAGAGTAGTATCTATCCCTTCTCTTTCACAATGTTTTTCGGTAAAGCACTCCTTCTTTCAACAGATAATAAGCTGACTTGTACCTAATCCGCTTCCTCTCGAGATCCCCCTCGGGCAGACGTCCCGATGCCAAGAAGGTCACAAAAGGGTCCATCCAGGACACCTCCTGGTCGACCTCCATTATCTCCCTTATTTTATGGAAGGCCTGAAGAGTTCGGTCATAGTCCCTCTGGCCTGAGGACCATGCTTTGCGAGCGAGTCTGCCCTAGCACTCTCTTCTCGAGGAACATGCTGGATGGAGAAGCTATGAAACTGCCCAACGATACCCTTTATCTTTACCAGGTACAACTGGAGGGTCGGTTCCCTCACCTCGAATTCTCCATTGATGTGTCTTGCCACCACCAAGGAGTCCGTGAAGACCCTGATATCCTGTATGCCTAACTCCCTAGCCAGCCGAAACCCGACGATGATTGCTTCGTACTCGGCTTGATTGTTCGTGAGGGTGAAGCGTATCTTCATGGCTTGCTCGATCCTAGTCCCCTCGGGACTTGTCAGGATGACTCCTCCCCCAAAAGAATTCTTACCAGAATCTCCATCAACTAACATCTCCAAGCCGCCACGGGAGATACCTCCACCTCCCCGGCCTCTACCACATAGTCCGCCAAGAAATCCGCCACTACCTGCGCCTTAATAGACTCTCGAGGGATGTAGGAGAGGTCGAATTCGCTGAGCTCTATCGATCACTTGGCCAATCTTCCCGAGTGCTCGACCCCCTCGAGGATGCGGCGAAGGGGGTGGTCCGTCACGACCTGAATTGTATGGGCTTGAAAGTATGGCCTAAGCTTCCGGGCCGACATGATGAGAGCGAAGGCCAGCTTTTCTAGGATGGGGTACTTCAGCTCGGCCTTTTTGAGGACCCTGCTTACATAATAAATAGGGAATTGCGTCTTTCCCTCCTCTCGGATGAGGACCTAGCTAAACGCCCCCGTCCCTACCCCCAAATAGAGGAACAAACTCTCCCCTTCCCTCGGCCCTTGAAGTAGCGGCGTCTGGGTAAGCTGCTGCTTCAGAGCCTCAAAGGCCTTTTCGCATTCCAATGTCCATTCGAACTCCCTTCCTCCCCTTAGAGTTCGAAAGAAAGAGGAGCATCTCTCTCCTCCCCTAGAGAGGAACCTGCTCAACCCTGCTAGCTTGCCAGTAAGACGCTGAACCTCCTTGGCATTCCGAGGAGATTTCAGCTTTAGAATCGCTTTTACCTTGTCCGGATTGGGTTCCACCCCTGCGGGAGTAAGGAGATGTCCCAAAAACTTCTCCCTGCTGGCCCCGAACACACATTTCAGAGGGTTAAGCCTCATCTTATACTTCCTTACAGTTGTAAACGTCTCCTGCAGGTCCAAGACATGGGACCTGAGGTCCCGACTCTTAACCATCAAGTCATCTACATAGACCTCGAGGTTCCGCCCCTTCTGCTCTCGAAAAATCTGGTCCATCATCCTTTGATATGTTGCTCCCGCATTCTTTAGCCCGAAGGGCATCATGTTGTAACTGAAGCACCCATCCTCCGTGACGAAGGTGACGTCCTTGACGTCCGGAGGGTGCATGCGAATCTGATGGTATCCTAAAAAAGCATCTAAAAACCTCATCAGTGAGAAGCCGACGGTTGAGTCAACCAGCGCGTCGATTCGAGGCAGGGGGTAACAATCCTTAGGACAGGCTTTATTTAAAAGAGAGAAATCAATACACATCCTCCATTTCACCTCCCACTTTTTCACCATTACAACATTACTCACCCACCCCGGTTACCTGTTGGCAGATATGAATCCTGCCTGGAGCAGCTTCTCCACCTCTTCTCTGATAGGCTTGGCCATCTTGGAGGCGATGGCCCTCTTTTTCTGTTGGATGGGACGGACCTTGGGGTCAAGGTTGAGATGGTGTCAAGCCACGTCTGCGTCGATCCCTAGCATGTCCGCCGCGCACCAGGCGAAGACGTCAATGTTCTCTTGCACGCACCTCCGGATCTCCTCTTGGTCTTTGGGAGTGAGCTCTCCGCTGATCTTTATCTTTTCCCTCCTTCCGTCCTTTGTGAGGATCTCCACTTCTAGAACTTCCATAGCCGCCCTCAACCTTGAAGGTTCTTCTTCTTCTGGCTCCCTCAGATCCTCTTCCAGGTCTTTTGCCCCGTACTCAACTCCCAGACCTTCCACGTCAGCTACCCTCTCCTGGGCCCTCCCTTTCTCTCTTCCAAGGTCCCCCTCTGGTGATGCCCTCTTTCTCTTCTTTTCCCCAATACTTCCTTCATTCCCCCTACGCTCCCGCTCCCTAGCCACTTGCTCTCCCGCCATTGTTGGCTCCACCGCAATGCCTCTGTCACCCCCTCCCTCTTCTCTCTCCAACTCCTCTCCTCCAGCCATCTCCACCTCTGCTACAAGACTTCCCTCCACCCTTGCATCCTCTCTCACCAGCTCCTCTCCTCCAGCCACCTGCTCTCCTGCCATTGCTGGCTCCACCACAATGCCTCTGTCACCTCCTGCCTCTTCTCTCTCCAACTCCTCTCCTCCATCCATCTCCACCTCTGCTACAAGACTTCCCTCCACCCTTGCTTCCTCTCTCACCAGCTCCTCTCCTCCAGCCACCTGCTCTCCTGCCATTGCTGGCTCAACCGCAATGCCTCTGTCACCCCCTCCCTCTTCTCTCTCCAACTCCTCTCCTCCAGCCATCTCCACCTCTGCTACAAGACTTCCCTCTACCCTTGCTTCCTCTCTCACCATCTCCTCTCCTCCAGCCACCTGCTCTCCTGCCATTGCTGGCTCCACCGCAATGCCTCTTTCACCTCCTCCCTCTTCTCTCTCCAACTCCTCTCCTCCAACCATCTCCACCTCTGCTATAAGACTTCCCTCAACCCTTGCTTCCTCTCTCACCAGCTCCTCTCCTCCAGCCACCTGCTCTCCTGCCATTGCTGGCTCTACCGCAATGCCTCTTTCACCTCCTCCCTCTTTCTCCAACTCCTCCCATTCCATCCTTTTCTCCAGCTCCTCTGCAACCCCCTTCTATGAGATGGTGTTGACCGCCGTCACGTAGCACTCCCAAGCCGCCTTTGGATCCCCCCTTACCCTGATCTGGGTTCCTCCCGAATTAAGCTTCAAGCACTGATGGAACGAGGATGGTACACACCTAAAGGCGCTGATCAAAGGGCACCCGAAGATTGCATTATAGTTGCTGGGGGCATCCACTATCACGAAACGACAGTTCCTGGATAGCCCCCCTTCCCCAGCGTCACCTGAAGTCCTACTCCTCCCTCGACCTCCTTCCTCTCCCCCGAGAATCCAAACAATGATCCATCCGCCTCCAACACCCTTCGTGCCTCCACCCTCATCTCATTGAATGCCTTCTTGAAGATTACATTGACGGAACTCCCGTTGTCCACCAAAATTCGGGACACCGTGAAGTTCTCAATGGCGGTCTAGATTACAAGCGCGTCGCAGAATGGGTCCTCATGATCTGGTAGGTCCCTTCTGGAAAAGGTGATTTTCTCATACGGGGGTGGGGCTTGTGACATCGAGGCAACGCTCCGACGATACATTGTGTGAAGACTGGCCTTACGGGTGGCCTCGATCCCCACCCCCCATTAATCACCCCGATCCCTCCTCGATCTCCTGTGTTCGACCGATCCACACATCAATCCTCCTCCGCGGCTCCTGGAATCTCCACTATCTGCACTGGTGGCCGTTGGTCTTCTCCTCCTCTGCCCCTCCTCAACTCTAAGAACTCCGGGCACGTGGTCGTCGCATGGCCCTCTTCCTCATGGAAGTCGCAATATGGCAGAACTCCTCCCCCACATCTCCCATCTTTGGGGTTCCTCCTCCTCCCCCCAATCGCTCTCCCACGCTCTCTTCCTCTTCCTCTCCCTCGGCCAATGGACATAGCTTGCTGACGCGGAGGGGGAGTGGACTTGGGCCATGCCCCCACCCTAGCGGATGAAATCTCCCTGGTCCCGGATAAAAGTTCCTTCCCCCCTGCGGAGGACCCCTTCCTGGTCCTTGAACTGGGCCTCCCGGTTGCCTCCAGCCCAACTCTGGGTGCACGGGTCCCCTTGGATCCTCCCTTCTCCTTCCCTCTTGCTTCCTTGTTCCTCCTGACTCTCTCTGCTCCCCCTCCGCCAGCCTTGCTAACTTCCTTGCAAATGCCGGGTTTGCCGCCTCCATGGCTATCTCCTTTGCTGCCTTCTTCATCAATCCCTCAAAGGACAATGGCACCTTCTGGGTTAGGCTCATCTTGAAGAAGCCTTCCCTGAACCCCACGGTGAAGGCCATCTGGAGGGCAAAACCGGGCACCTCCTGGATGTCTAAGATCTCCTCCTGGAAACGATCTATATACTGAGCTAAAGACTCACGTCTTCTGCTTGATCAGGAAGATAGACTCCAGGTTCTTCTTCCTCTTCTTCGAGGTCGAGAAGCGCAGCTGGAAGCTCCTGCTCAGGTCTTCGAAGCAATAAATAGAACCCGCCGGGAGTTGATGGAACCAGTCCCTGGCCTTATCCTTCAAAGTGATGGCGAAGAGGCAACATTTGAAGGCGTCGGTCATAGGTCTGATGGAGACCGCATCTTCAAACCATTGCAGGTGTTGGAGGGGGTCATCCTTCCCCACGTAGTAGGTCATCTCCGCCTCACGGAACCCTTCCGAAACGGGTGCCGAGAGGACCAACTCGCAGAAGGGGGATCCTCTCGCCGGTGGTCTCGCCAGGTCCACTCGCACGACTAGCCCCGCGGGCGCGACGACACTCGCCGGGCTGGGGAAGAGCTCCCTTCCTTCCACCTCTCGCCGACTTCCTTCCGCCGCCACCTCCTTTCCTGGTCGCCTCCCGGGTGCGTCCTCACCTATCCGTGCCGGCTCGACCCCCTCGCGGAGCGCGTGGTCCGGCACCTGGGACGGGGGGGGGGGGGGGGGTCTCGCACTCCCCTCTCTGTGCGAGCTGCTTCAGCATGTCCATGATCCCTCCGATGGATGACATGAACTCTGCCCTCCCGACGTAACCCCCCTGGCTCGGGGACCCCTCGTCTTATCCTCCTGCATCTCCCGCCATGAGGTAACCCTTCGTTCTTCCGCACAAGCTGCTGTTCCACGCTCACCGCACCAAAAATGTTGGAACCAACAAGGTCGATTCCTCCTAAAGCTCAGAACTACTGGGGCAGCTCGCGCTTACTCCCTTAGGATTACACTCGAGGCAAAGAACTAGACCGGAGGCCCCAGCGAGGAGGTCCCACCTCGTACCCAGAAGAGACTAAAGCTCTTCCCCTCCCTAGCCAATGCTGAGCTAGATGCCTTAGAAGAAATGGAAGGAGTCAAGAAAGCTTGCTCTTCTAAGGCACCTTACCAGTCTATTTATAGGCCTCTGAACTGGGACTGCAAATAACCAATTTACACCGCCCTGAAATTACCAGAATATCCCTAGCTAGGTCTGCCAACAGCCAAACTCCGCTGTTCGCAAGGGCTAAATGCAGACCACCTGGGGTAAAAAGGGTAAAACCTCCCTGGGGCCCAAAAAGTGGGCCCGACCCTACCTGAATCGGCCCTGAACCAAAGTGACACTTGGCGAGTGCTCCTCCATAAGGTCCTCTCGCATGAGGTCCTCTCGCATGGCGAGAGGGCGACCCCGGGCGAGAGCTCCTCTCCTGGAGCCTTCTCGCGCGGGGAGCTGGCCACTCGCCTTAAAAGCTTCCCGTCTCGGAATTCACCTATCGAAAGCCATGCTCCACTTAGGCCGTCTCGCTTGATGCAGTGAATCTCTCCTTACCCTTTCTCCTGGCGCCTTTCGCCTGGTCCCCTCGCCTATCGCCTCTTTCTTAGTACTCCTCGCCTGAGCCCTCTCGCTCGGCTTTCGTTGCCTGGGCCCTCTCGCTTGGGCCCTCTCGTTCGCCTGCGAGTCCGGGGTTGTACACCAGCAGTCGATGACAAAGTGACCAATTTTACCACAGCACCAACAGTCAAACATGTTGTATCTTTGCCTTATGTTCTCCTGCTTGACCTTCTCAGATGGTGGTCTAGCAGGGGTAGTATTCCTGGAGGAAGAAGCTTCATGGTGATGGAAATCATATGATTTCTTCTCCTTCAGTGGCTTTTCTAGAATGGGCTTTACCTTTGGTGCTTTCTTGATGTTATGACCATGAACAAAAGGGTCATAGCTCTGAAGAGTGATCTCTTGATAAGATGCCTTAAAGACACTTTCACCAATGTTTCGAGGGCGAGTACATCCTTGGTACCTTGACTTGGGCTCTACATAAGTAGGCCTAGTGAAGTGACCGTAGGAGGAGTCAAGATCAAACTTATTAGTCAGAAAGACAACTTTCTGAAATATAGTCTGATCTTGTGGAGCTTTCCCCTTTGCTTTATCCAAAGCCTTCTTGGCCACCTTATTCTTTCTCTGAGCCTTATTCCTCCTAGAAGATTTACTAGGAGCCTCAACATGGCCTAGTACAGCACCCTTAGTCTTAGCAGAGAACTCAGCAACAAGAGGAAGAACTACCTTGGGCTTAGAGAAACCTTCAATAAGTTTCTTTTCATCTTCAAGTAACCCTTCAAATCCCTTGATAATTTCATCTTTCAGATCGAGGTGCTTGATAGCCTTATTGAACTCATCAACTACAGTATCTAAGTCTTCTCTGAGTGAGTCCATCTTAATGACTTCCTCTCTCAAAGAGCTTTCTACGGCCTTTAGAGACTTAATCTCTTTTGCCTGAGTTTTCACGACCTTTTGACATTTGTCGTAGGCCTTGTTCAACTCCTTATACTGGTCCATGAGTTCAGACTCATCGTCAGCAGATCAGAGACATCAGATTCTGAAAGAGGAGTGTGAGAGTTTAGCTTCCCAGTGAACTGGGGCTCTTGTTCATCATCAGTCTGAGTCATAAGCCCAAAGTAGGCTTCTTGTTCTTCACTCGACTCAGATGAGTCAGAGTCACTAAGAGTTTTGCCCTTCTTGGCTATCAGGCTCTTCTCCGTCCTCTTCTTATTGTATGAGGACTTCTTTTCTTCTCTCTTTCTGCCCTCCTTCTTCTTGTGGGGGCAATCAACAATGACATGACCTGGCTTATTACAACAGTAACAAACGATGTCAGTCGAAATATGTTTGTTAGGTTTAGAACCATACCTTTCATGGCTGCTTGAGCCTTTTCTGTGTCGATCACCATCATGTCGTTATCTTCTGTAGGAGGCATCCTTGCCTTTCCATTGCTTCTTCTTGTTCAAGAATTTCTTGAACTGTCGTGAGAGTAGAGAGAACTCTCCTTCAGATAGCTCTGAGCCTGAAGTGCTTGGCTCAGATGACTCCTCTTCACTTTATTCTTGTGCTGTGGCAGGAGAGGTAGCCTTTGACTTCCTTGAGGTGTTTGCCTTTAGAGCAATAGACTTCTCCTTGGATGCAGACCTGCTCTTCTCTTCTTCAACTTTCCTTGTGTTGAGTTGAAGCTCATATGACATTAGCTTTCCGAAGAGATTCTGAGGGTCTATCTCAGCTAGCTTTCCAAATTCCCGGATAACACAAACCCCGTTATCCCATTCCTTGGTTAGAGATCTTAGGAACCTGTCATTCAATTCTCCGTTTGTGAAGACTTGTCCATAGACCCTGAGGCCATTGACTATCTTGAAGAAGTTCTCAAAGGTGTCAGCAATGGTGTCCTTGTGTCTTTGTCAGAAGGCTTTGTATTTCTGATTCAGAATGGATCTTCTATCATCCCTAACTTCTTCTGTGCCTTCCATCAAAGTGACGAGGGACTGCCATATCTCCTTAGCAGACTGGTAGTGGATAAGATTCTACAGTATTGAGTCATCGACTGCACTTGCTATTATATTCTTGGCCTTCTTATCTAAAGACACAAGTGCAATCTCATCTTTGTCTAGATCTATCAATTTCTTTGGAACTTACTTTGTTGGATCTATTGTGGAGATGGTCATGGGAATGTAAGGACCTTCTTCAACGATCATGAAGATCCTAGGATCCACAGCTTCCATGAAAAATCTGATTCTTTCTTTCCACATGGGAAAGTTATTCTTGGCTCATAATGAAAGCTTGGCAAAATCTTTAGCCTTGTCCATGCTTGGAAAATCTCAAGAGACAACTAGAGATGGATCTGATCAAGGTGTTAACCTTTTTGTGATCAACCTCCCTCTGATAATAATTGAAAATGATTAGTTGTCTACCTAAATCACCTAGAGGGGGGGGTGAATATGTGAGTTGTGCGTCTTTTTACGGAATAAAAAATTTAATGAACTATGCACACAAATCTACCAATCAATCACAAATGACGAAAGATTTATAGTGCTTCCCCAACCTTGGGTACATCCACTTTCCCTCACCCATCTAGCAAAGCACTAGACTCGGCTACTCCACTATCTCGGATTGTAAACCAATCCTATGCCTCGGAACAAAGTTCCTACAAACTCGATCCACAACAAGGATCTACACTCGGAAGATAAAACTTCCTACAACTCTGAGAGAAATCTCCTACAAGAATTAAATTGAGAGTAATTGAAAATACAAATAATAATCCTCAGATCTTGAATCTGTCGGCCTAGATCCTCTTCTTTTATCTTTGCAGCTTTATCAGAAATGTTGAAGAAGAAACTCGGCAAGAACTAGATCTTAAAATTTCCTTTGACTTCACTCGATCTGAGAGATGACGAAGAACGAACAATAATCTCGATCTGGAAGTCAATCTTGATCTGAATCTTGGGATCGAAAACCCTAGCGCTTGCACGAAGAAGATCGGCGGCGACGGCTTCCATTTTTTTTGAGAGAGAATGAGATTCAGAAAATACTTAGAATAATAATTGACATCACTCTTTCTTCTTATCTTCTTAGGGTTAGTCGGTTTGACAATACCTTTATATAAGATCTCCCTAACTGTCAAAATTATCCTTAATGACGTACACGTGGACCAATCACATCATGTTATTTGAAAATCCCGTCAAATCTGGACTTAGCGAAATTTCTACAAAAACTGAACTTCATTTCTCGAGTGAAGTAGAAATACTCGAGTAGTGAAGATTTTACTCGAGTTGATAATGAAGATTACTCGAGAAGAAGAAATTCTGAAGTTACTCAAGAGGAATGAAGCATTACTCGAATACAAGACTGGCTGTCGAGAAATCAACTTGAATTACTTGAGAAGAAGTTTAACAGAAATATTCGAGACGGATAAAATCATTACTCAAGTGGAATAGAATTACTCGAGAACTGGGAATCCACTCGAGAAGCAGAATAAGACTTCTCGAGAACAAAGACTTAGAAAAATTATGAGAGAAAATTTTCCTGTCACTCGAGACATACTATCAACTACTCGAGTACTAGATGACTACTTGAGTACTAAACTTAGAAATATTCTGAGTTAAAAACCTGAACACTCGAGAGGTAGAGGCAAAGTCCACTCGAGTACTAAACCTGGTTACTGGAGAACTTGAATAGTACTACTCGAGAACCAATTCCTGTACTCGAGTACTAAGCTGACTTCTCGAGTGCTTCTACTTCTTCTACTCGAGTACTAACAGACCACTCGAGTAAAAGACTTAGAAAATTTCTTACTCTAAAAATTTTTTCCTTCTTGAATCCAATCATCACCAACTCTTCATTCATTAGTCCAAGTGCTTGAATATGAAGTGTATCCCAATAGAGAGGCTACACATGAGTCAACAGCTTGGATCACACAATGAGGGATGACATTGTATGGTCCTATATTTATGACCCACTGTAGACTGACATTGGTCTACACTTTGCAATAGAACCTGTAAACACATAACTAAAATAGAAGATCAAATACAACTTAATTCATCTTAGTTCAAGGGCGACTTCATGCAAATCTGGATTATTATGGATGCAATACCCAACAGTTTTCTCTGTCATTCTTTCCTTCTACTTGGAAATAAAAGTTGAATTTCTTATTTTTGACCTATTTGAATAAATGTCAGCATTGTTTAGGGGATGTTGGGTTTAATATCATATGGATGTTATATTCTCATGTTATTAAGATTTGAATGTTATTAAAGGCCATATAAAGACTTGTGTTTGCTTTAATGATATAATGTCAAAACTGTAACAACCCAAGATATCCTGCTAGGTCAACTAGATGTTATGTATACTCAACTCTAAAGCTTTTAAATGATCAATTTTTGTTATACCCTTAACCACATAACCGCATTTCCCGACCTTTATTTCAAAATTTGGCTTAACCCTTATTGAAACTAAGTAACACTGCCTCCGTTTCCTCAAGGGGAGAGTTACATATATCTTTGTTGCAGCATAAACACATAACCACATCTCCCAAGTAACATGAAAGCATGACAACTAGCCTAAACAGAAAACAAAGTAAATATGGACTTTTGATTTCTTCCCCCATTTTTAGGTTAGGTTTAACTTAAGGGTTCTCAAAATGAAGGTGTATCGATATTAGGACAGAAGACCACATGAGATCTTCAATCAGAGCTTTGGTATTCACCGTGATTGGGAACGAGATCACTCGTTGGAGATAGAAGAATAACACTCGTTGACTCACGCCATAGTTGGGAATGAGATCACTCGTTGGCGCTGGAAGTGGAGAAATCGTCGGTGCTAGAAGTAGATAAATTCTCGGCACTTAGGTATCCACCACATTAATGCTGTTTGAAGACTTAAAAGAAGGCACATTGGGTTCAGGACTCAAGAATGAAGGCGCGACATCTACGATTAAGAGGAGGAAGAGACGAGGAGGTAGTGACTTCAAAGCCAGGTGAAAGAGATGGGAGGAGCGGCTTTAGAGCGAGGAGGAAGAGACGGAAGGAGCGTCTACAGCGAGGAGGAAGAGAACGGAAGCAAAAGATTGTGGTTTTGGTTTTAGGGTCGCGCTTACATTTTTAAAAGTAAGTGTTTCAAAAAAATAGGGTGTGGATAGCAATATGAGGGGTGCGATTAGTAATTACCTATATTTATTGAGCATTATTAAGAGAACACTTATTTCTGATATGAGTGCACCACAAAATTATATTTGCAATTCATTTTTAATGTGCACTGAAAGTGAGGGATAGATTTTATCTTTACTCTAGAGGGGGGGGGGGGTGAATAGAGTATTAAAAATTTATTAACTTGTTTTTATAGTGGATTAAAAGTTAGTGATATATATAAGTGCAAAAAGAAAATGAAAGCACACAAACAGAAAAGGAAATCAACACAAACGATACAAGAATTATAATGGTTCCCCAATAAACCTGGGTGCATCCACTCTTCTACCACCCTGATAGGAATCCACTACAGGTTTTTGATCAGGTGCCCTGCTACCACAAGTTTTTGCTCAGGTGCCCTATCACTAGAAGATCTATTTTTCTAAGGGAGATCTAGCAACCCTTTAAGCTTTTGATCAGGTGCCCAAAAACCAATCCCAAGTCTTTTGATCAGGTGACTTGTGAACCAAAAAGTTAAATTTTGATGGGAGTTAAAACCCTGTACACAGTGAAAGAAAAATGAAAATGATTTTTTCTTCTCTGTCTCAAATCTCTGAGAAGACTACTGGATTGTTGATGATGTCAAAGCTCCCCCTAAGTTGTGTAGATGATCGGGAGATATAAGCTTTGTAGATGATTAGGAGATGGAAGCTTTGCTTCAGGGTGTATGACTTGATAAGATATTCTCTGTCCAGTATTTGTATCTGAGAGATTATGAGCTTTTGACCTCAAAATCAAGATGTGTTGCTGGAAGAAAGCTTGAAGAAGAAAGGTAAATCTCTGTAGAAATATTTCTGTAGCTTTCTGTAACTCTGTAGCCTTGTTTGTCTCTGTGTCTATATCTGAGTCAGAAAACTTTTGAGAATATATGAAAAAAAGAAGAATTCAAATATTTGAATTCATTAACTTTGAAACAGCTGGAGAATTCTCGAGAAGGTAACTAACTGCCTTGGAAATAGGTTAGAAAATAGAAAAATAAGAACTCTGTGATTAAGTCCATATTAAATGCTACCTCTAAACGGCTATATTCCTAAGAATATTGAGCATTAAATATCAGAGTTATAGCTTCCTACAATTAAGCCATTAAATACTCTGCCTTTAGAATATAAAATATCCTGGAATTGAGCCTGGAAATATTATGCTTCTGCTTAAAATAACTGCCTAAAACACTACCTGGAAATTGTCGAACTGAGCCTGTGTTTCGTCGACCTGAGCCTGGAGTTCGCCGAACTGATGATGGCTTTCGTCGTGTTGAGATCTGAGAAAAGATCGGAGTTCGTCGACCGGAGCTCAGCTTTCGTCGAGCTCAACTCAGAGTTAGAACTCTGAGTTCGTCGAGCTGAGATCGGCTTTTGTCGAACTGCACTCAACTTTCGTCGATCTGAATTTCTGAACACTGGAAATCTTCTAAGGCAATAACCCTGGAAAACCTATGACCTTTGACTATACATATTGGGTCAATCTAAGCATCCTAATAGTAATACTTGCCCAAATCCAAACTGGGGTTCCAACAATCTCCCCCTATTTGGGTGAGGATACTATTTACACAAAATATAAAGCAAAAAATTAATATCTAACAGAATTGAAATTCTCAGCAGATATAATATAGTGCTAAGAGAGTTCAAAAACAATAACAGTAAATAGTTTAAGAGTGAAATCAGAAAACTAAGAATTCTTTTTGGGAGCATCTGAAGAAGATTCCGAAGAAAGTTTGGTGAAGATCAACTTCCTGATTGGATCTGCAGCTTCTTGCTGAGTCATCTTCAAGTCTTGAGAGCCAATGATCTTCAAGGAAGTAGCTCTAGGCACAACTGCCTCTGGATGGAGATGTATATATTCATCAACATTAAAAATATTCTTTACTGATACTTATCCAATTCCTTCTTTCTATAAGATGACATTGTTGAAAATTGAGAAGAATCCTTCCCTTCAGCTTTGGCTTTATTAATTTGAGAGAGAGCTATCAACTCATTAAACCTGGTCATTCTGAAGTTAAGATCCAACTCTGGATCATAGGTTGGAGAAGGAGGTCTCTTTGGACTTGATTTTTCTTGCTGAATACCTTGAGATGTCTGTTGGCTGCTTTGATTATTATGATATTGTTCCTGTCTTCTTTGCTAGCTGCTGGACTGAGATTCTGACCTTGAAGGTTTGTCTTTACTACTTTGAGTAGGTCTTGATTGATGTGAATGAGAAGTAGACCTATGAGCTTGAGAAACACTTCCTGCTGATCCTGCTGCAGGAGGAGGAGGAGGTCCTCTCTAAGTCCTTTGAGGAGGAGAGCTATACCTTTTCAACTTTTTCATGTTCTTTTGTTCATTTTTAGAAAACCTCATCCAGTAAGGAGTATCTGAAGTGAGAGTAATTTCATGCAAAATGTAACAAGGAATGTCAATATGAAGGTTTAGGAGCAACCTTTACTGGAGCCTTCTTCTTGGCTTTTCTTTTCTTTGAACCAAAATCTTCTGAATCATCTGAATCAACATCATCATCATTAGATTCATCTTCTGGATGATCATATAACTCATCTAACTATTTAATTAATTCAGCCTGATTCTTAGCTTGAACTTCTAGCTCTTTAAGTACAAAATCTGTAATAGCTTGAGCCTGAACAATGTCAATCTCTGGTTCCATATATTGAAACATGATTTCATCAAGATTTGGCATAGGAGTTTCATCCCAAGCATAAGTGGGAGGGTAAGAAACTGGCTCTATGACATTTATCATATTCTCAACTATTATAGTCTCAGAGACTGAAGACATATTAGTCGGAATAGTACTGAAACTTGATCTAATCTCTTCTAAAATAGAAAAATCTACTAGAGCAAAACTTGGCTGAACTTGGCTTTAGAATAGTATAACAAACTATAGCTTTAGAATAATTATCAAAAACTGGAGCAAAACTTGGCTGAACTTCAAAAATAGATAATAAGGAAGATAAGTACACTGTGGGATTTATAAAAATATCACCAATAGTGATAACTTCTGGAATTGAAAGATCTGCTGCTTCTTCATCTGAACAAACTAAAAGCATTTCTACATCTGCTACTACAACCTCTGGAATTACTGGAGCTTCTTCATTAACTGCTAGAGCTTCTTCATTAGACATCTCCCCCTGCCTAGATCCAGGGAGACCTGAATCTAGGCCCCCAGAAGGAGGGAAAAAGTAGGAAGAGGCAAGCTTAGAAGAAAGGTCAGATATGGTAGCTATAAGAGGAGAAATTGCTTCTTCTATCAACTTCTTGAGGGTAGGAGTTAATAAAGCAAGAATATTTGAAGAAATGGATGAGAAATCCACATATATAAACTCAGGTGGAGATTGAGTAGATGTAGAGGGTGGATTGGAAGAGGATGGAATTGAGGTAGAACATTTTTGACATAGATAGAATGACTGAGGTACATCCTGAGGATTGAAGGTAGGGGGAATGAAATTAGGGATGATCTCTTCCTGGATATGAGATTGAGATGGATTTGGAAGAGGGGTAGGGAATTGGTGTTGAGGAGATGAATGAGGTGGAGATAGAGGAGAGAGTAGATTGAATGTAGGAAAAGAGGTAGAAGGAATGTTCTCAATAAGATGAGATGGTAGTGGTGATTGAGGAACTGGAGAATGTAGAGGTGATGGAATATCTATAGATATTAAAGGTGGTAGAGGTGATGACTGAGGAGAATGATGTATTAGAGAGACAGTGTGGAAAGATGTGGAAGGAGCATCTTCAGTGAGAATTTGTTGTTGAGGAAGAGAAGAGTGAGGTTGAGCAGAAACTTCTCCTAGAGTTTGGTGAGTGGCTGAAGCAGCCCCAGTGTCTTCAAAAGCTACTCTAGAAGATGAAGCCCTGGATAGCTTTGGGATAACCCTCTCCCATCTGCCAAAGAGGGTAGAGGTAAGCCTCTTAGAAGCATTAATGAAAATGGTCTGCGAGACCAACAGTTCTGGAACCTTTACCCGCAGAAAGATCTCGATGATTCTGCCATAACCACCAGACCTACCTGTAATCTTCTTGTTAATAGAATTAAATAGGATTGATCCCCAATCTATCCTTTTCTGATTCACCAAGGCACACATCAGGTGAAACTGGTGCCTGGTTATGTTATCGTGAGCAGAGTGCTTGCCCAACATCACTTTTCCAACAATATCGGCTAAAAATCTATATTCTATCGAAAGATTTTTTCTTAAGAAGGTGGTTGGGTTTCCTTCAGCATGACCCAACCTATCTAGCATTCCATTAAATTCACTACTAGATAATTCTATTTCTTCTTCACCATTAATAAACCCAAAAATTTCAGATAAGATTTCTGGTGAAAGAGGAACTTTATGTCCTGAGATAGATCCAATAAGAACTGGAGTGTCCTGAATCTTTGCTGTATATACCCATTCCTTAATCTCTGCCACTGGAAGCTTTATCCTTGTTGTCATGAAGGTTTGCAGGTTCTAAACCTCAAATAGCTGTAAGATGTCCTTGAATACTTGGTCGGAAAGACTGAAGGATTCAAAGTCTATATCAAAACCGGCATCAAACTTCATTGCTGCGAGGATTGCTGGAGAAACCGCCATTGCTCTGCAAAAACAAGAGATCAAGTGCAAAGGGGAAATGGAAAAGCGTGGGATAGAGTTCGATGAAAACCTAGTTATAAGTTTTCAGAAGTTGAAAAGGCAAACTCTGTCCGACGAAAAAAAAAACATTGAAACTTGTTCGATGAAAAAATCTTAAAGGAAATGCGTTTTGTTGATCTCCAGTCGACGAAAGTTTTGCAAAAAGAATAAATTTCTTCAATCTCCATTCGAAAAAAATTATTAGAAACTAAATCCGTCGGGTTCTGTTCAACGAAAGTTTCACAAAGAGATTTCGTCGATCTCCGTTCGACGAAAATCTCAAGAAGAGTTCACAGATCGTCAATCTCCGTTGGACGAAAGGTGACCAATTCGTCGTTCTCAGACCAAAAATTAAATTAATAGGTCTCCATTTATCATGCCTAACTGATTTATAAAGAAATGATGTTTCTTTTCATTTAAGGGTTTAGTGAAAATATCTTCCCTTTGTAAATCAGTGGAAATAAAAATAAGATTAATTTTATTTTTGTCTACATTATCTCTAAGAAAATGATGCCTTATTTCAATATGCTTAGTTCTACTATGCAGAACTGGATTTTATGCAATTGAAATAACACTGGTATAATCACAAAATTTAGTTGAATTATTTAAGTTGTATCCATTATCTAGAAGCTGATTTTGAATCCACAAAATATATGTGCAACAACTACCAGCTACCATGTATTCAGCTTCAGCAGTTGAAGTAGACACAGAAGTTTGCTTCTTGCAAAACCATGACATAAGCCTATTATCACCAAGAAACTTACAAGTTTTTGATGTACTTTTTCTGTCAACTCTTCATCCAACATAGTCAGCATCCGAGAATCCAGTTCATTCAAATTCTGACTCTATTGGATACCAAAGTCCTAAATTTTGACAACCCTTTATATATCTCAAAACTCTTTTAGCTAAAATTACGTGAGATTCTTTAGGATTTATTTGAAACCTAGCACAAATACATGTATCAAACATAATATCAGGTCAACTTGTTGTTAGATATAATAGAGACCCAATGATGGCTCTATATATTTTTTGATCAATAGGCTTGCCATGTTCATCATTATAACCTACAACGTTTGAGGGCATGGGTGTTTTCATGGCTGAGGCATCTGACATCCCAAATCTTTTAATTAGCTCCTTAACATATTTAGATTGGGATATGAAAATACCATCAGGGGATTGTTTCACTTGGAGACCAAGGAGGTAGGATAGTTCACCCATGCTACTTATTTCAAACTTTGAATGCATCAGGTCAGAAAACCTTTTGTACAGTTTGGAATCAGTAGAACCAAAGATTATGTCATTTACATATATTTGTACTAGCAAAATTTTAGATTTATGATATCTAATAAATAAAGTTCTATCTACTAAGCCTCTAGAACACTTATTTTCTAACCAGAAACTAGCAAGAGTCTCATACCAAGCTCTTGGGGCTTGTTTGAGATCATAAAGAGCTTTATTAAGTTTAAAAACATAAGAAGAGTGAGTTGGAGAAATAAAACCTGGAGGTTGTTCAACATAAACTTCCTCTTTGAGTTCTCCATTCAGAAAAACACTTTTTACATCCATCTAATATACTTTGAAGTTCTAGAATACATCATAAGCAAGAAAGATCCTAATAGCTTCAAGTCTTGCAACATGAGTAAAGGTTTGATCATAATCAATGCCTTCTTCCTGTGAATATACTTGGGCTACCAGCCTAGCTTTGTTTCTTACTATTACTCCTTGTGCATCCAACTTGTTCCTGAAGACCCATTTAGTTCCAATGACTGGGTAGTCTTTGGGTCTTAGAACTAAATCCCAAACTCTACATCTCTCAAATTGATTGAGTTCCTCTTGCATAGCAATGATCCAGTGGGGATCTTGTTCTGCATCTTTTATGGATTGAGGTTCAATCTGAGAAATAAAACAAGCATGCATCTGATCATGATTTAATTGATGCATTGTTTTCACACTAGCTGACATGTCTCCAATCACTTGAGATAAGGGATGATCTCTAAGTGTGACAAGATCAGTGAGTAGAGTTGGTTCTTCAACCACTTGTGGTGCTAATTCCTCTTGTGGAATTTCATTTGCCACAATATTTTCAGCACGGATTTCCTGAATTTCTTCATCACTATCATCATCAGCAATCTATTGAGAAGGATGTGATATATCCTCTTGTGTTAGGATTAAATCATCCATTTTCTCACACAGATTTGGTACCTGCAAATTGTCTATGGTAGAGATGTCTCTCTCCTTGTAAAACATGTTAGTTTCATCAAAGGTCACATGCACAGATTCTTCCATTTTTAGATTTGATTTATTATAAACCCTATAAGCCTTGCTAACTTGAGAATATCCAAGAAAAATTCTCTTTGCAGCTTTGGCTTCAAATTTTCTAAGGTATTTCTTATCATTATTGTGAATGTTACACATGCAACCAAAAACTTTAAAATAGTTAACTTTAGGTTTCTTTGATTTAAGTAATTCATAGAGGGTCTTTCCCTTTAGCTTATGAATTAGACTTCTGTTAAGGACATAATTTGTTGTGCTTACTGCCTCTGCCCAAAAGTATAGGGGAAAGTGAGCATCTGCAAGTAATGTCCCAGCAGATTCAATCAGGATTCTTTTTTTCCTTTCAGCTACCCCATTTTGTTTAGGAGTTCTAGGAGCAGAGAAATAATGCCTGATACCTTCCTTCTCACAGAATTCTTGCATGAGAAGAGATTCAAACAAAGTGCTATGATCACTTCTGATCAATGCAATCTGAGTAGAGTACTTAATCTTGATGTTCTTAAGAAAATCTGTAAGAACTTTTAAGTTATCAACTTGTTTTTCAGAATGAAAACCCAAGTGAATCTAGATAAATCATTAACAATAACTAAGGTATATGACTTCCCAACCAAACACTGTACTGCAATAGGTCCAAAAAGGTCCATATGTAGCAAGTACAAGATTCTGGGTGAATCACTTTTAGAGATAGATTAAAATCTATTTTTAATTTGCTTGCCTAATTGACAAGCCCTACAAAGTCTTTCCTTCTTGTAGGAACCAGAAGGTAGTCCTTTGACAAGGTTGTCCTTAGATAATTTAGCTATTGTCCTAAGATTTACATGACCTAGTCGCTTATGCCACAGTTCACTAGTTTTACTAATCTGATTAAACAAATAGATTTCTGATTTTGTAGAATTAAAGTTAACTAGATAAATATTTCCTTGTCTAGTTCCTGTTAAAACAATTTTATCTAAACTAGAGGTAATTGAACATAATGACTTATTAAATGTTACCTGATAACCTTCATCACATAATTGGCTGATGGAGATGAGGTTATGCTTCAGACCATTCACATAAGCTACCTTTCTGAAGGTAACTACTCCAACTTTGACATTTCCATAGCCTTCTGTTTGTCCACAGTTGGAGTCTCCAAATATAACTTTAGGTCCAAGCTTTGCCTTGAAATCACTTAGGTTAGCTTTTGATCCTGTCATATGTTTTGAGCAACCACTATCCAAGTACCACTGTTCCTCTGTGGTAGGATAGTTTTTTACCTGTAAAAAAAACAGATTAGTTGTTCTTTACCCAAGTTACCTTGGGTTCTTGTTTATTTTCATAATGATAACTAGAAATATAGGAACAATCTAGTTGATCCTTATAACCTAGTGGATGAAATCTCCTAGGAGGAATAATCAAGTGAGTAAAAGGATTTACCAATTTTTGCTTTTGATTTTTGTTTTGAAAAAGGGTTAAAATTTCTGTTATGAAAAGCTGGGTTTGACGAATTTAAGTTGTTTCATCGATCTGAGTTCGACGATTGATAGTCATTTCGTCGAGCTCCATTCACAGAATGATAATATGCATTATCTGTGATCCATGTTCGTCGATCTCTGTTCGATGAATCATATTGATTTCGTCGAGCACCTGCTGACGAGTAATTATACCCAAATTCTGGGTTTAGAGATCGTCGATCGCCGTTCGACGAATGATAATTGTTTCGTCGAGCTCGGTTCGACGAATTATTTTGAAAATAATTTTTTTGTGAATTTATATTTTTCTTAAGTTGATTCTTTTGTGAAACTTTAGTAGCTGTATCTATATCATCTAATTTTTCTTTTCCTTTGGAAGAAATAAATTTTACTGGTTTAGATAAAATATTTTTCTAAAATATATAAGGCTTACTAGATGAAGCTCCCAAGCCCAGTTTGCCTTTTAATCTGGCATTCACTGTGCTTGTGATATCCATCAATTTGATACTTCTCCCATATAGAGATTCTTCAAATTGCTTAGCCTTATTTAATTTATTTTCTAAAGATAGTACATATAACTCGACAATCGACGAAACTCGACGAAGGTCGTCGAGCGGGGCTCGACGAAGGTCGTCGAGCGGGGCTCGACGAAGGTCGTCGAGCGGGGCTCGACGAAGGTCGTCGAGCGGGGCTCGACGAAGGTCGTCGAGCGGGGCTCGACGAAGGTCGTCGAGCGGGGCTCGACGAAGGTCGTCGAGCGGGGCTCGACGAAGGTCGTCGAGCGGGGCTCGACGAAGGTCGTCGAGCGGGGCTCGACGAAGGTCGTCGAGCGGGGCTCGACGAAGGTCGTCGAGCGGGGCTCGACGAAGGTCGTCGAGCGGGGCTCGACGAAGGTCGTCGAGCGGGGCTCGACGAAGGTCGTCGAGCGGGGCTCGACGAAGGTCGTCGAGCGGGGCTCGACGAAGGTCGTCGAGCGGGGCTCGACGAAGGTCGTCGAGCGGGGCTCGACGAAGGTCGTCGAGCGGGGCTCGACGAAGGTCGTCGAGCGGGGCTCGACGAAGGTCGTCGAGCGGGGCTCGACGAAGGTCGTCGAGCGGGGCTCGACGAAGGTCGTCGAGCGGGGCTCGACGAAGGTCGTCGAGCGGGGCTCGACGAAGGTCGTCGAGCGGGGCTCGACGAAGGTCGTCGAGCGGGGCTCGACGAAGGTCGTCGAGCGGGGCTCGACGAAGGTCGTCGAGCGGGGCTCGACGAAGGTCGTCGAGCGGGGCTCGACGAAGGTCGTCGAGCGGGGCTCGACGAAGGTCGTCGAGCGGGGCTCGACGAAGGTCGTCGAGCGGGGCTCGACGAAGGTCGTCGAGCGGGGCTCGACATGTAACACTCCAAATCCCGATTTGGAGTTCAGGCTGGGTGACACGTCCTGGGACACGGGCATGTCCTAGGTAATCTCCAGCTCTGTGTACTTGAGTGGGTCTTGAGTAGGACTCGAGTGGGCCTCAAGTGTGTCTCGAGTGAGGCACACGACCTGGGACACATGCGTGTCCCAGGGAGTGTCCTTTACTATATTGTTGCGAGTTCTCGACGAAGTGCAGTCGACGATCTTCGAGAGGCGACACGACCAAGGACACGGGCGTGTCCCAGGGCGTGTCCTGCTCGGGTTGGTAGCCGGGCTGTGTCGGGTGAGGAACACGGTTTAGATCCCAGGCGTGTTCTGGGTGACACAGGCGTGTCAAAGTTGACACGGGCGTGTTAGGAACCCGTGCCCTTTTCGAGATTGTTGGTCCTGTGTAGATTGAGGGACATGTCCCTCAACACGGGCGTCTACTGATTGACACAGGCATGTCAGGAGCTTGACACGGGCATGTCTAAGCCCGTGTCCTGGTCTGGATTGATTCGGTTATGTGCCGCTTAAGGTACATGGCCTGTGACACGGGCATGTCACAAGCCGTATCAGCCTAGAGAAGATGCTTTTCAGAGCAAATCGTGGCTGTTCATTTCCTTCAATTTGGATCTAATGGTCCAGGACTCCTTCTGCTATTATAAGACCAAGGACTGAGAGATAAACTCTCATTCTATGTTGACCATTCTCTTTCTAAAGAGAGGAGAGAGAGGAGAGCAAGGAAGGAAGAAGGAGAAAGATTTCGGCCGCCAGTGGAGCTTTAGCAATCCGAATCGAGAGCCTAGTTTAGCGTTGTGGAGGCAAAGCCGTCGCGGTGATTACCATCCGGCTAGATTTCTATGGCTCTAAAGCGATCGTCAAGGGTAACGATCTCCTTCTTGGACAAGTGAAGTCCTCCTTTATGCATGTGCATGGAATCCTCCACCAAGAGGTGGAAAGAGTAAGTGATTCCAGCGGGTTTATATTTGATATCCCCTGTTGAGTCTGCATCTAGATCCGGAAATAAGTAGTACAAATAGGCATACTGTGTGAAGCCCATCCAGACGGTTAGTCTGAATTGGTGATGTTTATATTGCGAACCGGAGAAGACTCCGTGTATGTAACGTATAGGTTACGGAGTTTGTGAAGATGCTTGTGAGTTCCTTGAGTTGTATGCTCTACATGAGCTGTATGCGATGCGGCCGTGAGAGCCATTCTCTTTGGATTGTGAAGCCAGCCCTTGGTGGACAGTGTGGCTATTATGAGCTGAGAGCTCTTAAAAAGGCTTCGTGCCAAACAGGAAAGGTGAAACCGACCCACACCTATAAATTAGCCATGAGTTCTTCGGTATTCAGTGATGGCATGACGACTTGAGCAACTGGGGGTGGCTGATCTGTACCTGCGTTATGTCTGTCCGACTGGTAAACCTGGTAATTGGTCTCATTGGAGCACATAATGAGAGTCTTAGGCATGCACGCCGTTAATACTAAATGCTCAATGGTTACCGTGAGGTTAACACCTCTGAGTGGTATGGGTGAGGATGTCTCCAGCATGTGTGTTGTAGTAGACTAGTGCTCGACCAACAAGCTAATAACCTCTAATCGGTTGTGGGACCCAGGAATGATTCGGTACATCGTAATGTGCCCTGAGTGCACGGATCGTCGGGCCGCGTGGCTGATGATTGTGATATGTTGATTGTGCGTGAGTGCACTTATTGTGATATATATGTTGTGATTGCAATGCATGCATGGAAGGAACCACTGCCCCGGGTAAGGGGTAGGGTTGTTATAATTGGTCAGCTGAATGCTGACCGTTGTTATGTTTATCATCCTTTGGGTGGACGTCCATATGCAGGTGCTGCCATTGCTAGTGTTGACTTGGATTGAGTGGGCTAAAGCCCTTGCTTCTGCTGCTTGTAGGCCCTAGAAGGCCGTGCGAAGAATTGGATTTCTTGTGTGGCCAGCCTGCGTGCCGATGTATGAAACCACATCTTGTAAAGAGAAACATGTAAGGCCTTAAGGCCGTGAGCGATTGTGAGTTTGTATACATTCATGGTTTTATATATAAATGTGTCATTTATATATTTTGTGGACATTCGTTGGATGAGTTCTTGCAAGTAATAAACTTCCGCTAGAATGCTCTGAGTTAAGATGCGAGTAGAAAGTATTTTGATATTCACACATGATTCCGCCATTTGTGTGTGAAATATGGCATGGGGCCCCGGTCAGACCCTCTGTTATATTCCATGTGACAGATGGAGGCGTTACAAAGTGATATCAGAGGTTAGAGTTTTGTAGGGATCACATAAATGAACTAGTGAATGTCCACTAGGAATGCAATACATGTGTTTGAGGAGTGTGCTCGTGTATACTAGACATGTTTGCCGTTTTGGAATGGATGTTATTGATGTCTTGTTCACGTATAGGTGACAGTTGTGATATGTTGATTGTGCGTGAGTGCACTTGTTGTGATATATATATTGTGATTGCAATGCATGCAGGGAAGGAACCACTGCCCCGGGTAAGGGGTAAGGTCATTATAATTGGTCAGCTGAATGCTGACCGTTGCTTTGTTTATCACCCTTATGGTGGACGTCCATACGCAGGTTATGCCCTTGCTGGTGCTGACTTGGATTGAGCAGGCTGAAGCCCTTGCTTCTGCTGCTTGTAGGCCCTAGAAGGCCGTGCGAAGAATTGGATTTCATGTGTGGCCTGACTGCGTGCCGATATATGAAACCACATCTTGTAAAGAGAAACATGTAAGGCCTTAAGGTTGTGAGCGATTGTCTGTTTGTATATATTTCTGGTGTTATATATAAATGTGTCATTTATATATTTAGTGGACATTCGTTGGATGAGTTCTTGCAAGTAATAAACTTCAGCTAGAATGCTCTGAGTTAAGATACGAGTAGAAAGTATTTTGATATTCACATGTGATTCCGCTGTTTGTTTATGAAATATGGCGTGGGGCCCCGTTCGGACCCTCTATTATATTCCATGTGACGAATGGAGACATTACAAAGTGGTCTCAGAGGTTAGGGTTTGGTAGGGATCACATAAATGAACTCAAGAATATCCACTAGGACTGCAATACATGTGTTTGAGGAGTGTGCTCGTGTATACTAGGCATTTTTGTCGTTTTGGAATGGACGTTATTGATGTCTTGTTCACGTATAGGTGACAAGGAGTGGATATGGGCAGTCTGAACCCCAGCGTTCGGATGAGAGTGTGGAACCAGCTGAGGTGCCCATACCTCCTCCCTCTGCGAAAACTGTACACTTAGTTTCGGAAGCGCTATTTGCCATGTTTCATGCTTAGCCTAATGGACAGGCAAGGCCTGCAGTGGAGCAAGTACGGGTTGGTACGAGGCAAGAGCGTATTGAGGCTCTGATTGATGAGCAAGCGACTAATGAGCAACTGAAGCGGTTTGTGGATTTTCTCCTCCTACGTTCGATGGGGTGGGTTCCCCAACGCAAGCTAAGGATTGGTTCACAAGAGTGAAGAGGATCCTGACAGCGATCAAGATTGATGAGGGGAAAAAAGATACTTTAGCCACTTTCCTGCTGGAAGGAGAGGCGAGGCTTTGGTGGGATGATGTCGAATTGCACCAATTGGCAGGCAGAGGCCTAGGAGAGACAACGATGGAGGAATTCTCCATATTATTTTGGGCAAAGTATTTGCCAGTGTTGCGGAGAATTGCAATGGAGAATGAGTGCCAACGTCTGGTGCAGGGTGAGAGTACTGTTGAGAATTACCTGTATGAGTTTACCAGGCTGGGGTGCTATGTGGGGTCTACTTTTGCGGAAGAAGCGCGAAAGACGAATAGGTTCTATGAGGCCTTCGTGATGAGCTGAGGTTGGCACTCCCGAGTTCGGTGAACCAAGGCTTCCAAGAGATAGTAGATACAGCCTGTGCGCTAGAGAAGGATTTGAAACGGGTGCAGGACAAGAAGAAATTGACGGTGGAAAAGCCAGAGTTCAAAGTTCCGCAGTCGGAACAATCGGAATTAAGGAAACGAGATAAGAAGAGGTTCAGGCCTGCTGAACAAACTTCTTCAGATATTGCTTCAGGAGCAACATTTGGGCAAGGACATGTGGAGATGCGTACATGTTTTAATATGGCATGGGGCCCCGACAAGACCCTCTGTTATATTCGATTTGACAGATGGAGGAGTTACATGATGAAGGTCATCGAGCGGGGCTCGACGAAGGTCGTCGATCGGGGCTCGGCGAAGGTCGTCGATCGGGGCTCGGCGAAGGTCGTCGATCGGGGCTCGGCGAAGGTCGTCGAGCGGGGCTCAGCGAAGGTCGTCGAGCGGGGCTCGGCGATGGTCGTCGAGCGGGGCTCGGACGATGGTCGTCGAGCGGGGCTCGACGATGGTCGTCGAGTGGGGCACGGAGAACGCCGTCGAGCGGGGCTCGGCGAACGCCGTCGAGCGGGGCTCGGCGAACTCCGTCGAGCGGGGCTCGGCGAACGCCGTCGAGCGGGGCTCAGCGAAGGCCGTCGAGCTCGGCATCGAGCGGGGATCGGCGAAGGCCGTCGAGCGGGGCTCGGCGAAGGCCGTCGAGCGGGGCTCGGCGAAGGCCGTCGAGCGGGGCTCGGCGAAGGGCGTCGAGCGGGGCTCGGCGAAGGGCGTCAAGCGGGGCTCGGCGAAGGGCGTCGAGTGGGGCTCGGTGAAGGGCATCAAGCGGGGCTCGACGAAGGGCATCGAGCGAAGGACGTCGAACGAAGGGCATCGAGAGGGGCTCGATGAAGGGCGTCGAGCGGGGCTCGACAAAGGACGTCGAGCGGGGCTTGACGAATGGCGTCGATCGGGGCTCGACAAAGGGCGTCGAGCGGGGCTCGATGAAGGGCGTCGAGAGGGGTCAACGAAGGGCGTCGAGCGGGGCTCGACGAAGGGCGTCGAGCGGGGCTCGACGAAGGGCGTCGAGCGGGGCTCGATGAAGGGCGTCAAGCGGGGCTTAATGATTTTGGAGCAACTCGTGTCAAGTGGATGATGTGCGACCACTGAGCGGTGATTGTCGTTTTCAACTTTAACCCGAGCCGTTGCTTGGTTTTGTTGATTTTATCGTGTAGCTGGGATGTAGTCCGAGGCCACTTATGCAGACAGATAGGAAGAAGGAAATCATTATTTTCCTTTTCTATTCTCTCTCTTCCCGAGTTCTGGAGCGGAGAACTCTCGGCTGGTGCTAGGGTTTAAGTGGATTTGTTGAGTTGCTGGAGAAGATCTCGTGAATAGAATCAAGAGCTGAAGCTATAATTGAAAAGGAGAACGTCAAGGGTAACGATCTTTCTCCTTGGACATGTGAAGTCCTAATTTTTGTATGTGCATGGATTTTCCCCACAAAAAGATGGAATGTTGAGGGATTTTCGTTGGGTTGATTCTTGAAATCCTCAAGAAGTCTTGCATATAGATCCGAAAATGTGTTGTACGGAATAGGCATGCTGTGTGAAGCCCAACTGGATAGGTTGGTCTGGATTGGTGATGTTTTATTTTGCGCACCGAAGAAGATTCCACGTATAAACAAGTATTTTGTGGAGTCGGTGGGTTGTGCCTGTGAAGTGGGGTAACAGGAAGTACTTGAATGGAGTTCAAGGAAAATACCCTCGAAGTGGTGTGCTATATGTTGGCACTGCAGGATGCTGCAGGGTTTGGGTTTTGTTTGGGGGCAGAAATAGAGCTTATGTTAACCCTGTCAAGCGCTCGTGACGAACGCTGGCATTGACTCCCGCTTTGATTATAAAGCCAATCCTTCGTGGACGTTATGGCTATTGTGAGCTATGCACTCTTAAAGGCCAGTGAGCCGAACGGATAAGGGGAAGCCGACCCGTGTCAGTATAGACATTGAACTGGAGATTTGAGCAACGGGCAAGGGCTGAATTATTTCCGCATTATGGTTGTCTAACTTGAGTGCCTAAGTTATTTGCTTCGTTAGGATCGCATAATGAGATTCTTGAGTTGTTTTTCATCAAGACTAAAGTCTCCGGCCGTGGGTCGTGGATCATGATTGCTCAATGATTACCGTTGGGTTTTGGACCCTTGAACGGTGGCGGGACCCTGGTTTCCCGGTACACCAATATTGTGCCCTGAGAGAACGGAGCGTCGGGCTGTGTGGTCGATGTTTGTGATATATTGATTATGCGTGAGAGCACATCTTGAGATATATCTTTGTGAAAAATGCTATTCCTGCAGGGAAGGAATACCACTGCCTTGGGAAAGGGGTGGGGTTATTATAAATTGGTCAGCTGAATGCTGACCGTTGCCTTGTTTGCCACCGTTGCGGTGGACTATCCTTGTGAAGGTGCTGAAGAGCCGAGCGGGAAATAGCGGGCTGAAGCCCTTGCTGCTGCTTCTGGTCCTTGAAGGCCGAACGAAGAATTTTACTGTTTTCATGTGTGGTCGGCCTGCGTGCCGATGTATGTAATCCAGACTTGTGAAGAAAACCTGTAAGGCCTTAAGGCCAAACTTTTTGTGTATTTTTTATACATTCCGTTGAGATATATAAATGTGATGGTTTATAAATATAGTGGACATTCATGGTTGCTGAGTTCAATCTTAATCCCTAATTCTTCTGCTAGAATGCTCTGAGTTAAGATGCGTGTACTAGTTTTTGATATTAACTTTTAACCCCGTCGTCTGTTTGTGGGATATTGTGTGGAGCCCCGGCCGGACCTTCTATTATATGTCATGTAACGGATGGAGTCATTACAATTTGGTATCAGCTTGTCTCGGTCTTCCTCTTTCGAATTCGTGGTTGAATTCTTTTTTGGGGTGGCGAGGACGTGTAAGTGCGACTCGCTTTAACCGTAAATGAACTCAAGAATGTCCACTAAGGATTGCAAATACACCTGTTTGTGGAACCTGCGCGTTCCTATAATGTTATTGTTGCTTGTGCAAAGTCGCTAAAGCGTGTCTTGTCCACCTATAGGTGACTCAAGTGGTGCTGAGCACTCTAAGCCCCAGTGTTCTAATGAGAGTGCGGCACCAGCTGAGGTGCCTACACCTCCTCCTTCTGTGAAGACAGTATGTTTAGTTGCGTAGGCGCTATTTGTAATGATTCATGCACAACCTACTAGGCAGGCGCAGCCTGCAATGGTGACAGAACATGTTGGTGTAAGGCCATAACCTGTTGAGGCTGTTGTTGATCCTCGAGCAGCTATATGGCAGTTGAAGCAGTTTATGAGCTTCAATCATCCTACATTTATGGGTGTGGGATCCCCAACACAGGCAGAGGATTGGTTGTCGCGTGTCAAGCGAATATTGACGACGATAAGGACGGAGGAAGAACAGAAAGTCACCTTAGCCACCTTCTTGCTGGAAGGAGAGGCTCGGCTATGGCGACACGGGATATATTTGCACCACTTAGTGGCCAGACAACTAACAGAAGTCTCGATAGAGGAGTTTTCGATACTGTTCCTGGAAAAACACTTGCCATCAGCACATCGCATCGCCATGGAGAATGAGTTCTAGGATCTAACTCCGGGAGAAAGTAGTGTTGACACCTACTTACATGAGTCTACCAGGTTGGGATGTTATGTGGGATCTATCTTTGCTGACGAAGAGCGTAAAACTAATAGGTTCTTCGAAGGATTGCGGGATGAGCTGAGATTCCTGCTCTCGAGTTTGGTGAACTAGGGGTTTCAAGCGTTGGTTGATACAGCTCGTGCATTGGAGAAGGATATGAAGTGGGAGTCAATGCGCCGCATCCTGAAAAATCGAACTACCGAAAGAAATGGGGTAAGAGATCCAAGTCTTCTGGACAGGCTCCTTCTATAGTTATGTCGGGAGCAAATTCGAGGCAAGAGTCTCGTACCTGTTATACATGTGGTAGGGTGGGGCATATAGCCCATGACTGTCGGGTTGGTCCGCCAAAGGTTGAAAAGAATACATGAGTGTCATATACAGAGAAGGGAAAAGCAGTGGTGGAGTCCTCTGCATCCCAGGGGAAACCCCGAGTATATAATCTTGTCTAATAGGAGGCCATAAAGCAAAGTGACGCCTTCACAGGTACGAACTAAGATATTGGTTTATTACTTTTCATTCTTCATACCTTATGTGTAGCTTGTGTATGATGTGTTTATCTTAGGCTTTGTCCTGATTTGGGACTGTCCAGCGAGAGCACTATTTGATACAGGTGCTTCACATTCATTTCTATCTGAGGACTTCGTAGTACGAATTGGAGTATCTAGTCGTATGATGGTAGATAGCGTGAAAGTATTATTGCCTAACAGATGCGTAATGCATGCGGTTAGGGCTTGCTATGTTAAGGTGCGGATAGGAAGTCAGGATTTTGGGTTGGATGCATCCTTGCTGCCGATATCCGAGTTTGATGTGATCTTTGGTATGGACTGGCTTTTCAGAGCAGCGTGCCTATATTGATTGCAACTCATAGGAAGTCACACTAGGTCAGAATACCGAACTTGAGACTAAATTCGTTGGTATGTGAGGAGCGAGCAGGATCTTGATGTCTGCTCTCCAAGTCGTTAATGCTGTTCGGAAGGGCGCAGAGTTATTCTTCACGCTTATTCAGGCTGTTGAGCCAAAGGCCAATGTGAGTGACGTTCTGATTGTATCGGAGTTTACTGATTTGTTTACTAAATATCTTCCTAGGTTACCGCCCCAGCGGGAGATTGACTTCGCTATTGAGCTGGTGCTAGGTGCGAAACCTACGGCCCGCTCGCCATATCGTGTAGCGCCAAAGGAAATGGAGGAACTGAAAGTTCAACTACATGAGTTGCTGGAACAGGGTTATATACACCCAAGTATGTCACCTTGGAGCGCACCTATTCTCTTTGTGAAAAAGAAGGACGGTAGTCTACGGTTGTGTATCGACTATCGTGAATTGAACAAGCTGACGGAGAAAAACAAGTATCTGATTCCACTGATAGATGACTTGTTTGATCAGCTAGTGGGATCAACCGTCTATTCTAAACTAGACTTAAAATATGGTTACTACCAGTTTAGGATTCAGGAAGGTGATATTCCTAAGACAACATTTGGAACACGCTACAGTCATCATGAGTTCACTGTAATGTCGTTTGGACAATGCAATGCACCATCAGTGTTCATGGATCTAATGCATCGAACGTTACGAGAGTACTTGGACTTATTTGTGATTGTCTTTATTGACGACATATTAGTGTACTCTCAGTCTGAAGAAGACCATGCGAACCATTTACGGATGGTGTTGCACACCCTGAGGCGAAACAAGCTCTACGCCAAGTTCTCAAAGTGTGAGTTCTGGCTGTTGTCAGTGGCTTTTCTTGGCCATGTGGTGAGTGGAGAGGGCATTGCGGTGGATTCATCAAAGATAAGAGCCATACGGGAGTGGCCGGTATTATCTTCGGTGGCCAAAGTCAGGAGTTTCCTTGGACAGGAGGGCTACTACAGACGTTTTGTAGAAAATTTCTCACGGATCTATTTGCCTCTTACCACATTAACGAGGAAGGATCAGAAGTTTGTCTGGACGCCGGAGTGTGCACGAGCTTTTGAAGAGCTAAAGAGTTGCTTCACCACAACACAAATCTTGACGTCGCCATGTGGTTTGGATGGCTTTTAAATCTATAGTGATGCATTAGGGAGCGGCTTAGGCTGCGTTCTTCTTCAGTTTGGAAAAGTGATAGCTTATGGCTCACGCCAGTTGAAAGTGCATGAGTGGAACTATCCCGTCCATGACTTGGAGTTGGCGGCAGTGATTTTTGCACTTAGATTATGGCGTCACTATTTATATGGAGTGAAAGTGGATATATTCACAGACCATAAGCGCCTAAAGTACCTATTGGATCAGAAGGATCTCAATATGCGACAACGAAGGTGGATGGAGTTCCTCGGGGACTACACCTTTGATATTAGTTACACTCCCGGGAAGGGAAATGTTGTCACAGATGCCTTGAGTCGTAGGAATCCGACAAGGGAAACTTGGTTATAGATGCATGATGAGCGTCTGATCCAGGAGTTGGAAGCTTTATAGATTTCTTCCGTTGACAAGAATTCCATAGCAAATGCGTGCTTGAACTGGACAGAGGTACAATACAACCTTGTGGACAGGGTTCGACGAGCAACGAAACTTGATACAAGTTTGCAACGCTATGCAGTGGATGGGTCAATTAACCAATACTCCTAGGATGGCGACCTTTTGCGAAAGGATGGTCATTTGTGCGTCCTGAATATGGGTAAGCTAAGAGTTGAATTGATGTATGAAGTGCACTTCACGAAATATTCAATTCACCCAGGGAGCACAAAAATGTTCAAAGACATGAAAAAGCTATTTTGGTTGCCGGATTTAAAGAAAGACATTGCACACTATATGGCTAAATGTCAGACCTATGCCTTAGTAAAAGCTGAATGACAGAAGCCTTGAGGTTTCCTGAAGTCACTACCTATTCCGAAATGGAAATTTGATGATATTTCAATGGATTTCGTGCACGATTTGCCGAGATCTCAATGCGGTAACGATTCGTTTTGGGTGATCGTAGACTGGTTGACTAATTGGCTCACTTCATTCTGAACAAGAGGGGCGATTCAGTAGAAGTCTTGGCTATGCTTTATGTTGAGAAAATAGTACGATTGCACGGTGTGTCCCGAAGCATCGTAAGTGATCGAGACAGGCGATTCACTTTGAATGATTGGAGGCTAATCCATCAGTTGTTGGGGACAAAGGTAACATTCAGTACGACCTTTCATCCACAAACGGATGGCCAAACTGAGAGGACCAACAGAACGATGGAGGACATGCTCCGAATGTGCACCTTGGATTTGGGGAAGAGATGGGAAGATCATCTCTATATGGTAGAGTTTGCCTACAATAATAGCTATCAAGCAAGCATAAATATGACACCTTTTGAAGCTTTGTATGGTCGAAAATGCCGTACACCATTAGCTTGGGCAGAAACAGGTGAATCTAAATTATATAAGCGTAGGGAAGTCGAAGAGGCTAATTTGACGATACACTCTATCCAGGAGAGGCTACTGATAACCCAAGATAGGTAAGCAAAGTACTACAATACCAAGCACCGAAACATAGAGTTTGCGGTTGGCGATTGGGTATATTTGAAAATCATGCCATTCAAGGGTGTGTCCAGGATTCGGCACTTGAAAAGTTAAGTCCGAGGTATCTTGGTTTGTTCGAAGTAGAGGAACGAGTTGGGGAAGCTGCCTATCGGCTAACTCTTTCGACATAATTGAGTGGATTGCATGATGTGTTCCACATATCTGTGCTTCGGAAAGCCGTGAAAGATCCAACTAAGGTAATTTCAAATGATCGCGTACCGGTCGAATTTGTGCTAACAACAAAGGTTAGGCCCATCCAGATTGAGGATACGGTAGTTAAGCAACTGCAAAATAAAACAATCATGATGATCAAGGTCCAGTGGGACAACTGTGGCCGTGAGGAGCTAATATGAGAGCTGGAGCAAACCATACGTGCTGAATTTCCCGAATTATTTGTATAAAATGTTATAACATTTCTTTGTTAAATGTATGTTATAACATCTTTGTTGTTGTATTTTGGTGTTGTATGCAAATTTCGGGACGAATTTTTTATAAGGAGGGGAGAATTGTAACAACTCAAAAGTTATAGGAAATAGTCGACGAAGGTCGTCGACCGGAGCTCGACGAAGGTCGTCGACCGGAGCTCGACGAAGGTCGTCGACCGGAGCTCGACGAAGGTCGTCGACCGGAGCTCGACGAAGGTCGTCGACCGGAGCTCGACGAAGGTCGTCGACCGGAGCTCGACGACAAAGGTCGTCGACCGGAGCTCGATGATTTTGGAGCAACTCGTGTTAGGTGGATGATGTGCAACCACTGAGCGGTGATTGACGTTTTCAACTTCAACCCGATCCGTTGCTTGGTTTTGTTGATTTTATCGTGTGGCTGGGATGTAGTCTGAGGCCACTTATGCAGATGAATAGGAAGTAGGAAATCATTATTTTCCTTTTCTCTTCTCTCTCTTCCCGAGTTCTGGAGCGGAGAACTCTCGGTTGGTGCGAGGGTTTGAGTGGATTTGTTGAGTTTCTGGAGAAGATCTTGTGAACGGAATCAAGAGCCGAAACTATAATCGCGAAGGCGAAAGTGAAACGATCATTTCCATCCACGTAGAAAAGCTGTGCTATGGCTCCAAAGAGAACATCAAGGGTAACGATCTTTCTCCTTGGACATGTGAAGTGCTTATTTTGGCATGTGCATGGATTTCCCCAACTAAAAGGTGGAATTTTGAGGGATTTCCGTTGGGTTGATTCTTGAAATCCCCAAGAAGTCTTGCATATAGATTCGGAAATGTGTAGTACGGAATAGACATGCTGTGTGAAGCCCATATGGACAGGTTGGTCTGGATTGGTGATGCTTTATTTTGCATACCGTAGAAGACTCCGCGTATAAATGAGTATTTTGTTGAGTCGATGGGTTGTGCCTGTGAAGTGGAGTAACTTTAAGTACTGGAATGGAGTTCCAGGAAAATACCCTCGAAGTGGTGTGCTATATGTTGGCACTACAGGATGCTGCAGGGTTTGGGTTGAGTTTGGGGGCAAAAAGAGAGCTTCTGTTGACCCCGCCAAGCGCTCATGACGAACGTTGGCATTGACTCCTGCTTATATTGTAAAGCCAGTCCTTCGAGTACGTTGTGGCTATTATGATCTATGCGCTCTTAAAGGCCAGTGAGCCGAACGGACAAGGGGAAGCCGACCCGCGTCAGTCTAGAAATTGAACTGGCAATTTGAGCAACGGGCAAGGGATGATTTGTATCCGCGTTATGGTTGTCTAACTTGAGTGCCTAAGTTATTGGCTTCGTTAGGATCGCATAATGAGAGTCTTGGGTTATTCGCCATCAAGACTAAAGTCTCTGGACGTGGGCCGTGGAGCATGAATGCTCAATTTTTACCGTCGGGTTTTGAACCCTTGAACGATGGTGGGACCCTTATTTTCCGGTACACCAATTATGTGCCCTGAGAGCACGGAGCATCGGGACATGTGGTCGACGTTTGTGATATATTGATTGTGCGTGAGAGCACATCTTGAGATAAATCTTTGTGAAAAATGCTATGCCTGTAGGGAAGGAGTACCACTGCCCCGGGAAAGGGGTAGGGTCTTTATAAATTGGTCAGCTGAATGCTGACTGTTACCTTGTTTGCCACCGTTGTGGTGGACTGTCCTTGTGCAGGTGCTGGAGAGCCGAGCGGGAAATATCGGGTTAAAGCCCTTGCTGCTGCTTCTGTCCCTTGAAGGCCGAATGAAGAATTTTACTGTTTTCATGTGTGGCCGGCCTGCGTGCCGATGTATGTAATCCACACTTGTGAAGAAAACCTATAAGGCCTTAAGGCCAAACTTTTTGTGTATTTTGTATACATTCCGTTGAGATATATAAATGTGATGGTTATAAATATAGTGGACATTCATGGTTGCTGAGTTCAATCTTAATCCCTAATTCTTCTGCTAGAATGCTCTGAGTTAAGATGCGTGTACTAGTTTTTGATATTAACTTGTAACCCCGTCGTCTGTTTGTGGGATATTGTGTGAAACCCCGGCCGGACCTTCTATTATATGTTATGTAATGGATGGAGTTATTACAGTATATGTTGATTAGATAATTTTAAATATTCTTTAAGTTTTAAGTTTTCAAAAGAAAATTATCAAATTCAATTTGTTTTTCTCTGAGAAGTTTGATTTCCTTCTTAGATTGAATCAAATCTTTACATTATAATTTGAAATCAGTTTTAAACTATTCTGAATTAAAATCAAAGGTTGAGATTACCTGATCTTCTTCTGATTCTAATTCAGATTCTTCGTCAGAATTACTGCATGAGGCATTGATTGCTATCATACAGATTTCTTTTGCTCTTGCTTCTTCTTCTTCACTTGAACTAGATGAAGATTCTAACTCAGATTCACTCCAAGTCTCAGTAACAAATCCTCATTCCTTCTTCTTGTATTTGCTGGAAGAGGGCTTGTGTGAATGCTTCCTGGAGTCCTTCTCTTTCATCTTGTCTTTCTTTTGCTTTTCAGGACATTCTGGAAGGATATGTCTTGATTTACTGCACCCATAACAGACTATTTCTTTAGTAGGGGTTTTGTCATACCTTGGCTTATCATCATTTTTGAAAGACTTTCTTCTGAAGTCATTCTTGGCCATTTTGTAAAATCTCTTGGCTATAAGACTCATGAGGTCTTCATTCCCTGGAAGAGCTTCTTCTTCATCTGTTGCCTGGAAAGCAATGCTCTTCTCTTTCCTGGATGAGAGTGAGGTTTTTTGTTCAACTTCCCAGGTTTTGATGAGCTGCTCATAGGATTTGAGCCTGCCCAAGTAAGGTCTCTGTAGATATCCCATTTACACTTCTGGCTTCTTTGATTGGCCAGATCCTTGAATCCCATGTGCTAGGGAAACACATGAGAATTTTATCATTGACTTCTATCCATGTGATATCCTTTTCAAGGGTTTTCAGCTCATTGATGATGAGATTGAGTCTAGAGTACATGTCTGCTACAGATTTAGTTTTATCTTTCTTGAAATTCTAATATTAAGAAATCAAGTTGGATCTTCTGTCCTTTCTTTCATCTGCAGAACCAACGTCCATTCCATTTAGGGAATCCCAGATGTCCTTGGCTGAAGTGCATTCAACAAATTTCTGGAAAATGTCATCAGGCATTGTTTGAGCCAAAATATTCATGGCTTTAGCATCAACAATCTTTGCTTTCTTCTGAGCATCTGTCCACTCAGGTGGTGGAACATCATTAGTGCTTGTTGTTGTAAATGGAGTAGGGGGACCTATCAAAATAGAGTTATAAATATATTCATCAATAGAATTCATGTAAAGCCTAATCCTTGCCTTCCATAGTGAAAACTTGTTTAGATTGCACACTGGAGGTCTGGTGCTTGAAAACTCTTTGTTTTGTGCCATGATAAATTTCTAGGTAAACTAAAATTATCAGATCGTTTGGTTCAAGTGTTAACCTATAAAACCAAAGAAATGACCCTCTGATACCAATTGAAAGTGAGGGATAGATTTTATCTTTACTTTAGAGGGGTGGGGGGTGAATAGAGTATTAAAAATTTATTAACTTGTTTTTATAGCGGATTAAAAGTTAGTGATATATATAAGTACACAAAGAAAAATCACAGCACACAAATAGAAAAGACAATCAACACAGATGACAAAAGGATTATAGTGGTTCCCCAATAAACCTGGGTACATCCACTCTTCTACCACCCTGGTAGGAATCCACTACAGGTTTTTGATCAGATGCCCTGTCACCACAGGTTTTTACTGAGATGCCCTGTCACCAGAAGATCTATTTTTTTAAGGGAGATCTAGCAATCCTTTGAGCTTTTGATCAGGTGCCCAAAAACCAATCCCAAGTCTTTTGATCAGGTGACTTGTGAACCAAAAGGTTAAATTTTGAAGGGAGTTAAAACCCTGTATATAGTAAAAGAAAAATGAAAATGATTTTGTCTTCTCTGTCTCTAATATCTGAGAAGACTAAGTGGATTGTTGATGATGTAAAAGCTCCCCCTGAGTTGTGTAGATGATCAGGAGATGGAAGCTTTGCTTCAGGGTGTAGGCCTTGATGAGAGCTTCTCTGTCCAGTATTTGCATCTGAGAGATTGTGAGCTTTTGATCTCAGAATATAGATGTGTTGCTGGAAGAAAGCTTGAAGAAGAAATCTAAATTTCTGTAACTATGTATCCTTATTTGTCTCTATGTCTATATTTGAGTCAGAAAACTTCTGAGAATATATGAAAAAAAGAAGAATTCAAATATTTGAATTCATTAACTCTGAAATGGTTGGAGAATTCCCGAGAAGGTAACTGCCTTGGAAATAGGTTAGAAAATAGAAAATAAGAACTCTGTGATTAAGTCCCTATTTAATGCTGCCTCTAAACGCTATATTCATAAGAATATTAAGCATTAAATATCAGAGTTATAGCTGCCTACAATTAAGACATTAAATACTCTGCCTTTAGAATATAAAATATCCTGGAATTGATCCTGGAAATATTCTTCTTCTGCTAAAATAACTGCCTAAAACAACTGCCTAAAACACTGTCTGGAAATCGTCGAACTCAGCATGCATTTTGTCGACCTGAGCCCGGATTTCGTTGAACTGATGACGGCTGTCATCGAGCTGAGATTCTAAGAAAAGATCGGTGTTCGTCGACCATAGCTTAGCTTTCGTCGATCTCAATTTTGATTTAGAACTCTGAGTTCGTCGAGCTGAGATCGGCTTTTGTCGAATTGCACTCAACTTTCGTCGATCTGAATTTCTGAACACTGGAAATCTTCTAAGGCAGTAACCCTGGAAAACCTATGACCCTAGACTAAACATATTGGGTCAATCTAAGCATCCTAATAAAAATCCTTGCCCAAATCCAAACTGGGGTTCTAACATGCACACCTATTTGGATCTTTTTAAAAAAAAATTATTTTTCATAAGCATAAAACATAAAACTTAGTACTCAAAATTTTAAAGTATTGATGTAAAACACTAACCCAAAAAAAACAAAACATAAAACAACCACAACATAAAACAACCATAACATAAAACATAAAAAACAAAAAAAAACAAAAAAATGCAAAACATAAACCCAATGATGGTCTAATACATTGTAGGTCATCATTTTACATCAACAAAAAATTTCCAAAATGTGGATTTAGACCGATGGTTTGACCCGCAACCTAACCTACATAAAATATATATGAAGTAAAAATACAAGTTTGTTACGTAAATTTAATAATAACATTTGCATTGAGACAAAGTAAATTTTACACACCGTTTCAAATATTAACCAAATAAACTATATTATCATCAAGTTTTTTAACACACAAATTAACTTGCATGAAATAACTAAGTGAAAATATAAGTTAGTTAAGTAAATTTAACAATAACATCTGTATTAAGGCAAAGTAAATTTTATACGCCATTTAAAGTATAAGACAAATTGAATATATCAACATCTTGTTAATTTTGCACACTCCACTCTCCTACAATCTTTTCATGATATCATAACTACAGAGCGGATATAGAAGGTAGCAAACATTCCTTTTTTTCATCAATAATCAAATGAAACGATTGTTGTGATCAAATCCAATGTAAATCCTCATGCGGTTTGTTGGAGGTGTGGAATGTAATGGTAAAAATGTGAATGACGGATACATTTAAAAATAAACCAAAGCGACGTTGTAACGTGATGCAATTACTAGTCTAATGTCTGACATCACCATCCACTTTGCAAGTGGCGCTAGAATTACATCATAATGTAGAGCGCCAACTCTGATCGTCCCTCATCTCCAAATATTTGTGCATATAATGCCTTATTATTGGTCATTTCCAATAATAAATCCTTACATATTTGTAGCTATTTTCACTCATATTTAATGCATGACTTATGGTCATATAACTGCAATGTCTATCACCTATCATATCTATGACATTAATGATATATTTTGAAATGTAAGATGACATTCCTTTGCAAATATTTTGAAGAAATCTTTTGGATATTATATTATCTTTTTTCCAACATTTTTCTTATGATATTGTTGCTCTTTCATTAGTACATGATCAAAAAGTGAGGATTCTTATTTTGTTGATTTCCAATTATTTCTTGACTTATTCAAGCTTCCTTTTGGCCTCCCTTTTAGGTGATTTCGAAGTGAAGGTTCTAAAATTGGGCTTGTTGTGGGATCCCAAAGCTCACACAATTTATGCTTCAGATCATGCTTTTGAATATGTGCAGAATTATTATATTTTTGTAATATCTTATCCAACTCCATTTGTATCATGTATTGACTCACTCTTCTTCTTGACCGCAAATGTGGCATGCATATGATCCCCCAGCTGCAACTATTTCCAACGCTTATGTATCATCCATAAAGGAAAAGCATTGGAATTGGTCATGTACGAAAATAACTTGTCGTCGCAAGGTAAGCTCATAATACATAGAATTTTGTAAGTGCATATTGCTGAGCTAGGTTGCCCAGACTTCACCAAATCTTTCTCTTTTTAAATAATCTTTAAAGCAATAACAAAAATATTTCCAAGCAACACAGTGTATAACAATCCTCTAAAAACTGTTATTTACTTGAATGAAATTTTGACCAAATGATAGTTTGATCTCAATGTGTTGAAGGTTTATCAATTTATCTAATTTTTTCCAAATAGTTGTCAATTTCCCTATTGAGACATCAAGAAATCTTTTGAGCCGACTGTGACCACTTTTTACAAGATTTGTTGTATAATTTCTCGAGTGCAAGAAATTATCAATCCAACCTAAAATGAAGGACTCTTTGTGCGACTCAATCCATGTACTAACAACATAGTGCATTACTTTCGGATATTTTTTTAGCATAAGCACTAAATATTAAATTAAGTTTATCATTAAAAACATTAAATGTAGGTGAGTTCACAATAATTTGTCCTGCACATAAAAGCTATCAAACTCCTTACCATGTTTGAAATACTTTTTGTAATGTGCTAAAACATTCTTGTTAATGTGCACTTGACATAAAATGTTTTTTATTGTGGGGGAAAAATACCTTGATACATAGCATTCCACAAAGAAATTTCTTGAACTATTACAAAACTCATAGTATAAAACTTTCATGTAATGCATTCTTAATTGCTTCAAGTGCCTATTTGTAACTAGTTTTATTTTCATTGTACATGAAAATTAATGAGGAAAAATGACAAATTTGTTGATGTCAACCAAACAATTGATAGTAAAAGCATCATGTACAGATTAGTCTTATAAGTACAATCGAGCATAAGAACATTCAGAAATATGTTGGACAAATGAACTGAAACTGGATGAGCAAAATATAAAAACTCCATTTTTTTCTGCTTTCATTCACCCAATTATGACTGATATATCCTACTTCAGAAATGCTTTTGTAGAGATACTGAATTGGTGTAGCACCATCTAATTGCTTATTGAACAATCTTACTTTTTTATTATATAGTCTTCATCACTGTACCACAACTTGGATTTCTTTTCTTCAAAATTGATATTATTTTCCTGGGATTAATACTGAATGCGTACATTACCTCTACCACTTTCTTTTCATTTTCATCTAATCTCCCAGTATAAGTGTGCGCCTCAAGATGAGCATAAGTATGATTATGAGTTTTATATTTAACTTGCAACTTCCATTCAACAAAAAATGAATCTCTCTTACCAAGTAACAAAAAGGGGCATCCACATTGCTTGGAGCTTGTTTTCCTTAGATTTTTCTTAACAAATCCTTTATCACGGTGATTTTTACGAGGAAACACACCTTTATCGCAATTAAGGATTATCTTAGGTTTTGCACGTGTAGTGATTGTGCAGTCTCTTAGGATTATAACCACAAACTCTATTCTTCTAGCAACATTGTGGGCCCAATCATTTAAATTTTCCTTGCTTGGAAACACGGTGTCTATGATGAATTCGTTCTCATGATATATGTTTATATTATTAATTGACTCCTCAAATTTAACTATCTCGTGTTTATAACTCATTATGCACAAACATAGAAATCCTTAAAATTTAAATTTACACACATTACATAAACACCTACCATCTTTAACTTTTTTTTGAAAAAAATCAACAACCAAAATCTTAATTATTTTGGGATAAAAATATTCCACAAAATTCATAGATCATAACTACTAAATCCAGCATACACCACAAAGATCTAAATGTTGTTCAAAGAGTTAGGGTTATACCTTGAAGTGCCCATGATGAAGAAAACCCCCAAATCTAGGGTTTCATGAAATAAGACAGAGACCCACGAAACTGAACAATAGGCTTGGAGGTAGATGACACCAGACATTAGAATTGAGGTCAGTGACGTCAGAATGGGAGGAAGGCCACATCGGCGATTTGGACAATTTGCGTCGAACTTGGAGGAAGAAAATAACAAAGCGGAGAGAAACTGGAAAGTCAGTGTTGGGCTTGGAGATATATGACACCAGGATATGGAACTGAGGTCGACGACATTAGAATGAAAGGAAGGAAACACCGATAAGGAAGATGGGGAAGTGGCTTAGGGTTTCACGGGATTTGGATTTCACGGGAAAGGAGACAACATGAAAATAGGATGGGGTGAGCGCATAAGAGGGAAACAGGAAAGTAAAATAATTAAGTAATATTTTACTTTTTGTGTGCTCATATCCGAAGTAGTTGTGTTTCTAATAATGTTTGATGCACGTGTATCGCATCTCGACCCTGGTTGAGTGCGTACAAACACACAGTTGTGGCCGCACGCGCATCAGCATACAAGTGTTTGTACCCCAGTGTACATCCCCATCTGCGCACCTTTCTTTTCGTCAAGTGCCCCCATACGTGCTCTCACCACTCCATTTTTGACGTCCCACCATTGTCTCTTGAGACATGTGGACCTTAAGTGTAACACCTCTGCGCTCACGACATGCTCAAAATGCCTCCTCGTTCATGGTACACTGGTAACACTCTCAAATGCGCAAATGAACAGATTTCCTTTCGGGCGTGCATTGCAATTTACCTGCCAAGATTGCATGGTTCTTTGCGATTCATTTGAATCACCTCCATTGGTCCTGCTAGAACTTCCTAAGCTACATAGGGGTAAAGTCATTATATATGCAAAAATGGCAATTCATGTTCTCCAGTTCAAGGAACATGATTCATTTGTCTGATAGTTATGATGGGTACAATGACATAATTACCAAGCCACCCCTATTAAAAGCTATAAAAGGAGCCCATGACCTTCATTTGAAGACACCTGACATTCAGCACCAATGAGAACTCATTCAAAGCTCCTTTGAAGCATATCAAGAGTTCTCCTTCAGTGTTTGATGATTTGTTCAAAGACCTAATTTGTCCCTTGAATATATCCCTCCCCTTCGAAATTCTCGTTCAAAGACAACTCGAAGATCCCACTTTGGTCCTTGAAGATATCCTTCCCCTTCGAAGACCTCCTTTGAAGGTAGTTTGAAGTTCTCATTTCCACATTCTTCTAAATTCTCTTTATAACGAGTGGTTACCAGACACCCTCAAGAATTGAACTATTTGTAAAACCTAAAGAAATAATGCAATTTGGTCGACATCGATCCGGTGCTCGTGATTTTTCACCCTTTCTAGGGTTTTCACAATAAAAGTCTCATTGGAAACTATTAGTCTTCTATGTGACTATTTGTATGCTCGACTCACTCTCAATCTGAGATGACTCAATTCAACCGGTCTATTAGAGCGTTGACCGACCTGCAATTGTATTTGCATCTATATTTAAATTTGTATCAATCTACTTATCCTATATATAAGAAGACTCTCACATGGTAGTCAGAAGTGCGAGTGGATCACCAAGAAGGAGGTCGTCGAAGGTCATTGACGACATGATCACTGAAAGTAGGTTGTTCAGTCTGGGGGGTAGCTGATCGAGGATCACCAAAAGGAGGGAGTAGAGATTAGGGTTAATGAATTTTGCGGTAGTGGCATCTTTAGGAAGAGGGAGAAGAAGAGATTCATTCTAGAGATGTCAAAAATATTAATTTTTTTTGTTTATTTGTTTGATCATTTACTAAATTGGAGAATTAAATACCCGCCAATCGTCGATCGGATGCTCTCGGGAGCCTTGGAGTAGCGAGCCCTGATCAACTATCCTATAGCGAGTGCCGACCATCAAACAGTGATTATGTAGCGATCATCGACCGTTGATCCGTGATTCTATAGAAATCCCCAATCGGTAATCCAAGATCATCGAACGACATCCGCAGATCGACATTTCATTAATTATAATTATATAATAGTATTATTCACAATGTAAACAATATAATATCTAGGCTCCATTTAACATCGCGGTAGTAGTCATGTTTGGAATGTCTGACCTCACCTAAAGAACTTCAGTTCATTCACTTTTATGTTCAAAACAAGTTATTCTTCTTTTGAAACAATAATCCATAATAGTGATGCTTTATCCAAACTCATTAAAGCAAAAACGTTGTTCGAAATGGATCCCTAGTAGATATAATAGCAAATATTATGCATTTTAATAATTAATGATCAGGTTCCCCAAAATAGTTTTAACCGGACTGAAGATTTTTTAATGCGAACATGATCGACTCACCGACACAGTTCCAATAGACCCAATCACACCTGATTCCGAGTCCATTTGGTCTTTAAACAGATGTCAAGATGCACGTACACGCATGGACGCTAACCACACAACCCTAATACCTTATTTATGAATATTAGGGAGGAGGGATTGACCATTTTGGTCAAACCACTAACTCCACGATGCAATCCATACCGTTTACGAGCAACGAAAAACCATCGGCGTCGCACCACAACTGATTGGGTGGACGCATAGCCAAGCGCACTCACGTGTGGCAACGGCTAGCGACGCGCAATCGTACGTGGCAATGGCCGCACATAACTACATAGCCCTGGCCTACCACATGCAACATTGCACGCGACCCCCCTAGTCGGCCACACGTAACCTTACACCTTGTACTGACAGCGAGCAGCCCTGGATGGCTGCTCGCAACATTGCCCGCATCCCTGACAATGAGTAACCCTGTGTGAGGTCCCGACAACTCGCTTCCCAGGCTTCCCGTGCGCAATCCAAGTAGTGCGCGGCCCAGGCTGGCCGTGTGAGGCTCTACCAGGATACGTAGAACCCCGCATGACCTTGGACACATGAAGCCAAGCCCACACGGTACCAGGCATACGCAGAACCCACTGCATGAAGCTAATGGCATGCAGCACCAGCCACGCACACCCGCTACCTGTGCACATGTTATCTCATGTGCTATCATGCCACATTGGCCTCACACTACCGCTCGAATAATTACAGCTGCCCGGCCGGCCACTTGGACACCACCCAACTTTAATCTCCCGTCCTCCACTACCTCGACTGGGTAACCTCCATGTAGCCACCATTACGCACCATTATCTTCATAACCACCCATTATGGGTGTGCGTATAGCAAATTCACATAATGGGTATGCAAATTATAAATATATATGATAGGGGTGTGCATATAGTAAATTTAATAATAGTTGTATACGTATAGCGAAATTCCCAACATAGGTGTGCGCTTAGTGAAATTCCCAACATAGGTATGTATAGTAAGATTCCAACATGGGTGTGCGCATAGAGAAAATCCAAATATGTGTGTGTATAGCAAAATTCACAACATTGGTTTACGCATAGTGAAATTCCCAATATGGATGTGCGCAAAGTTCAATTCCCACCATGCGTGTGCGCATAGTGAAATTCTCATCATGGGTGTGCGTATAGTGAAATTTCTAACATGGGTGTGTGTACAGCGAAATCCCCAACATGGGTGCGCGCATAAAAAATATGCATATCAGTCTGTGTTTAACAAATAATATGGCTTTGGTGTGCGCATGATCATGCCAATCATGTGTGTACGCATAGTGCATTAACTGGTTATGGTGTGCAGATAGCCGCATAACTACCCTAACCACTTATTTACGAAATGTCACCCTTAGAACCTATAAAAGTGGCCATAGGCCCTTCGTTCATTCTATCTTATTTCCTATGCATGAGAGAGCTCCCGAAGAATCCTTCAAGGATCTCCCTGTGTGCTTGAAGGAATCCTCGAAGATCTCTCAAATGCATTCAAAAACCCTTTTGGGATTTCACTGTGCACATTGTGTTGCATGCACATTGCACCATGTACATATTGTACCCCATATACATTAAAACCAAGAAGGGATTGATGAAGTGGTGATCTGGTGTGCAGATCAATGTGATGATCAAGATAGTACTCAGTGGGCTGAACACTCTTATACTACTAATCAGAAAGCTGAAGCCAAAGGCAAGTCTGTTGCTAAAGAAGAGGAGAAGATCTGGCTCAGCAAAAAGAGACTGTGCAAGGTGCAAGAGAGTTACTAAGCATCAACATGGATGGAGCTCGATGAAATAACCATCATTCGTCGAACGGAGCTCGATGAAATCACCTTCATTCGTCGAACGGAGCTCGAAGAAATCTGAATAATTCGTCGAACTAAAAATTGTCAAAAAAAAAATCCTGGCATCAAAACCATAACCTCCATGTTGGATCCCTAGTTGGATTTGAGCTTGGTTAACTAAGTTAGGATATGACCCAACATGTATAACCAGGTCATGGTTGTGTCCTAGAGTCTAGGTCTAGTCCTTAGAGTCAACAATTCTAGGGAGCCTCCAACACTGCCAGAGACTCAAGACTTAGAGAAAATTCAAGACTTAGAAAAAGAGCTCTATGTTCGTCGATCTCAGGTCGACGAAAGTCGTTCTTAGCTCAACGAACTCAGAGACAATTCTCTGAGCTGAGCTCGATGAACTTAGTTCTCAAATCGACGAACTCTAGACAAAGTGACAACACTTCTAAGTCAAACTTCGGTCAACAAACTTAGAACATCAGCTAGACAAACTCTATTCTCTGGTCCCAGATCCACTAATTTTGGATCAGATGTTTCAACACTCAACGCCAGAGAACATCACACTCAACGCTAGAATGATGATTCAACACTCAATGCCAGAGAACATCACACTAAACGCAAGAATGATCATTCAACACTCAACGACAGAGAACATCACACTCAACGCCAAAATGATGTTTCAACACTAAGCACCAGAAAACAGTCTAAGTCCAGAATCAAAACTCGGGTCGACGATCTTGGACCTCAGCTAGACGAACTCAGTTCTCAGGTCTCAGGTCGACGATCTTGGACATCAGATCGACAAACTTGGTGCACAGAATAGGAAAGTTGTCAAGCAACAGTCAGCCTTTCAGAGGTCGACGAACTTGAACCTCAGCTCGACGAACTATGGACTCAGGTCGACGAATCCAGACTTGGCTGTCTCCCTCTTCTGTTCCTATTATATTGCAATTATTCTTGAGTAATTAATGCTTTAATATTCTCTGAATATTACCGTTTAACAAGAGCATTAATTATGGTCTTCATCAGGATTATTGCCTGCCATTTTCCAAAGGGACAGTTGGGGAAACTAATCAATTCAAATTTTCCAAAGCCGTCTGCATTGATTACAGAAGGGATTTCAAAATTAAAATGGACTTTTATATCGAAAAAAAGTATAGTTTCTTCCTCTTCCTGTACGAGATAGCAGACGATATACAACTGATACATACACACAGAAAACCAGTGAGGAAGAGTAGAACACCATCGTCTCGCAACAAGGATTCTCTCTACTCTTGCTCTCTCTTGACAACAAAGCACTAAGAAGAAAGAACTGCTAGACCAGAAGAATAATAGCTTTCAGAAGAAGAAGAACAACCATTTAAATCAAGAGTCTTCTTCTTTTGTCATCCTCTCAGAAACTTTCAAAGGACAACAACTACTGCATCTGTCAAAGAGTTCCTGAAGTTCTTCTGGTTGAAGTTGAAAGCTTGAAGGCCTATCACCCTGAAGCAAAGTTCCTTTCACCCTGAATAAATTCAGTATTTCAGGGGGAGCTTTTGCCACCATCAAATCCATAGAGTCTTCTCAGTTGAATACTTGAGAAAGAGAAGACATCATCCCTCTCTCACCCCCTCTATAAAAAGGGTTCTCTACTCCCTTCAAAAGTGATTCCTGGTTGCAAGTCTCCTAACCAAAAGACTTGAGGTTTGGTTTTTGAGTACCTTACCAAAAGCTCATTGGTGGCAGTCACCTGAACAAAAATATGAGTGGATTCCTACCAGGGTGGTAGAAGAGTGAATGTACCAAGGTTGGCGAACCACTATAAAATTCTTGTGTTGTTTGGTTGCCTTTTTCTTTTGTTCTTGCTGTGGCTGTGATAGTTAGGATTCTCTGATTTTTATTAGTTTAATCTGCTGTGCTGTGATATAGCATCTGAGTTTAGAAACAAGTTATACTATTCAGCAAAAGATTTTAATTACTCACAAATACTCTATTCACCCCCTTTAGAGTATATTAGATCTAACCCTCACTTTCAATTGGTATCAGAGGGGAGTTCTTTTGGTTGTACAAGTTAACCCTTGAACCAAAGATCCTAAGTTAGATCTCTATATATTTCTCGTAGATTCACATAGACAGCATGGCCCAGAACAAAGATTATGCAAGCACCAGACCTCCAGTGTGTAACCTGAACAAGTTTTCCATCTGGACGGCAAGAATAAAGTTATATATGAACTCCATTGATGAAGATATCTACAATTCCATTTTGACAGGTCCCCCTACATCACTTATAACAGCATCATCATCCAGCACTAATACAGTTCCACCACTTGAGTGGACTGAGGCTCAGAAGAAGGCCAAAATTGCTGATGCCAAGACAATGAACATATTGGCCCAAACAATGTCAAATGACATTTTCCAGAAGGTGGCTGAATGCACATCAACCAAGGCCATTTGGGATTCCCTGAATAAAATGGTGGCTGGATCTGCTGATGAGAGAAAAGACAGAAGATCAAACCTCATATCCCAATATGAGAACTTCAAGAGGGAGGAAGCTGAAACAGTAGCTGATATGTACAACGGGTTAAGCTCAATCATCAATGAGCTAAAGAACTTAGAAAAGGACATCATCCTCACAGAGGTGAATGGAAAAATCCTCATGTGCTTCCCAAGCTTATGGGATTCAAGGATCTGGCCCATCAAGGAGGCCAGGAGCCTAAATGAGATTTCCACTGAATCTCTTTTAGGAAAGTTAAAGTCATATGAATAGCGGATCAAGTCCAGGAAAGCAACTGAGCAAAGAACACCTCCACTAGCAAGGAAGGAGCACATCCTTGCATTCAAGGCTGCTGAGGAGACTGAGACTCCATCTATAAATGAAGATCTGATAAGCTTGCTTGCCAAAAGATTCTACAAGATGGTAAGGAAGGATTTCAGAAGGAAGTCATCCAGGAAGGATGATAAGTCCAGGTATGATAAAACCCCTACTAAAGAGGTGGTATATTTTAGCTGCAGGAAACCTGGACATTTCCTCTCCGAATGTCCAGAGAATCAGAAGAAGGAGAATAGAAGAGAGAATGACTCCAGGAGCAAGCATTACAGCAAGCCATCTTTTAACAAGCACAAAAAGAAGGACAGAGGGTTTGTGGCTGAAAGCTGGAGTGAAAACAGAAGATGAATCTTCATCTTCAAGTTCCAGTGAAGAAGAAGAGGAGGCAAAGGCAAAGGAAGTTTGCCTCATGGCAATTGATGCCAACAGCAGCAGATCAGCTACAGATGAATCTGATAATGAAGAAAGCCTGTCAGCTAAAGATCAGGAATTAGCCTCTTATGATTTTGAATCTGATGAATTCAAATTTGAATTTAAAAATTTATGCTTAGTTTTGATAAGCTCTGAGAAGGAAATCAAACTTCTCAGAGAAAAATTAAATGCTCTAGATAAGCTCACTTCTGAAAATGAAAATCTATCTAATGAATTAAAATCTGCAAATGAACAAATTATTTTTTTGAAATCTGAACTTAGCAAAGCCAAAATAGTAGAAGAATCATTAAATGGCAGAAGCTTAAAATTGCTAGATATACCAAGCACACTAAATGCTAGAACTAATTACTGCAAACTAGGATTAGGAGCTTCATCCAATGAACCAATACTAATCCAAAAGAACCATTTTCCAAACCTGTGAATTTTGTTTCTGATAAAGGAAAGAAAAACACTGAACAAGTCAAAAGGTCAATGAAGTCCTTAAACAAATTGAAACTAAAAACAAACTTAAAAAACAGAAGAATAAGAAAAGTAACAATGTTCAGCAGTTATCGTCGAACTCAGATCGATGATTCATGAATAGATCGTCGACCTCAGAATGACGATCTCTGAACGCAAACTTCAGTAATAATCAATCTTCGATCTACGATAGACGATATCAGTATGGTTCGTCGACCAGAGATCGACGATTTTGGTGCCCCAAGAATGAATACCTTCATTCTTCGAGCAGAGATCGATGATCTCATCCAACATCGTCGAGCTCAGATCGACGATCCAACTAGAAATCATCGATCCCAAATCCAAACAAAAGAAACCTAAATTCTAAAAGTAACATTAATCCTTTTAGTCAATGGATAATACCACCAAGAAGATATCATCCTAAAGGTTACAAAAATAAACCTGAATGCTCTTATATTTCCAGTTACAGTTATGTAAATCAACCAGGACCCAAGGTTACCTAGGTCAAGAACAACTAACTATTTTGTTTGCAGATGAAGAGTTGTCCAGCTGTAAATCAAGTATGGTACCTTGACAGTGGTTGCTCTAAGCATATGACTGGGAACAAGGAAAGTCTACTCAACTACAAGTCTAAGCTTGGACCAAAGGTAATCATTGGAGACTCAAAGTGTGGGCAATCTGAAGGCTATGGACAAATAAGGATTGGAGCAGTAATATTCAACAAGGTAACCTATGTAAGAGGACTCAAGCATAACCTCATCTCCATAAGTCAATTATGTGATGAAGGTTATCAGGTACACTTTAACTCAACTGCCTGTATTATTTCTAATAAAGAAAAACAAACTGTTTTAATGGGGAATAGACAAGGAAACATATATATAGTTAATTTTCTATCTGCCAATTCAGATATCTGCTTACTTAACATTATAAGTAATCAGAATGATTTATGACATAAAAGACTAGGGCATGTTACTATGAAAAACATTGCTAGGCTATCTAAAGACAACCTTGTGAGAGGTTTACCTTCTGGCCCCTACAAGAAGGAAGGCCTTTATAGGGCTTGTCAACTAGACAAGCAAACTAAATCTAGTTTTAAATCAATAAATAAAAGTGATTCACCTAGGATATTGTACTTACTACACATGGATCTCTTTGGACCCATAGTTGTACAAAGCCTGGGAGGGAAATCCTACACCTTAGTCATAGTGGATGACTCTCAAGGTTCACTTGGGTGTTCTTTCTGAGATCTAAGTCAGATACCTTTAAGGTTCTTACAGATTTTCTCAAGACCATACAGATTGAGTACTCTACTCATGTTGCATTGATCAGAAGTGATCATGGTACAGAGTTTGAGTCTCTTCTTATGCATGAGTTATGTGAGAAGGAAGGTATCAGGCATTACTTCTCAACTCCTAGAACTCCCCAATAAAATGGGGTAGCTGAAAAGAAAAAATAGGACATTAATTGAAGCTGTAGGAACATTACTTGCAGATGCTTACATGCCCCTATCATTTTGGGTAGAGGCTGTAAGCACAGCAAACTATGTACTGAACAGAAGCCTGATACATAAACTAAATAATATGACTCCCTATGAATTACTTAAAGGGAAGAAACCTAAAATCACTTTTTTTAAAGTATTTGGCTGTGTATGTTATATACATAATAATGACAAGAGATATATTAGAAAGTTTGAAGCTAAGGTTGAAGAGGGAATTTTTGTAGGATATTCCCAAGTAAGCAAAGCTTATAGGGTATTTAATAAATCATCCCCTAAAATTGAGGAATCAGTTCATGTTACATTTGATGAAGCTAACATATGTTTTACAAGGAGAAAAACATTTATACCAATAGTACTTTGCAGGTATCAAATTTGTGTGAGAATTTGGATGATCTAGACCTTACCCCAAAGACTGAATCACATCCTCCTCCACAATCAGTAGCAGAAGCTGATAATGATGAAGAAACTGTGGAAGCAGTTCAACTTCTCTAGACAGTTGATGAAATTTCACAAGAGGAATTAAATCCAATAACTGGTGCTGATCCAACTCCACCTAATGATCTTGTCACACTTAGAGATCACCCTAGATCCTAAGTGATTGGAGACATAACAGCAGGTGTACAGACAAAGCATCAACTCAACTAAGACTTGATGCATGTCTGTTTCCTCGCTCAAGTTGAACCTCAAACCATAAAAGATGCTGAGCAAGATCCCCAATGGAACATTGCTATGCAAGAGGAACTCAACCAGTTTGAGAGATGTAGAGTTTGGGATTTGGTTCCAAGACCCCAAGACTACCCAGTTATTGGAACCAAATGGGTATACAGAAACAAACTGGATGCCCAAGGTGAAATTGTGAGAAATAAGGCTAGGCTTGTTGCTCAAGGTTATAGGCAAGAAGAGGGAATAGACTATGACCAAATATTTGCACCAGTTGCAAGATTGGAGGCAATCAGAATATTTCTTGCCTATACTGCCTACAATAAGTTCAAAGTCTATCAGATGGATGTGAATAGTGCCTTTCTGAATGGAGTGCTAAAAGAAGAGGTTTATGTTGAACAACCTCCAGGTTTCATCTCTCCAACTCATCCTTATCATGTTTTTAATTTGCATAAAGCCCTCTATGGTCTAAAGCAAGCTCCAAGAGCTTGGTATGAGACTTTAGCTAGCTTTTTGATAGAGCATAAATTCATTAGAGGCATTGTTGATAAAACATTATTCACTAGACATCATAAGGATCAAACCTTGTTTGTACAAATATATGTAGATGACATTATATTTAGGTCTACTGATCCCAAATTATGCAAGAGGTTCTCTGACCTCATGCATTCAAAATTTTAGATGAGTAGCATGGGTGAGCTCTCCTTCTTCCTTGGTCTCCAAGTGAAGCAGCTCCCTGATGACATCTTCATTTCCCAGGCTAAATATGCTAAAGAGCTTATTAAGAAGTTTGGGATGGCTGATGCCTCAGCAAAGAAAACACCTATGACCACAAATGCTGTAATAGACTCTGATGCACATGGGAAACCTATGGATCAGAAATTATATAGGCGCATTGTTGGATCCCTACTATATCTTACAGCTAGCAGACCTGATATCATGTTTGCCACATGCCTTTGTGCTAGGTTCCTAGGTGAACCCTAAAGAATCTCATCTAATTTTTCTAAAAAGTATTTTAAGATATATAAAGGGTTGTCCTAGTCTAGGCCTCTGGTATCCTACTGAGTCAGAGTTTGAGTTAACTGGATACTCAGATGCTGAATTTGCTAGATGCAGAGTGGACAGAAAGAGTACCTCAGGAACTTGTCAGTTCCTTGGTATGAGATTAGTGTCCTGGTTTTGTAAGAAGTAATCATCTGTGTCCACATCAACTGCTAAAGCAGAATATATTGCAGCTGGCATTTGTTGTTCTCACATGCTGTGGATTCAAAACCAACTCATGGACTATGGGTTCAACTTAAATAATTTAACTATACTATGTGATAACAAAAGTGCTATTGCCATAGCAAAAAATCAAGTCCATCACAGTAGGACTAAACATATAGACATTAGGCATTATTTCATTAGAGAGTGTGTAGACAAAAACAAATTAAACTTGTCTATATTTACACTGATTTGCAAAAAGCTGATATTTTCACCAAGCCCTTGGATGAAAGAAATCGCTTATTCTTTGTAAATCAGCTTGGAATAATCAATGGAGAAGACTTAATTTAGTTTCTGTATACACTCGAAGAACTCTTCAGATTTCATCGACCTGAGATCGACGAACTTCCTGTTAGTAAAGTTAGTTTCGTCGACCTGAGATCGACGAACCTACTTCAGAATACTTTCGTCGAACGGAGCTCGGCGAAATGTCTTCAAACCTTCATACTGAGATCGACAAATTGTTTAACTCCAAATTATTTTGTCGACCTCAGATCGAAGATCTATTTATTTCTTGTGGAACGGAGTCTATCGATTCATATTCCGAAAAACCTTATATTTTTGTTTTCTTTGACCTCTGTCCCGTGATTTCAGTTCTCTTGCACTTGATCCTCGTTTTCTCTTGCAGGTGCTCTCATTGCGATTCCGGCAGGAACTCTAGGGGCGATGAAGTTTGATACTGGATTCGACCTGGACTTCGACTCTTTCTAGTACTCAGATCCCATCTTCCTGAATATTCTACAGTTACTTGAAGATCAACAGTTGACGACTCTGCTCTCTACCCGCATGAAGATATCAGGAAAAGAGATCAGAGAATGGGATTACACAACTTCTACAGAGGAAAATACGATGACTGGAACAATCGCGGGTACTATTGTTTCTCTTACCCTCTATGTTTTAACTGAAATATTTGGATTGAGAAATGGTGATGAGGAATTAGATATAAATTCGGAGGAATTTGATATGATGCTTAGCATGATGGGGTATTTGGGACAAACCCCCAATAAATTTCTCAAGAAGCATTTGTCTGCCGAGTACAAGTTTCTTGCCGACATTGTGGGGAAGGTGCTTTTAGGGAAGCACACTGCACATGACTATATCACAAGACTTCAGTTCCTGGTCATGTGTGCCATAGTGAATAAAAGGACAGTGAACTGGGCACAGATCTTATTTGATCTGATTCGAAAGAAGAAAAACAAAAAGGAGGTTTGCTTTGGAAGGATCCTAGGGATCTTCCTCAAGGAGAAGGCTGCTGAATCACTGGTCTCTCCGACCATATTAATTAATGCTAGCAAGAGACTCACTTGTGCTCTGTTTAGCAAGTGGGAGAGGACAATCAATAAGCCAACCAAGGCTCCCTCCTCTTCCACCAGAACTTTTGAAAGTACCAGGGCTGTACCAGCCACTCCCCACCCCATTGAAGAGATCCCTTCAACCCCTCCACTACCTCCAGCTACTCAGGTTCCATCCCAACCAGCAAAACAACCAACCCCACCTTCCACTACCATTACAGTCCCTACCTCTACACCTCCAGCATCCCAACTTCCTGCCTCTCCAACAAACATTCCCTCTAATTCTCCATCCCCCCAGCCTTATACATCTGTACCCTCACCACCCCAATCTCCTCCTCCACATCATCTTGCTGATATCCCCCAAACCAACATATCATCCCTCCCATCCTTCAACCTCTTATCATCCCCACTACACACTCCCTCTCCTCCAAATGACTCTCCCCTACACACTCAAATCCCACCCCCACCTCCACCTCTAACTCCCCCAGCACCTACCATATCCACTCAACCAACCACTTCCACAACATCTACCTCTCCGCACTTGGATCCCTCCCTTGTCTCCCCCTCATTACCCTCCTCACACCCCTCCTAAAAACACTCATAGCAGAGGCTATCTCTTCCTCTTGCTACCTCCATCTCCTCTCTAGCTGCTCAAATTACTGCCTTAACTACTGCTCCCTCTTCAGTTGGTGGCCTGGCTTCAGTTTCTCTTTAAACTAGGCAGGGGGAGATACTTGATGAAGAAGTAGCACTAGTTGTAGCAAAAGATGTAGCACCAGCAGAATCAGATGATAAGGATATGGACACAGCAGTTATAGCAGAAGACGTAGCAACAAAAGAAAAATAACAGCAGAAGTATAAGAAGAAGTTATAGCAGAAGAAGTACAAGAAGAAGTTATGACATAAGATGTACCAACAGACAACACTAAGCCATCTATGTTTATAATTCCATATACCACACAAATTTGGCTCATGGCCACTTTTGCAGCTCCTGAGCCTCTTCCCAGAGTTGCTTCCCCCACCATCTCATCTCCTATAGCACCAGTGTATATTTTGGATGATTCTCCAATGCCTGACCTAGATGCATTGGTCATGACTGATATTGAGGAAGAAAATAAATTAGCTGCTCAAAGCACTGATGTACACAGTTCTCCAGTTTCCCCCAGTTCCTTCAAAGAGAGAAAAGACAACAACTTCTGATGACACATTGAGAGAGATTGATGTCATGTATGACAATCCTCAGCCTTCTGATGATGATGATGATGATTTTGATTCTGATGAGGACCCAAAGAAGAAGAAAGTTTCAAAGAAAATGAAAGCTCCTCCATCTCCTGCCCCAAAACCCAATCCAGCAAATGACACACCCTATTACATTTTGCAGAACATAACTCCATACAAGGGTATGCAAGCTTTGATGTGGTTGTCCAAAAATTAACAAAAGGCAAGGAACAAGAGCAGAAGATATTTTCCTCCCCCACAGAAATTCAAGAGAGGTCCTCCTCCTCCTCCTCCTGTTGGTGCCTCAGGAACTACTTCTCAAGGGACAAATGCACCTTTCAAGTCTACATCCTTCACCAGAACATATCAAAGATAGGAAAGGCCATCTAGACATCATTCTCAAGGAAGCAGCCAGCAAAGGATTTTCAGTTCTACAAAGCAAATAAAGGAGGTAGTTTATCAGAAACCAGAGTTCTCACCTCTCAGACAGCAAGCTCAACAAAGAAGGTATATAGAATCCCACAAGCCCAAAAGAAAATATAGTGAGACTGCTCCTCCAAAGTCTCTGTATACTCAGAGTGATGAAACCCAAAAAGTAACAAATTTCCAAGAACAGTCCACTCAATTCAAGCCTGTTACCCTGCTACCCCCACAAGATGATCAATTATCTGTTAGTCAGGATATTGATCCCAACTTCAGGATGGCTAGGATCCAAGAGTTTATTGGTCTGTCACAAATAAAGAAGGCTAGAGAAGAGGGTGAAGATCCAACAAAGTTCACAGCTATGTCTTCATACAGAGAAAAAGAACTGGATAAACTTCAAGTGAGCAAGAAAGTGTTTGATCCTGCAGAGTACATGACAATACACCCAGAGGCTGTAGTACCCAGAACCTCCACCCTGACAGTGATTTGAGCAGCAAATATGTACATGTAAAAGAAAGAAGCTTCTAATCCTGACAGTGAAATCATCTTTACTCAGCCTTGAGATAAGAGCAAAAGAGCAGAGAAAATGAAGAAATAGAACCTGAACTACTATAAGTATGGTATACTTTTGAAAAACTGTGCTCCGTGATATAAAGCTAACTGTGTAAATATATCTGCTGTATATATATTATTTCATTCTCTGCCAGATATATATTTTCTTTCTTTGTACATTTCCTTTTATCATTGAGTCTGTAATTAGTGACCTAACCCAAATAGGGGAGATTGTTGGATTCCTAGTTGGATTTGGGCTAGGTTGACTAAGTTAGGATATGACCCAACATGTATATCCAGGGTAATGGTTGTGTCCTAGAGTCTAGGTCTAGTCCTTAGAGTCAACAATTCCACGGACCAGCCTCCAACACTGACAGAGACTCAAGACTTAGAGAAAATTCAAGACTTAGAAAAAGAGCTCTATGTTCGTCGATCTCAGGTCGACGAAAGTCGCGCTCAGCTCGACGAACTCAGAGACAATTCTCTGAGCTGAGCTCGATGAACTTGGTTATCAGATCGACGAACTCTGGACAAAGTGACAACACTTCTAAGTCAAACTTCGGTCAACAAACTTAGAACATCAGCTAGACGAACTCGATTCTCTGGTCCCAGATCCACTAATTCTGGATCAGATGTTTCAACACTCAATGCCAGAGAACATCACACTCAATGCCAGAATGATGATTCAACACTCAACGCCAGAGAACATCACACTCAACGCCAGAATGATGATTCAACACTTAACGACAGATAACATCACACTCAACGCTAAAATGATGTTTCAACACTAAGCACCAGAAAATAGTCTAAGTCCAGAATCAAAACTCAGGTCGACGATCTTGGACCTCAGCTAGAAGAACTCAGTTCTCAGGTCTCAGGTCGAAGATCTTGGACATCAGATCGACAAACTTGGTGCACAGAATAGGAAAGTTGTCAAGCAGCAGTCAGCCTTTCAGAGGTCGATGAACTTGGACCTCAGCTCGACGAACTATGGACTCAGGTCGACGAATCTAGACTTGGCTGTCTCCCTCTTCTGTTCTTATTATATTGCAATTATTCCTGAGTAATTAATGCTCTAATATTCTCTGAATATTACCGTTTGACAAGAGCATTAATTATGGTCTTCATCAGGATTATTGCCTTGCCGTTTTCCAAAGGGACAGTTGGGGAAACTAATCAATGCAAATTTTCCAAAGCCGTCTGCATTGATTACAGAAGGGATTTCAAAATTAAAATGGACTTTTATATCGAAAAAAAAGTATAGTATCTTCCTCTTCCTGTACGAGATAGCAGACAATATACAACTGATACATACACACAGAAAACCAGTGAGGAAGAGTAGAACACCATCGTCTCGCAACAAGGATTCTCTCTGCTCTTGCTCTCTCTTGACAACAAAGTACTAAGAAGAAAGAACTGCTAGACCAGAAGAATAATAGCTTTCAGAAGAAGAAGAACAACCATTTAAATCAAGAGTCTTCTTCTTTTGTCATCCTCTCAGAAACTTTCAAAGGACAACAACTACTGCATCTGTCAAAGACTTCCTGAAGTTCTTCTGGTTGAAGTTGAAAGCTTGAAGGCCTATCACCCTGAAGCAAAGTTCTTTTCACCTGAATAAATTCAGTATTTCAGGGGGAGCTTTTGCCACCATCAAATCCACAGAGTCTTCTCAGTTGAATACTTGAGAAAGAGAAGACATCATCACTCTCTCACCCCCTCTATAAAAAGGGTTCTCTACTCCCTTCAAAAGTGATTCCTGGTTACAAGTCTTCTAACCAAAAGACTTGAGGTTTGGTTTTTGAGTACCTTACCAAAAGCTCATTGGTGGCGGTCACCTGAACAAAAACCTGAGAGGATTCCTACCAGGGTGGTAGAAGAGTGGATGTACCCAGGTTGGGGAACCACTATAAAATTCTTGTGTTGTCTGGTTGCCTTTTTCTTTTGTTCTTGCTGTGGCTGTGATAGTTAGGATTCTCTAATTTTTATTAGTTTAATCTGCTGTGCTGTGATATAGCATCTGAGTTTAGAAATAAGTTATACTATTCAGCAAAAGATTTTAATTACTCACAAATACTCTATTCACCCCCCTCTAGAGTATATATTAGATCTAACCCTCACTTTCACTCCAGATAAGTAGAATTGCTTTTATCTTGATATTCTACTAGTGTAATCTAATGTTCTAGGAATCCTGTCTATCATAGTAGGACTATGCATATGTAGATTAAGTATCAATTAGTTAGGGAGCATATGGAAAAGGAAAAACTCAGTCTTGAGTGTGTCCCCATAATCATGATAGTGGCTAAATATCTTTACTATGCCACTAGTAGATGTCAAGGTAAACATCCTCAAGGTTGAGTGGGTATGTTGAACTATATATAGATTCTGTTTCTCCATGCGAATCTTATGTTGCAAAACTCATCCTTCATGCAGGAAGATTAGTCTCAGATAAAGTATCAAGACTGTCAAGTCTGCCACTTGATGTCAAGCCTCTAAAGTGATATCAAATGGCATCAAGATTGAGATGGACTCAAGTGTCCAGTAGAGAGAAGACAGCGGATGCTCCTGTTAAGGAGGAGCAAAGCTAAATGATGCAGGAACAAGTTCAACTTCTAATTAAGTAGCAACCAGCTACTGTAGTGAATCATATATCATCACAACAGTTCAGCAGGTTCTCAGGACTATATACACAATCTAAGGGGGAGATTATGTATGATATAGTCATAATCTTCTCTGAGTTTGAGAAGGACTGCTGCTGCTGAGAAGACAGTCCTGCTGTTGGAGAAGGGGAACAACCAACACTAGTGGAACTATGTTTGTATCTAGCTCAAATGCTGTAGTGTTGTATCAATGTATCAACACAAAAGGTATGACTCCTAATCAAGTAGAATGATCGCTAGGATAATTTACTAAGTGTTATCAACATAGGACTTTGACTAGGATTAAAAGATAATTTCTCCCATGATATTTTCTACTTCCTCAATAGATATGCCTATTGAAGAAGACAGAAATGGGTAGATATGTGTGGCAATACATAGGAGGGAGATATAAAAGCAATATTTGACATAACTAGGTCATGTTGAGTCGGTTCATATTACTGGAAAAGATTCTAATAGTATGAGAAATGCAATGACTGACCACATGTTGAGTCATGATTGTGTCAGTGCATATTTTGATTATGTCAGTGCATATTTTGAGGTAAGTGCTTCTAGTGGTGCACCATTTACATATTAAGTGGTATAATGGAGAGTTCATATTACTTGAGCAATTGCTGCTATTAATGGAGCACATTGAATTAATGTAGCATAAGCTAGCAGGTGTAGCAGATTATAATCTACAGCTGCATGAAATTATTCTGTCTATTATGGTAATGCCTCTTAGTATTGCTGGGTGTTCTGCCTTCTTTAAATAAGGGGAGATTGTTGGGTCCATTGCCCACAATGTTCCCTAAAGTGGATTTGAAGAGGCATCACCATTAATACTAAGAGAATAGTTGTATTTGATGTGTGCTTAAGTTCATGCATGCAGGTTGTCCTTGATTGGACAGGTGAACAAAAAGAGTTACATGTAAGTCAGATAATTTAACTAAGGCAAAAGCGTCGAGACAGCTAAGAAGAATGTCTCAGCATAATCGCTGAGACGGCTGAGAAGGAAGTGTTGAGATAGTCAATGCAGGTTGTTCTTGATTGGATAAGTGAACACAAAGAGTAAGCTGGAAGTCAGATAATTTGACTAAGGCAAAAGTGTCGAGACAGCTGAGACAGCTAAGAAGAATATCTCAGCATAACCGCTGAGACAGCTGAGAGAGAATTCGTCAAATTGAGTTCAGAGTTTGTCGATCTCAAATCAGCATTCGTCGAGCTAAGTTCAGAGTTTGAGATTCTGAGTTCATCGAGCTCAGTTAAGAATTCGTTGAACTGACTTTATAGTTCGTCAAGCTCAACTCACCATTCATCGAGCTAAATTTTGAGCTTGAGATTCAGAGTTCGTCGTGCTCAGTTCAAAGTAAGGCAGGCTGAGTCAGTGAAAGTAAGTGTTTTTAAAAATAGAAAATTGGCTAAGGCTGAAAGCGTTGAGTGAGGCATGCTCACTCAACGCTCTCAATGCCTAAGATGCTGTAGAGGCAGAAATATGGTTAAGGCAAAAAAGGGTTGAGTGGAGGTTGCTCACTCAACGCTGTCAATGCCTAGTGGAGACAGAATTTTGTCTAAGGAGTTTGGCGTTAGGTGATGCTCACTCACTCAACGCCAACCAGCAGAAAGCTGATAAAGTAAGTTGGTGTTGAGTGAAGCTGAATCACTCAACGCCTAGAAACAGATTTATATTCTAAGTAGTTTGGCGTTGAGTGAAGGTTATGTTGGAGTTACCATGGTGATCTAGAAGTGGTCAAACATGTAATCTCACTGCCAACGTGATATGAGCCTGCAGGGTCGCACACAAGAGCATATGGAGAAGTTGGTAGGTTGACTGTGTTGGTAAAGGTTACCAATCACCATACAGAATGGGGTCCGACAAATGTTGCCAAGGGAAAATCGTCGAGAATCGCCGAGTCTTGATCGTCGAGAATCGTCGAGTATCGATCGTCGAGAATCGTCGAGTCTCGATCGTCGAAAATCGTCGAGTATCGATCGTTGAGTATCGTCGATCGTCGAGATTCGTCGAGAATTGAAATGTTCGATTCTCGACGAATGCTGATTCCCGTCTAATTATTTCCAGAAACCCTAATTTTCTGTGGTATGTGGATATCGATTTTTCCTAGGTCTGTTTATGCCTTGAGTATAAATAGGAACTTAGGTTTGAGCGGAAGGAGAGATCCTGCCGATTCGCCCGACGGAAGTGTTCCGTCGTTCCGCCGACGGAAGTGCTCCGCTTCCCACTCGTTTGCTCTGCCGACCTCCTCCTCTCCGAAGATAGTCGCCGGTGCCGCCCTTCCTGGCGCGGACCTAGCAGTCCGTGGAAGTGCAAGGTGCAGTCGATCTACTTTCCGGATCCTTTGTGTGACGAAGCTCGGTGTTCTCCCGCTCGTGTGGATTTCTGCAGAGACGTAGACGCTATTCTACGTGGAACTTGCCACTAACAAGGACTCATACTTTGGAGCATCTTCGGTTAGTTGTGACTCAACGCCGCTAAGGTAATTTTACCTAGTTGTTCGTTAACTTCTTGATTCAACATTCATGGCCCGATCCCAATCTCTTTTGGGTTGTTCTTGATTTTTTTATTACTTCCGCTGCGTGCACAAGTGTTGTGCCACCTCATAGAGAAACCCAACAGTGGTATCAGAGGCAGGTTTCGGGGATGATTGTTGTTTTGGAAGTTAGGTTATTCCAGTACGTGTAAACCTAGGGATTTAGAAGTGTTCTAAATGTCTAGATTTAATCCTGGATCATCAATTGTTGATGGTTTTTCCAAGGGAAATCGGTGGGCCCATAACCCACAGGTTAGGGGCTCTGCCCCTTGGAACCCCGCCAGGAACATCTGGGATTTCGTGGTAATTTCTAATAGTTAGAAATTATTCTCCTTAGTAGTAACCGTCCCTCGAGTGGTTAATAAACTTGTGTATTGTTTTGGATTTTGAATCCAACAATGAGAGACGAGCTTGTCTACTGCTTTAAGTCGAGTTGCCTTTGACTTTGTCCAATGCATGTAAATCTGAAGATTTGGAAGAGTCCGGATGTTCAGATTTAGCCCTTTCTTCTATCAAATGTTGATAGTACCATATTGTGCACATAAGGGATGCATGTGGTTTTTAGAAGAAAATGTTTTTCTTTGGATGTGCACATTGATCAAATGTTGATCATGGTTAATTGTTAACCTATTATCAAAAATCCCTTCATCAAATATTAAGTGTTCGGATGCCTTCCGATGGATGACACTCTTCCTGCCTCGATCGATGAAGTGTGGGCTTGCCAAAGCAAGGTGCATTAATCTATATTGGTAAGGGTGCGAGCGGATAATTGTGATATCCCACTGTCGACATCGGGTCTAACTTAACTAGGTGACCTCAAAGGTTGAGTGCCTAGAGGCATAGGGTTGGCATGCACCATATGATGGATGCGAATAAGGAGTTATTCGCCAACCATACAAGAATTGCATGAGGATGCAATTGGCAAGCGTTGCCTACCAAAATAACCACATCGTGAGAGAAAAGCCAAAGCTGACTCATTGTGTTGGTGAAATACGGATCTTGTCCACTATAAGAGTAGCTCACATGAACTCTCCGAATTGATAGTGAGGGCCATCATTTCGAATAAAATAGTGAGAGTTTTAATTGAAGTCCAAATTAAAAATAAATTATATTTTGAAATTTAGGTGCTGATATTATTCTGCATGAATTCTTGTAGAATTCCATGGCAAGTGGTTCACACTCCACTCTGTCTCTGAGAGCCATCCTTGAGAAGGATAAGCTCAGTGGGACCAACTACATGGACTGGTACAAGAACCTGAGAATTGTTCTCAGGCAAGAGCGAAAGCTCTATATCTTGGAAGAAGAAGCCCCCGAGGTGCCGACCGAGAACTCTTCCCGTGCTGATAAGGATACTTATAAGAAGTATACTGATGATGCCTTAGACATTGAATGCCTTATGCTTGCCACCATGAAATCTGAGCTTCAGAAGCAACATGAGAACATGGGGTGTAAGGAGATTGACGAGCATCTTAAGAAAATGTTTCAAGGGCAGGCTCATCAAGAGAGGTTCGACGTCACAAAAACGTTATTTCAGTACAAGATGGGAGTTCGAGACTCAGTAGGGACTCATGTACTCAAGATGATTGGTTATATAGAGAACCTTAAAAGGCTGAGTTTTCCTCTAGGTCAAGAGTTGGCCACAGATCTGATCCTGCAATCATTGCCGGACAGTTATGAGCAGTTTGTCTTGAACTACAACATGAATGAAATAGACAAGACACTGCCCGAGCTCCTAGGCATGTTAAGAACTGCCGAGATCAATATGAAGAAGGCCAAGCCTGCCAGCCCCATATTGATGGTGCATAAGGGCAAGGGCAAGGCCAAGGGCTCTAAGAAGACGAAGGTGGGACCTAAGTCACATCTTGAGCCCAAGTCTTCTGCACTGAAGAAAAAGAAGAGTACGATGAAGGAAGGGAAATGCCACCACTGTGGCAAGGTTGGTCATTGGAGGAGGAACTATCCTTCTTATATTGAGGGTCTGCAGAAACTGAAGGGAGGTATGACTTCCGCTTCGAATATTTACGTTATAGAGATAAACCTTTCTGCTCCTTCATCTTGGGTATTGGATACCGGATGTGGTTCACACATTTGTACAAATGTGCAGGAACTGGAAAGGAGAAGATTGCTGAGTAAAGGGGAGGTGGACCTGCGTGTCGGCAATGGAGCAAGAGTTGCTGCTGTAGCCGCAGGGGTTTACCGTCTTTCTTTGCCCAGTGGGCTTGTAATAGAACTAGATAATTGTTATTTCATTTCGGCCATAACTAGAAACATTTTATCCATTTCATGCTTGGACATGATTGGATTTTATTTTATAATTAAGAACAACTGTTGTTCTATATTTAAGAATGATGTTTGTTATGCTGTAGCCCAATTATTTAATGGTCTATATGTTTTGAACTTAGACCATCTTATCTATAATGTAGAAAATAATAAAAGACTAAGAACAAATGACTCAAACCCTACATATCTCTGGTATTGTCGTTTGGGCCATATAAACGAGAAGCGCATATCTAAGCTCCATAAAGATGGACTTTTAGACTCATTTGATTATGAATCATTTGAGCGATGCGAATCTTGTTTGTTAGGCAAGATGACTAAAGCCCCTTTCACTAGTTATACTGAGAGGGCTGAGGATCTCTTGGGTGTTGTACATAGTGATGTATGCAGACCCATGAGCTCCATGGCTAGAGGTAGGTATTTCTACTTCATTACATTTACTGATGATTTAAGTAAATACAGATATGTGCATCTTATGAAGTGCAAATCTGAGACCTTTGAAAAGTTCAAAGAGTTCAAGAATGAAGTAGAAAACCAGTTGGGTAAAAGAGTTAAAGCACTCTGATCTGATCGAGGTGGCGAATAACTGAGTCATGAGTTCCGTGATCATCTAAAAGAATGTGGTATTATATCACAGCTCACTCCACCTCGAACACCATAACATAATGGTGTGTCTGAGAGGAGAAATCATACTCTGTTAGACATGGTACCTTCGATGATGAGTCATGTAGACTTTCCTGTTTCCTTTTGGGGTTTTGCTTTAGAGACTGCTGTTATGACACTGAATCGCGCTCCAACGAAAATAGTTCTGAAGACACCATATGAGATATGGACTGGGAAGCGTCCTAGTATGTCGTTCATTAAAATTTGGGGCTGTGAGGCATACATGCGACGTCAAATGCCTGACAAGCTGGAACCCAAATCGGATAAATGTTATCTGGTGGGATATCCTAAGGAAACGAAAGGGTATTACTTTTACCTACCATCCGAGGGCAAAGTGTTTGTCGCAAGGACTGGCGTCTTCTTGGAGAGAGAATTCTTATCAAGAAAGACTGAAAAGGTCGAACTTGAAGAAGTTAAAGAACCACAAGTAGTGAATGAACCGGAATTGGATTCTGAGATAGGACTACAAGATATTGTAGCTAGAGAACCTACTCAAGAAACACAAGTCCTACGTAGATCTGGTAGACCAAGATTTGATCCTGAGAGATATGGATTTATTGTGTCTCAAATAGGTAATGTGTTGCTTATGGATCATGATGATGAACCAGCAACCTACCAAGAGGTTATGTATGGACCGGACTCCGACAAATAGCTTGAGGCTATGAAATCCGAAATGGACTCCACGTACGCAAACCAAGTTTTTAACTTGGTGGAACCACCTTAACGGGTACGACCCATAGGGTGCAAATGGGTCTTCAAGAAGAAGACCGGCATGGATGGGAATATGCAGACATTCAAAGGGCGACTGTTGGCTAAGGGTTTTAAGCAAATTCATGGTATTGACTATAATGAGACCTTTTCCCCTATTGCCATGGTAAAGTCCATAAGGATATTACTTGCTATTGCTGCGTATTATGACTACGAGATCTGGCAGATGGATGTCAAAATAGCTTTCCTTAATGGAAACCTCCTTGAGGAAGTGTACATGACACAACCCGAGGGTTTTGTATCCCCAAATGAAGCCACTAAAATATGCAAGCTGAATAAGTCCATCTATGGACTGAAGCAGGCCTCTCGAAGTTGGAATCTTCATTTTGATGAGAAAATCAAAGAGTTTTGTTTCATCAAGAATGAAGATGAGCCTTGTGTTTACAAGCGAATCAGTGGGAGCATTGTTGTCTTCCTGATATTGTATGTAGATGACATACTGTTGATTGGGAATGACATTCCTACCCTGAAAGTTGTTAAGAACAACCTAGGGAACTGCTTTTCTATGAAGGACTTGGGTGAAGCGACTTATATACTCGGTATTAAGATCTATAGAGATAGATCGAAGAAGTTGTGTCGTTTGACCAAGAGTACATACATCGAGAAGGTGTTGAAGCGGTTCAACATGCTTGAGTCAAAGAAAGGAATTTTACCCATGTCTCATGGTGTGAATCTCTCCAAGGACCAGTGTTAAAAATCTTGTGAAGATAAGGACCGCATGAAGTTGATTCCATATGCTTCGGCAATTAGATCAATCTTGTATGCAATGTTATGTACTCGACCTGATGTCTCCTTTGCTTTGAGCATGACTAGCAGGTATCAGTCAGACCCCGGTGAGTGTCACTGGATTGCAGTCAAGAATATCCTGAAGTACTTGAGAAGGACAAAGGATGTGTTTTTGATGTATGGTGGAAAGGAAGAGCTCGTTGTAAGTGGTTACACGGATGCTAGCTTCCAAACTGATAGGGAAGATTCAAAGTCTCAGTCAGGGTTTGTGTTTTGCCTTAATGGAGGAGCTGTGAGCTGGAAGAGTTCCAAGCAAGAGATAGTTGCTGATTCTACAACAGAAGCCGAGTATATCGCTGCAGCTAACGCAGCAAAGGAGGATGTATGGATTAGGAAATTCATCGACGAGCTTGATGTTGTTCCTAGCATTGTTGGTCCCGTAGTTCTCTACTGTGATAACAATGGTGCAATTGCACAATCTAAGGAACCTAGATCCTATCAGCGCTCCAAGCATATACTTCGGCGGTTCCATCTTATTCGTGAGATTATCGAACGAGGAGATGTGAACATTTGCAGAGTGCCGACTGAGGAGAATATTGCGGATCCACTGACAAAGCCTCTCGCGCAGAGAAAGCATGATGGTCATACTAGATCAATGGGTATACGATACCTAAATGATCACCTCTAGTGAGAGTCTTGTGGGTTGCGTGTAAAGATATATTCTGTTTGCTATTTGTTATTTATTCATATGATGAATTGTGTACCAAGATTTTTCTTTTATGATTAATGACAAGTTCTTTTATTATAGTTTCTCTATGCGATAGTTAAATGTTAACATAATAAATACCCTTAGAATGTTCGCTTCCATAGGACATCAAGTACGTGACTTGAATATGAGAGCCTATGATTTATTTGAAGCTTCATTCTTAAAAGGTCCCTGGTCGTTGTATCATCATAGAAGCTAAGGGTGATGATGATACATTTAGACTAGCATGTGCGCTGACTGATGACCAGTTCTCACAGGTCATGATATTGTGATATCAAGTCATAACGTGGGTACTTGTTAGTGAACAAGTTGTACTGGATAGACCCAACCTGAGACTACTTTGTGGATTGTTATCTAAATGTGTCACGAGTAGGTCTCAATTGACAATGGTGTTGTGGTCCTTTTAACTGAAGTCACAGCATTCATCAAGTGAGGAAAAGCGTGCTTTGATGCCATCTCAAGTCTTCCTTGAGAAAGGTTGATGATAAGGGTTGTTGTTGAGCACGTTACGAATCATTTGGGTGTTTGTGTGTGAGCAGATATGGGATTTGTCCTCTTATATGATAGGAGTTGCATCCATGGGCCCCTTGATGGAACTGGGCTGAGAAATGCATGGCCATGCTTTGTTGAGTCAATATGTGATATTGGACTCACCATTCTCTGGAAGTCCGTTCTAGATAAGGAAACTTGGATTGAGCTATTATGAGGGTGATACGGTCCATGCCTCTAGTTCTTTCCGGATGTAAGGGACAAAGGGACAAAGACAACACTGGGACATTGTTCATAAAGGCTTATGAGTTATGAACTCTTATTGCTTGGGTAGCAATGATGCATTGCTAGATGCCGCTCATTGTTTGTGAGGTTTTTTGTTTGATACTTTCAAAATCAAGTAGGAGACTGTTGGAGTTACCATGGTGATCTAGAAGTGGTCAAACATGTAATCTCACTGCCAACGCGATATGATCCTGCAGGGTCGCACATAAGAGCATGTGGAGAAGTTTGTAGGTTGACTGTGTTGGTAAAGGTTACCAATCACCATACAGAATGGGGTCCGACAAATGTTGCCAAGGGAAAATCGTCGAGAATCTTCTAGAATCGTCGAGTCTCGATCGTCGAGAATCGTCGAGTATCGATCGTCGAGAATCGTCAAGTATCGATCGTCGAGAATCATCGAGTCTCGATCGTCGAAAATCGTCGAGTATCGATCGTCGAGTATCGTCGATCGTCGAGATTCATCGAGAATCGAAATGTTCGATTCTCGACGAATGTTGATTCCCGTCGAATTATTTCCAGAAACCCTAATTTTCTGTGGTCTGCGGATTGCGATTTTTCCTAGGCCTGTTTATGCCTTGGGTATAAATAGGAACTTAGGTTTGAGCGGAAGGAGAGATCCTGCCGATTCGCCCGACGGAAGTGTTCCGCCGTTCCGCCGACGGAAGTGGTCCACCGACGGAAGTGCTCCGCTTCCGCCTCGTTCGCACCGCCGACCTTCTCCTCTCTGACGATAGTCGCCGGTGCCGCCCTTCCTGGCGCGGACCTAGCAGTCTGTGGAAGTGCAAGGCGCAGTCGATCTACTTTCCGGATCCTTCGTGTGATGAAGCTTGGTGTTCTCCCGCTCGTGTGGATTTCTGCAGAGACGTAGACGCTATTCTACGTGGAACTCTCCACCGACAAAGACTCATATTTTGGAGCATCTTCGTTGAGTTGTGACTCAGCGCTGCTAAGGTAATTTTACCTAGTTGTTCGTTAACTTCTTGATTCAACATTCATGGCCTGATCCCAATCTCTTTTGGGTTGTTCTTGATTTTTTTTATTACTTCCGCTGCATGCACAAGTGTTGTGCCACCTCATAGAGAAACCCAACAGGTTACTCACTTAATGCCAAGAGACAGTAAATCTGTCTAAGTATTTTGGCATTGAGTGATACTTACTCACTCAACGCTTATGTTAATGTTGCTTGATTTTTGGCTAAGTCCATAGCTGATGATGTCAGCAAGTCAACAGGTCAACATATTTCAAATAAGTGGCGGGATGGCTACAGTACGCGACAAATGTTACCGCAGACCTACTGTACGACAATTGGCGTTAAAGCAAGGTTACTGCTGGCCATTAATTGTGTGGGGCCCACTTCTCAAGAGCTGTTGGATCAAATTCAATAAAAAGGAAAAGGCTTTAACAGAGGATGAGAGTTTTCGAAGAAAGCGATCATGCAGTTCTTCTTCTCCGCCATTGTTGTGGAGCTGAAGAACAGGAAGCTCAAGTCTACAAGACGAAGAGCAATTTAGTTTTTGGTATCAACATCTTCAATAGCAAGATAGTTGGTGTGATCTTCATCTGCACCAGCAAGTTGCTCAGAGGGATTCTCTGAGAAAAAGGTAGCAGGTTGGGCCGACCCTTACTGCAGGTGCTTCAACGACCCAGCCAAAAAATCCTAAAGAACATTCTCTTCGGGAGATGTGAAGAAGGAGTTCAGGCTGAGCAGTTGACTCAGTTCAGAAAGGGGCAAAGAACCTGATCTACAAGTTACTTCCAACACAAAGCAAGATCTTCATCCTTGTTACTGTGAAGAAAGGAGTAGGGCTGGGATTCTCCCAGCTCAAGTTGCAGCTAGATCAGCTGCAATTACTTCTCTTGTTCCAGCTAGATAAAATCCCTAGGGCTGAGAAGAGGAAGTTAGGTCTAAGTATTTACTTAGTCCAGATAAGTAGACTCAAGAAATATATTTCCTGGAGTCAAGGTTGGGTTGAGTTTATCTCAGTCCAGGTAGATTGGCACAGAGAAATTTCACTTGTGGCCAATCATCGCACCAATCCACATTCATCTTATAAGATCTAAGTGTGGATCTGAGTTGTAGGGCTATTTAGCCTGAGCTGTAGGCCTTTGTGTAAGGCTGAGGTAGGTGACAAGTTTGTCACTGAGCTATAGGTGCTTGGAAGGGCACTAAGGTAGGTACCTGGAAGGGTACTGAGCTGTAGGAGTGCTACAACACTCTGAGAGTAGGGCCTTATGCCTGAAGTTGTAGGGCTGACAAGACTGAGCTATAGGCCTTAGAGATAAGGATGAGGTAGGTGGCTTAAGGGTCATTGAGTGTAGGAGAACTGCAGAGCTCTGAGGTAGGATCCCTAGTGGATCTGAGGTAGGGTTGTCCTCCAAGCCTAAGTGTAGGGCTTAACATCCTGAGGTAGGTGATCTGCTGATCACAGAGTTGTAGGCCCTTGTGGCTGAGAAGTAAGTCTTGGAGGAGACTTAGAGATCCTAAGGAATCTAAGATGTAAGCTCTGTGGAGCAAGTTTTGGAGAAGTGCCTAGTCCAACAAGATAGTTGGATAGGTGGGAGGGAAAGTGGATGTACCCTAGTTAGGGGAACCATTATAAATCACTATGTGCTTTTCTGTGTTATTTTCTTTATGTAGGTTAAAATGCCCCAAATTTCTTAAGGCATGAGATGCTTCCCTGGGGTTACCGACCGGCGGTAGCTAGTTACCGCGTGGCGGTAACGCTAGGGTTTGTGTTCGTCGGCCGGAGAAAACGTCGAGGTCTCGAGAAAGACGTTACCGCATAGCGGTAATGACTACCGCGTAGCGGTGGTTAGGATCTCTCAGTGCTCTCAACGCCTCAGGTCTTGCTAGCACATGGTGGTAGTTTTAATGCCGACGATAACTGTGGCGATATATTTGGCAAAGCTGTCGGGAAGTTACCACGCAACATTAGCCTTATCGTGGAGCAGTAGCAAAGTAGTTATGACACGCCCACGTATCAATGCCCGATTCGAGTTTAGGGGCGGTGGCGTCCTCAAGAAGCTAAACGATTGAGGTACTGTGCGGCGGTAACTTCCAATCGCGCGGAGGTAGCTCTCGTAAACTGAATTCTTGGGGGAATCCTAACCGTCCACTGGTTTTATTTAGATATCTGATGGCTGGTGCGTGCCTCTACGAGTATATGGCCGGGAGTTAGGTTTTCCCAACTCATTTCTTCATTGGCTTTCCCTTTCTAAGTACTATAGAGAAGGGAGAGTGAAGAAGGAAGAAGAAGGAAGAGATCCCGCCGCCATTGGAGTTTCGAAGCTCCGATTCGCAAGCCGAGTCCGGATCTGTGGAGGCAAGAGCATTGCGGTTGTGCTTATCCGTCTAGATCTTTGGCATGGCACCGAAGAAATCACGAAGGGTAACGATTCTCTACTTGGACATGTGAAGTCCTCTTCCTTTTTCATAGGAAACCCTCTCCCGCGAGTGTGCGGTGAGCGTGAGGTATTCCTTTGGGTAGATATGGTTTATCCCCATAGTTTGCATATAGAGTTCGGAATTGTAGTACAGACATAGGCTTGGTGTATGAATCCCATCCGGACAAGTTGGTCTAGATTGGTGATGTTTTCATTATTCATGAATTACCGGAGAAGGCTTCGTGCTGTACGTTTTCGAGTTTCTACGTGGTAGATTGCAGTAGGGAACATTGGGGACTAACCCCATGGAGCACCCAGAAAACTAGGCAGAAACGCATTTCTGCCAGGTACCGCGCTGTGGTAGTGTTACCGCTGGTGGTAGCTTTGTGAGAGAGCTATTGCGAGGCATGTCTCACGGAGACCTGGGGGCCAGTATATGGGGCTGAGAGCTTTGGGAGCCTAGCTTGGTGGCCTGAGTGCCGACCTTGTGCATAACCTGGTTATGTATTATTGTATGATCGGTTCTTTAGGAATCAGGGAGGCTGACTCGCATCGATAACCTAAATTAACATGATGATGTGAGCAACGGGTTGAGATGAACCGTACCCGCTCTATGTGGTTTGGTTAAAGAGACCTAATGTACATGGCACTTACCGGGGGCGAAGAGGGAGAGTCTTAGGCTACGACCGGAAAGACCGAAATGCTCACGATGGTTGCCGTCCTAGGGGCAGTGGTGAAGCCTCAGAGTGGACCAGATTCACTGAGAATGTGCCCTGAGAGCACGGGGTGTGTGGCCGTGCGTGCCTACGCCTGTGGTGAAGTGTACTTTAATTGTACTTTCTATACCATGGTTTATTATACTAAAGTAATGCAGGGAAGGAGCACCGCCGTCCCAAGTAAGGGGTGGGGTCGTTATAATTTGGTCAGCTTTAGCTAACTGTTGCTCTATTTTTCCACCATACGGTGGAATGTTCTTATGCAAGAACTGGTAAGCCAAGTTGCAAGTAGTGGGATGAAGCCCTTGATGCTGTGCTGGCCCTTGAAGGCCAAAGCGAAGTATTTTCTTTTACTATTGTCATGTGTGGCCGGCCTGCGTGCCGAAGTATGCAAAACACTTACTGTTTAAGCAAACTATTGTAAGGCCTTAAGGCCAAGACTTTTGTGTATGTTCTTTTATTGCTATTGTGGCTCTAGTGGACATTCATGTGTTGTTTATGGGTTCTTATAACTATCTTAAAAAGCTTTCGCTAGAATTCTCTGAGTTAGGATTCGAACTCCTATGGTAGTTTGTTGGTATTAATACGTAACTCCACTAACTATCTATGGTATATGACGTGGGGCCCCAGCCAGACCTTCTGGTATATCCCATGTGACGGATGGGGGTTTTATACAGGTTGTATACATCTTGAAAGCATAAAACAACTAAAAGCCAAAGCTCTTAAAGAAGAAACATAAAAGAAATAGAAAAGAGACCAATAACCTATTCACCCCCCTAGGTGATTTAGTTATCCTTGAGTTAAAGACTTTCAAGTGGTATCAAAGGGAGGTTACTCAAAAAGGACTTAACAGTCTGATTAGACCTCAAAGGATAGCTAAAAGGTTTGTATTGATGGGTTCAAAAGAGAACCATATGGAGTGGAGCTCAATGAAGTTTCAGGTCTGCAGTGAGAGCAAGAACCACATTGGACTGTTGGTAGCTCTTGAAGATAATTATGTCTATGCAGATGCAAGAATAGAGATCAGGGCCCCTCTATCACACTTAGATAGTGACTCGGAGGTGGATGAAGCTGAGGAAGGTGAATGTCGATGCTATGGGCTGATTGCTACACCAGAAGAAGAAGAATTCAACCAGGATCAGCCTGATCCAGATCATGTACAATTTGCATTGACTGTCTCAATGATTTCTTCTCAGCTGTCTCAACAGTTATGCTGAGACATTCTTCTCAGCTGTCTCGACGCTTTTGCCTTAGTCAAATTATCTGACTTCTAGCTAACCCTTTTTGTTCACCTGTCCAATCAAGGATAACCTGCATGCATGAGCTTAAGCACGCATCAAATACAACTATGCTCTTAGTATTAATGGTGATGCCTTTTCAAATCAACTCTAGGGAACATTGTGGGCAATGGACCCAACAATATTTCACATCGTGCACATTATGTAAGACCCCTTCCTGGAACATTGAAAACGATCGAGGGGAATCCTATGCCCAAAACAGTCGCCTTGCAGTAGCGCCAAAACTCGGGCTACCCCTAATATAAGATACATATCCTGCCGGCTTTTGTATGACAATAACCCATCATGCAAAACATAAACTGAAGTCAATGATCCACAATAAAGCATAAAAGTTCATACATGTCATAATAAAAACAGTAAATGACGAAAGCTCCCAAACATATCAGAATATAAAATGCATGAAGGCTACAATAAGAAACTCACAAAAATTTCAAATCTATAATACAAGGCAGTGGAGGTAAAGGCTGCATCGTAGTGTTAGGTTGTAACACCCAAAAAAGCTCAAAATTGGATTTGAGGTGCAGGTTGCTTAACACGGCCTGGGACACGGGCGTGTCCCAGGGCGTGTCGGGGGTACATTGCCTGGGACACGGGCGTGTCCCAGGGCGTGTTCAGGATAGTCGACGATCGGAGGTCGACGATAGTCGAGCCTGGGACACGGCCTTCGACACGGGCGTGTCCCAGGGCGTGTCACTCAAGAAATCACCGTATCGAGTCAGGGAAGTACACGGCCCGGAACCAAGCCTTGAACACGGCCGTGTCAGAATTGACACAGGCGTGTGCCTACCCGTGTACTGCTCTGATTGATTTTAGCGCTCGTTGAGTACCGTGTAACAGGGGTGACACGGGCATGTCACATAACTGACACGGGCGTGTCAGGTTCGACACGGGCGTGTCGATGCCCGTGTTCTGGTAATTTTCAGTCGGTGCGAGTGCCGCGTGTGCCGCTTAAGGGTACACGGCCTGTGACACGGGCGTGTCACAGGCCGTGTCGGCCAAAAGAATAATTATTTTAGGCAGATCTTGGCCGTTCATTTTTCCTTAAAGAGGATACTGTGGCTAAGGCTCATTCCTGGGTTGATAAGGCCGGGAAAGGAGGAGGAAAAGCTCAGTTTTGAGCTTCATCTTCTCTTTCTACATCTAAGAGAGAGGGGAGAGCAAGGGGAGGAAGAAGAAGTGGAATCCGGCTGCCGGTGGTGCTACGGTGGTCCAAGTCGCGAGCCGAGTTCGGATTTGCGAAGGCAACGTTGCTGCGAAGGCTTTCATCCGTCTCAAATTTCTCTCCATGGCTCCGAAGCGAGTTCCTAGGGTAACGATTTCCTGCTTCGACATGTGAAGTCCTTAATTCCTGCATTGCATAGGGAAAACCCTTCCCCGCAAGTGTGCGGTGGGTTGTGGCGTCCCTTGGGGTAGATATGTGAAGTCCCCCTTGTTAGAGTCCGGAATTGGAGTACGGATCTAGGCATGCTGTGTGAAGCCCATCTGGACATGGTCTGGATTGGTGATGCTTGTTTGCATATCGGAGAAGATTCCGTGATTATTGCTTGTAGGCATGATGGATAAAGTACTGGAGGAAGTCGAGGAAATTATGAGAGTTGGACTCTCTTGTGGCCGTGAGTTGCTACTTTGTGTGAGGTTGAGCCGTTGGGCTGCAACTAGGCAAATGCCTTGGTGGTGGAACGGGCAAGGTGAAGCTGTACCCGTGTTAGTCCAGGCTTGAGTCTGACGATTTGAGCAATGGGCAAGGTGGATCTGTACCCGCATTATGGTTGTCTAACCTTGGGTGCTTAAGACCCTGTTAGGATCACATAGCGAGAGTCGACGGCCTGTGTGCCGATCAGACTAGAATGCTCATATTGGACCGTTATGTCTGGGACCTCTGAACGGTGGTGTGGTCGTGGAACTACGGAACACCGATAATGTGCCCTGAGTGCACGGAGCGTCGGGTCGTCGTGCCGACGTTTGTGATATATATTGACGGTGCGTTCGTGCACGTCTTGGGTGGCTTATTATACATACACTGAATTGCTATGCAGGGAAGGAATTCCGCTGCCCCGTGCCAGGGGCAGGGTCGTTATAATTGGTCAGCTGAATGCTGACCGTTGCCCTGTTTGCCACCGTTTGGTGGATTGGTGCTTACAGGTACTGGAGGTGCTGGCCCGAGCGGGACTTAGCTGGCTGAAGCCCAAGCTACGTTGCTGCCCTCGAAGGCATTGTTGTTTCTTTTTGTTCATGTGTGGCCGGCTTGCGTGCCGATGTCTGTAATCCACACTCTTGTTCAGAGAAATAATGTAAGGCCTTAAGGCCAGACTCTTTTGATATTTGTGTACATTCCTATGTTATAGTGGACAATTATTGTTATCTTGAGTTCAAAGATTCAACCGTGAAACTTCCGCTAGAATGCTCTGTGTTAGGATGCGTGGTTATGATATTATTTTGTAGCGTCTCCGCCTGTTTGTGGAATATGGTGTGGGGCCCCGGCCGGACCCTCTATTATATTCTTCTTGACGGGTAGAGATGTTACAATTTGGTATCAGCTTGTTGGTCGATCTCTTCCGAATTCGCGGACGAATTCTTTTGAGAGGTGGTGAGCACGTGTTAGTGCCGTCGTTATAACACTTAATTTGAACTCACGATTGTCCACTTAGGAATGCAAATACACTTGTTTGTTGAACTTGTGTATTCTTTTTGTATGGTTGCCGTTTTCAATGGTCATTGAACTGTATATTTTACACATATAGGTGACCAGAAGTGTTGCGGGTCAATCCGAACCACAACGTTTTGTTGAGAGTGCGGCACCAGCCGAGGTGCCCACAACTCCTCCATCCACTGAAACAGTCCGTCTCATCATGGAAACGATACTTGCGGTGATGAATGCTCAGCAGGCTGGGCAGGCACGTCCTGCAGTGGTGCCAATGCAAGCTGGGGTACGGCAAGAACCGGTAGAAGCCGAAGTTGATCCGCGGGTAGCAGATTAACAATGGAAGCAATTCTTGAGCTTTAACCCTCCGCAGTTTCATGGGGCGGGTACACCGGGCCAAGCAGAGGATTGGCTTGCAAGGGTCAAGAGGATTATGAGAGCTATCAAGGTTGAGGAGGAACAGAAAGTCATGTTAGCCACTTTCCTACTGGAAGGAGAGGCGCGATTGTGGTGGGATGAGATTGAAATGCATCACTTGGCTGGCAGGCAATTGGCAGAGGTTACAATGGAAGAATTTTCTCGATTGTTCTTAGCACAACATCTGCCGATGCAGCAAAGGATATCGATGGAAATGGAATTTCAACGGTTAGCGCAGGGAGATCGAAGTGTGGATGACAACCTGCATGAGTTCACCCGTTTGGGAAGATATGCGGGCACGATCTTCGCCGAAGAAGAGCGTAAGACTAGTCGGTTTTATGCGGGACTGCGAGATGAGCTGCGGTATTTGCTCTCGAGTTCTGTGAGTCAGGGATTTCAAGCCTTAGTCTGTACGGCTCGTTCTTTGGAGATGGACATGAAACGGGGGCAAGCAAAGAGCAACTTGGCTGTTGTGAAGCCAGAGTTTAAGCCGCCGCGTCCGGACTAGTTTGGCTACCGAAAGAGATGGAATAAGAAGTCTAAGTCTTCTGGACAAGCTCCTTCTGCGACTGTGACGGATACATCTGGGTATGGATATCGTGCTTGTTTTACGTGCGGGAAGGTTGGACACTTCGCACGTGAATGCCGATCTGGTCCTCCAAAGGGTGATAAGAAGACGGGAGCGTCTTATGCGGAGAAGGGGAAGGCTGTGGTGGAGTCTTCTGCCTCGCACGAGCAGCCCAGGGTCTTCAACCTTGGACAACAGGAGGCCATTAAGCAGGCGGATGTCGTCACAGGTGCGCGTAGGTTTTAATGTTCTTGTTTTTGTGATGTATTGTGCTTGTTTTAATTGTAATGTTATAGGGTTTGTCCTTATACGAGAGTATCTGGCGCGAGCACTGTTCGACACAGGTGCTTCACATTCGTTTCTGTCTGAGGACTTTGTCTTTCGTGTCGGGGTACCTATCCGGACCACGACAGACAGTGTAAAGGTGTTGTTGCCTAACAGATGTTTGATGAGCGCGGATCGATCTTGCGGTCTTGAGGTCAAGATAGGGAGTCGGGAGTTCAAGGTGGAAACATTAGTATTGCCGATCAAAGAGTTTGATATAATCTTTGGTATGGACTGGCTTTCAGAGCAGCGTGCCTGTATAGATTGCACTTCAAAAGAGGTCACACTTGGGCAAAATACCGAACAAGAGACCAAGTTCATTGGTATGCAAGGGATGAGTGGGATGTTGTTATCCGCTCTCCAAGTTGTTAAGGCAGTTCGGAAGGGTGCGGAGTTGTTCTTCACACTCATAGAGGCGGTGGCGCCGAAGGCCAGTGTGAGTGAAGTGCCGATTGTATCGGAATATGCTGATGTGTTTCCAAAGGATCTTCCTGGGTTACCTCCCCAAAGGGAAATCGACTTCGCTACCGAGCTGGTGCCGGGTGCGAAACCTATGGCCCGTTCGCCGTATCGGGTAGCGCCAAAAGAAATGGCCGAACTGAAAGTTCAGTTGCAAGAGTTATTGGAGCAGGGATACATACGCCCAAGTATGTCACCTTGGAGCGCGTCTGTTCTTTTTGTGAAAAAGAAAGATGGTGGTTTGCGACTATGTATTGATTATCGCGAACTGAACAAGCTGACGGAGAAAAACAAGTATCCAATTCCACGGATCGATGACTTGTTCGATCAGCTAGCAGGCTCAACCGTCTATTCGAAGTTGGATTTGAAGTCCGGTTATTACCAGTTGCGGATTAGGGAAGGTGACATTCCCAAGACAGCGTTTGGCACACGCTATGGTCATTATGAGTTCACAGTGATGCCGTTCGGTTTATATAATGCGCCTTCGGTATTCATGGATCTTATGCATCGAACGTTCCGCGAATACCTGGATCTGTTTGTGATTGTGTTTATTGATGATATCCTTGTATATTCACAATCGGAGGAAGATCATGCAAACCACTTGCGATTAGTATTGCATACCTTGCGAAGGAATAAGCTGTATGCCAAGTTCTCTAAGTGTGAGTTCTGGCTCTCGTCTGTGGCTTTTCTAGGCCATGTGGTAAGTGGAGAGGGCATAGCGGTGGATCCGGCTAAGATAAGTGCCATTCGTGATTGGCCAGTGTTGTCTTCGGTGGCCGAGGTCAGGAGTTTCCTTGGACTGGCGGGCTACTATAGACAGTTCGTGGAGAACTTCTCCCGAATTGCTTTGCCTCTGACTACGTTGACGAGAAAGGATCAGAAGTTCGTTTGGACGCCGGAGTGCACACGAGCTTTTGTGGAGCTGAAGAATCGTTTGACCACGGCGCCCGTTTTGACGTCGCCATGTGGTACGGATGGATTTGAAATATACAGCGATGCGTCAGGAAGCGGCTTAGGCTGCGGTGTCCTATAGTTTGGCAAGGTGATCGCTTATGGCTCACGTCAATTGAAAGTGCATGAGTGTAATTACCCCGTCCATGACTTGGAGTTGGCGGCGGTGATCTTTTCGCTAAAATTGTGGCGGCATTATCTTTATGGAGTGAAGGTGGATATTTATACAGATCATAAAAGCTTAAAGTATCTGCTCGAGCAAAAGGAGTTGAATATGCGATAAAGGAGGTGGATGGAATTCCTTGGGGATTATACCTTCGACATTCACTATGTTCCCGGAAAGGGAAATGTGGTCGCTGATGCCTTGAGTCGTCGGACTCCGGTGCGGGCAAATTGGTTGCGGATACATGATGAGCGGTTAATCCAGGAGTTAGAAGCTTTGGAGATATCTTGTGTGGAAAGAGATTCTTCGACTAATGCATGCGTGAACTGGTTGGAGGTTCAATATGACCTTGCTGACAGGGTTTGGCGGGCAACAGAGTTGGATGAAAGTCTCCAACGCTATGCAAAGGAGGGGTCTGGTGATTAATTCTCCTGGGATGACGGTTTTTTACAGAAAGATGGCCGATTGTGCGTCCCTAGTGCGGGTAAATTGTGAGAAGGATTGCTATATGAAGCACACTTTACAAAGTACTCAATTCACCCTGGGAGCACAAAAATGTACAAGGTGTTCTGGTGGCCTGGTTTAAAGAAGGACATAGCCACATATGTAGCTAAATGTCGTACTTGTGCTTTGGTAAAGGCAGAATGTCAACGGCCGAGTGGTTTCCTGAAGTCGTTGCTGGTTCCGCAATGGAAGTTTGAGGATATTTCTATGGATTTCGTGCACGGATTGCCGAGATCTCAGCGTGGCCATGACTCAATCTGGGTGATTGTAGACCGGTTGACAAAGGTGGCCCACTTTCTACCGAACAAACGGGACGATTCAGTGGAAACGTTGGCAAAGCTCAATGTGGAGCAGATTGTTCGATTGCACGGTGTTCCCCGGAGCATCGTAAGTGACCGAGATGGGCGCTTTACCTCGAAAGATTGGAGATTAGTTCATCAGATGTTGGGCACGAAGTTAGCATTCAGTACGGCCTTTCACCCGCAAACGGATGGCCAAACTGAACGAACCAACAGAATGATGGAGGATATGCTCCGTATGTGCGCCCTGGACTTCGGTAAGAATTGGGAAGAGCATCTTGTTATGGTGGAGTTTGCCTATAATAATAGCCATCAAGCGAGTATAGGCATGGCCCCGTTTGAAGCGCTGTACGGTCGTAAGTGTCGAACACCGCTAGCTTGGGCAGAAACTGGCGAGACCAAACTTTTAGGCAAAAAGGAAGTCGAGGATGCTACCTCAACAATACGCTCTATTCGAGAGAGGCTCCTAATAGCCCAGGATCGGCAAGCCAAGTATTACAATGCTAAGCACCAGAACGTGGAGTTCGCGGTGGGTGACTGGGTCTATTTAAAGATTAAGCCCTTCAAAGGCGTATCTCGGATTCGGCGGTTGAAAAAGCTAAGTCCGCGATATCTTGGTCGGTTTGAAGTGGTGGAGCGAGTTGGGGAAGCTGCCTATCGGCTAGCTCTTTCATCGGAATTGAGTGGATTGCATGATGTGTTTCACATCTCGGTGCTACGCAAAGAAGTCAAGGATCCAGCTCAAGTAATTGACAATGATCGAGTGCAGGTTGAGTATGGGCTAACGACAACGGTGAAGCCTATACGGATCGAGGATCGAGCCGAGAAATAGTTGCGGAACAAAGTGATCGGGATGGTCAAAGTCCGATGGGACAATTGTGGCCGAGAAGAGCTAACATGGGAGCGCGAGCAGACTATGCGAGCCGAGTTTCCCGAGTTATTTTCGTAAATTATTCGCTCGTTATATATGTAATAGAAACATATAAATGTTTTGTTATTTTCTCCCTACTGTCTTCAAATTTCGGGACGAAATTTTATTAAGGAGGGGAGGATTGTAACACCCCAAAAAGCTCAAAATTGGATTTGAGGTGCAGGTTGCTTAACACGGCCTGGGACACGGGCGTGTCTCAGGGCGTGTCGGGGGTACACGGCCTGGGACACGGGCGTGTCCCAGGGCGTATTCAGGATAGTCGACGATCAGAGGTCGACGATAGTAGAGCCTGGGACACGGCCTTCGACACGGGCGTGTCCCAGGGTGTGTCACTCAAGAAATCACCGTACCGAGTCAGGGAAGTACACGGCCCGGAACCAAGCCTTGAACACGGCCGTGTCAGAATTGACACGGGCGTGTCATAGGCCGTGTGCCTACCCGTGTACTGCTCTGATTGATTTTAGCGCTCGTTGAGTACCGTGTAACAGGGGTGACACGGGCGTTTCACATAACTGACACGGGCGTGTCAGGTTCGACACGGGCGTGTCGATGCCCGTGTTCTGGTAATTTTCAGTCGGTGCGAGTGCCGCGTGTGCCGCTTAAGGGTACACGGCCTGTGACACGGGCGTGTCACAGGCCGTGTCGGCCAAAAGAATAATTATTTTGGGCAGATCTTGGCCATTCATTTTTCCTTAAAGAGGATCCTGTGGCTGGGGCTCATTCCTGGGCTGATAAGGCCGGGAAAGGAGGAGGAAAAGCTCATTTTTGAGCTTCATCTTCTCTTTCTACATCTAAGAGAGAGGGGAGAGCAAGGGGAGGAAGAAGAAGTGGAATCCGGCTGCCGGTGGTGCTACGGTGGTCTAAGTCGCGAGCCGAGTTCGGATTTGCGAAGGCAACGTTACTGCGAAGGCTTTCATCCATCTCAAATTTCTCTCCATGGCTCCGAAGCGAGTTCCTAGGGTAACGATTTCCTGCTTGGACATGTGAAGTCCTTAAATCCTGCATTGCATAGGGAAAACCCTTCCCCGCGAGTGTGCGGTGGGTTGTGGCGTCCCTTGGGGTAGATATGTGAAGTCCCCCTTGTTAGAGTCCGGAATTGGAGTACGGATCTAGGCATGCTGTGTGAAGCCCATCTGGACATGGTCTGGATTGGTGATGATTGTTTGCATATCGGAGAAGACTCCGTGATTATTGCTTGTAGGCATGATGGATAAAGTACTGGAGGAAGTCGAGGAAATTATGAGAGTTGGACTCTCTTGTGGCCGTGAGTTGCTACTTTGTGTGAGGTTGAGCCGTTGGGCTGCAACTAGGCAAATGCCTTGGTGGTGGAACGGGCAAGGTGAAGCTGTACCCGCGTCAGTCCAGGCTTGAGTCTGACGATTTGAGCAACGGGCAAGGTGGATCTGTACCCGCGTTATGGTTGTCTAACCTTGGGTGCTTAAGACCCTGTTAGGATCACATAGCGAGAGTCGACGGCCTGTGTGCCGATCAGACTAGAATGCTCATATTGGACCGTTATGTCTGGGACCTCTGAACGGTGGTGTGGCTGTGGAACTACGGAACACTGATAATGTGCCCTGAGTGCACGGAGCATCGGGCCGTCGTGCCGACGTTTGTGATATGTATTGACGGTGCGTTCGTGCACGTCTTGGGTGGCTTATTATACATACACTGAATTGCTATGAAGGGAAGGAATTCCGCTGCCCCGTGCCAGGGGCAGGGTCGTTATAATTGGTCAGCTGAATGCTGACCGTTGCCCTGTTACCACCGTTTGGTGGATTGGTGCTTACAGGTACTGGAGGTGCTGGCCCGAGCGGGACTTAGCTAGCTGAAGCCCAAGCTGCGTTGCTGCCCTCGAAGGCATTGTTGTTTCTTTTTGTTCATGTGTGGCCGGCCTGCGTGCCGATGTCTGTAATCCACACTCTTATTCAGAGAAATAATGTAAGGCCTTAAGGCCAGACTCTTTTGATATTTGTGTACATTCCTATGTTATAGTGGACAATTATTGTTATCTTGAGTTCAAAGATTCAACCGTGAAACTTCCGCTAGAATGCTCTGTGTTAGGATGCGTGGTTATGATATTATTTCGTAGCGTCTCCGCCTGTTTGTGGAATATGGTGTGGGGCCCCGACCGGACCCTCTATTATATTCTTCTTGACGGGTAGAGATGTTACATAGGTCCTGTCACCCTGTCCTGGTTGACCTATTGTACGGGGTGTTGTTGCTTCTCCTATAAGGAGTGCTCCTAAAAATGGGGTTACAACAACCGTTAGTCATAAATACTAAGTGGATTCACATCCACTCTCCAGACAATTCTTGGGCATCGGGCGAAAGGAGGAAAAAAGGTACAATATAAATAGTAATATAATAAGCAAGTGACAAGTCCGTGTTCTTAATCTAGCAGTTAATATATCAATAGTTCAAAAGAAGTATATAAGCACCTTAAGGTACCAACATGTATATAAGAACACATTTATAATAGAAGTGAAATATAAAGTAGAGTATAAGGAACTGAATTGAACTTGACTTATAAAAATGCCCATACAAATTTATAAGTTAAGGATCTGGTACAATTATAATAACTCATCATATAAAATTGCTCATATAAATTTATATGACGAGGATCTTTATGTAGTGCAATACAATGCACTACAATGTATGAGTGTATAATGTCTTACCCATGATTTACTCGTGCAATCATATTTGTTATATCGACATAGACCTTTAGGTCTCACTTTTCGTGTGTAGCTAACCACTCAGGCATCTAACATCATGGCCAGATGGAGACAGTGAATTGGGCATCTCCACTACTAGGTGGGTATGTACACTACCGGACTTAGGCCTATGTATGCCTCAACATTAAGTACCAAACAACGGTGAACCTGTATACTTGCTCGCACATCTTAGTCTTAATGGCACAAGGAAGCAGTCTTGGGGAAGTAAACAGCAAAGAGCACAGCCCAACCGGACTAAAGGCTATCTGTTATCTTCCATCGATGTGATGACTAGTAAGCTCATAGATTCGCCACAATTAATCTTATCACCCAGGATCAATATGCAGCTGTATATCCCATCACACCTATGTGATTCTCTTGATTGAATTTGAGCTACTAACAAGAACTCATAACCATGTTCTTAATACAATTCAACATTTATCAAATCTGACTGTGTGCTAACCAGAACTCATGGACTTCCAACCGAGTATATATGTAGTATAAATTCCACCAAATGTAAACCAGTGCTAACTAGCGCACAAGGACTTCCAACCGAGCCCTTACCTTATCACCCCAGGATATAGGTATGTCTTTTTAAATCTATACCAAATCATCACTGCTACCCGTACTATGTTATCATAACTCTAGTGCAGTGGAATGTGTAAATCATGGGAATAGCTCCTTGTGATCCTACATGACTACTTATGTGTCTAGTAAAGTGTTGAGTTTACTAATATAATTTGTCACAATATCTTGATCAGTAATCTTCAACATCAAAGTAGAATCATAAAAAAATTGAACATACTTGAAATCAGAAACTATTCATGTCATCTCATTGTCTAAGGTATCCATCGTATATACATTCTCATAGTGTGTCATTGATCAAGTAGTTAATTAAGTGATTATTTCAAGTCCAAACCCATTGAGATTTTTATCAAAAGACATAATTATCGTGACATACATGTTAACAAAATTCCAGCCTCATTTGACATCATAATAATTATATTCATCACATTAAATTATAACAATACTTTTGAAAGAACCATAACAGATACGTATCAAAAATTCTAAAACTTAACAGAGGTGTCCGCATTGTCCTCAAGCATATATCTACCCAATTTAATAAGCATCCAATAAGTATTCTGAGCAAAATTCCCAAAACATTGAAATCCATAGGTTTGCCACATTAATTACTAAAATTGGATTTCTTAGAGACACAGTCCACCAAAAATAATGTGTTATCCCATTCGGGAAAGATCTATTTAAGGGTTATAACTTTCATGTTGAGTCCGAGGTCTTAATCTAAGTGTATCATGATTGGAATTGAGTTTGAACTCGGTTGTGCAAGCAAGACAAAATTTGTTTGATACTTAAGCTATAGTTAAACCGTGACTCAACATTTTCAATTTAAGATCTCAGGAGCTACATGGCTCCACAGAAAACATGCTACCCTATTTCAAAAATGTCTTTTCAAGGGCTACAACTTTCATGTTGAGCCCGAGACCTGATTCTAGCTGGAATATGCCTAAAAAGTGACTTGAACCCAGCTGGGTGCACAGAACAAATCCTGTTTGGTCTGTAGATAAAAAATTTGAATAGATCTTAAAGCAAATCTAAGGGAGGTTATTCGTCTTTTTTCGATAGTCGACGAATGGGATATCCCGGCCTTCTCTCCTCCAATATTCCCTATATAGACCAACAATCTTCACAATATTAAGACCTACCACTTTGTATCGAAGTGAGGAGTTGATTAAAATCATTTTTACGGTGAACGATGCCTTAGAACGTAAGTTCTAGTGTGGTTTCTTCATATGAATCTCCTTGGATCTCAATAAAATCAAGCTCTTTTGAGCTCAATATCTCTTATATTTTGATTTAAAGATCTAACACCAATGAAGAGGGAGGAAGCTCACCTGATTCAAGGTCATGGATTGAGTATGTCTCCTTGGCGGCATGGTGGTGGTCAGCTAGGTTCCAACTCCTTCTCCTCGATTTGATTTCCTTCGAGAAAATACTTGGTTTCGTTGCTTGAAGGTTGAGAAAGAGAGCAAAGGATTAAGTGAGGAAGGGAAAGAGCTTAATATGGGAAATGTAGACCCCCCTCCCAGAACACAAGACATGGCCGAGGGGAGTCTTATGTCTAGAACAGCTGTCTTGCGGTAGCGTCTGTACACAGGCTAACCTTTACAACAAGACGCATATCCTGCCGGCTAAACCAATATCATCCATGCCAACCCAACATAAAATTTAAACATAATTCACAATCCACATAAGTATATAGTCCAAACAAAGTACAACATAAATTAGAAGCAACAATGACTTATTTAATATCAGAGTACACAAAAACTTGCCCGAAGGGCTACAACAAAACTCTCTCTAAACTCACATCTGTCACCGACGGCAGCGAGGGAATCATCATATCAGGCCCTATCGCCCTGGCCTGGCTGCCCTCCTGCACAACCTGATGTTGCTCTATCTGTAGGGTTTCCTCCTAAAATGGAAGACGTAGCAACCGTTTGTCATAAATACTAAGTGGCTATCACATCTGCTCCCCCAGTGACTCTTAGGAACTGGGCGGTAAAAGGAGCAACAATACAATATAGATAAGAAGTAAGTACAAACAGATGGTGTATTTGTACATATCATGAATAGTAGTAGTAACAATAGTGTATATCAATGTAACCAACATTCTACTCTAACAAATATATAAGTGTATAATCATTCAATCACAACTTATTATTCTACAACAAGAAAGTAACTTAACTTATAAAAATGCCCATATAGATTTATAAGTTAAAGGTCGGCTTAACAGTAAAGTAACTCATCATATAAAAGTGCACATACAAACTTATATGATGAGGATCTTGTGTAATGAAGTGTAATGCAATGATATGAATGCAACAAGATGACTCACCCATGCATGCACGCACACACGCACACAGCTATGTCAACACAGACCTTTAGTTCTCACTTTTCGAGCAGGTAGCTAACATCTCAAGCGTCATTTGTCTTGGATAGATGGTGATAGTGGAGCGGGAGTCTCCATTACTAGGCGAGCATCCACACTACCAAGCCTAGGCCTCTGTATAACTCAACGCTAAGAACACAATAGTGGAGCCCATGCGTACTACGGCTAAGAGGGGTCTCGGGTAGATGTGCACCAAGAACAAAGACCAAACTGGCCTATCATCGTGTCTTGGAAGGAGCCTATAGGAGCGTATCACCAAAGGACCAAGCCCAACCGTCCACTTGGCACAGAAGGAGCTCTGAGAGTGAGCACCGAGGACCAATCCAAACCATCCAAGGTCTATCTGTCAACTCCCGTCGGTGTGACGACTGGCGAGCCCGTAGACCTGCAACACTATCCTTAACCAAGGATTATGACACCATGTGTCAACTCACACCGCATGTAATTTCACTTATCCATGCCATCACATCCAAGAGCTTCAACCGAGTCCCTTCATATCATTTCCAATCAAATATGGTCACATACTCACGCACTTACACCCCTTCGCCTTCCTTGCTCCCAACACTTAAGGGTTCATCATTAGCACAGGTGGTAAGCCACCTAATTCAACATACAATTATCTCACTACTACCCGTAGGGAAGCACAACTCTAAGCAGTGGACTATACTAATTATCCCATCAAATACTTGAGATCACGATTCAACATATTCTATGGCCATGAGATTTACCTCGTCAAATTCTTCCTACAATCAAGCATTCACAATCACTTATGCTTTCATATGTTTATCACAACATTATAATGATACTTCACAATTACCTTCAAGCATGGTAACATATTTATAGGCTATACATTCTATCATCATGCACCACACTCTCTTTCAAAACCGATATCATTCCTCAGATTATTATCAAGCACATCCTTACCGGATTTCACAAGTAATCATTTGTACAACCAAATTCCATCAAACCATTTGTTTATCACGGTTACATATATCCTAGGTTCACCCAAACCTCAACATAATCTTGCTATGATCTTTTTACTGAGTCCAAATACAGTTGTACACTAATCTGAAACAACATACACATAAGTTGTTATAATATAGCAACTTCGACTGGACATTATCGGGGCTACGGGACTTCTATGGGAATGTGAAACCATCCATTGGAAAGGCCTTTTTGAGGACTATAATTTTCGTATTCATCCCAAGACCTGAATATGGTCGTACCATACTAAAAATGGCTTTGAGGTCTGCTACGCGCAGGAAGTAGATTTCCTACACTCATCTTAAAGCCAAACGAACGACATCAGTTCGTCTTCTTCATCTAGCCATTTCTACAAAAATTCATAAAGCTCTTCCTCCTCCCTTATTCACCCTCAATAGACAATCCATCTTCACGAAACCAAGTCCACCGTCTTCATAGAGAAGAGAGGATAGGTTGAAGATAACAAATATTTAGGACAAGGTCCTAGCATGGTCTCTTCCTAGGAGATCTTCATCCTGCATAAGTCAAACTCTTTTGAGTCGACATCTCTCTTACATTATATCTAAGGATATAACACCAAAGATGAGGGTAGGAATCTCACCTCATTTTAGGCCATAGATCTTATTATCCTCCTTAGCATCATGGCAATGTAATCCTGGCTCTTGCTCTTCTCCTCCGAGAGAAGTTCGTCCCATTCCTTTCCCTTCCAAGAGAAGCTCTGCACATCATTCTTCTCATAAAAATTGGAAAAGGAGACCACCAGCCAAGCTTTTGGACAAACCTATATAAAGGAGGCGGCCAAATAGATCTTGGGTTTCCTAAACAGGGAGCTACCGCAATACGGTAGTTTTGAAATCGACTTCCTACGCAAGCCACCGTCCAAATTGCCCACTCAGCTGCCACCACATGTACTTCTACCGCCGTGCGGTACACTTCTACCGACGAGCGGTATCTTACCGAGAGCCATGACAGATAATTCAATGGGGCTATCGTCGGCGGTATCATTATCGCCATGCGATAGTTTACCAAGCCATACACTGATAATTAACTAGCTACCATCGCACAGTATCCTTCTACCGCTGCGCGTTATCTTGCTGAGTGACAAGCCAGATAATTCATCGGGGCTATCGCCCGCGGTATCACTAATGCTAGGCGATAGCTTCTAGAGCCATACACCGATAACTTAGTCGGCTATCATCGCGCGGTATCCTAAGGATCTAGCATCAAAGAAGAGGGTAGGAAGCTCACCTCGTTTCTGACCATAGATCTTGTTATCCTCCTTGGCAGCATGACAGCGTCAACCTTGGATCTCGCTCTTCTCCTCCGAGAGAAGTCCATCTCGTTCCTTGCCCTTCCAAGAGAAGCTCTGCAACTTGTTCTTCTCAAGAAAATCGGAGAAGGAGACCACCAGCCAAGCCTTTGGAAAAAACCTATATAAAGGAGGCGGCCAAATAGATCAAGGGTTTCTTGAACAGGGAGCTACCGCTATGCAGTAGCATGCTACTGCCGCGTGGTAGTTTCAAAATCGACTTCCACCGCAAGCCACCGTCCAAACTGCCCACTTAGGTTCCACCACCTATAATGCTACCGCCATGTAGTACTCTTCTACCACCGAGCGGTATATTACCACCTATACTGCCAAATTATAGTTTACCGATCCATACGCGAATAATTAACCAGCTATTGCCGCGTGGTATCCTACTACCGCCACGTGCTATCTTGCCAAGCGACAAGACAGATAATTCACCAGGGCTATCGTTCGCAGTATCACTAATGCCAGGCGATAGCTTCCAGAGCCACACACCGATAACTCAGTCGGCTATCGTCGCGCGGTATCCTGCTACTGCCACGCAATAGAACTCGACGATAGTTGAATACACTCGACGCTCTCGACTCCTCTCGACATTCGAAGACTTCTAATGCCACGTGGCACCTACTACCGCCGCACGGTAGTACCCAGACATGATTTTGTGTCGGTACTTCCCCTAGCTCAGGTGCAAGCTTGCCCACCAGTGCACCCCCGAGCCCAAGTCGACTTTCTTGACTTGAAAATGCACACGAGGGGTCTAGAGCGAATCGGGACATTGCAAATCCTATAAAAAAAATAAAAGATTTCATCCCCGAAATCAGGCTAAGTCTATGGGGAAGGTAAAGCATGAAAAATAAGGTATGCTTCTAGACTTACCTTGGGGAAACAACTCCGGGTAGTGCTTCCGCATCAAGTCCTCCGGCTCCCAAGTATATTCGTCTTTTTCGTGATTATACCGCAAGACCTTCACCAAGGGCATGCTCCTTTGCCGCAAGCGCCTTGTATCGGTATCCAGTACCCGTACCGACTTTAGTCGAATAGACCTATCAGTTTCCACTGTTCCATTTATAGCAGCAACATGTTGATTGGGTCGTAGGAGTGCTTTCCAAAGCGATGACACATGGAAGACATCATGCAAATTTTCTAGCTCTGGTGGTAGTTCCAGCCGATAGGCCAAAGGGCCGATCCTTTCCAATATAACATAAGGCCCTACGTACCTCGGCCTGAGCTTCTTTCTTCCATGAACACGTGACACTCCGTGCATTGGAATTATCTTCAAGAACACCTTATCACCAACTTGAAATTCCACCATCTTGTGCTTTGCATTATAGTACTTTGCTTGTCGACTCTGAGCCTCCAGCATGCGGTCTCATATCAATCTAACCATAGCATCAATATCATCTATATATTCCACTCCCAAAACCTTTGGATCTTCGTCTTGCACCCATGATAACGGAGTTCTACACCTCCTCCCATATAGTGCTTTGTATGGCGCCATTCTGATGCTAGCTTGATGACTATTATTGTATGAAAACTCCACTAACAGCAAGAGCCTTTCCATGACTCTCCTCTATCCAATACACATAACCTCAAAAGATCTTCCATGGTTCAAATGGTCCTCTCAGACCGGCTGTCCGTCTAAGGATGAAAAGTTGTACTAAAGGTAAGGAGAGAGCCCAAATATTCTTGAACTGCCCTCCATTCCTTGGAAGTGAAATGACCATCGCAGTCAAAGATGATTGTCTTGGGCACCCCGTGGTACCGCACAAACTGCTCCACGAAGACACGCACCAAAACAACCACATGTGACTCTTTTCTTATTGCGATGAACCTGACGACCTTTATCAATCGATCCATAATTACCCAAACTGAGTCATTACCTGATCGTGATCGGGGAAGACTGTGAATAAAATCCATGGAGATATCCTCAAATTTCCACTATGGAATGGGCAATGATTGTAGCAATCCTCCAGGGCTCCTTCACTTCACCTTCACCTTCTAGCAAACCTTACAGTGTGTAACATAATATATGACATCCTACTTCATCCCTGGACAAAACATGGTCCTTTTCAAGTCAGTGTACATTTTGGCAATTCCAGGGTGTACCGAATAATTGGTGCAATGGGCCTCTCTCATATTATCTTCCCAGATTCTATTGCCCTCGGGAATATAAAGTCTTCCATGGAAATGAATAAGGCCCTCCTTCAAGTCATACCATTTAGCTCTTGGAACATAGCTTCACACTGAGATGTCCTCTCATATGGCACACCCTTCTTTGTTAGGGCAGTGAGGGGAAGGGAGATCTTTGAAAATACTTTCACAAACTTGCGATAGTACCCCGCAAGTCCAATAAAACTTCATACATCCACCGCTGACTTCAAAAACGATCATTCCTTCACGACACGCACCTTGGTCGGGTCTACTGCTAATCTAGCACCACTAATAACATGACCCAAGAAGGAAACTTCTCGGAGCCAAAACTCACACTGGCCAAACTTAGCAAATAGGGAATGCTCATTTAGTTTCTTCAAGACTAAGGCCAAGTGTTCCGCATGCTCCTCTTCCGTCTTCGAGTAGACCAAAATGTCATCGATGAAGATGATGACGAAGACATCCAAATACGGCTCAAACACCCTATTCATCAATTTCATGAATGCAGAAGGGGCATTCGTGAGCCCAAACGACATCACCGTGAACTCATATAAGCCATATCTCGAGCTAAATGCCGTCTTCTGAATATCTTCCTCTTGTATCCTCAACTAGTAGTACCCCGAACGCATGTCCAATTTGGAAAACTAGTGCGCTCATATCAACTGATCGAATAACTCATTGATCTGGGGTAAAGGGTAGGTGTTCCGCACAATCAGTTGGTTGAGTTCCCGGTAGTATATGCACAATTGTAATGTTTCGTCCTTCTTTTTTAACAAACAAAATAGGGGCTCCCCAGGGTGATGAACTGAGGTGAACAAACCCTGATTCTACTAACTCCTGCAACTGAACTCTAAACTCAGCGAGTTCCTTTGGCGCCATTCTATAAGGGGTTTTAGAGATGGGATTGGCACCCGGTACTAGTTTAATATGAAAGTCCACCTCTCTATGCAGGGGTAATCCTGACAGCTTCTTGGGAAATACCTCAGGGAAATCCCGCACTACCCGCACTATTGATGCAGAAAATGCCTCTACATGCTCGAAAGTGGATCACGTTCGATCCAGGTTGCGGGGATAAATGGATGTTGATGAGGAACTCTCAAGCAGCCGGTTACTTTAACGGTTAGAGTTAGTGGTAGAGGCCGAGAGAAGGGAGAAGGGAAGAAGGGAGGCTGCTTACAGAGGCAACAACAGAGTTCGCCTGCTGCAGCTTAAATGTCACTCCTGCGACGGGCTTTCCTTTGATTATGAATCAATATTACAGCTTGAGTTGCTCCTTTACATGGGAAAAAAATATAAAGGGTACATGGGGAAGCTGGCGGTAAGAAGAGAGAAGATTGCCAGAGGCCGCGTAGACTGATCAGATAGGTTAGCAGACCGCGCAGACTACTGATCCCGCAGCTCGCTGCCTTAAGTCGAGCAGACTGCGCAATCAGGTACGGAAGACCACTGAGATCACTAGGACAAGCTGCTTGAGGAGCCAAGTTCAGGGACTAGACTGCAATGCTTAGCCGCTGAGGCCGCGTGGACAGGCGGTTAGTCCGTAAGAAGGATTAGCGGACAAAAATTCGTATCAGTAGGGTTTGATGTGATTGCTGTCCCCGGGGGTTGTCCTCCCTAAATGAGAGGTATGGGGGCTATTTATTGGCTCGAGGAGGAATCTTCCAGAACTGGGCTTGATGACATCACCCTGATGATACAGGTGAGTTGCAATCGAGTCCGCGACATACTGCGTACTGAAGAGTAGTTCACTTACTACTGGGAGAAGCCGATGGTGGGAGGCTGAAGTGCTTCTAGCGAATTGTGCAAAGTATCCTCCTCTGCTGCTGGATGAGACGAGTCTGCCACCTTTTGGCGGAATGGCATTGAGTACGCTCTGTGCTGTGCGGCCCAATGAAGAGTGCTGGAGGGCGGAGCAAGTCCACCTACCTTAGGTGGATTGAGACCGAGTCTGCCTCCTTTTACTGAATAGAAGGAGCAGGTCGCACCTGCTAAGAAGGCTGAGGAGGCAGGTCGCCCTCTCCTAGGTGACCTCGAGTCAGGAAGCCTTCTACTGGGCGACCTGGAGGCAGGTCGCTTACTGCTAAGAAGAGGCGAGTCCATCACCTACTAGCAGGTTGACTGTCCTTTATTTTTTTGCGGACTGAGACTGAGTCCTCCACCTTTGGGTGAACTTGGATTGAGTCTGCCTATTGCTAGAGGAGTGAGGTGGAGTCCGCCCCATGCTTAGGCGGTCCACTACAAAGCGGCATCAACAAGGTTGTCGTAAACTGGGATGCGAGGCCGCCTTTCGCAAGCGGACTGAACAAGAGCCTTGTGTTTAGGAAAGTTCTTGCTTGAGGAGACCTAAAGAAGAGTACGCAAACTGGTGGCAGGCTAGATAAGAGACTGCTACCCGCCTGGCTAACCACATGACCTGATGGTGCGGACTGGGAAGCAGTCCGCGCCATCACAGAGCTGGTTACTACCGGGTGGCTAACCTAGTCATACGGACAAGGAAGTCTATCCGTGCGGTTAGCTAGAAAATAGGCCGCGAACCCTCCGGATGAAACAGAACTGTCCACGGCTTGTAAGCTATCCACCTTGGAGAGGATTGTCGATTTCTGGGTTAATATTATCCCTGCACTTTTTTAAGTTTGCAGGAAACTTCGAAAAAGTAGAGGTAACCTCTGAAATTGAGATATGCTCAAAGTAGATAAACAAAATATTGAGGGAGAGATATAGAACCTAATGTATCTCCTCAGAAAAGTCTGTAAACTTACTTTTCTTCTGCAAAGGAAGATATTGTAAGTGAAAAAAGGCACATCTTGTGTGTACCTGAATTGTTCTTGCAAAATGAAGAAGACTTGTGAATACCTTTTACTGAGCTTTGCAAAACAAAAGTGAGAGGAGGTATAGAAGAGCAATAGCTTGCAAGTACCTGAAGGGATCTTGCAAGGTGTTTCTAATATCTACAATTAAGAAGGGTAAGAAGCAAATATGAAAGAAAAAATGATTTGCAAGTACCTGAGCGAAACTTGCAAGCATTTGCTAATCTCTACAAAAAGAAGAGTAAGAAGCAGATATGAAAGAAAAAATGATTTGCAAGTACCTGAGGGGAACTTGCAAGCATCTGCTAATTTCTGCAAAAGAAGAGTAAGAAGTAGATATGAAAGAAAAAATGATTTGCAAGTACCTGAGGGGAACTTGCAAGCATCTGCTAATCTTTGCAAAAAGAAGAGTAAAAAGCAGATATGAAAGAAAAAATGATTTGCAAGTACATGAGGGGAACTTGCAAGCATCTGCTAATCTCTGCAAAAAAGAGTAAGAAGTAGATATGAAAGAAAAAATGATTTGCAAGTACCTGAGGGGAACTTGCAAGCATCTACTAATCTCTGCTAAGAAGAAGAGTAAGAAGCAAATATGAAAGAAAAAATGATTTGCAAGTACCTGAGGGGAACTTGCAAGCATCTGCTAATATCTACAAAAAGAAGAGTAAGAAGTCGATATGAAAGAAAAAAATGATTTGCAAGTACCTGCTATATGTGGTCATGGTGGTATTATGTTAGGGACCAATCTATGGGGGGTCAAACAAGACTTGGCGATATCTCCTCGGTTCAACGATCCCTTTGGCAAAGAGAAAATAGAGGAGGAAACACTCCAAAAAGGGAAAAGTGTCAGTATGGGATCTCTGACATAAAATTTATTTAAATGAATGAAAGAGAACTTAGAAAATGTTCAGAACATATGTAAGAGAAATGTTCAATATGGAGAACAAAACTGATCGGGCATGATCGCGAAGAGCTTTTGGAACTTTGTCATGTCCATCTTCACCTCAGAATAGATTTCCAAGGGTGCCTACGTCATTCGCATCAATGGTCTCACCGTCAATGAAATTAAGATTATTGTTGATTTGGCTCACTCCCTTTTAGCCGAAATGAATGTCTGCTACTACTTTGCCTTTTGAAGTAGACGGATCAGAGTGGTCATTCTTCTGGAATAAGTCATGCAATTTTCCCTGCCTCAGCATCTTCTCCACCAGTTGACAAAGCGCTCGATAGTTTTCAGTTAGATTCCCTTTCTCTTTATGGAGTTCTCAATAGGGATCCGAGTCCTTGAATCTTTGATCAGCGAGTTGGTAAGGTCTCTTATAACCGGTCTTGCCTTTCAACACTTGGATTACTTCCTGCATAACTTGGTCTAGTTCAAGTTCTAGCAAGTTGTCACCCTACTGCTGGTAAGCTGAAGCTGCTAGCAAAGCTAGTGCCAGATAAGTAGGATGGTTCATCAATGGTAATCTTTGTCCTTGTAAATGATCCTAGCTCGAGAAGTGGCATTAATGATGTCGGAAATTCCTTCCCTTCCTTGTTCGCGATTGAAAATCCTTCTAAGGAGACTTTGGAGGTTGCTCGTATGAAGAAGAATGATCTTTCTTCGTTACAAGTCTGGAGATGTAGTTGGGATTACTATTTTCACCTCGTATGTATAAGTTGGTAAGACTGATCATCTCCTGATATGACCTCGGCACTCGGACATTAGCTTCAAACTTGAGTGGCCCTTCTCTTAAACCACTTATCAGAGTGACTCCGTACATCTCTGGATCGACATTTTCAATGTCAAGAATCTCTCTTTGAAAATGATCGACAAAATGAGCCCAAGTCTCATTCTCTTGTTGCCTGATCTCAAACAGGGCTTCCAACCCGCTCTTCCTCTTAATAGAGGTAGAAAACCTGAGTAGAAGCTCTCTTCACAGATCAACAAAGGAAGCAACGGACTGAGGGCACAGTCCGTAGGACCACTCTCTTGCTTGTCCATCAAAGGACGTTATGGAGAGCTTGCACCTAGTAGCATCGGTAAGAGTCTTGAGGGCGACGGTTGACTCAAAAGCTTTTAAGTGTGCAACTGGGTTAGACTCCCCAGTGTAAGTTGGTAATTACGGCTCTCTAAAGTGAGCTGGAGTTGGTTCTTGCCGGATACTATATATAAACGACGATGGATCTCCCTGTTCTCCTAGAACATAAGGAAAAGGAAAAAATGGAGGATAAGTTGCAGTTTAAAAATGAGCGGGAGGATAGAAAGAAAAAGCTGATGCAGGAGGAGTAACTGTGTGAGCTGAAGGGTTGGGATGACTTCCCTGAAAATTCAAAAATCTTACTAGACTTCCTCGGGAAGCTTCCCGGAAGAAGTTTTGACGAGCTATGAACACGTAATTTTGAGATCGCAAAGGAGCGGCGACCTTCCCTGCGGATAGGTTGCTGGATAAACAGGAGGATAGACCGGCAGATAGGACGGAGGATAAGTTTGCATATTCTCTATCATAATGCTCAAACTTTACCGTTGGGCTTTGGACCCTGGTTTCCAGTACACCAAAAATGTGCCCTGAGTACGCGGAGAGTCGGGCCGCGTGGCTGACATTTGTGATATATTGATTATGTGTGAGTGCACATTACGTGATATATCTGCTTGTGAAATACTATGCCTACCGGGAAGGAATACTACTGCCCTGGGAAAGGGGTAGGGTTGTTATGAAATGGTCAGCTGAACGTTGACCGCTGCCTTATTTGCCACCATCATGGTGGGCTGTCCTTGTGCAGGTGCTGGAGAGCCGAGTGGGAAATAGAGGGCTAAAGCTCCTGCTGCTACTGGACCTTGAAGGCTGAGCGAAGTACTTTATTATTTTCATCTGTGGCCGGCCTTTGTTCCGATATTTGTAATCCACACATGTGAAGCTTAACTATAAGGCCATAAGGCCAAACTTTTGTGTATTTGGTGTACATTCCTTTGGGGTTATATATAAATATGGTTTTTATATATAGTGGACATTTGTGGCTGTGGAGTTCAATATTAACTTTAAGTCTTTCGCTAGTATGCTCTGAGTTAGGATGCAAGTATGTTTAGGTACTAACCTGTACCTCGTCGCCTATTTGTGACATATAGTGTGGAGCCCCGGCCAGACCTTCTATTATATGTTATTTAACGGATGGGTTCGTTATAATTCACTTCAAACTATAAGCCTCTCGGCTAGCTAAGAGTGAAAACAAAGATGGAAATTATATATTGATGATATAACTCCAAACATGATCAATCTAGAGTAAATCGAAGGCCTAAACCCTAAAAAAGAAAAAGTAAACTTAAAACATCATAACTTATCAACTCGAACCTCGGATCATCAAGATCGAGTACAAGGAGGATTAGCTAATCATGGAGAAGTTGAGGAAGAGAGATGGGTAGAAGAACATTATGAAATTAAGAAGAAAAAGGGGCACTTTATATTAATGCTAAAAGAGAACTACAACTTGGAAATAAAGGATTACATTTGCATGGAAATGAAAACCTAAGCTAGTACTAACATTAAGCTAATAAAGAAATTACAAAAGCTATTATAAAATGGTACACTAAGCTTAGAATTAGGAAAAGCATAAAATGAGAAAGAGAGAGAGGAAGAACACAAAAAAACTTCAAGAAATAAAAGGGCAGCACCTACCCTCTCAACCTACTGCCTGCTAGACACAAAGGGGAGCCACTAAATTTATAGAATTTTTCTCTGGGTTGGTCACGCCCCCTGTCACGCCCAGGGAGTGAGTGTTAGGTTGGCTTGTTATGTACGAGGTTGACCTCGGGCTCTGGATTCTGGCGGGAATGATGATTGCTTCTGTATGTTGGAAGATACACCCTGGGATATGCTCGTATAGGGGTGGGCATGTAAGGCAGTCACGTCAAAATCGTTGGTTGGAAATCCGTCAGTCTTCAGAAAAGGTGATACATGCCCCAGTGCCAAGCTCGTGTAGGGGGCGTGTCACGTATGGGTTGACGTGTAGCAACGTAAAATCTTTAATGGAGGCAACATGCTTCGAGATAAGGGTGACATGCCCAGAGTCACACCCAGGGAGGGCGTGTATGGGGGGCGTGTCAGGTGTTTTTCTCGGGATTTTAGTTCTCGCAGCAAACTTCTCGGGATTGGGTTACACGCCCATGGAGGGCGTGTCAGGGGGGCGTGTAAGGTCATTTTTGCCGAAAGCTGTGAAAACCTGCAAAAAGAGGAGAAAACATTAGTGGCCAAAATATATACAAAAGGAGGTCAACATATAAGCTTAGAAGACATGATTCGTGTATTAAAAACCTGAAAATACCCTAATAGTTTAGACTACAAAATGTACTATCAATGTACCCAAAATCTGGGGAACCACTATAAATTTCTAGTGTCTTCTGTGAGTGGTTTGAAATCCTAAGTGAACTAATCACAACTTACAACTAGAAGAACAAGTTCTATTAAGAAATTAAAAAGACTTATTCACCCCCCTCCTCTAAGTGTTTAGCTGACCTTAAAAACAAAGACTTTCAGTTAGTTTATCCATCTTCAACTCTACACCAGTAAATCTAGAGGAGTTAGGTAGCTTACTATTAATCATTGATTAATCATCAAAGACTACATTCACAGACTCTTCTACAACTTGATTTTTCAAGTTGTAAACTCTATTGCTTTACTATGATTGATGTACCCAACAAATATCCCTTCATAGAATTTGGAAGCTAACTTGGTCAAGTAGGACTTACCATTATTAAGCACAAAGCACTTTCTACTAAAGATCCTAAGATAGGCTAGATTTTGTTTTCTGCCTTTCATAAAATCATACGGAGACTTCTGGTGATACTTGTTGATAGAGGCTCTATTCAAGACATGACAAGCAATGTTCACTGCCTCAGTCCAAAAGTATTCTGGGAGAGAAGTGTCACTGAGCAGTGTCCTACCTGCCTCTATGAGAGTCCCATTTTTCCTCTCTGCTTTCCCATTTTGCTGGGGTGTTCTTGGAGATGAAAACTCTTAACAAATCCCTAGTTCTTTATAGAACTTTCTCATGTTTTCAAACTAAAATTCAGTACCATGATCACTTATTATTTTAACCATAAAACTATCTTTCCCATTCTGAACTTGCATAATAAAGGTCATAAAGATGTCTAGGGTTTCAGACTTTTTCTTTAGAAAGAAAACCCACGCATATCTGGAATAGTCATCAACTATCACTAGTATATAGACTTTCCTACCTAGATTATGAACTAACATAGGACCAAACAAGTTCATATACAGGATATACAAACACCTCACTAAATCCTTGGCCCCAAAGATCTTAAAGGATGCTTTGGTCTGCTTGCCCTTTTGATAAGCAGAGAAAATTCCCTCTTCTATGTATTTTAAATTGGGTCCATTTCTGACTAGCCCTTCACAGAAAATGTCATTGCACACAGTAAGAGACTTTCTCATTTACTACCAGACATATTGGAGTGTCAGAACTTAAACATAAAAAGTTTAAACAGTAACTATTCTCACTCCTAGTGCCTGTCAAAATGACCTTTTGGTCACTTGACCTTTTGATCAGACACTCATCCTTATGGAAGACAATGACTTAGCCAAGATCACATAGCTGGCTTATGCTTATCTGGTTTTTTTGCATCCCTTACACATAAGCCACTTTTTTGATTGAGACTATGTCATTGGTGATCATACCATATCCCTTGATAGCTCCTTTTTCTGAGCCTCCAAAGATCACCTTAGGTCCATTCTTCAAAGGAGTATAATCCTTTAAATGACACCTTGTTCCATTCATATGCTTGAAACATCCACAGTCCAAGTACCATATTGGTGTATGGGTACTTGGACTATCCTGCAAACACTGTTTAGTTTACCTTTAGACCCCAAAAGGGATTGGGTCTTTAGTTCTTGTTAGCTTGAAACTGAATATGTCCACCTCCTGCACTCCTGATAGGAAGACTAAAATAATGGTGATTATTTTAAGTTTGGATATCTCTTTGCTTATCTGGCTCAGTTGTGAGGCTGACTTAGTGTGTAGAGAGAGATCTCTTCTTAAAGAGACAATCTCCGTAGCTTGTGTTTTGACAAGCAACTTGCTCTTCTTTAGAACTTCCAAGATTAACCCATACTTGTCAATCAATTGAATTACATCTTCCTCAAATTTTGAGTCATCTTCATCACAGGATGAAGGAGCATCAAAATTAGGATTTGTTTCATAATTAGATTTAGAGGATGAGATATAATGAATTAGTACCTCAAGTAGATCAAACTGACCCTGGCTAGATTCACCATCTGTCATGGACATAAGTCCATAACAGCCACTAACATCCTCATCCACCTCATTATTACTATCTGAGTGTGATAGAGGGGTCCTGATTCCAATCCTTACAGCTAGATAGTACTCATCCTCTTCAGCAGTAGCAGCAAAGAGCCCTATATCGGCTTCATCTTCTTCTTCAGAGTCAAAAGATGCTGAGTCAGTTTGGTTCCAGCTCTTCTCATTCTGACATTAAAGGTATTTTCCTTCTTTCCATTGTGGTGGTGATGCTTCTTCTCTCCCACCTCTTTTATTTTGACTGGGCAATCAGCAATGACATGCCCAGGCTTTCTATAATAATAACAAATAATTTTATAAGAATTATGTTTGCTAGGTTTAGAATCATACCTGTCTCCTTTGGAGAACTTCTTCGCGGATTTGTTGTTATGCTTCTTGTAATGTTATTGGAACCCCACCTGTTTTAGGGATTTGGGCTAAGGTTCACTATTAGGGTTACATAGATTGACCCCCTTTGTATAGTCTAGGGTCATAGGTCTTCATTAGATTATAGGGTAGGTCTACAAGTCATATTGATCAGACCAATCCCTCAGAAGACTTAGAAGACTGAAGAAACCAGAACATGCAGAATTTTCTCTATTGAAGAAGGCATTTGATGAACTCTGAAGTGAGATCGACGATCTTCGTTCTCAGTTCGACAATCTCAGAGTCTCTTATCTGAACTGAGATCGACGAAAGATGAACTGAGCTCGACGAACTCTGATCTTCTATCGGGATTGAGTTCGACATTCTTCTATCTCAGTTCGACGAATTTGGAGCCCAGAATGGAAAGTAACAAATTCAGTTCAGAATTCTCAAGGCTCAGCTCGACGAATGAGAGGTTTGTCTTCGACGATCTTGGATCTCAGATCGACGAAAACTGTCAGTTCATTTTTTATTTCCCTGCAATTATTTCAGATTTACTAAGACTTTTTTTGGCGTATTTTACTCTGAGTAATTAATGCTTATATTCTCTGAATATAGCGGTTCAAATGGTAGCATTAATTACTGGAATTCACAGAGTTAATATACATCTAATTCCTTGGGACAGTTAAGGAATTATTGTATTGGCCTTCTAGCCGTTTGTCCAAGTTCCAAGAAATCAACAGTCAATTAAGGAAGGAAATTCAAACTTTTTTGCAGGAAAATATAGTAAATATAAATAAAGTTTTTCAAAAGCTTTTCACACAATAGAAGCAGAGGAAGTAACAGAAGTGAGCAGACACAATAGACTGAGATCATTTTCTTCATCATCAGTTTGCATCTCACAAGGGTTTCAAGAGATAACCATCACCATTAGTCTAAAGCTTTCTGGAGATCATTCTCAAGAAGACCTACACACCTTGCAAAGTTTTCATCTTCCTGATCAAATTTCTATCTCAGGGGGAGCTTTGACATCATCAAGAAAATCCACTAGTCTTCTCAGTTGTTTGAGAAAGAGAAGAACTCCATATTATTTTTGTTTTATTTTCACCCACTGTATAAAGGGTTTCTTAACTCTCATCAAGAGTTATTCACCTTGGTTGCAAGTGTCCTGATCAAAAGACTTGATTTGGTTTTTTAGCACCTTATCAAAAGCCTAAAGGGTTGTGAGATCTCCCTTGAAATAGATCATGTGGTGACAGGTCACCTGAGCAAACAATTGATTGGTGGCAGGGCACCTGATCAAAAACCTAAGTGGATTCCTACCAGGGTGGTAGAAGAGTAGATATACCCAAGTTTAGCGGAACCACTACCAATTTCTTGTGTCGTCTGTGTTACTAGCTTTTACTTATTGTGTTGTGTGATGTGTGCTATAGTTTTCTTTTCTGCACTTTACCTTTTATACATAGTAATATCACTATCTTAATACCGTAAATTTAATTCTACAAAAAGGTTTAAAAATCTCTATTCACCCCCCTCTAGAGCTAAGCTGATCTAACCCCTCAGGTGGTATTGCCATACCATCTTTCAATTGGTATCAGAGGGCTGTTTCTTTGGTTTCACAGATTAACATCTGAACCACGATCCTTGTTAGATTGTCTTCTCTATAATGTGTTGTTATAGCATGACACAAAATAAGGATTATGGCAGCACCAGACCTCCAGTCTGCAACATAAATAAGTTTGCAATATGGAAGGAAAAAATCAAGCTTTTATATGAACTCTATTGATGAAGATATTTTCAATTCATTTTTGACAGGACCTCCTCAAGCTACAACAGTGCCTACAATAACAACTGGCACACATGCAGTTCCATAACCTGAGCGGAGTGATGCACAGAAGAAAGCTAAGATAGCTGATGCAAAAGCTATGAATATACTGGCTCAAACCATGTCAGATGGCATATTCAAAAGAGTGGTTAAATTCACTTCAGCAAAACAAATCTGGGACTCTCTAAACCAGATGGTGGCAGGATCAGTAGATGAGAGAAAGGACAGAAGATCTCTCCTAATCTCTCAATATGAGAACTTCAAAAAAGAAGAATCAGAATCAGTGGCTGAGATGTATAACAAACTAAGTGTTATCATCAGTGAACTAAAAACTTGGATAAAGACATCTCATTAACTGAGATAAATAATAAAATTCTAATGTGCTTCCCCAGCACTTGTGATTCCAGAAAATTGCCAATCAAGGAGTCTAGAAGTTTAATGAGATTTCCACTGAATCTCTCCTTGGCAAGTTTAAGTCTTATGAGCAGTTGATCAAATCCAGAGAGCCTGCTGAACATAATACTTCCACACCCTCAAGGAAGGAACACAGCTTAGCCTTCAAGGCTAATGAAGAGTCAGAAGCCCTTCCTTCCAATGAAGAGATGATGAGCTTGCTGGACAAAAGGTTCTTCAAACTGGCACAAAAAGATTTCAGGAGAAGGTCTTCCAGAAATAATGACAAACCAAGATATGACAAGACTTCTACAAAGGAGATTGTATGCTTTGGATGCAGAAAGACTGGGCACATTCTACCTAAATGCCTAGAAGCTCAGAAAAGAGACTGAACAAAAGAGAAGAAAAACAAGAAGAATTCAAGAAGGCACTCAATCAAACACTCCTCCAGCAAACAAAAAAGAAAGGAGAAAGGTTTCATTGTTGAAACCTGGTGTGATACTGATGAAGAGTCTTCATCTTCCAGCTCTAGTGACGATGAAGAAGAAGCCAAGGCAAGGGAAGTCTGCATCATGACAATCAATGCCTCATGCAACAGTCTTGATGTTGAAGATCAAGTAGAAATACAATCTGAGGAATCAAAAGAGGAATCTGAGTTAGAGGAGGATCAGGTAATATCTTCTTTTGATTTTAACTCTATTGATTTTAAAATTGAATTCAATGCCTTATGTAATGACTTAATAAAATCTGAAAAAGAAATCAAGATACTTAGAGACAGGCAAACTGAATTTGATAATCTATTTGCTGAAAATATTAAGCTTAAAGATGATTTAGTTTTAGCAAATGAACAAATCATTTCTCTTAAAATAGAACTATGTGAGGCCAAGCAACTTGAGGAATCTCTCAATGGGAGAAGCCTTAAGTTGATGGATATCACAAGCACAGTCAATGCCTGACTAAATGGCAAGCTGGGCTTAGGTGCTTCATCAAGCTTACCCCCCCCCCCATACTTAAGAAGAATATGTTATCAACCCCCATAAAATTTATATCAGATAAAGGAAATAATATATAATAATCAAACAATAGAAGCTTCTCACAAATCCAAAAATCAAAATAAAAACAAAAATAAAAAACCAAAATCTGAATAAATACAATGTTCAACAGATTTTGTCGAACTCAGATCGACGAAATGTGTATAGTTCGTCGAACCAAGATCGACGATCTATGAACGCTAACTATAGTAATAAAAATTCATCTTACTACAATCGACGAACTTTATATGGTTCTTCGAGCAGCGATCGACGAACTTGGGACACAGAAAATGAATATATTCATTCTCTGAGAGAAGATCGACGATCTCATCCCATTTCGTTGAACGCAGATCAATGAACTTATGATTATTCGTCGAACCCAGTCAGAGTTAACAAAATTTTCAATTCCTTTAGAAACTCTAATCTGACAAGACAACTTATTAATCCTTTTACTAGTTGGGAAATTCCACCTAGGAGATATCACCCATTAGGATATAAAAGCCGACCTGAATTTTCAACTATTTCCAGTTTTTCTTATCAGAAAAATAAAGGACCCAAGGTAACCTGGGTCAAGAACAACTAACTTCTGTTTATGCAGGTGAAGAGCTTTCCAGCTTTTAATCAACAATGGTATCTGGACAGTGGATGCTCCAAGCATATGACTAGCAGCAAGGACAACTTAATTAATTACAAGTCCAAGCTGGGACCAAAAGTGATCTTTAGTGACTCCAATTGTGGCCAGACTAAAGGCTTTGGAGAAGTCATGGTTGGGGCATTAACCTTCAAAAAGGTTGCATATGTAAGTGGACTAAAGTATAACCTCATCTCCATGAGTCAATTACGTGATGAAGGTTATCAGGTATCATTAACTCAAGCTCTTGTATTATTTTTACTTAAAAAAACAAAACTGTTTTAATTGGAAATAGATAAGGCAACATATATGTAGTAAATTTTCAATCAGCTGTTTCAGATATTTGTCTTTTTAATCAGGTTAGTAATCAAAATCATTTGTGGCATAAAAGACTAGGACATGTAAATCTGAAAAACATTGCTAAGCTTTTTAGGGACAACCTTGTTAGAGTATTGCCTTATAGTCCCTACAAAAAGGAAGGCCTCTGCAGGGCTTGTCAATTGGGCAAGCAAACTTAATCTAGGTTTAAATTTGTAAATAAAAGTGATTCACCTAGGATCTTGTACTTGCTACATATGGACCTCTTTGGCCCTATTGCTGTACAAAGCCTAGGAGGGAAATCTTATACTCTAGTTATTGTAGATGACTTCTCTAGATTCACTTGGGGGTTCTTTCTGAGATCTAAGTCAGATAACTTCAAGGTTCTTACAGATTTTCTCAAGACCATACAGATTGAGTACTCTACTCCAGTTTCATTAATTAGAAGTGATCATAGTACTGAGTTTGAGTCTCTTCTTATGCAAGAGTTCTGTGAGAAGGAAGGTATCAGATACTGCTTCTCTGCTCCTAGAACTCCTCAACAAAATGGGGTAGCTGAAAGGAAGAATAGAACCCTAATTGAGGCTGCAGGCACATTACTTGCAGATGCGTACATGCCCCTCTACTTTTGGGAAGAGGCTGTGAGCACAACAAACTATGTACTGAATAGAAGTTTAATACATAAACTTAAGAATAAGACTCCCTATGAATTGCTTAAAGGTAAGAAACCTAAAATCACTCATTTTAAATTATTTAGTTGTATATGTTATATTCACAACAACAATGTTACGCGCTAGGGTTCGAAGAAATAAACGCAACCGAACTAGCAACCCGATGAGGCAAGTATACCTATCGAATTGTAGCAAGGGGACACAAGTGTCGTATTAAGATCCGGGAACTGTTGGCTAAGCTTACTCACACGAACGCTATTATCTTATCGACGGAAAAACTAGGGTTTTAGAAAATCTAAGTGCAGGGGAGAAAGTAAAGCTATTCTAGAAAAAGAAACACTGCAATTAAGAGGGCTATTAAGTAAACAACTAAGCTAGAAAGGAAACTACTGCAGTTAAATAAAGAGCACAAGACAGGTGATTACTATGAAAGGTAGAAAATATGAAATGGAAATGCACCCGATCAAGATTCACCTCGGCTAAAGACGATTAAGAAAATGCGATAAAAATCTAAACTTAATAGGATAAGGGTCCTTGACCGTGGAGGTTCCTAAAGCTTGAACACGCTTCTCTCGAAGTCGTGCCCAACTGAGTTTAGGAAGGTCCGACCGACTCTCGTCTAAATCGGAGGCCTAAAACTCGCTTTACGCGGCGAACCCCACTATTGGATTTTACTCCAATCCGGGAGATTTGGACGTCTGCCTCTCTCGAGGGGTGCGTACAACTCCCTTTACTCTTGAATGCTCACTTCATTCTTTCGGCCTCTCGGCTAGCCCAGAATGAAAGCAAAGGCGGAGAGTATATATCGAAAATATACCTCCGACCCGTGATAAATCAAGAGTAATTCAAGGTCCTAACCTAAAAAGAAAAGATTAATTAAAACATCATAACATAATCGCTCTAACCTCGGATCATCAAGATCGAGTACAAGGAGGATTAGTTAATCATAATGGAGTGAAGGGGGGGGAGATGAGTAGAAAAACATAAGAAGAACACAAGCTAAGGGAAGAACAATTTTATTAATAAAAAGGGCAAGTTACACTATTGAAAATTAAAGTTACAAGTGCATGAAAATTAAACCCTATTCTAGCCCTACATTAAGCACTAAGCAAGAAGAAAATTACATTAAAAGCTAGCACAAACTATGATTAAACTAGGGTTAACCAAAAAGTACAAAGAGAGGGGGAGAGAGAGAGAGAAAAAGCATGAAAAAGGATCAAGAAACAAAGGGGCAGCACCTCCCCCACTCAACCAAAGCTTGCTGAAATGGAGAGGGGGGGGGGCTCAATTTATAGGAAAAAATCTCGGGTTGGTCACGCCCTCCGACACGACCTATGGGGGGCGTGTCAGGGGGGCGTGACAGTACTATGTTGACCTCGGGCTCTGGATTCTGGCGGGAGGGATGATTGCTTCGGTACGTCGGTGGTCACGCCCTAGGTCACGCCCGTGACAGGGGGGCGTGACAGGCATGTCATGTCCAAATCATTGGTCGGAAATCCGTCAGTCACCGAAAAAGGAAGGTGTCACGCCCATGTCACGGGCGTGACATGGGGCGTGACAGTACTATTTGCGTGCTGAGGCGGAAGGGCATTTAATGCGGCAGCAGCTTTGCGGCAGAGGGCGACACGCCCCTGGTCACGCCCGGTGACACGCCCAGGGAGGGCGTGACAGGGGGGCGTGACAGCGGTTTTGACCGTTTTCTGTCCCTTCCGTCAGGTGTCCTCGGGATCGGGTGACACGCCCTAGGTCACGCCCAGGGAGGGCGTGACAGGGGGGCGTGACAGGCCATTTTGGCGATTTTTCTGAAAACCTGCAAAAAGACAGGAAAAAGTTAGTGGCAATAAAATTTACATAAAAAGGATAAAAATAAACTAATAATAGACAAAAATTGTACAATATAAAATATAAAATACGATAATAGTTTAAGCTACAAAACGTATTATCAAATTCCCCCAAGCTTAAGCTTTGCTTGTCCCCAAGCAAAAATATAAAAACTAGATATTTATAACAGGACTAATCAAAAAGTTCTAATTATGCCTACACAAGTACTATGCGAAATTCTTAGTAGGGAAAAGGTGAAATGTAAGTCTAAAACAATTATTTAGGTATGGTAAAACTTTTATAAACTTTACTTAATAAAAACAAATCATCCAAAATTTTAACGAGATTTTTTTAAATGGACTTAAGTAAAGCAACGAAAATGAAAAACACGCATTGAGTTGTTACTAGATCCAAGCAACGTATTATAATTATATCAATTTAATTATCAAAAATCTAGGTTTAAATCCAAAACTAAAACTGATTTACTATTTTTCTTTTCTTAGTTGTTAAATAAAAAAACAAAAAGCGTGAATCAAAAGGACTTAAATAGGACAGAAACGTTTGGTTTAGGAAAATGATTAGGAGTGGAATTCAAAGATAAACGTGAAGGTTTAAAATCACACTAAACCAAAGCAAAAAGTTTCAAAAACTTTCATAAAAATATGTACACATTTTTTTTTCTTTTTCTTTTTCTTTTTCATTTTTTTTTCTTTTTTTTCAAAACAAAGGCCATAAATATTTTTATTTTCCTTTTTGAGTTGGCCAAACAAAAATAAACATCACTTTTGAACATACTTCCTTTTTTTTTTCGAAAACCTTTCTCCACAAAAAAATCACAAAATACCCTATCAAAAATCGTCAAAATAATTTATGAAACTCAAAAAGGCTAGTGCGATTCGATAGGTTGGAAATTTTGGCTTTGGTGAAACTGAAATGAAGAGAGGAGCTATCAAATGAAATCGGAAAAAGGCTCAAAAACGGCTAACTAGTGGTAAAAGTTTTTAGGTTGACAGGAAAGCTCAAACGAAAACAAAAACGGCCTAAATCATTTTCACGCTTTTGAATTTATTTAAAACAAAGGTTTGAAAAATTTCAAAAAGCGAGTCCTAGATAATAAAAGAAGATTGATGAAATTAACTCGAAAATAGAAATAATAGGTGACTTGGATCGTTCACATCTACTACGTTATTCAAAAGTTGACTTTACAAAAATTATTCAAAAATGAAAAAGAAAATAGTGGATGATGAATTTTTGAGAAAGTAAAGGAAATAAAAAAAACAAAAAACCATAATAGAAATGCGAGTTTTAGAAAAATATTTCACCTTAACATGCTACCGCGAAATAGAAACACAGCATGGCCAACATTTTACTTGTGAAACATAATTAAAAAGGACGATTAGAAATATTATAATTAACTAAGTTGTTTATAGGAGATTTTGAGTAAAACAAAACTAAAAACTAGGGGTACTATTGAAATACCAAAATGTCTAAACTATTCAAAAACACACATATATTTTTTTTATTTTGAGAAATATTCTCTTTTTTTTGGATTTTGGAAAATTTTTCTCTTTTTTGGAATTTTAAGATATTCATTTTTTTTTTAATTTATGGAACTATTTACAAAAAAGGAAATTATTTACACTAAGCAAAAATGAAGGAGGAAATCCTCCCCCAAGCTTAAAACAGACATTGTCCTCAATGGCTAAAGAAGGGGATTGGAGAAGGAGAGAAAAATAAATTGCAGAATTGAAAGACAGAATTGAAATACAGGTACTTCCCCGGATTTATTTGCTGCGAAAGCTGAGTGATGCCGCTCCCCGAATGTCTTCTTTGGACTTCGTGATGGATTCAGCAATGTTGGAGCAGGCGATCGCAGAAGCTTCAGCTTGTCGGAGCCGTCCGAGGCAAAAATTGTAAAATAAAGAAAACAGAAAAAGATAACTTGGGTTGCCTCCCAAGAGCGCCCTTTGGTTAAAGCGTCGTTGAGCTCGACGCATCAAAAATAATATTGTCCAAAAATATTGTTGCCCCGAAATAAAATTGTTTTTAGCAAAAAAAAAAAAAAAAGTTCAAAGTTAGAGTTCGTGAAGCAGAAACTTAATAGTGTTTGGACTGACATCATCATCACCAGAAAAATACAGTTTAAGACGCTGACCATTCACTTTGAAATTACCCTTATCAGGGTGAGAAATTAAAACAGTTCCATAAGGAAATACTTCTAAAACAGAAAACGGGCCAGACCAGCGAGATTTTAATTTGCCCGGAAATAAACGTAAACGAGAATTATATAACAGGACTTGGTCGCCCGGCTTAAAGTTTTTAGGGTGCCTTAAGTGTTTATCGTGTAAACGCTTCGTCCGCTCTTTATAAAGTTTATTATTTTCATAAGCATAAGAGCGCCACTCATCGAGTTCATTTAGTTGAAATTTTCGAAGGTCACCGACTGAGTGGGGATCAAAGTTTAAAAATTTTAAGGCCCAAAAGGCGCGGTGTTCTAACTCTACGGGCAGATGGCACGATTTTCCATAGACCAGCCGATACGGCGTACATCCGAGGGCAGTTTTGTACGCTGTTCGGTAGGCCCATAGAGCATCGTCAAGTTTGGTTGACCAGTCTTTTCTAGAAGTTGAAACAGTCTTTTCTAATATTCTTTTTATTTCTCTATTTACTACTTCGACTTGACCGTTAGTTTGGGGGTGGTAGGCAGTGGACAGTTTATGCGTAACGCCGTATTTAGTAAGGATTTTTGAAAATTGCGCGTTACAGAAATGGGAACCCCTATCGCTAACGATTGCGCGTGGCGTACCGAATCTAGAAAATAATTTTTTTAAAAACGTGACTACAACTCGGGAGTCGTTCGTAGGAAGAGCTTGGGCCTCAGCCCATCGTGAAACATAATCAACAGCGACTAAAATATATTTGTTTCCGAAGCTAGAAGGAAGGGGGCCAACAAAATCAATTCCCCAGAGGTCGAAAATTTCGCACTCTAAGAAATAATTTTGCGGCATTTCATTTTTATTAGAAATATTGCCCGACCGTTGGCAACTATCACACCTGCTCACAAAGGCTTGCGCGTCTTTAAACAGGCTAGGCCAGTAAAAACCCGCGCAAAGCACCTTATGAGCGGTGCGAGCAGCTTGATAGTGCCCACCTGTCGGACCTTCATGCAAATGTTTTAGAATATCAATTCCTTCATCAAAAGAAACACATCTCCTTATCACTTGATCCGCACAAATTTTGAAAAGATGCGGGTCTTCCCAAAAGTAGTTCTTCAGCTCAGAAAAGAATTTCTTCTTCTGCTGAGAGGAGAACTCTTTTGGGAGCACCCGGGCCACTAGATAGTTGGCGATGTGCGCGAACCAAGGAGAAGTAGATGTATTAACTAAAAGCAGCTTCTCATCAGGAAAATAGTCATTAAAAGATTTTTCATTTAATTTTTCTATAAAGGGGTTATCTAATCTTGATAAATGGATCGGCGGCCAAGTTCTCGGCTCCTCGCTTATCACGGATCTCTAAGTCAAACTCCTGGAGGAGTAAGACCCAGCGAATCAAGCGAGGCTTGGCATCCGTTTTGGCAAGAAGGTACTTGAGGGCCGAGTGGTCCGTAAAAACAATGATTTTTGAAAGTGTAATGTAAGGGCGAAATTTATCAAACGCAAATACTACGGCTAAGAGCTCCTTCTCGGTTGTGGTGTAATTTTCTTGTGCAGATGTGAGGGTTTTACTAGCGTAATAGATGGGGTGGAAGTTCTTAGATATGCGTTGACCTAATACGGCTCCCACCGCAAAACTACTCGCATCGCACATAATCTCGAAAGGAAGGTCCCACACCGGAGCTATCATAATTGGCGCGTTAATTAACTTTTCTTTAATTAATTCAAAGGCAGAAATACAAGAGTCATCAAAAATGAATGGAGCGTCTTTTTCTAAGAGATGGGTGAGGGGCTTAGTGATCTTGGAGAAGTCCTTTATAAAACGACGATAAAAACCAGCGTGGCCTAGGAAACTTCTTATAGCTTTTATGTTTGTAGGTGGCGGCAACTTCTCAATAACTTCTATCTTGGCAACGTCTACCTCAATACCTTTAGCAGAAATTTTATGACCCAAAACTAACCCTTCCCTCACCATAAAATGGCATTTTTCCCAATTTAGGGCAAGGTTAGTTTCTTCGCATCGTTCTAAGACTTTTTCGAGGTTTTCTAAACATCTATCGAAGGAGTCGCCGAACACGGAGAAATCGTCCATGAATACCTCCATAATGCTTTCTACGTACTTGTCAAATATTGCGAGCATACATCGTTGGAATGTAGCCGGCGCATTGCATAATCCAAACGGCATTCTTCGGTACGCGAAGGTGCCGAAGGGACAAGTAAACGTAGTTTTCTCTTGGTCCTCGGGAGAGATGGGTATTTGAAAGTACCCCGAGAGGCCATCGAGGAAACAATAAAAGCTATGGCCGGAGAGACGTTCTAAAATCTGGTCGATAAACGGTAGAGGAAAGTGGTCCTTACGGGTGGCGTCATTTAACTTACGGTAATCTATGCACATACGCCAACCCGTCACCGTCCGTGTCGGTATTAATTCATTATTCTCATTACTAATTACGGTTATCCCTCCCTTTTTTGGAACTACCTGAACGGGGCTAACCCACTTACTGTCCGATATAGGGTAGATAATTCCTGCGTCTAATAGTTTCATAACCTCGCCCTTAACTACTTCTTTCATATTCGGGTTTATACGGCGCTGAGGTTGAATAGAGTTACGCGAATTATCTTCCATTAGAATTTTATGTGTACAGAAAGATGGGCTTATGCCCTTGATATCAGAAATTTGCCAAGCAATAGCCCGGCGATGCTTACGTAGAACTAGAAGAAGTTTATCGTTCTGCGTATCCGTGAGGTAGGCCGAAACGATAACTGGTAACTTGGAGTCTTTTTCTAAGAAAGCATACTTAAGGTGTTCGGGAAGTTCTTTAAGTTCTAGGGTAGGGGGTTCTTCATAAGAGGATTTTGAGATTCTTTCTTTTTCAAAAATAATATCTTCATAAACTTTTTTATAAGGAACGTAATAAGGGGTGGGGACTAGCAGCCAAGACGGCTTCTTGTACAGATTCAGTGGTAAGGAAAGAGGAAGAACAAAAATCAGAAAACTCTTTTTCAAAGTCGGAAAGACAATAAGAAGATTCATCACTTCCTTGCAGTGATTCTGTTGTAAGAGAAGAGGAGCAAAAAGTAGAAAATTCTTTTTCAAAGTCGGAGAGGCAGTAGGAAGAATCATCACTCACGGCGTCTATGAAAAAACATGAGTCATCGTTCGCTAAGGTATTCTTCATCGAAGGGGTGATCGGAAATGTGACTTCGTCGTCGCCTACTCGAAGAAAGAGCTTACCATTGCTTACGTCAATGATGGCTCGGGAGGTGGCAAGGAAGGGTCGGCCAAGGATCAGGGGAACCTCGACGTCTTCTTCGATGTCCAAAATGACAAAGTCCACCGGGAAGATGAACTTGTCGACTTTCACTAGAACGTCCTCCACTATTCCTAACGGGTACTTGACGGATCTATCGGCTAGCTGGATACTCATACGCGTGGGGTTAAGGCTACCAATCCCTAACTTTTTGAACAACGAAAAGGGCATCAGGTTTATACTTGCGCCTAAGTCGGCTAACGCGTGTTTAACAAAGAGATCACCGAAGACACACGGGATAGAGAAACTACCCGGGTCACTGATATTCTTCGGCAAACCGTTTGTTAAAACGGCGGAGCACTCGGCATTAAGCGTGACGTGCGAAAGATTCTCTAACTTCTTCTTGTTTGTGAGGAGGTCTTTAAGATATTTGGCGTATTTCGGCATTTGCGAAATAGCCTCGTGGAAGGGAAGATTAGTGTGGATTTGTTTGAAGATTTCTAAGAAGCGGGAGTATTGATCATCTTGACGTTGTCTATTAAGTTCAGAGGGGTATGGAGGAGTTGAATTATTTTTGAAGATGGGTGGTGGAGTGAGATTATTTTCTAAAGTGGGGTGATTACTTCTTCAGCAGAGGGTGGAAGCGGAGCGGAGCTTTGATTTTTAAAAGCAGAAGCGGAGCTTGCCTCGGGCTCTTCACTTACCATACCGGAGACTTGCTTCCCACTCCGAAGAGTTACAGCTTTCGCTTGCTCTCTCGGGTTGGGTTCGGTATTGGAAGGAAGAGACCCTGTGGGTCGCTCAGAAATTATTTTCGCGAGCTGTCCTACCTGATTTTCTAGACTTTTTACGCTTCCGGTTAACGTTCTTATAGTGGCGTCATTTGTGGTGATATATTTAGAAAGTAATTCCTCCAAGCTTGGAGGTTTTGGGTAATTTTGAAGAAGTGGTGGTGGTGGTGGTTGTGCAGAAAAATCATTTTGCGGAGGTGGGCGCATCGCATTCGATGGATTACTCCATGAAAAGTTCGGGTGATTTCTTAAAGCGGGGTTATAACTATTCGGAAAATTAAAACCAGGCGGATGAAAATTCGCAGCAGAAAAATTATTAAAAGCAGTTCTAGGCAAATTATTAACATAATCTAAATGTTCTGGAGTAGGGGTTGCAGATTCCCATACCTGAGGGGCGGAGGCAGCAGTCATCTCCGTGATTTTTTTGCTTAGGATTTCTACTTGCAGAGCGAGCTGGGAGACGTTGTCCACTTCATAGATACCTGCAGGCTTGTTCGGGCGGGACCTAGGCACATTCCACTGATAAGTGTTCATGGCCATATCCTCAAAAAGCTCAAGAGCGGCTTCTGGGGTCTTATGATTTAAAGTACCGCCAGAAGCTGCGTCTATCATTTGCTTCGTGCTTTGATTTAGCCCGTTATAAAACGTCTGCACTTGTAACCATACAGGCAGCGCGTGATGTGGGCATCGTCTTAATAATTCTTTAAATCTCTCCCAGGTTTCGTAAAGGGTTTCAGAGTCTATTTGTCCAAAGGCAGAGATGTCGTTCCTAAGTTTTGCAGTTTTAGCTGGCGGAAAATACTTCGCCAAAAATTTTTCAGTTAATTCATTCCAAGTGGTTATGCTATTTTTCGGAAGTGTGTTAAGCCACTGCTTAGCTTTAGTTCTTAGAGAGAAGGGGAAGAGTCTTAGCCTTATCGCATCATTTGTGACACCATTTATCTTGAAGGTGTCGCAAATTTCAAGAAAGCTAGCTATATGTGCGTTCGGATCTTCATCTTGAAGTCCGTCAAATTGCACATATTGCTGCACCATTTGAATTATGCTAGGCTTTAGTTCAAAGTTATTATTTGCTATAGTAGGGCGGACTATACTCGATTCTGTTCCCTCGAGGTTCGGTCGTGCATAATAGGACATAGTCCTTTGCACGGCCTCATCTACGTTGGGTTCTTCCATTCTTAAAGTATTAAATGACTCGGAGTCCTCAACCGGCACTTGGATGGTAGGACCTTGAAATCGCGATCTTCTCCGAAGAGTACGCTCAATTTCGTGGTCCAAGTCCAAAATAACCGACGGACTCCCGCGGGTCATGCACTAAAAGAACAGAAAAGAAGAAGAGAAAGAGAAAAAGGATAAACTAGAAAGAAAAACTAGATTTAGAAAATTAAATTAAAATTTTTTTTTTCTTTTTGAAATAGATTTTTTTTATAGATTAACTCCCGAACTTCCCAAGGACTACCCCGTGAAGGGTTCGCAAGGTACTAGACAAGACAGTGGCGCTTAAAGCCCTTTGCCCTTTTCGAGAGAATTAGGTGGCGTAGAAAAATTGTGAGGTTGGTTTCTATTAAGAGCGGTGATAATTTTTTTTGAATTTTTTTAAAACTTTTAAAGAAAGGGGATGAGAAAGAGAAGAGATAAAATTAATAGGTTCGTGTTTTCAAAATATCAACGGAAGTTGGGTCCCCGGCAACGGCGCCAAAAACTTGTTGCGCGCTAGGGTTCGAAGAAATAAACGCAACCGAACTAGCAACCCGATGAGGCAAGTATACCTATCGAATTGTAGCAAGGGGACACAAGTGTCGTATTAAGATCCGGGAACTGTTGGCTAAGCTTACTCACACGAACGCTATTATCTTATCGACGGAAAAACTAGGGTTTTAGAAAATCTAAGTGCAGGGGAGAAAGTAAAGCTATTCTAGAAAAGAAACACTGCAATTAAGAGGGCTATTAAGTAAACAACTAAGCTAGAAAGGAAACTACTGCAGTTAAATAAAGAGCACAAGACAGGTGATTACTATGAAAGGTAGAAAATATGAAATGGAAATGCACCCGATCAAGATTCACCTCGGCTAAAGACGATTAAGAAAATGCGATAAAAATCTAAACTTAATAGGATAAGGGTCCTTGACCGTGGAGGTTCCTAAAGCTTGAACACGCTTCTCTCGAAGTCGTGCCCAACTGAGTTTAGGAAGGTCCGACCGACTCTCGTCTAAATCGGAGGCCTAAAACTCGCTTTACGCGGCGAACCCCACTATTGGATTTTACTCCAATCCGGGAGATTTGGACGTCTGCCTCTCTCGAGGGGTGCGTACAACTCCCTTTACTCTTGAATGCTCACTTCATTCTTTCGGCCTCTCGGCTAGCCCAGAATGAAAGCAAAGGCGGAGAGTATATATCGAAAATATACCTCCGACCCGTGATAAATCAAGAGTAATTCAAGGTCCTAACCTAAAAAGAAAAGATTAATTAAAACATCATAACATAATCGCTCTAACCTCGGATCATCAAGATCGAGTACAAGGAGGATTAGTTAATCATAATGGAGTGAAGGGGGGGAGATGAGTAGAAAAACATAAGAAGAACACAAGCTAAGGGAAGAACAATTTTATTAATAAAAAGGGCAAGTTACACTATTGAAAATTAAAGTTACAAGTGCATGAAAATTAAACCCTATTCTAGCCCTACATTAAGCACTAAGCAAGAAGAAAATTACATTAAAAGCTAGCACAAACTATGATTAAACTAGGGTTAACCAAAAAGTACAAAGAGAGGGGAGAGAGAGAGAGAAAAAGCATGAAAAAGGATCAAGAAACAAAGGGGCAGCACCTCCCCCACTCAACCAAAGCTTGCTGAAATGGAGAGGGGGGGGGGCTCAATTTATAGGAAAAAATCTCGGGTTGGTCACGCCCTCCGACACGCCCTATGGGGGGCGTGTCAGGGGGGCGTGACAGTACTATGTTGACCTCGGGCTCTGGATTCTGGCGGGAGGGATGATTGCTTCGGTACGTCGGTGGTCACGCCCTAGGTCACGCCCGTGACAGGGGGGCGTGACAGGCATGTCATGTCCAAATCATTGGTCGGAAATCCGTCAGTCACCGAAAAAGGAAGGTGTCACGCCCATGTCACGGGCGTGACATGGGGCGTGACAGTACTATTTGCGTGCTGAGGCGGAAGGGCATTTAATGCGGCGGCAGCTTTGCGGCAGAGGGCGACACGCCCCTGGTCACGCCCGGTGACACGCCCAGGGAGGGCGTGACAGGGGGGCGTGACAGCGGTTTTGACCGTTTTCTGTCCCTTCCGTCAGGTGTCCTCGGGATCGGGTGACACGCCCTAGGTCACGCCCAGGGAGGGCGTGACAGGGGGGCGTGACAGGCCATTTTGGCGATTTTTCTGAAAACCTGCAAAAAGACAGGAAAAAGTTAGTGGCAATAAAATTTACATAAAAAGGATAAAAATAAACTAATAATAGACAAAAATTGTACAATATAAAATATAAAATACGATAATAGTTTAGGCTACAAAACGTATTATCAAACAACAACAAACATATTAGAAAGTTTAAATCTAAAGCTGCAGAGGAAATTTTTCTAGGATATTCCCAAGTCAGCAAGGCTTATAGGGTGTTTAATAAATCCACTTTAATTGGAAATAGATAAGGCAACAAATCAGTCCATGTGACTTTTGATGAAGCTAACATGTATTACAAGGAGAAAGAAATTTCTACCAGTAGCTCATTGCAGGTACCTCACTTGTGTGAGAGATTGAATGATATAAACCTCACCCAAGAGGTGCCATCTAATCCCTCTCCACAAGCTATTGAAGATGATAGTGAAGAAGATAGCTTGGATGTTGCTGACACTCTCCAAACAGCTAACCCAATTAAACAGGAGGAATTAATCCCACAAGCTGTTACTTAAACTCCTCCAACTGATCTTTTTACACTTAGAGATCATCCCATATCTCAAGTGATTGGAAATTTATCAGCTGGTGTACAAACAAGGCATCAACTAAACCCTGACTTGATGTTTACTTGTTTCCTTTCTCAACTTGAGCCCTGTACAACCTCGGGCTAGCACGAGGGGGGGAGCCGGAAAAGAGGGGACTACAAGGACCCCAGGAGAAGAAAAGGCGCTAAGCGAGATGGAACCAAGAGAGGATCCCTTCGCGCTAGGCGAGACAGGCCCGAGAGAGGATCCCTTCGCGTTAGGCGAGACAGACCCAAGAGAGGATCCATTTGCGCTAGGCGAGGCGGACCCAAGAGAGGATCCATTCACGCTAGGCGAGACGGACCCAAGTGGTGCTCTCGCCCGCGAGGCGGCACTCTCGCCAAGCACCAGTTCGGCAGGAAATTGGAGGACCGGTTCAGTTAATGGGAAAAGACCGGTTCAGGTGGCAAACAGTTCCTTTTTTCCAGCTTCAGAGGTTTTTACTCCTTTACCCCTAGTGGTCTGCCCATAGCCCTTCAGAACAGCAGAGTTTGGCTGTTGGAAGACCCGACCTGGGGTATTCTGGTAATTTCATGAGTGGTTCGATTTGGTTATTTGCAGTTCAAATCTTGAGGCCTATAAATAGACCGGTAAGGTGTCTGAGAGAAAGGCATTGGAATCCCTCTTTTTCTCTCTCCTTCAGGAACCTAGATCAGCATTGGCTAGGGAGGGGGAGAATCACAAGTTCTTCCGGGTAAGAGGTGGGACCTCCGAGCTGAAGCACTCGGTCTATCTTTCCAGGAATCCTATTGGGAGCGTGGTCCAGAGAGAGTAGGTGTAGGCTGCAGCCTTAGATCCGAGCTTTAGGAGGAGCCGACTTTGTTGGTTCAAACATTTTTGGTGGGGTGAGCATGGATCGCAGCCTATGCAGAAGAACTTTAGATCACCTCATGGAAGGAGACCAGTGAGGAGAAGACAAGGGTGGGTCCCAGAACCCAGGGGGATACGTTGGGAGAGAGGAGTTCATGGCATCCATTGGAGGTATCATGGACATGCTACAACAGATCTTGCAGCTAGGTGATTGCGTGACCCCCCTCCATCAGGCACCGGGCCTCTCTCCTCAGGAGGGAATCGTCTCGGCAAGGGTAGGCAAGGACGCGCCAGGGGGCGGCCTAGGAAAGAGAAAGTGGTGGAAGGATGAAGACGAGATTCTGCAAGAAGGGAGAAGTTCCCCAGCCCGGCGAGTGCCGTCTCGCCAGGGGACGTCGTCGCGCGAGTAGAAATGGCGAGACCCCTGGTGAGAGGATCGCCTTTTTGTGAATTGATTCTTTCGGCTCCCGTCCTGGAGGGATTCCGCGAGCCTGAGATGACCTATTATGTGGGAAAGGACGACCCTCTCCATCATCTGTAGTGGTTTGAGGACGCGGTCTCCATCAGACTAATGACAGACGCGTTCAAGTGCTGCTTTTTTGCCATCACGTTGAAAGACAAAGCTAGGGAATGGTTCCATCAACTTCCAGCCGGGTCGATCTACGGTTTCGAGAACTTGAGTAGGAGTTTCCAATTGAGCTTTTCGACCTCTAAAAAGAGGAAGAAAAACCCGGAGTCCATTTTCTTGATCAAGCAGAAGGCCGAGGAGTCCTTGGCCCAGTACGTGGATCGTTTCCAAGAAGTAATTCTAGAAATCCAGGAGGTGTCGGGATTCGCTCTCCAAATGGCCTTTATGGTGGGACTAAAGGAAGGCTTCTTCAAGATGAGCCTGACCAGGAAGGCGCCGTTATCATTCGAAGGGTTAATGGAAAAGGCAGCAAAGGAGATAGCGATGGAGGCGGCAAACCCGGCGTTTACTAAAAAATTTACGAGGTTGACAGAAGTGGAGTCAAGAGAATAGGGAGGAGCGAGGCAGCAGGAAGGAAGGAGGAGGGAGGAGCCAAGGGGGCCAGCGCATCAGGAGTTGGGTTGGAGGCAACCGGGGGTCCCTGTTCAAGGGCAAGGAAGATGTTTTCCTCCGGGAGGAAGGAACTACTACAAGGGAGGACCAGGAAGGTTACATCAACTGGGATGGGGACATGGTCCAAGACCACTCCCACCCCCGCCTCAGCAGGCTATGGCCATAGGCTGGGGGCGAGGAAGAGGAAGAGAGCGAGGAAGAGTAGGAGCAGGAGTAGGGAGAAGGAGGAATCCCCTAGAAGGGAGGCAGGAGGGAGGGGTAGTTGTGCCATTCTGCCACTTCCATGAGGAGGAAGGCCACCCGACGGCTACCTACCCAGAATTTCTAGAATTAAAGGGGAGGAGAGGAGCGGGTGAGCAGCAGCTACCCATGCGGATAGTAGAGATGACTGGAACGGGGGAGGAGGACCGGTGTGTGGACCGATCGGATGAGGGGGATCGAGGGGGGATCGGGGTGATCCATGGGGGGGGGGGGTGGGGATTGAAGCCACCCGCAAGGCCAGCCTTCATACCATGTATCGTCGGGGCGTTGCTTCGACGTTGCAAGCCTCGCCCCCAGACGAGAAGATCACTTTTTCTAGGAAGGACTTGCCGGATCACGAAGATCGATTCTTCGATGCCTTGGTAATTCGGACCGGAATCGAAAACTTCACGGTGTCGAGGATCTTGGTAGATAATGGGAGCTCGGTAAATGTCATTTTCAAGAAGGCATTCATCGAGATGAGGGTAGAGGCTAGGAGAGTGTTGGCGGCAGATGGACCGCTGTTCGGATTCTCAGGAAAAAGGAAGGAGGTCGAGGGTGGAGTAGGACTTCAGGTTACTCTTGGAGGGCTGTCCAGAAATTGCCTCTTTGTGATAGTGGACGCCCCCAGCAGTTACAACGCTATCTTTGGGCGCCCTTTAATCAGCGCTTTTAGATGCGTGCCATCCTCGTTCCATCAGTGTCTGAAGCTTAATTCAGGGGGGACCCAGATCAGGGTGCGGGGAGATCCGAAGGCCGCCCGAGAATGCTATGTGACGGCGGTGAACACCATCTCGTGGATGGGTGATGCAGAAGAGCTAGAGAGGAAGATGGCGGGAGAGCAGGTGGATGGAGAGGAGCAGGTGGATGGAGAGGAGCAGGAGAGGAGAGAGGAGGCTGGAGTAGAGAGAGGCATTGCGAGAGAGCCATAGATGGCGGGAGAGCAGGTGGATGGAGGAAAGCAGGTGGATGGAGAGGAGCAGGAGAGGAGAGAGGTGGTTGGAGTAGAGAGAGGCATTGCGGTGGGGCCAGAGATGGCGGGAGTGCAAGAAGGTAGGAAGGAGGCAGAAAGTTCCAAGAGCAGAAAAAGGAAGATGTGGGATATGAGGGAGTCGTCCGGGAAGGAGACTCAGCCGGAAGGGGGGATCTGGGAGAGAGTGGCTGTGATTGATGAGGAACGGGAAGTGGGGAAGGGAAGGTCAAGGGAGCAAGAAGAGGAGGAGGATCCTTCAAGGCTGAGGGCAGCAGTGGAGGTTCTAGAGATGGACATCCTCACGAAGGATGGGCGAAAAGAAAAGATCAAGGTCAGCGGAGAGCTCACCCCAGAGATCAGGAGGAGATCCGGAGGTGCGTGCAAGAGAACATCGATGTATTCGCCTGGAGTGCAGCTGACATGTCGGGGGGTCGACGCAGACGTAGCGTACCACCGGCTCAACCTCGACCCCAAGGTCCGTCCCATACAACAAAAGAAGAGGGCCATCGCTTCCAAGATGGTCGGGCCTATAAGAGAAGAGGTGGAGAAGCTACTTCGGGCAGGGTTCATATTGGCAAATAAGTATCCAGGGTGGGTGAGTAATGTTGTAATGGTGAAAAAGGGGGAGGGGAAGTGGAGGATGTGTATCGACTTCTCTCTTTTAAATAAAGCATGCCCTAAGGATTGTTATCCCCTGCCTCGAATCGACGCATTGGTCAATTCAGCCGTCGGTTTTTCACTAATGAGTTTTCTAGATGCCTTTTCAGGATATCATCAAATACGCATGCATCCTCCAGACATCAAGGATGTCACCTTTATCACCGAAGATGGATGCTTCAGCTACAACATGATGCCCTTTGGGTTGAAGAATGCGGGGGCAACCTATCAATGAATGATGGATCGGATCTTTCGAAAGCAAAAGGGACGGAACCTTGAAGTTTATGTAGATGACTTGATGATCAAGAGCCAAGACCTCAAGTCCCATGTTGAAGATCTAGAATAAACCTTTGCGACCATAAGGGAATACAAAATGAGACTCAATCCTCTAAAATGCGTATTCGGGGCCAGTAGGGGAAAGTTCTTAGGACATCTCCTCACCCCATCAGGAGTAGAGCCTAACCCGGACAATGTCAAGGCAATCCTAGAACTGGAATCTCTGAAGAGTGCCAAAGAGGTCCAGCGTCTCACTGGCAAGTTGGCTGGGTTAAGCAGGTTCCTTTCCAGAGCAGGAGAAAGGTGCTCACCTTTCTTTCAAATGTTGAGAGGGGGAAAGAAATTCGAGTGGACCTTAGACTGTGAAAAGGCCTTTTTAGCCCTGAAGCAACAACTCACTAAAGCACCGTTACTCCAAGGACCACGGTAGGGAGAGATTTTGTCTTTGTACCTGGGAGTGGAGGCAGGAGCAGTGAGTTCGGTCCTCGTGCAGGAAGAAGGCAAGAAGCAGTTCCCAATCTATTACGTGAGCAGGGTCCTCAAAGAGGCAGAACTAAAATACCCTATCTTAGAGAAACTAGCCTTTTCCCTCGCCATCTCGGCCCGGAAGCTCAGGTCGTACTTCCAAGCTCATTCCATCTAGGTCGTGGCAGACCACCCTCTCCGCTATATTCTTGGAGGGGGTGGAGAACTCGGGGAGGTTAGCCAAATGGTCAATAGAACTCATCTTGTTTTCATTCCTCGAGTGGCCATCAAGGCGCAAGCAGTGGCAGATTTCTTGGTAGATTACGTTGTGGAAGTCAAGGAGGCCGAGGTGTCTCCCGTAGTGGCTTGGGAGATGCTCATAGACGGGGGCCTCAGGAAGAAGCTCTTTTGGGGGTGGGATAATTTTAGTAAGTCCCAAGGAAACCCGGATCGAAAAGGCCCTGAAGATTCATTTCCCCCTCACCAACAATCAGGTCGAGTACGAGGCCATCATAGCAGGGTTGAGGTTGGCCCGTGAGCTCGGCATACAAGACATCAAGGTCTCCACCGATTCTATGCTAGTTGCAGGACACATTAAGGGGGAGTTCGAAGTAAGAGAACCCACCCTCCAATCGTACTTAATGAAGGTAAAATGTATCATCGGACAATTCCGCGGCTTCTCAGTTCAACACGTCCCCAGGGAAGAAAATACTCGGGCAGATTTGCTTGCTAAGCACGGTCCTCGGGTAGGAGGAACAAGGACAGAACTCTTCAGGCCTTCCATAGAAGAGGGGGAATTGATGGAAGTTGATCAACAAGGGTCCTTGATTGACCCATTTATCGCCTTCTTGACGACCGGACGATTACCAGGGGGAGACCTTGAGAAAAAGCAGGTCAGGTACAAATCGGCATATTACCTGGTGAAAGAGGGGACCTTATACTGTAAGACGCTATCAGGCCTGCTGGCTCGGTGTGTGTCTGAAAAGGAGGTCGCAAGAGTGTTGGAGGAGATTCACTCGGGGGAGTGTGGTAGCCATTCCGGAAGTCGGACCTTAGAAAGCAAGGTGCTGAGGCAAGGCTACTTCTGGCCCACTCTTAGAAAGGATGCTGAGGAATTCGCAAAAAGATGTAGGAAGTGCCAGGAATTTGCTCCTCTTCAACTCCTCCCGGCCCAAAGATTGCGCACGATTACGGCTCCCTGGCCTTTCACCATATGGGGCTAGATCTGGTAGGCCCGTTTCCCCAAGCCAGTGGCCAGAGGAGGTTCCTGCTGGTCATGGTGGACTATTTTTCAAAATGGCTGGAGGTGAAGGAGTTGGCAAAAGTGACGTCTCAGGTAGTCAAAAGCTTCGTATGGGGGTAAATCATCTGCAGGCATGGGCTCCCTTTGGCCATTATCACGGATAATGGACCACAGTTCGCCAATAGAGAATTCGTGGACTTCTGTGTCCGGCTAGGTATAGACCTTCGGTTCGCCTCGGTGAATCACCCTCGAAGCAATGGGCAGGTGGAAGCCGCAAACAAGGTCATCGTGAATCTCTTGAAGAAGAAGGTAGAAAACCTAAGGGGGAGTTGGGTGGAGCAGCTCCCATCCGTCCTCTGGGCCTTGAGGACAACACCGAGTACCGCCACGGGAGAGACACGATACAAACTTTCCTATGGCTCAGAGGCTGTCATACCAGTTGAATTCGAGGTTGAGTCACCTAGGGTGGCAGCGGCGAGAAAGGGAAATGAAGAATGGGAGGCAGACAACGGGGAGGAGCAAAGGCTCTCTCTTGACTTGGTGGAGGAACTTAGGGAGCTAGCATCCATATGGCAGGAGGAGGTCAAGCGCCGGATGTCAAGATATTTTGACAAGCACGTTAGAGTCAAGCAGTTCGAGAAGGGAGACTTGGTCCTCAAGAAAGTGGATGCGGCAGGTAGAGGGGCCCCCGTGGGAAAGCTCAACCCCAACTTGGAAGGCCCTTTTATAATAAAGGGGGTCTAAAAGTCAGGAGGGTACCACCTCCAGGATGTGGACGGGGTATCCCTCGATCGCGCCCGAAGCGGCGATGATCTAAAGCGATTTTACCCTTGATGCTGTCTCTCATGTTTATGGTTTATTTCCTCTGATGGAATATTTTCGTTTTTTAATACCTGTAAACTTGGCGTGATTTTTAAATATAATACAAGTTCAGATATTCATTTCGCGTAACAAGATTGCTTTGGTTGTTTGGAGAGGAGACCCCGAGCAGACCCGCTGACAAGGCTCTCTTCAAGCTGGCAGGGCTGTAGGCTCACTCGGTGGTTGGAGGGTGTTTGGAGAGGAGACCCAGAGCAGACCCGCTAACCAGGCTCTCATCAAGCTGACAGGGCTGTAGGCTCACTCGGTGGTTGGAGTTTGTTTGGAGAGGAGACCCAGAGCAGACCCGCTGACCAGGCTCTCATCAAGCTGGCAGGGTTGTAGGCTCACTCGGTGGTTGGAGTTTGTTTGGAGAGGAGACCTCGAGCATACCCGCTGAATAGGCTCTCATCAAGCTGGCAGGGCTGTAGGCTCACTCAGTGGTTGGAGGTTGTTTGGAGAGGAGACCCCGAGCAGACCCACTGACCAGGCTCTCATCAAGCTGGCAGGGTTGTAGGCTCACTCGGTGGTTGGAGGTTGTTTGGAGAGGAGACCCCGAGCAGACCCGCTGACCAGGCTCTCATCAAGCTGGAAGGGCTATAGGATCACTCGGTGGTTGGAGGTTGTTTGGAGAGGGGACCCCGAGCAGACCCGCTCACCAGGCTCTCATCAATCTGGCAGGGCTGTAGGCTCACTCGGTGGTTGGAGTTGGTTTGGAGAGGAGACCCTGAGCAGACCCGCTAACCAGTCTCTCATCAAGCTGGCAGGGTTGTAGGCTCACTCAGTGGTTGGAGGGTGTTTGAAGAGGAGACCCCAAGCAGACCCGCTGACCAGGCTCTCATCAAGCTGCCAGGGTTGTAGGCTCACTCAGTGGTTAGAGTTTGTTTGGAGAGGAGACCCCGATTAGACCCGCTGACCAGGCTCTCATCAAGCTGGTATAGCTATAGGCTCATTCGGTGGTTGGAGGTTGTTTGGAGAGGGGACCCTGAGCAGACCCGCTGACCATGCTCTCATCAAGCTGGCAGGGCTGTAGGCTCACTCGGTGGTTGGAGTTTGTTTGGAGAGGAGACCCCGAGCGGACCCGCTGACTAGGCTCTCATCAAGCTGGCAAAGCTGTAGGCTCACTCTGTGGTTGGAGGTTGTTTGGAGAGGAGACCCCGAGCAGACCCGCTGACCAGGCTCTCATCAAGCTGGCAGAGCTGTAGGCTCACTCGGTGGTTGGAGGATTTTTGGAGAGGATACCCCGAGCAGACTCGCTGACCAGGCTCTCATCAAGCTGGCAGGGTTGTAGGCTCACTCGGTGGTTGGAGTTTGTTTGGAGAGGAGACCCCGAGCAGACCCGCTGACCAGGCTCTCATCAAGCTGGCAGGGCTGTAGGCTCACTCGGTGGTTGGAGGGTGTTTGGAGAGGAGACCCCGAGAAGACCCGCTGACCAGGCTCTCATCAAGCTGGCAGGGCTGTAGGCTCACTCGGTGGTTGGAGTTTGTTTGGAGAGGGGACCCCGAGCAGACCCGCTGACCAGGCTCTCATCAAACTGGCAGGGCTTTAGGCTCACTCGGTTGTTGGACATTGTTTGGAGAGGGGACCCCGAGCAGACCCGCTGACCAGGCTCTCATCAAGCTGGCAGGGCTATAGGCTCACTCGGTTGTTGGAGTTTGTTTGGAGAGGAGACCCCGAGCAGACCCGCTGACCAGGCTCTCATCAAGCTAGCAGGGTTGTAGGCTCACTCGGTGGTTTGAGGTTGTTTAGAGAGGGGGCCCCGAGCAAACCCGCTGACCAGGCTCTCATCAAGCTGGCAGGGCTGTAGGCTCACTCGGTGGTTGGAGGTTGTTTGGAGAGGAAAAACAAGTATATTGGGAAAACAAAAGAGAGCCGAGGCGTCCCACATATACAGAAACATGACCAAGCGTTAAGGTCTAACTTGTCCGGGAAAGCCCCCTTTTACAAAAATACAAGGATATCTCAATACAAAAATGTTTTAATACAAAAGTGTGTATACAAAAGGAAGTGGAAAGGCAATCCTAGGCTTTCCTCCAGATGTCTTCTACTCTTCCGCGCTGGATGACGAGTCATCTCCCTCCTCGCCGTAAATCTCCGGTACTAGGTCGCGAGCGGTGACATCCTCGTAGCCCTCCTTGATAACCCCCATTTCTTTCATCATCTTCATGATCATCTCGGCTATTCTAATGTTGGCATCTTTACAGAGTTCCTCAACCTCCTCATGAGAATAAAGGGGAGAAGAAGGTTGGGGAATCATCACGCGAGAAGGCAAGAGGGTAGCTTTCTGAAGCCGGGTGACCTGTGACTCAAGGCCCTTAACCTCTGATTCCAAAGTGGTTATGCGTGAGTGCATTCTATCGGCCGTCTCGGCATCCTGCGAGAGGCCCATTCGTCAGATGAGGTCAAGGGTATATATATATATATATATATATATATATATATAAAGACAAGCTGAGGGTAGAGAAGAACTTACCACATCGCCTCGAGCCTTAGCTAGAAGGTTTTCCGCCACGGCCAACCTCTTCTCGAGATCTCAGGACCTCTCACGCTCTGCCACCAGTTTTGCCTCAGATTCCCTCCAGCTTTGATTATTATAGATCAAGCGGCGCGAGAGCCAGTGTGAGAGCTCCAAGGTGCGCAGTTGAGAGTGCGCAGACCTCAGAATTAAATCTCGCGAAGGAGGCTCGTCGGCGGGATCTGGCTCTAAACAACCATAAAGACCAAAGCCAAGAGAGAAGGCATGTCCTGTAGGCTTGTCCTGCTCTATCCAGGGGGGAAGGAGGGTAGTGATGGAAACACGGTTCGCCCCCTTATCTCATATCAGAGTCGGGTCGTTGGCAGCATCCAAGATTTCCGGACCCATGTTGAAATTTTGATGGGCAGAAGGGTCAGGGCAACTAGAAGAGCCCACCTCGCGAGAGGGGGACTTAGATGATCGAGGTAGGGTGTCAGTGGGCCGGGCAGATCGATTCGTCTCGCCAGTAGGCGAGATAGCACGCTGAGAAGGCAACCGAGGAGGTGACCTGGGAGACTGAGACCCCAGGGAAATATGGGTCAGGGATTCCGGCACCTCCACTGGCTCGATGACGACTTGTTTCGCTTTTCCGGCGGTAAGGGACGCAACTTTCTGAACCTTTGACTTCTTTGTAGGGCTCAGGTGAGGCGGGGTAGAGCCTTCAGCAGGCCTCTTCTTGAGGGAGGGGGTCAAGGCTTCCCTCGCCGCCTCAGCCGCCATGGTGGCGAGAGCGACATCCTTAGATGGCTTGATGCTGCTTTTGTAGGGTGGGCGAACGGGAACATTCCTCTCTCCTATAATAGGCAAGATGAGACGTCATAAGTAAGTTAAAATAAAGAAACGAAAACAAAGAGGGGCGAGCCAACCTTCGCCAGGAGGTACAGGAAGGAGGGAGTCGAGGCCGCGCCTCAAGAATTGGACTTCGAAGTTCTTGCCGATGAAGAAGTCGCAGAGGAGTTTATCGGTACCCCCAACTTGAGGAGTCGTGTAGAATGCTTCAGCGGGCGACACGGGCGCTAGCAGGATGCCTCCCAAATTGCCGCGGACGAAGGCGAAGCGGGTGAGCCAATGATGATTTTTGTTGGGCGTATCGCAAACCTTGAGACCTTGCCCAGTGAAGTAGGACACACTGTCATGATTAGCATGGTAGATAAACATCTTGCGGAAGACGATCAAACTAAACTCGATGCGCTCCCGGCACATGTAGCTGGCAAAGGCGACAAGCATTGAGATGGCGTTGGGGTTCAGTTGCGCAGGGACTACTCCAAAGTATTTTAGGACCTATTTAACCTCCGGCCAGAGGGGCAGTCTCAACCACGCCTCGAAGTACGAGATGGGGAAGGCGAGTTCTTCAGGATAGAAGGTGTTAATCGACTCGCCCACTTTAGGAGGTCGCGAGTAGAACCCCTCGGGCAAGAAATCGCGAGTAAAGGCGTTGTATTCTTCCTCAGAGATACGGCCGGGAGGAAAATCGTGATCAGCGAATCGCCTCCCGCACTGGCTACGCCCTTCCCCCTCTTCAACCTTTTTCTTCCCCATTCTCAACCGAAAGGGCGAAAGGGAGGCGCAAGAAGAATAGGCGAGACAAAGCAAAGACGAGAGCAGCACGCGAGGAAAGGAAAGAAGAAGGATAAGGGTTAGGGCATTGGAACGTAAAAAAAAGAGCGTGACCCTGGCCCGGGGTAGGGGCTGTATTTATAGTTGGTAGGATAAGTGGGAAAATATGAACAGGTGGGAAAAATCATGCAGAGGAAGGGGAAGAGGCGGCCGACCTTTTTCTCTCTCCAAACCTCGTTTGGCGTAGCCCCACATGAGCTCCCAGCCAGGGGGCGCTGCGGGGCAAGAGGAAAAACAGATTATCAGATAAAGCCCTGTTAATTAAAGGTGTGACTAATAAGAGCCATGTATCCTAATAGGTTAAAGCTAAGAAAATTTAGCAGATAAATCATTGAAAAAGGAAATTATCAAAACAGATAGTTATTAAAATATTCACTCCCGCGCGAGACGGGCGGCACGTTCACAGGGTGCGGAAGTTTTAGCAAGAGCACCGCTTAAGTTATTATTACAGAGCTTGGAATAAAAAGGAAGCAAGGAGGCCGGTTGGGGAGATGAAAGGCGCGAGCCGCGTCTACTCCACGACGCGCGAGATGGAGCTGCTGGTCGACCTCGCTAAGGATCTCCTGGGGATCGGTCTCATCTATCTCAATGTTCGCATCAATTTCGGAAGTCAGGCGAGCACACTCCACCTCCAGCCAGTCGATCCGCCGATCAGCCGCGTGCTTATCTTTCTCTAACTCATGGATCATGAGCGTTTGCTTCCGGAACATCTCGGCCACTCTACGCTTCATCTCCACCGGATCCATGGGATCACCCAGATAGTCTTCGATTTCGCCTATAAGAGGAAGAGGCGAGAAGACTACCTGCCTTGAGCGCTCCTCAGCAGGCGAATCCTCAGCAGGTGAGTCCACCCGTACATCTACAAAGTAAGGAACAAGATAAAGAGGGGCCTTCAAGGGAATGTTGACAGCGAGCGGGGGGGGGGAGGTCCAAGGCAGTGGGGCCCTTACCAGAGTGGCGAGAGGTCCCGACGATATTGGAAGGGTCGCCCTTCTTCGCTTCAGGAGTAGAAGGAGGGGTGGATGGTGGAGGAGAGACAGAGTCTTGATGGTGGTTTGCGAGACGAATTCGGGCGCTACCAGGACGATGAAGAGGCGCGGAGGTTCTCTTAAAGTAAATAAAAACGAGCGCATTTAGGAGAGGATAAAGAAGAAGGTAAGCGAGAGTTTAACCTCCTTTTCTCTGGGAGAGGAAGAAGTAGGAGGGATGCGCTTCTCCGGAGGGTCGCGAGAGGGCTCCTCTACTAAGGGAGAAAGGTCATTTTTCCTTGCCTTCTTCGGTTTAGAGGAAGAAGGCGGTAGGGAGGAGGAAGTGCGAATGGGAATTAAGTTCAGGGCCGCCGTGCTAGCCTTGTTTCTTTGGCACACCAGCGCGATGCAATCGCGGAAGCTCTTACTAAGAGACATGACAACGGAAATGGGTGGGGTAAAATATGGAAAGGAGATTCTCTGCATATACATGAAGGAACCCTATATTTATAGACTCAAGGGAGAGGGCCCCCCACAAGAAAAAGATTCCGTCATAAAGTCGTTATGGTGACACGAGCCTCGATTGGACTTTCTTTTCGAGCTTAGACAACCCCGAAAAGAGCGGGGATTGTGTACAACCTCGGGCTTGCACGAGGGGGGAGTCGGAAAAGAGGGGACTACAAGGACCCCAGGAGAAGAAAAGGCGCTAGGAGAGACGGACCCAAGAGAGGATCCCTTCGCGCTAGGCGAGACGGGCCCGAGAGAGGATCCCTTCGCGCTAGGCGAGACGGACCCAAGAGAGGATCCATTCGCGCTAGGCGAGGCGTCCCCAAGAGAGGATCCATTCACGCTAGGTGAGACAGACCCAAGTGGTGCTCTCGCCCACGGGGTAGCGCTCTCGCCAAGCACCGGGTCGGCAGGAAATTGGAGGACCGGTTCAGTTAATGGGCAAAGATCGGTTCGGGTGGCAAACGGTTCCTTTTTTCCAGCTTCAGAGGTTTTTACTCCTTTACCCCTAGTGTTCTACCCATAGCCCTTCAAAACAGCGGAGTTTGGCTGTTGGCAAGCCCGACCCGGGGTATTCTAGTAATTTCATGAGTGGTTCGATTTGGTTATCTGCAGTTCAAATCTTGAGGCCTATAAATAGACCGTTAAGGTGTCTGAGAGAAAGGCATTGGAATCCCTCTTTTTCTCTCTCCTTCAGGCACCTAGCTCAGCATTGTCTAGGGAGGGGGAGAATCACAAGTTCTTCCGGGTAAGAGGTGGGACCTCCGAGCTGAAGCCCTCGATCTATTTTTCCAGGAATCCTATTAGGAGCGTGGTCCAGAGAGAGTAGGTGTAGGCTGCAACCTTAGATCCGAGCTTTAGGAGGAGCCGACTTTATTGGTTCCAACAAGCCCCATTCCATCAAAGATGCAGAGCAAGATTCCCATTGGATCATTGCAATGCAAGAGGAGCTCAATCAATTTGAGAGATGTAGAGTTTGGGATTTCGTTCCTATACCCAAAGACTACCCAGTCATTGGAACCAAATGGGTGCTCAGAAATAATTTGGATGCTGATGGCAAAATTATAAGGAACAAGGCAAGGCTAGTGGCTCAAGGCTACTCACAGGAGGAAGGAATTTATTATGACTAGACCTTTGCTCCAGTGGCAAGGCTTGAAGCCATAATAATTTTCTTAGTTTATGCTGCCTATAAGAGGTTAAAAGTCTACCAGATGGATTTAAATAGTGCTTTCCTCAATGGTTAAATAAAATAAGAAGTATATGTGGAGCAACCACCAGGTTTTATCTCTCCAACTCATCCTTCTTATGTCTTTAGATTGCATAAAGCTCTCTATGGTTTAAAGCAAGCTCCAAGAGCTTGGTATGAGACTTTAGCTAGCTTCCTGTTAGAGCATAAATTTTCTAGAGGCATTGTAGATAGGACCCATTTCATTAGACATCATAAAGATAAAATTTTGTTAGTTCAAATCTATGTAGATGACATAATATTTGTCTCAACTGATCCCACACTATGCAAAAGGTTTTCTGACCTTATGCATTCAAAGTTATAGATGAGTAGTATGGGTGAACTTCATATTTCCTTGGTCTCCAAGTGAAGCAATCACCTGATTGTATCTTCCTTTCCCAATCTAAATATGTTAAGGAGCTTATTAAAAGTTTTGTGATATGTGATGCCTCAGCAATGAAGACACCCATTGCTGTAAGTGCTGTGATAGATTCTAATGAGCATGGAAAATCTGTTGATTAAAAAATTTATACGACCATTGTTGGGTGTTTATTATATCTCACAGCAAGTTGGCTAAACATCATGTTTGCTACATGCATTTGTGCTAGGTTCCAGGTGAACCCTAAAGAATCTCATTATATTTTGCTAAAAAGGATTTTGAGATATATAAAGGGTTGCCCAAATCTAGGGCTTCTATATCCATCAGAGTCAGAATTTGACTTAACTGGATTCTCAGATGCTGACTATACTGGATGTAGAGTGGACAGAAAAAGCACATCAGGAACATGTCAGTTTCTTGGTGATAGGTTGGTGTCCTGGTTCTGTAAGAAGCAAACTTTTGTGCCCACTTCAAATGCAGAAGTAGAATACATAACTGCTGGCAGTTGTTGCTCACAGATTTTGTGGATTCAGAATCAACTATTGGATTATGGATACAACTTAAATAATTCAACTATATATTGTGATAGTACCAGTGCTATATCCATAGCACAAAATCCAGTTCATCATTGTAGGACCAAGCATATAGAATTAAGACATCATTTCATTAGATATTGTGTAGATAAAAAGAAAATTAATCTTGTCTTTATCTCCACTGATCTACAAAGAGCACACATCTTCACCAAGCCATTGGATGAGAAGAAACATCTATTCTTCTTAAATCAGTTAGGTATGATTAATGGAGAAGAGTTAATTTAAATTTTGTCTATGGTCGACGATTTGTTGACAGTTCATTGAATGGAGATCGACGATCTATGAACTCCTCGTGAAGAGTTCGTCGAACGGAGTTTGACAACCACTTCTTTGTGAAACATATTTCGTCGAACGGAGATCGACGATCCCTGCTTCAATGAATTTATCGTCGAACGGAGATTGACTATTTATTCTTCTTCTTTAGACTAAGATCGACGAACTCATTTTCTATTTAAATATTTCATCGAACTCAGACTGAAGATCTTTTCTATTTCGTAGGACTGAGATCGTCTTTTCGTCTTCTAAAAACCTTATAATCTATATTTTAGACGAAATCCATCCCGCGCTTTCAATTCCTTTTGCAATTGATCTCTATTTCTCCTTGCAGGTGATTTCGGCGGCAACTCTTTCCGGAATGAAGTTTGATGCTGGTTTTGATATAGACATGGATTCCTTCAATCACACCGATCAAATCTTCAAGGACATATTGATGTTGTTCGATGAGCCGCACTTTCAAAAATTTATGACTACAAGGATGAAACTACCAGTTGCAGAAATAAAGGAATGGGTTTTTTCATCATCATCCCCAGAAGCACAAACCCTAGTCGGCACCATATCTGGACAGGAGGTTTTTCTAACTCCTGATATTTTATCTGAAGTTTTCGATTTTGTAAATGGTGATGATGATTTTTAAATGAACTCGACTTAGTTTTATGAGATGCTTACAAGGATGGGTCACTCCGAGGGAAACCCTAGTAAGCTGCTGAAAAATAACTTGACGGTGGAGTACAAGTTTCTCGCTGATTTGGTCGGCAAGTTGGTGCTCGGGAAGCACACCGCTCATGACTACATAACCAGGCACCAGTTCTTGCTGATAGGTGCGCTAGTGAATAAGAAATCAGTAAATTGGAGCATTATATTTTTTGATTTGATAAAGAAGAAAAATAACAAAAGAGAAGTTTGTTTTAGGAGGACATTGGGAATCTTCCTCCAGTAAAAATGTCCCCAACTGTTGGTTTCCCCAATAGTTTTCATAAATGCTTCCAAGAGGCTGACCTCAGCCCTCTTTGTGATGTGGGAGAGGACCATCAACAAGCCCTCCAGGGCCTCCTCTTCCTCTAGACTTTCTGAGGACACAAGGACTCGCAGAGTCAATCCCCTACCTGCTGATGAAGAAGCACCAGGAATTTCTCCTCCTCCACCTTCTCCTAGACTACCACTTTCACCACCTTCTCAATAACCCTCCATCCCTGATGTATCCACAGTTATCTCTACTCCCTCTCCATCTCCTCAATCTCCTCTACCTCACTACTTAGAGGAAATTCCATCCACGATCTCTGTATCTACACAGATATCACCCTCCTTCAATCTCATTACAACACCAACACCATCCCCATCACCAATACAAACTCCTCCACAATCTCCATTTGCTGATGACATCCCTATAGATATCCCACCTAACATCTCTCCAGTCATCACCACTCCAATTCTACCTCCACCTCCATCCACTTCACTCAATATTTGTACATCATGTGGCATCACCAACTCATCTCTTCCGTCATCCTAATTTGATCCATCTACCATCATCTCTCTTCTCACCCTAACCATCAAATCTCTCATTGAGGCTGCCATTGTACCTCTAACTCTTTCCATCACCTCTCTCTCTACTCAGATTGCTTCAATTTCTGGCCCTTATTTATCAAGGGCCTGGCATCAGACATTCCTGATACCAGGCAGGGGGAGATGTTCAATGAAGAAGTCTCTCCTCCAGTAGTTCCAGCAGCAGCAACAGCAGCAAAAGCAATAGAGACTGTTGATACTGATATACCAGATGTATAGCTTACAGATTTCTTGGATGCAGATTCTGTAGAGATAGATGATTCTTGGTCATTCTTTTTGGAGACTGTTCCATCTCTTCAGAAGTTGACATGAATTCTATTTTAGATTATTTTGACCTCATGTATATAAATATTCTTTCATTTGTTTCCCCTCAGTATTGCACAGACATTGTCTGCTATACAGCTCCAGTGAGCACAAAAATTTTATAGGCCATTCAGGATAGTTTTGCAGTTCAAGAGCTTCCAGAGATTGAGATTGAGATTGCTCCAGTCCTTCAGACTGAACACTCTGAGTCAAGGGATTTTTCCCCTCCTACTTTTGTCTTCTCCACCTCTCCTATCCCTGATATGGATGAAGTTCAAGATGAAGTCATGGCTGAAGATAGCAAATTGTTGAGGAAAAACAAATTGTAGAGGAAAGTTCAGAAATTCCTGCTCCAGCTCAAGGAGTGTCTCTTTCAGCAGAGTAATTAAGGAAGATTGATGATTTATACAATATGCCTCCGAGTGATTCCAGTGAAGATGAATCAAAGGATTCTGATGATTCAGCGGATACCAAGTCCAGGAAAAGGAAATTAAAGAAGAAGAAGGGAGTATCTAAGGTTGCAGCAGCTCCTTCTGACAATTCTAAGAAGGATATTCCTTATTATATTTTATATAATATTCCTTTGACTCCAACCACTCCATACTGGATGAGACTATCTAAGAACCAGCATATAAAGCTGAAGGATAGGAAGAAGTTTGGTGGAGCTCCTACTAAGAAATTCAGGAAGGACTCACCTCCTCCTCCTCCTCCTCCTCCTGCTGGTGCCTCAGGAAATATTGCACCTAGGTCAACCTCCTCCTAACAATAAAAGTCCTATGCCCCTACAAAGTCAAGGAAGATCCTCTAGATCTTATTCCAGAGGTGGCTACTCTAGTGGGAAAGGAAGACAACACCAAGGCAGATATGCTAAAAAGTATAATGAAAGTAGACCAGCAAGCTCTTATTTTGCTAGAAAATCTACAAATAATTATCCTTCTACAAACTTTCAGCAACAGTCTACGATATGCAGGAAAGCTCAAAGATCTGCTCAGGAAGTTTCAAAATCAAACCCAGGGAGACCTCCATCTCCAGAATATGAACCTTAGTTAGATTCTACCTTCAGAATTGCAAGACTCCATTAGACTATAGGCTTATCACAGATGAATAAAGCAAGGAAAGAAGGAGTTGATCCCTCTCAGTTTACTACCATGTCTATATATAGACAAAAGGAGCTTGAAAAATTTGAGGTAGATAAATAACTTTCTGATCCTAATGCTTACATGCAGGTATATCAAGAAGCTATTCTTCCAAGAGCTTCAACTGTAACACTTCTTGGAGCTCAAGACCTGAAAATGTCCAAGCATGAAGCAGAAAATCCTTTCAGGGAAATTGTGTTTACTAAATCTTCTTCTGCCCCTCCTTCTGACAGTTCTTAGAAAAATTTTCATTCTCTGTGTATATACAATTATATCTGCTTAATTTTCTGTTAATTCTGTCAGATATCTGTTATTGTGTTTTATGTTTGTATTTTCTTTGTTTTATGCATTATACATAGTGACCTCACCCAAATAGGGGAAGATTGTTGGAATCCCACTTGTTTTAGGGATTTGGGCTAAGGTTCACTATTAGGGTTGCATAGATTGACCCACTTTGTATAGTCTAGGGTCATAGGTCCTCATTAGATTATAAGGTAGGTCAACAAGTCCTATTGATCAGACCAATCCCTCAAAAGACTTAAAAGACTTAAGAAACCAGAACATGCGGAATTTTCTCTTTTGAAGAAGGCGTTTGACGAACTCTGAAGTGAGATCGACGATCTTCATTCTCAGTTCGACGATCTCAAAGTCTCTTCTCTGAACTGAGATCGATGAAAGATGAACTGAGCTCGACAAACTCTAATCTTCTATCAGGATTGAGTTCGACATTATACTATCTCAGTTCGATGAACTTGGAGCCTAGAATGGAAAGTAACAAATTCAGTTCAGAGTTCTCAAGGCTCAGCTCGACGAATGAGAGGTTTGTATTCGACGATCTTGGATTTCAGACCGATGATAACTGTCAGTTCATTTTCTTTTTCTCTGCAATTATTTCAGATTAACTAAGGCTTATATTTTGGCTTATTTTACTCTGAGTAATTAATGCTTATATTCTCTGAATATAGCCGTTCAAATGACAGCATTAATTACTGGAATTCACAGAGTTAATATATAGCTAATTCCTTGGGACAGTTAAGGAATTATTTTATTTACCTTCTAGCCGTTTGTCCAAGTTCTAAGAAATCAGCAGTCAATTAAGGAAGAAATTAAAACTTTGTTGCAGGTAAATATAGTAAATATAAATCAAGTTATTCAAAAGCTTTTCACACAATAGAAGCAGAGGCAGTAACAGAATTGAGCAGACACAAGAGACTGAGATCATTTTCTTCATCATCTGCTTGTATCTCCAAAGGGTTTCAAGAGACAACCATCACCATTAGTCTAAAGCTTTCTGGAGATCATTCTCAAGAAGACCTACACACACTGCAAATCTTCCATCTTCCTGATCAAATTTCTATCTCAGGGGGAGCTTTGACATCATCAAGAAAATCCACTAGTCTTCTTAGTTGTTTGAGAAAGAGAAGAACACCATATTGTTTTTGTTTTATTTTCACCCACTGTATAAAGGATTTCTTAACTTGCTTTAAAAGTTATTCACCTTGGTTGCAAGTCTCCTTATCAAAAGACTTGATTTGGTTTTTGGGCACCTGATCAAAAGCCTAAAGGTTTGTGAGATCTCCCTTGAAATAGATCTTGTGGTGATAGGTCACCTGAGCAAAAACATGATTGGTGGCAGGGCGCCTGATCAAAAATTTGAGTGGATTCCTACAAGGGTGGTAGAAGAGTGGATGTACCCAAGTTTAGGAGAACCACTATAAATTTATTGTGTCGTCTGTGTTGCTAGCTTTTACTTATTGTGTTGTGTGCTTTGTGTAGTAGTTTTATTTTCTGCACTTCATCTTTTACATATAGTAATATCACTATCTTAATTCCGCAAATTTAATTCTGTAAAAATGTTTTAAAATCTCTATTCACCCCCCTCTAGAGATAAGCTGATCTAAGCCCTCAGGTGGTATTGTCATACCATCTTTCAAATGTGAGGAGGAGGAATGATTGTTATTCCACTGCCACCTCTTCATCATCTTCTTGAATTGCCTTGAGAAGACAACAAACTCTCCATCTAATATGTTACTGTCAAATGAGCTGGACTCAGAGCTTTCTGAATCAGCTGACCTCCTTAGAGGTGAGGAAATCCTCTCCTTACTCTTCTTAGAGCTCTCAGCCTTGAAGGCCTCTATCCTTTCCTTGGAATGGGACTTGATGGTTGTCTCCTCCTCCTTCCTGACAGATGGTTGTATCTCATATGAAAGCAACTCTCCAAATAAAGTGTGTGGAGGAGTTTCAACAAGCTTGGACACATATCTGAGAGCACAAATCTTTGTGTCCCAATCTCTGGTTAGAGATCTTAGGAACTTATCATTCATCTCATAATTTTTGAAGACCCTCCCATAAGTCCTCAGCTCTTTGACCACTCTGAAAAACTTTTCATAGCAATCAGTTATGTTATCCTTGTTGTTTTGCCTGAAGGCTTAATATTCCTGATTAAGTAGGGATTTTTTGTTATCCCTAGCTTCTTTAGTGCCTTCTATATAGACAATCAGGGTGTCCCAAATTTCTTTGGATGTCTTGTAGTCGACAAGATTATGGAATGTGGAATCATCTATGGCACTAACAATTATGTTTCGTTCCCTCTTGTCCATGGTTGCCAGGATTACCTCATTCTTGGTCATCTAAGTTTACTTCTTTAGGGTTTGTACACTGACATCTAGGACAAAACTTCATAGGGATGAAGGGTCCTTCCTGAACTGTGATTAAGATCCTTGGTTTTGAGGCTTCCATAAACAATCTGATCAACTCATTCCAAATACAAAAATTCTCATTTTTGTAGATTGGAAGCTTCATGGAGCTCAACTCTTTATGGTTCTCTCCTGAACCCATAAGGATAACCCTTAACTACCCTTGGAGAACTGTTCAGACTATTAAGTCATTTTTGAACAACCTCCCTCTGATACCACTTGAAAGTCTTTGTTTCAAGAGTAGCTAAACACTTAGAGGGGGGATGAAAAGGTTTTTGTTTCTTTTGTGATAATCTTTTTACTTTGGTGAGTTGTGATTTAGTTTTATGTTAGCTTTCAAGGACACACAATAACACACAGGTGTTTATAATAGTTCCCCAAGGTATGGGTACATTCACTATCCTTCTTATCTTTCTAATAGTGTGTTAGACAAGGCCAACTTCTCAAATCTAAGCTTAATGACCTTACAAAACAGATCCCTTTGGATCTCTCAGAATCCTCCAAGTCATACCTCAGGCCCAAGGCCCTACACTTAGAGATATAATCTCCTACAACTTAGTAATCTCCACTAGATCACCTTCCTCAGACTTTAACCAAAGTCCTACACTCAGGCTTAGTGGATAGCCCTACACTCAGATCCACCATAGGATCCTACCTCAAAGAATAAATCTCCTACAGCTCAGGAACACATGCCCTACCTTAGATCCACAGAAGGATCATACACTCAGCCTTTATAAATCAGGCTTACACCTCGGATCAGTTAAGATCCTACAGAAAATTTAAGTTGTTGATGATGATGTGACTCCAGAAAAATGATTCTCTAAGTTTACCTTCCTGGACTAATTGAACTCTGCCCTAAGTTTGACTCCAAAGAAATAGTCTCTGAATCTTCTTCTTCCTGAACTGAGAAAGCTCAGTCCTATCTCCTTCACAACAACAAGATGGTTGATCTTCAATATTATTCTGCTTATAATGAGAAGTGGCATGCAGAGCACTGCTTCTTCAAGCCTTTAATGTAGTAAAGTTTAGAGCAGAGGCCTTGAAGAGGAGCAACAGCTTTATGCATGCCCTGCTACTTCTTCTAACTCAGAAAATGAACATTCAGATCTTGCTCTGTTTCACTTTGGAACTCAGAAAAAATTTCTGAACTGATGTAGCCGAGGGGTTCCGAAGAAATAAGTCTAGATTAGATAATTATTTCCCGCAAGAACAGGAGTTCGCGTGCACACGATTACGACGCTCACACGGTTTGGACAATAACACAAACACGTGACGTGCACTTTTAGGGGTTTCAATACGAATGATTTTTATGTCACCCAACGCAAACAAATGTGATCCTAGCCTCTCCAACTTGCGTCGATCACTATGCAACGTTCACAACCACAAAGGAGATAATCCAGACTAAAATAACGATTCAAACAAAGTCCGGAAACAGCCCCAAATCAAATCAACATAAAGTTATACCAAATCCGTTTGAGCCACTTGAAATCCTAGGCTTAACCAACCAAGATTTGCAAGTGTCCAAAAGAACCTACCCCTTCCAAGATCTATCAGAAAGTTCGGAAAAGAATAGATTTAAATCAGATTTTTCTATGCAAATAAACTTCAATATTTAGGATAGAAAATCAGCCACAATTCCACCATTAATCTCACAAAACATAAGGAAGAATCACACAAGATGTAAGGGGAGAGATTACCCACAACCAAAGAGACGAGCACACAAAGATAACTAGTGGAAGAGTCGCACTTCCACCGGATCCGTCGGAGTCGCACCGGACGGAGGACGCTAGCCACCTTCTTCGGAGTCACACTGGAGGAGGGAGGAGGTCGCCGGACAGCGGGGCAGCACCAAGAGGGGCGGCGGCTTGGGCGATTCTTCAAGGGGCGTCGGGTAGGAGAAGGCTTCACGCCAAACTCAAGGGGGCAGCCATCGGCTCTCTTTTTCTTCTTAATTTCAGCATGCTCTAATCTGAACCCTAACCCCTCTATTTATAATATACACCACTCAATCTCCACCCTTCATCAAACAAATAAAAACAACCATCCAAATGCTAAACGCAGTCCAAAATCTGAAATTAAACAACACTTAAAAAGATTTATAAATTTATAAATTTTATTCTATGATTGGAATAAAATTTATAAATATATATAATCTATAAATGAGAACTAAAATATAGTAAAGACATGCATCAACTATGGCGAAGATATAACGCGGCGATGACGGCGAAGATATGATGCGGCGTTGGCGGCGAAGATATGATGCTGCGATGGCGGCGAAGATATGACACGGTGATGGCGGCGAAGATATGACGCGGCGATGGCGGCGAAGATATGACGCAGTGATGGCGGCGAAGATATGACGCGGTGATGGCGGCGAAGATACGACGCGGCGATGACGGTTTAATTTCGCGGCAACGTCCGTCATAGTCTTGAAATTTAATATTGCGGCAGCGGTCAGAATAATGCGACGAGGCTATGTCGTCCACGAACATGTCACGAATATATGGCGGGGCATCATCGCCATCAATCATCCCCCACTCAAAATCACTCATCACCGATGAGTGGGCCTGGAGAGGATCACGGTCGAAGGAAACATCAACATGTAGCAAATCTGGCTCGTGAATCCATATCGTAGTAGAGTAGTCATCACTCATCAAAGAGAACCTGTCAGACATAACAACAACAACAACAACACAACTTTCGAGGAACCTCGAAAGGGTGTCAATCCAAAGAAAAATAACTAGAATTTTACCATCCGACGCAAAAACAAAGGAACCCCAGTGGAAAATAGACACGGAAGAACTCTCACTCCCCAACCCAAGAGAAGTTGTAGTGGAAGAAGGAAACGTCATAGAAGGCCACTCAGGTGGAAAAGAGACATGCAATTTTAAATCCGAAATACTGAAAAGAGGTGAAACACCCCATGCATCGCAAAAATTCGATAAAAACGCATCAAGTCCGAAGTTTTTGACAATCATGGATGGGTCGGCATTTCGAAATGTTAATTCTATGACGGAGCCAGTAGGCCTCCGCTCGGGGACTAACCAAACTAAATTCAAATCATCAACTCTAGAGTAGGACGCTCTCCGAAGTGAATGAAAATGCATGCAACACAACTCCAAGAAGCCAGCTAACGTCACCGACATGTGCAAGCGATGATCAAAGAGGGATAGAGGAAAGATATGTACCACCTGATATGATGGGTAAAAATGTTGTGATGACACCAAGTCAAAAGGTACGATCGTCATAGAATCATAAACGGCAGACAATGAAGACATATCCATAATCATACGCTTAGCGAAATTATCAATCACAAGTAATGCGTAGTCAAATCTACGAAGGGTGGTGGAAAGACCGAACACGAGAGCGATCAACTCATCAACACATATACGCCGAGACATGTCCATGGTAGGGACTAATAATGTGGGCGTCTCGCAATAACTCGAACTTGGCCTAACTAATCCGCATCCTAAAAAGTTCGCTAGTCGAGTCAAATGAGCGGAAGGGATGACCGGTAAAATTGTTCCTGGAATAAAATCTAGATTAGATGAAGAGATTTCACGTGATGGTGACAATACCAAAGAAAGCTCATCCGGAAATACACTATTAGAGTCATCCAAACCTACCCTTCCCTCGCTAAGTAGTTCTTCCACGACACTAGGTATATCACCTCCTTCAGGCTCATCAGACACATCGTCAACTATCACAGAAGGCTCAGAAGTAGGCTTAAAAAAGGTCAAGGCCGTAGTCAGGATGGGACACTCAATAGTATGGTGGTTAGACACCACACTAGCATAGCACGTAGGAATCATCTTATTACTCCCGCTGACAAGAATACTCTCACCCTGTGGGCTCATGGCATCCCTATCAATAATATTCGTCGAATCCGAAATATAGGACCTAAACTGTTTATTTTCCCTAAAGGTGGAAGTAGGCACACTGTGGACAGGCCGACCTTTGTGGGGATAAGATCTACTCAGAAGTCTACCGTCATTCCTATAAGAAGGTATGGACATAGAGCCATAACGACACTCACTCACAGGCTTGGAGCAATCAGTGCGGAGGTAATCAGGGTCAAATTGATATGTGAGTATGCTGCGCATGTGAGGCCACGCATAAGCAATACCACCTACGCGACGCTCTTCATTTAGCCAAAACACTTGGGCTTGTCTTAACAACTTCTCTCGAGCGACAACAATCTTTTGGAGGTAGTCCAAGGCGTGCAAATCGAAATAACATTCCATCTCCCTAAGCCAATCCCTAAAAAGTTGTGGATTCCCGTAGCCATCATAAGTGGGTGCATCTTTTCTAGTGCGCGGAAGAGTGTAGAGATGGTTGGGTTTCCTATGGCTTGTAGGCAAAGTAGGGGTGCGGTTAGCCATAACTTTAGCAAACAGTTCCCGAAGGTCCGACATGGAAACATTAACGTCATGGGACATACTCAGTGGGGACGGGAGAGCACGATCAACAAGTTCTAAGGTGCGTGCAAGAGGAAATAGTTTTTTTTTGGAGATAAAATCATCCTGTAGGTAGAATTTTTTTTGGGAAAATGATTTTTCCTAGGGCTGACCCTATATTGAAAACAAAAGATTTTTATAATTTCTCGACGTGATAAAAATGTAGAACGTTAAAAAAAATTTTTTCTTGAAGTTCACTGAAAAAATAAAAATTTCAGCCCGCTATTTGCAGACCAGCTGGACAGAATTACAATTTTTCAATTTGCAGGCTGACCTAACGAGAACGAATCGAAAAATTTTCTGTTTTAATGTTGCTAGAAATAAGTGCAGGAAGCTACAGAAAAATTTTCAGATTTTTTTGACAAGTTTTAAAATTTCGAGGGTTTTACTAAACGCAGACCAATCCGAAAATTTCAGATCCTTGAAAGATGAGATCGACCAACAAGGAACGCAGAGAGGATGTTTGCAACGTGGAAGTTGAAACGACCGCCTCTGATACCAAATTGATGTAGCCGAGGGGTTCCGAAGAAATAAGTCTAGATTAGATAATTATTTCCCGCAAGAACAGGAGTTCGCGTGCACACGATTACGACGCTCACACGGTTTGGACAATAACACAAACACGTGACGTGCACTTTTAGGGGTTTCAATACGAATGATTTTTATGTCACCCAACGCAAACAAATGTGATCCTAGCCTCTCCAACTTGCGTCGATCACTATGCAACGTTCACAACCACAAAGGAGATAATCCGGACTAAAATAACGATTCAAACAAAGTCCGGAAACAGCCCCAAATCAAATCAACATAAAGTTATACCAAATCCGTTTGAGCCACTTGAAATCCTAGGCTTAACCAACCAAGATTTGCAAGTGTCCAAAAGAACCTACCCCTTCCAAGATCTATCAGAAAGTTCGGAAAAGAATAGATTTAAATCAGATTTTTCTATGCAAATAAACTTCAATATTTAGGATAGAAAATCAGCCACAATTCCACCATTAATCTCACAAAACATAAAGAAGAATCACACAAGATGTAAGGGGAGAGATTACCCACAACCAAAGAGACGAGCACACAAAGATAACTAGTGGAAGAGTCGCACTTCCACCGGATCCGTCGGAGTCGCACCGGACGGAGGACGCTAGCCACCTTCTTCGGAGTCACACCGGAGGAGGGAGGAGGTCGCCGGACAGCGGGGCAGCACCAAGAGGGGCGGCGGCTTGGGCGATTCTTCAAGGGGCGTCGGGTAGGAGAAGGCTTCACGCCAAACTCAAGGGGGCAGCCATCGGCTCTCTTTTTCTTCTTAATTTCAGCATGCTCTAATCTGAACCCTAACCTCTCTATTTATAATATACACCACTCAATCTCCACCCTTCATCAAACAAATAAAAACAACCATCCAAATGCTAAACGCAGTCCAAAATCTGGAATTAAACAACACTTAAAAAGATTTATAAATTTATAAATTTTATTCTATGATTGGAATAAAATTTATAAACATATATAATCTATAAATGAGAACTAAAATATAGTAAAGACATGCATCAACTATGGCGAAGATATAACGCGGCGATGACGGCGAAGATATGATGCGGCGATGGCGGCGAAGATATGATGCTGCGATGGCGGCGAAGATATGACACGGTGATGGCGGCGAAGATATGACGCGGCGATGGCGGCGAAGATATGACGCAGTGATGGCGGCGAAGATATGACGCGGTGATGGCGGCGAAGATACGACGCGGCGATGACGGTTTAATTTCGCGGCAACGTCCGTCATAGTCTTGAAATTTAATATTGCGGCAGCGGTCAGAATAATGCGACGAGGCTATGTCGTCCACGAACATGTCACGAATATATGGCGGGGCATCATCGCCATCAATCATCCCCCACTCAAAATCACTCATCACCGATGAGTGGGCCTGGAGAGGATCACGGTCGAAGGAAACATCAACATGTAGCAAATCTGGCTCGTGAATCCATATCGTAGTAGAGCAGTCATCACTCATCAAAGAGAACCTGTCAGACATAACAACAACAACAACACAACTTTCGAGGAACCTCGAAAGGGTGTCAATCCAAAGAAAAATAACTAGAATCTTACCATCCGACGCAAAAACAAAGGAACCCCAGTGGAAGATAGACACGGAAGAACTCTCACTCCCCAACCCAAGAGAAGTTGTAGTGGAAGAAGGAAACGTCATAGAAGGCCACTCAGGTGGAAAAGAGGCATGCAATTTTAAGTCCGAAATACTGAAAAGAGGTGAAACACCCCATGCATCGCAAAAATTCGATAAAAACGCATCAAGTCCGAAGTTTTTGACAATCATGGATGGGTCGGCATTTCGAAATGTTAATTCTATGACGGAGCCAGTAGGCCTCCGCTCGGGGACTAACCAAACTAAATTCAAATCATTTACTCTAGAGTAGGACGCTCTCCGAAGTGAATGAAAATGCATGCAACACAACTCCAAGAAGCCAGCTAACGTCACCGACATGTGCAAGCGATGATCAAAGAGGGATAGAGGAAAGATATGTACCACCTGATATGATGGGTAAAAATGTCGTGATGACACCAAGTCAAAAGGTACGATCGACATAGAATCATAAACGGCAGACAATGAAGACATATCCATAATCATACGCTTAGCGAAATTATCAATCACAAGTAATGCGTAGTCAAATCTACGAAGGGTGGTGGAAAGACCGAACACGAGAGCGATCAACTCATCAACACATATACGCCGAGACATGTCCATGGTAGGGACTAATAATGTGGGCGTCTCGCAATAACTCGAACTTGGCCTAACTAATCCGCATCCTAAAAAGTTCGCTAGTCGAGTCAAATGAGCGGAAGGGATGACCGATAAAATTGTTCCTGGAATAAAATCTAGATTAGATGAAGAGATTTCACGTGATGGTGACAATACCAAAGAAAGCTCATCCGGAAATACACTATTAGAGTCGTCCAAACCTACCCTTCCCTCGCTAAGTAGTTCTTCCACGACACTAGGTATATCACCTCCTTCAGGCTCATCAGACACATCGTCAACTATCACAGAAGGCTCAGAAGTAGGCTTAAAAAAGGTCAAGGCCGTAGTCAGGATGGGACACTCAATAGTATGGTGGTTAGACACCACACTAGCATAGCACGTAGGAATCATCTTATTACTCCCGCTGACAAGAATACTCTCACCCTGTGGGCTCATGGCATCCCTATCAATAATATTCGTCGAATCCGAAATATAGGACCTAAACTGTTTATTTTCCCTAAAGGTGGAAGTAGGCACACTGTGGACAGGCCGACCTTTGTGGGGATAAGATCTACTCAGAGGTCTACCGTCATTCCTATAAGAAGGTATGGACCTAGAGCCATAACGACACTCACTCACAGGCTTGGAGCAATCAGTGCGGAGGTAATCAGGGTCAAATTGATATGTGAGTATGCTACGCATGTGAGGCCACGCATAAGCAATACCACCTACGCGACGCTCTTCATTTAGCCAAAACACTTGGGCTTGTCTTAACAACTTCTCTCGAGCGACAACAATCTTTTGGAGGTAGTCCAAGGCGTGCAAATCGAAATAACATTCCATCTCCCTAAGCCAATCCCTAAAAAGTTGTGGATTCCCGTAGCCATCATAAGTGGGTGCATCTTTTCTAGTGCGCGGAAGAGTGTAGAGATGGTTGGGTTTCCTATGGCTTGTAGGCAAAGTAGGGGTGCGGTTAGCCATAACTTTAGCAAACAGTTCCCGAAGGTCCGACATGGAAACATTAACGTCATGGGACATACTCAGTGGGGACGGGAGAGCACGATCAACAAGTTCTAAGGTGCGTGCAAGAGGAAATAGTTTTTTTTTTGGAGATAAAATCACCCTGCAGGTAGAATTTTTTTTGGGAAAATGATTTTTCCTAGGGCTGACCCTATATTGAAAACAAAAGATTTTTATAATTTCTCGACGTGATAAAAATGTAGAACGTTAAAAAATTTTTTTTCTTGAAGTTCACTGAAAAAATAAAAATTTCAGCCCGCTATTTGCAGACCAGCTGGACAGAATTACAATTTTCCAATTTGCAGGCTGACCTAACGAGAACGAATCGAAAAATTTTCTGTTTTAATGTTGCTAGAAATAAGTGCAGGAAGCTACAGAAAAATTTTCAGATTTTTTTGACAAGTTTTAAAATTTCGAGGGTTTTACTAAACGCAGACCAATCCGAAAATTTCAGATTCTTGAAAGATGAGATCGACCAACAAGGAACGCAGAGAGGATGTTTGCAACGTGGAAGTTGAAACGACCGCCTCTGATACCAAATTGATGTAGCCGAGGGGTTCCGAAGAAATAAGTCTAGATTAGATAATTATTTCCCGCAAGAACAGGAGTTCGCGTGCACACGATTACGACGCTCACACGGTTTGGACAATAACACAAACACGTGACGTGCACTTTTAGGGGTTTCAATACGAATGATTTTTATGTCACCCAACGCAAACAAATGTGATCCTAGCCTCTCCAACTTGCGTCGATCACTATGCAACGTTCACAACCACAAAGGAGATAATCCAGACTAAAATAACGATTCAAACAAAGTCCGGAAACAGCCCCAAATCAAATCAACATAAAGTTATACCAAATCCGTTTGAGCCACTTGAAATCCTAGGCTTAACCAACCAAGATTTGCAAGTGTCCAAAAGAACCTACCCCTTCCAAGATCTATCAGAAAGTTCGGAAAAGAATAGATTTAAATCAGATTTTTCTATGCAAATAAACTTCAATATTTAGGATAGAAAATCAGCCACAATTCCACCATTAATCTCACAAAACATAAGGAAGAATCACACAAGATGTAAGGGGAGAGATTACCCACAACCAAAGAGACGAGCACACAAAGATAACTAGTGGAAGAGTCGCACTTCCACCGGATCCGTCGGAGTCGCACCGGACGGAGGACACACCGGAGGAGGGAGGAGGTCGCCGGACAGCGGGGCAGCACCAAGAGGGGCGGCGGCTTGGGCGATTCTTCAAGGGGCGTCGGGTAGGAGAAGGCTTCACGCCAAACTCAAGGGGGCAGCCATCGGTTCTCTTTTTCTTCTTAATTTCAGCATGCTCTAATCTGAACCCTAACCCCTCTATTTATAATATACACCACTAATTCTCCACCCTTCATCAAACAAATAAAACCAACCATCCAAATGCTAAACGCAGTCCAAAATCTGAAATTAATCAACACTTAAAAAGATTTATAAATTTATAAATTTTATTCTATGATTGGAATAAAATTTATAAACATATAGAATCTATAAATGAGAACTAAAATATAGTAAAGACATGCATCAACTATGGCGAAGATATGACGCGGCGATGACGGCGAAGATATGACGCGGCGATGACGGCGAAGATATGATGCGGCGATGGCGGCGAAGATATGACGCTGCGATGGCGGCGAAGATATGACACGGTGATGGCGGCGAAGATATGACGCGGCGATGGCGGCGAAGATATGACGCAGTGATGGCGGCGAAGATATGACGCGGTGATGGCGGCGAAGATACGACGCGGCGATGACGGTTTAATTTCGCGGCAACGTCCGTCATAGTCTTGAAATTTAATATTGCGGCAGCGGTCAGAATAATGCGACGTGGCTACGTCGTCCACGAACATGTCACGAATATATGGCGGGGCATCATCGCCATCATGAACTTGCTGTTGAATGCAGAATTAATCTTCAGGGAGTTAATCCTTCAACAACCAATACTGTATGTGAATCACAGCCTGACTGTGGAGTAAGTTCTTGGAAAGTTTCTCCTTTGTCGAGGTAAAGAAGACGATTAGGAGCCTCTGTATTTCTTTTCACTTTCCAAGCCCTTTTCTTTTCTTTCCCATGTACTCTCCAACGATGGAATGCCCCTAATTTTTTCAGCAATTATTTTTAATTCTCTTGGTGAAGTCATAATGACGTGAGGGCGTTACATTAACGTGGAGTTGACGGCGTGTCTCCATTAGTGTATTTTCGCATACGTTAGGTCGAGCCGACCAAATCTTGGAATTCTCATCGAAATTGTAAAATTTCACAATACAAAATTAAATCGATTAATTTTGAATTTGCCCGTCATGTTTCGTCACGATCCGAGCATTATTGGAGCCTCGACAAATTTTTGAAGTTTCATATATTTTACGTTCACCGTAAACTTTAGAAATTTTTATCTTGAGAACGGCGCGTCATATTTTGATTTTGACTTCGATGTTGGATTCGTCGCACCGGCTATTACCTAGGGTGCGAATTTCGTTTGAATCAGCATGCGTTAGACCCTTCGTAATAATATAACACTAATATTATTATTATTATGTTATTAATATAATTATATTATATAAATATATATAAACTATACACTCCCCTTCCAGCAATACTTGATGAGCGGCAACTTCCCCTCCCCTATATCCGGCGAACTCCTATTCCCTCCCCGTGTACGTATATACCCGACGAATTCCGAGCAGGATTTCCACCCTAATTAAATCCTAAGTTATAAAGTTATTAATAGTGTTATTATTATTAATATTATTATATATAAACTTCTTCTCCTTCGTGCACAAGAAAAAAAACCAAACCCCTTCCTCCTCCCCTCTATTCATTCGCCGAACCAGGGATGCCATCTCACGTGTTTTCGGGAACTTTCGATCGCCACCTCCGGAGCTTCGGTGGACGAAATCCTCGCCGGAGCATAGATCCGAAAAGGTCTCGGCGAGAGCTACTCGTGCACGGTAAGATTTGTCAGTTTCGTGAACTTTTTAACATTAGAATTTTTGGCCCTAACAACCATTTGGAGCAAATATTTATAGATTTCACCTTCTCGCGCCTTCGCTTGGACCGATCTATGACGTGGAGTGATTCGGTTGACGATTCGAGAAAAAATCGAGGCAAGTGTGGTTTGCTTGCTTTTCTTCCTTTACGTTTACCTCTGATCGTATTGTGTTTAGTAAGTCTTAAATTGTCAAGTAAATTAGCAAGTGTCGTTTGTTTGACGTGTCCTTTGTTTGTCGAGTCGTTTGTCCCTCGCGTCATTTGGATCGTCGCGTCATTTCTGCCACGTAAGACATTTATTTGTAGTAATTATCGTAGGTATCGTGGAAGTCTTAGTGCGTACCGTTTGACTTGGAAATAATCATTGTAAAAGCCTTTTAGTTTTTTCGGGCTTATTTTATTGCCGCATTGATCACATATCATGATTTTGTTTTAGTCTATTATCGACTGCATAATTTCGACTTTTATAAGATGACACATGATAACAGATATGTATATATATAAAATGTTTGTTGGGTTGTGCACGTTGGGGCTACTCCCTCAATACAGTGCCAAGTCTGTGGGGTCTGTGCGTGTCGTGGTTACTCCCCCGGCACAGTACCTCTTTTGGTTGTGGATCATACACCCAGGCGTGCTCGGTGTTTTGATGCCCTTCTTGAGCGGATCCGTCTCATTTGAATTTGATTAATAATATTCAATGATATGCATATATATATAACCCTTTTTGGCACTTGACATTTAAATTGTTTAGCTTACAACTGCTTAGATAGTTCTTTTATTGTTGTTTCTTCTTGATTATTACTTACTTTTACCTCTAGTTTGCTTGCTGGGTTCTTGTCTACTTGGAGGTTTGTCATCTTTTCTTGGTTTCTTTTACCCTTACTTGTTAGTGAGGTGTTCTTCTTTTGAATGCCTCGGGTTCAGGGCTATAGCAGGAGTGATTAATAGAGTTCGTGGTTTTCAGAGCTGCGACAAGTTGTTGTTGCTTGTTTTCCTCCTCAAATCAGTGAGGTAGTTGTTTCTTGACCTCAAATTAGACTAGTTTCCTATGAGTTTGTGCCAGTTGTTGACTCCCATACTATTAGTTTCTAATGTTTGACTACTTGCTAGTTTTACTGCTATTACTTGTTGTTCGTTATGCACTTTCTCTCTGGGAAGGGTTTATGTTTAGATGCATGATAGGTATTTTTAATATAAAAACTGCATTATAGCGTAGTTGCATAGCATCTATTTTAACTGAAATTCATTCTATTTTAAGAGCCATAAAACTACCTTTTTACTTATATTAAATTTAGAAGTCACATCTACCTTGCATGCTTTGCTGAGTCTTCATACTCATATAGGATTATAAATGAATTTAACTAAGTACTTTTTCCGCTGTATAAACTTATACTTTCTCACTCATGGACTAGTTGATCTACCAGATCGAGGGACATGGTTAGTAAAACCAATAAAATATAACATATATTTTAAAATATAATTCATGTGTCATTATATAAAATAAGCAAAAGGATCAGATTGCATGAACGTCTGCAGTTGTCCCCTGTATGGCGTGGCATCACGATCACGTATTTTCTCTCACTTTGATAGTATTTTAATACTGAGAAAATGCGAGTTATGACAATTGGTATCAGAGGGAGGTTGTTCGAAAAGTTAGTTGGACGACTAATTCTGATATAGTTTTAGTTGTCTAAATTCATTGCATACACACACCTAAGTGTCATCAGTATGTAATGACCCCATCCGTTAAATGACGTATAGTAGAAGGTCCGGCCGGGGCCCCACACTATATGCCACAAACAGACGGTGAGGTCACAGAATAATACCAAACCAAATACGAATCCTAACTCAGAGCATTCTAGCGGAAGCTTTAAGTTACAACTTTGAACTCTTAACCAGAATGTCCAATATATAAAACCACATTTATATATATACCATGGAATGTACACAACCACAAGAGTTTGGCCTTAAGGCCTTACAGTTCCTCTGAACATACATCATGTTTTACAAACCTCGGCGCGCAGGCCGGCCATACATGAGTAAAAAGAGAAAACAAAACAATGGCTTAGCCTTCCAGGCTAGCCGCAGCAGCAGCAACAACAGCAGTAGGGCTCTCCCGCCCATCACTTACCACTTGGCTCTCCAGCACCTGCACGGGAACAATTCCACCCAACCGGTGGCAAACAATGCAACGGTCAGCTTTCAGCTGACCCAATTATAACAATCCTACCCCTTTCTTGGGGCATGAGCATTCTTTCCCTGCAAGCATGGCATCATCAATAGCAACTATGTGCGCGCAGGCACATTCAATCCATCACAACCATCGGCCACCCGGCCCGACAGTCCGTGCACTCAGGGCACATTTTCGGTGTACCGGAATACCAGGGTCAACACCACCGTCTACACGGTATTTGAGCATTTCTAGTCTTTCCGGCGCGCGGGCCTAAGACTCTCATTAGGCGCTCCAACAAAACCTATACCAGGCTTCCAAGTCGGACGGACCTAACGCAGGTACGGATCAGCCACCCCCCGTTGCTCAAGTCGCCGAGCCACCTCGAATACGGAAGTATCCATGGCATTTTATAGGCGCGGGTCGGTTTCACCTTTCCTGTTCGGCAATCTGCCTTTTCAACGAGTTGCAGCCCAACGGCTCAACTACTCACAAAGTGGCAACGCACGGCCACAAGAGTTGCCGCCAACCCTCTTCATTTCCTGGACATCGTCCAGTACTTCCTGCCGCACCAAGCAACAGGTAGGAACAAGGCATCACAAGCCATAGGCATCACAAGCCATTATCACGGAGCCTTCTCCGATATGCAAACAAGCATCACCAATCCAGATTCCATCCAGATGGGCTTCACACAGCATGCCTAGAGCCGTACTCCAATTCCGGCCTCTATCAAGGGGGACTTCACATATCTACCCCAAGGGACACCACAACCCACCGCACACTCGCGGGGAAGGGCTTTCCCTATGCAATGCAGAAAAGAAGGACTTCACATGTCCAAGGAGGGAGATCGTTACCCTTGTCGATCTCTTCGGTGCCATCGAAAACTAGCCGGTGAGAAAGAACCGCAGCAGCCTTGCCGTCACAACGCCGGCTTCGGATCACGAATCGAACCACGGGAGCTCCGCCGGTGGCTTGGTCTCCTCCTCCTTCTTCCTCTCTCTTTCTCTCTTCCTTAAGGATAAAGAAGAATGAATCTCCTTCTCTCACGACTTATCCAGCCCAAGAAACCACCTGAGCCTTTGGATCAAAAGAGAGGAAACTGAACGGCCAAGATTGTCCCAAAATTTCACTTTTTGGCCGACACGGCCTGTGACACGCCCGTGTCACAGGCCGTGTACCCCTTAAGCGGTACACACAGCTTGAACCGACTGAACAACACGGGTCAACGACACGCCCGTGTCGGACCTGACACGCCCGTGTCAAACCTGAGACACGCCCGTGTCTCCTGCTCCATCGAGCTGCAACCAGAACACGGGTCGGAACACGGCAGCTGACACGCCCGTGTCCAGCCTGACACGCCCGTGTTCCCGGCCGTGTTCAAGGCCGTGTCCGGCTCTGACTTGAATAGGCTATATCCGCAAAATAAATCGAACACGCCCTGGGACACGCCCGTGTCCCAGGCCGTGTCACCCGACACGCCCTGGGACACGCCCGTGTCCCAGGCCGTGTAACCTGACCTGCTACTCAAATTTCAAGTTGAGTCTTTTGGGGCCTTTTTGGGGTGTTACAACCCTCCCCCCCTTATCAAAATTTCGTCCCGAAATTTGCACGGTAAGGAAATAAAACTCAGCAGCTATAACTCTGTTATAACAAAAAGTACACGGTCTACAGTTTATACAAATAACTCGGGAAACTCGGCTCGCATGGTCTGCTCTCGCTCCCATGTTAGCTCTTCACGGCCACAATTGTCCCATCGGACCTTGACCATCCCGATCACTTTGTTCCGCAACTGTTTCTCGGCTCGATCCTCGATCCGAATGGGTCTAACCCTCGTCGTTAGCCCATACTCGACCGGTACCCGATCAGCCTCCACGACTTGAGCTGGATCCTTTACCGCCTTACGAAGGACTGAGATGTGAAACACATCATGTAATCCACCCAAGTCCGCTGAAAGTGCTAGTCGATAAGCAGCCTCCCCAACACGCTCCACCACCTCAAACGGACCAAGATACCTCGGACTTAGCTTTTTCAAACGCCGAATCCTGGACACACCTTTGAAGGGTTTGATCTTCAAATATACCCAATCACCCACCGCGAACTCCACGTTCCGGTGCTTGGCATTGTAGTACTTTGCTTGACAATCTTGGGCTAACAATAGCCTCTCCCGAATAGAGCGTATGAGCGAAGTAGCTTCTTCGACTTCCTTTTTCCCATTCAGCTTCGATTCGCCTGCTTCTGCCCAAGCTAAGGGTGTACGGCATTTCCGACCATACAACGCCTCGAATGGTGCCATACCAATACTCGCTTGGTAGCTGTTATTATAGGCAAATTCGACGAGAAATATATACTCTTCCCATCTCTTACCAAAGTCTAGGGCGCACATGCGGAGCATATCCTCCATCGTCCTGTTGGTTCGTTCAGTCTGGCCATCCGTTTGGGGATGAAAGGCCGTACTAAACGCCAATTTTGTACCCAACATTTGATGAACGAGCCGCCAATCATTCGATGTGAACCGCCCATCACGGTCACTAACGATGCTCCGAGGAACACCGTGCAGTCGAACAACCTGCTCCACATACAGCTTGGCCAAGGTTTCCACTGAATCGTCTCTTCTGTTTGGAAGGAAGTGCGCCACTTTCGTCAACCGGTCCACAATCACCCAGATGGAATCATGACCGCGTTGAGATCTCGGCAACCCGTGCACGAAATCCATCGAAATATCATCGAACTTCCACTCCGGAATAGGTAACGACTTCAGAAAACCGCCAGGCTTCTGGCATTCTGCTTTCACCAACGCACAGGTGTTGCATTTAGCCACATAACGAGCCACATCTTTCTTTAGTCCGGGCCACCAGAACAGCTTTTTCATATCCCTGTACATCTTTGTGCTCCCTGGGTGAACTGAGTACTTTGCAAAGTGAGCTTCGTACATCAACTCTTCCCTCAGTTTACCCAAATTTGGGACGCACACTCGACCATTTCTCCGTAACAACCCGTTATCCCAAGAGAATTGATCATCCGGCCCATCTTTAGCATAGCGCTGGAGACTTTCATCAAGCTCCGTTGCTCGCCGAATTCTGTCCGTAAGGTCATATTGCACCTCCGTCCAGTTCAAGCACACATCGGTTGACGCACCCTTGTCAACACACGATATCTCCATTGCTTCCAATTCTTGGATCAAACGCTGATCATGCCTCTGCAACCAGCTTGCCCGTACCGGAGTCTTCCGACTCAAAGCATCAGCGACCACATTTCCCTTCCCGGGAGTATAGTGAATCTCGAAGGTGTAGTCCCCGAGGAACTCCATCCATCTTCGTTGTCGCATATTCAAATCCTTCTGATCCAACAAATACTTTAGGCTCTTGTGATCTGTATAGATATCCACTTTGACGCCATATAGATAGTGCCGCCATAACTTGAGCGCAAAGATTACCGCCGCCAACTCCAAATCATGGACGGGATAATTCCGCTCATGCACTTTCAACTGACGCGAGCCATAAGCAATCACTTTCCCAAACTGCAGAAGAACGCAGCCTAAGCCGCTCCCAGATGCATCACTATAGATCTCATACCCATCGGTACCACATGGCGATGTCAACACAGGCGCCGTGGTCAAACGACTCTTCAAGTCTTCAAAAGCTCGAGCGCACTCCGGCGTCCATATGAACTTTTGATCTTTTCTCGTCAGCGTGGTGAGAGGTAAAGCAATCCGTGAGAAGTTTTCCACAAACCGTCTATAGTAGCCCGCAAGTCCAAGGAAGCTCCTGACCTCGGCCACTGAAGACATCACTGGCCAATCTCGGATGGCACTTATCTTCAACGGATCCACCGCGATACCCTCTCCGCTTACCACATGGCCTAAAAAGGCTACTGAAGAGAGCCAGAACTCGCACTTTGAGAACTTGGCAAAAAGTTTATTCCTCCGCAGGGTATGCAAGACCAACCGCAAATGGTTTGCGTGATCCTCTTCCGACTGAGAGTATACTAAGATGTCATCGATAAACACAATAACAAACAAATCCAAGTACTCTCGGAACGTTCGATGCATTAGGTCCATAAATACCGAAGGCGCATTACATAGGCCAAACGGCATTACCGTGAACTCATAATGACCGTAGCGTGTTCCAAACGCTGTCTTGGGAATGTCACCTTCCCGAATCCTTAGCTGATAATATCCCGATTTCAGATCCAACTTGGAATAGACCGTTGATCCCGCCAGCTGATCAAAAAGGTCATCAATCCGTGGGATCGGATACTTGTTTTTCTCCGTCAGCTTATTCAACTCGCGGTAGTCAATACACAACCGTAAGCTACCATCTTTCTTTTTCACAAAGAGAACAGGCGCGCTCCAAGGTGACATACTTGGGCGTATATAACCCTGCTCCAACAACTCTTGCAGTTGGACTTTCAACTCCGCCATCTCTTTTGGCGCGACGCGATATGGAGAGCGGGCCACAGGTTTCGCACCTGGCACCAACTCAATAGAGAAGTCAATCTCCCGCTGGGGTGGTAACCCAGGAAGATCTTTAGGAAACACATCGGCAAACTCTGACACAACTGGCACTTCACCGACACTGGCCTTTGGCTCAACAGCCTGAATTAGCGTGAAGAATAACTCCGCGCCCTTCCGCACAGCATTGACGACTTGGAGTGCAGACAACAACGTCCCGCCAACTCCTCGCATACCAGCGAACTTCGTCACAAGCCCGGTATTCTGGCCCAGTGTAATCTCTTTGGAGTTGCAATCAATAAAGGCACGCTGCTCCGAGAGCCAGTCCATACCAAAGATCACATCAAACTCCGATAACGGTAGCACAGCTGCACTCAAACCGAAGTCCCGACTTCCTATTTGCACATCCACATCGCAAGCCCTATCCGCAAGCATCACACAGCCATTCGGCAATAGCACCCTTGTACTATCCACCGTCACATGACTCGGTACCCCAATGCGAGATACGAAATCCTCAGACAGAAAAGAATGCGAAGCACCCGTATCAAACAGGGCTCTCGCTAAGTTATTCCGAATCAGGACAAAGCCTGCAGCACATACACATCATGCACAAGCTAAACAAAACCAAAACCAAAAGCACAGCAAGTAAACTAACTCAACTCGTACCTGTGACGACGTCACTTTGCTTAATCGCTTCCTGTTGGCCAAGTTGATAGATTCGGGGCTGCGCTTGGGAAGCAGAGGAATCCACCACCGCTTTGCCCTTCTCAGCATACGACGCACCCGTCTTCTTTTCCCCTTTGGGCTGCACAACTCGACAGTCACGAGCAATATGCCCCACCCGGCCACAGTTATAGCACGTACGAGCATCCGGCCTTGATGTCGCTCCCGACACAACGGTCGTAGTTACTTGCCCAGATGGCTTGGACCTCTTGCCCCCTTTCTTCTGGTAAAACGACTTGCCTGGGCGAGGTGCTTGAAACTCTGGCTTAGACACCACCAAGCCCTTATTCCCTTGCACTCGCCTCATGTCCTTTTCCAACGCGCACGCAGTATCAACCAACGCCTGAAACCCTTGGCTCACAGAACTCGAAAGCAGGAATCGTAACTCATCCCGCAAGCCTTCATAGAACCGATTCGTTTTCCTTTGGTCATCCGCGAAGATTGTTCCCGCATATCGTCCCAACCTGGTAAACTCGTGCAAGTAGATATCCACACTATCGTCCCCTTGCTTTAACCGTTGGAACTCATTTTCCATAGCAATACGTTGCGCCGCTGGGACATGTTTCGCCAGAAATATCCGAGAGAACTCCTCAATCGACACTTGTGTTAATTGCCTGCCCGCCAAGTGGTGTAGCTCAACCTCGTCCCACCACAACCGCGCCTCCCCTTCAAGCATGAAGGTGGCTAAGGTGACCTTGAGAGTTTCCTCCGCCCTGATCGCTGTCATTATCCTCTTGACACGCGACAACCAATCTTCCGCCCGCGTTGGGGATCCCATTCCCGCAAACGTCGGAGGACTGAAGCTCATGAATTGCTTCAACTGTCGGTCAGCTGCTCGTGGATCTACAGCCTCAACCGGCTCGGGTCTTACATCAACACGAACTGGCACTACTGCCGGCTGCGCTTGCCCGGTCGGCTGAATCATGGCAAAGAGCGCCTCAGCAACTAAACGAACAGTTTCCGCAGATGGAGGAGGTGTTGGCACCTCAGCTGGTGCCGCACTCTCATCAGAACGCTGGGGCTCAGACTGCCCAGCACCACTACGTGTCACCTATAGGTGGACAAGACACACATTAGCGAACGTATGCAAGCAAAACAACACAAAAAGAAACGCGCAGATTCCTCAAACAAGATTTTGTACATTCCTTAATGGACATTCCAGAGTTCATTAGCGTTACAGCAGGTCGCACAAACACGTGCTCGCCACCCCACAAAAGAATTCGACCACGAATTCGAAAGAGAAAGACCGACGAAAAGCTGATACCAAAATGTAACGACCCCATCCGTTAAATGACGTATAGTAGAAGGTCCGGCCGGGCCCCCACACTATATGCCACAAACAGACGGTGAGGTCACAGAATAATACCAAACCAAATACGAATCCTAACTCAGAGCATTCTAGCGGAAGCTTTAAGTTACAACTTTGAACTCTTAACCGGAATGTCCAATATATAAAACCACATTTATATATATACCATGGAATGTACACAACCACAAGAGTTTGGCCTTAAGGCCTTACAGTTCCTCTGAACATACATCATGTTTTACAAACCTCGGTGCGCAGGCCGGCCATACATGAGTAAAAAGAGAAAACAAAACAATGGCTTAGCCTTCCAGGCTAGCCGCAGCAGCAGCAGCAACAGCAGTAGGGCTCTCCCGCCCATCACTTACCACTTGGCTCTCCAGCACCTGCATGGGAACAATTCCACCCAACCGGTGGCAAACAATGCAACGGTCAGCTTTCAGCTGACCCAATTATAACAATCCTACCCCTTTCTTGGGGCATGAGCATTCTTTCCCTGCAAGCATGGCATCATCAATAGCAACTATGTGCGCGTAGGCACATTCAAGCCATCACAACCATCGGCCACCCGGCCCGACAGTCCGTGCACTCAGGGCACATTTTCGGTGTACCGGAATACCAGGGTCAACACCACCGTCTACACGGTATTTGAGCATTTCTAGTCTTTCCGGCGCGCGGGCCTAAGACTCTCATTAGGCGCTCCAACAAAACCTATACCAGGCTTCCAAGTCGGACGGACCTAACGCAGGTACGGATCAGCCACCCCCCGTTGCTCAAGTCGCCGAGCCACCTCGAATACGGAAGTATCCATGGCATTTTATAGGCGCGGGTCGGTTTCACCTTTCCTGTTCGGCAATCTGCCTTTTCAACGAGTTGCAGCCCAACGGCTCAACTACTCACAAAGTGGCAACGCACGGCCACAAGAGTTGCCGCCAACCCTCTTCATTTCCTGGACATCGTCCAGTACTTCCTGCCGCACCAAGCAACAGGTAGGAACAAGGCATCACAAGCCATAGGCATCACAAGCCATTATCACGGAGCCTTCTCCGATATGCAAACAAGCATCACCAATCCAGATTCCATCCAGATGGGCTTCACACAGCATGCCTAGAGCCGTACTCCAATTCCGGCCTCTATCAAGGGGGACTTCACATATCTACCCCAAGGGACACCACAACCCACCGCACACTCGCGGGGAAGGGCTTTCCCTATGCAATGCAGAAAAGAAGGACTTCACATGTCCAAGGAGGGAGATCGTTACCCTTGTCGATCTCTTCGGTGCCATCGAAAACTAGCCGTGAGAAAGAACCGCAGCAGCCTTGCCGTCACAACGCCGGCTTCGGATCACGAATCGAACCACGGGAGCTCCGCCGGTGGCTTGGTCTCCTCCTCCTTCTTCCTCTCTCTTTCTCTCTTCCTTAAGGATAAAGAAGAATGAATCTCCTTCTCTCACGACTTATCCAGCCCAAGAAACCACCTGAGCCTTTGGATCAAAAGAGAGGAAACTGAACGGCCAAGATTGTCCCAAAATTTCACTTTTTGGCCGACACGGCCTGTGACACGCCCGTGTCACAGGCCGTGTACCCCTTAAGCGGTACACACAGCTTGAACCGACTGAACAACACGGGTCAACGACACGCCCGTGTCGGACCTGACACGCCCGTGTCAAACCTGAGACACGCCCGTGTCTCCTGCTCCATCGAGCTGCAACCAGAACACGGGTCGGAACACGGCAGCTGACACGCCCGTGTCCAGCCTGACACGCCCGTGTTCCCGGCCGTGTTCAAGGCCGTGTCCGGCTCTGACTTGAATAGGCTATATCCGCAAAATAAATCGAACACGCCCTGGGACACGCCCGTGTCCCAGGCCGTGTCACCCGACACGCCCTGGGACACGCCCGTGTCCCAGGCCGTGTAACCTGACCTGCTACTCAAATTTCAAGTTGAGTCTTTTGGGGCCTTTTTGGGGTGTTACACAGTATGTCTTGGAGAAAGTATCGACACTACACTCGTAAGCATGACAAGAAGTATATGAGGCATATTATGTAGTATGGGATGCGTAATATATTATTTTATATGGATCCTCATAGGAAGCAACATGTGACTGTTATGTAGTATTGGATGCATAACAATCATCACATGGATGCCCATTAAATTTTATTTTTTCGTTACTTACAATATTATGTTGTATGAGATGTATAATATTTCATGTGTACGCTGCTCATGACATGCATTAGGACCTTTTTTGGAATGCATAACACCGCATGCATAACATAACAAAGCATTATCACACGTGCCAAGTTAAGATCTATATGATGACACTCGCGCACACATGATTTAAAATGGAAAACTAAGATTTCATGCATTTATATTTTATGCATAAGAGTTAATGGGATGATGTTTCATCATCCTAAGTTAAGAGCATAACATCTTTTCATGAATTCCCAGAGCAATGCAACAACAAGAGCAAGTATTTTCACATCTCTGATTTGATTTGAGTTAGGAAATCTGAGTTTGCTAGCTGATGTGTCTTAAGCTATTTATTGACTAGATGTACGTTTGTCCTATAGAGATGCTGCTAAAGCGTATTACGATGAGGCCCACTCCCAAGTCAGAGGGTGAGTCATCAGGTGCGCAGAGCGAGGCTGCGATTAAAGGTTTGTGGTAGATCAATTAATCCCTGTCCTGAAAAATGATTGAGATGCAATCGTAAATTCAGGCATTGTTGACTACCGTATCAGGGCAACAACATATAGTGCAGGAACCTACAGTGGGTCAAGCCGCTCCAATTCCTCTGCTCCTTTGGTGCTCCCAGTGTTGCTGCCACTAGAGATGAACTTCATTTTGTATTTCCAGCGCTTAGGACCTCCTACCTACAATGGTAGAGCTGACTTCATGGCATTAGATGATTGGATCATTATTATCGATGAAATGTTTTCCTATTCTGGGATTTCTGCTGACCAAAGGGTTATGGTCATCTCATACCAGCAAAAGGGTCTTGCAAAGAGCTTGTGGTTAAGGGAGAAAGAGAACCTTACTGATGGTTGTTCATAGGAATCGTTCAAGGGGTTGTTGCTCAAGAAATTTCTGCAATCGGTCGAGCAAGACCGTTTGATGAATAACTTTCTACTCCTGAAGTAGAGACAACTCATTGTTAGTGAGTATGAAGTTAAATTTAGAAAGGTTAGCAGGTTTGCCCCATATTTGCTAGCCTCTGAAGTGGGCAGAGTAAAGCGCTTTCAGGGTGGCCTTAGGAGCGACATCTAGCAGTTGACAAGCGCATATAGATCTAAGAAGTATGTTGAAGCAGTTGAAGCTGCCCTGAAGGTCGAGGTTATTGATAATGCAAAGAACCGTGGACTACGGGCAAGGCAGGATAATAGAAAGTCTGATGATAGTGGGAGCTCTAGGGAATCTGGCCCTGCTTCGAAGAAAGGACAAAAGGAAGTGGGCAATTTCTATGGCCGGCCAGGCCATCCCGGTGAAAGGTGTTTTAAGAGACTGGACGTGCAGAAGCAGTCTCAGGTGTATGCAATTCAAGATGCACATAAGGGAGATCTCATCTGTACCTACAACCAGAGGAATGGGCACGATGTGACCCGTTGCTTCAAGAAGGCTGAAGCTTCCTTCCAGTGCGGCCAGAAAGGGCATAGGAAGGTTGAATGTCCGCAGTCGTATTCCACACTGTAGGCTATTCCTTTGCAGACTCTACCGCCGACCCCACAACACGTAGACAAGGGGAAAGGAAAGCTCAATGTGCTGACCAAGGAGGAGGCTCAATCCTCTTCCCAAATGATTTCAGGTTAGTCCCTGACTTAGCTAGCAATCTCTTATAGTAGATTTTAGAATTCTTTGTTTCAGTTGCGCGCACAATGTTTTTAGGTGAGTTTAAGGTAAAGAATAAGTGAGCGCGTGTTCTCTTTGATTCGGGTGCTACTCACCCCTTTGTGGCTAGGAGTTTTATAGACCAACTTCGTTGGGCCGTTGATCAGTTAGATTATGCTCTAAATGTCAAGTTCCCCTTAGGAGATATGGTGACATCAAGTCAGGGTATTCAGCAGTGCCCTATTTCTCAAGGTGGTTTCCTCGCATTCACAGATCTGAAGGTGTTATATCTAGTGGATTTCAACGTGATCTTGGGCATGGATTAGCTGTCCCAATATGATGATGTCATCCAGTGCATGGTTTAGCACTTTAATTCCAGGGGGGATAATAGCCAAACCTTGAGCGTGTATGGCTTGCCGCGTAAGGACTCCCCAATCAGTTCCGGGGTGCATGCTCGTCAATTCTTAGAGTCTGACTGTGAATCTTTTCTTGTTTCTGTTTTTGTTCTAGAAACTACACTTGATGTGCCTCATGTCTAGGACAATTCCGTGGTGCGAGAGTTTCTAGATGTTTTTCCTGTTAGTGTTCCCGGACTTCCTCCTAAGAGAGAGGTGATGTTCATTATAGATCTTGAGCCAGGTACTCATCCTACTGCAAAAGCACCTTACCGCATGGCGCCACGTGAGTTAGAGGAATTACGTACTCAGTTGGATGAGCTATTACAATGTGGTTTTGTTAGGCCAAGCTCATCTCCTTAGGGTGCTCTAGTCCTTTTCGTGAATAAAAAGGATGGGTTGATGAGGCTATGTATATATTATCGAGAGTTGAACAAGATAACTATCACGAATAGGTATCCTCTGCCTCAAATAGATGAATTATTTGACCAATTGCGGGGTAGTTCAGTATTCTCAAAGATTTACCATCGTTCGGGCTACCATCAGTTGAGAATCCGTGAGTCATATGTTATGCGGATTGCGTTTTGCTCCCGATACGGAGATTTTGAGTTTCTGTAATGCCATTCATATTAATGAATGCACCTTCTGCCTTCATGGACATTATGAATAGAGTGTTTAAGGACTTTCTAGATCAGATTGGTGTTGTATTCATCGACGATGTTCTATTTTATTCCAGAAATGCTGAAGAGAATGCCTTGCACTTGCGCTTGGTTTTGGCTACTCCTAGGGAGCACAAGTTATACGCAAAGCTAAGCAAGTGGGGGTTTTGGCTGTCTTATGTGTCATTCTTAGGTCATGTTGTGAGCAAAGGTGGTATCTTTGTTTATCTGGCAAAGAAAACCGCACTGTTAGACAGGAAGAGGCCTTCAACGCCTAAGAAGATAAGGAGCTTCTTAGGGTTGGCAGGGTACTATAGGAGATTCATGAAAGGATTTTCATCGCTGTCTATGTCGTTGACCAAGCATACTCTGAAGAGCGCAGCTTTTTTTGTAGTGATGCCTGTGAGGAAGCCTTTCAGGAGCTTAAGAAGAGTTTATGTTCAGCTCAAGTTTTTGTGTTGTCTACTGAAGGAGTAGAATATGTTGTTTATGTTGATGCTTCACGAGTTGGACTCGGTTGCGTATTGATGCAGAATGGCAACGTGATTGCGTATGGATCGAGACAATTGAAGGTCCATAAAAAGAATTATCCTACGCATGACTTGGAGTTTGCTGCTATCATTTATGCTTTGAAGATGTGGAGACATTTTCTGCATAGAGTGTCGTGTAAGATCTATACGGATCACAAGATTCTACAGTATGTATTCACTCAGAAGGAGCTAAATTTGCGCCATCGTAGATGGTTAGAGTATGTCGCGGACTACAAAATTGATATCCTTTATCATCCCGGCAAGGCTAACGTGGTGGTGGATGCCTTGAGCCGAAAGCCCGTGCATTTCTTTAACCTCTCTGTGTAATCCATAGTAGAAGAGTTGTTGTTGATGTACATAACTATTGGGGGTAGCGCTTCGCCAAGTAGCTTGGAAGTGGCATAGCTTTCATGGATTACGCTTACCAGGCTACATCGGCAGGACGATCCCGATCTACAACATATTAGAAGCAGAACTGAAAAAGGGGATTTACCAGACTTTTCAATTGATGATGTGGGTACCTTGAGGTCCCACGACAGATAATGTATTCCCACGGTTGAGGATATTCGAGCAAAGATATGTAGTGAAGCACACAGTTTTAGTGTTTCCTACCATCCTTGTTCCACAAAGATATATCGAGATCTGAAGCAAATTGTATGGTGGTCAGGTATGAAGAATGATATAGCAAGGTTTGTATCTGATTTTTCTACTTGATAGCGTGTTAAAGATGATCATATAAGACCTGGTGGTAAGTTAACACCGTTGGATATTCCGACTTGGAAGTGGGAGTGCATTTCTATGGATTTCATTACGGGTTTTCCGAGATCTCCCTGAGGCAATGATGAAGAGTGGGTTATTTACGATAGACTGACAAAGTGTGCTCACTTCAGTCCTTTCAAGATTGATTATTCTATGAAAAAGATAGCTGAGCTTTATCTGGATGAAGTAATCAGGTAACATTGTGAGACTTTGAGTATTATGTCAGATCGATACTTCAGGTTTATGTCTCATTTCTGGCAGAGCTTGCAGGGAGCGTGAGGCACCGATCTTAGATATTCTACTTCCTACCATCCTCAGACTAATGGTCAGATCGAAAGAGTGAATCGGATTTTGGAGGATATGATTAGATGTTATATCCTAGACCATGGTGGAGCTTGGGATAAATGTCTTGGACTGATGGAATCCGCGTACAATAACAACTACCAGGAGAGTTTACATATGGCACCCTTTGAAGCCTTATACGGGAGACATTGTCGAACTCCCTTGTTTTGGGCTGAAGTTGGTGAGAAGCCTTTGCTCGGTCCAGAAGCTTTAGATGATATGAGCATTTTGGTGACACAGATTTGTGAAAAGTTACGGCTGGCTTAGGAGCGATATAAAAAGTATGTAAATCAACGCATGGTTGATCTGGAGTTTGTGGTTGGGGACATGGTTTTTCTGAAGGTCTCTCCAATGCCAGACATTAATAGATTTGGAAAGATCCATATTGTTGGAACACCCTATTACTGATTTGGGTAAGGATCACTATGTTTGTCTTAGGAAACCAGGTTGACCTAGTTGTATAGTTGTAAAGGTCAACATTAGAATGAGTCTAGGGCTTAGAACTTAGGTTTGAAGCTGCCCCCAGGACCATTCCAAGATCAAGGATATAGAGCCAAGTCTAAGGCAATTTTCGTCGAGCTCCGGTCGACGAAACGTCGAACTCGGTTCGACACTCTCTGAGCTCAACTTCGATAAATCGTCGAACTCCGGTCGACGATCTTCGAGCTCAGATCGACGATTTGCCTTCAGCCAGTTTTGCTTAGTCGTCGAACTCCTGTCGACGATCTTCTAGCTCAGGTCGACGATCTCTCTTCAGCTATTCTTCAGGTCGCTGAGCTCGGTTCGACGATCTTCGAGCTCAGTTCGACGTTTTCTGTCTGTTTGATATGTTTCCATCTCTGAGCTCAGTTCGACGATCGTAGAGCTCAGATCGACGATTTTTCTGAGAGATCAACGATTCTAAGGATTCAAATGCTGCCAGTCTTTGGAATGTTTTTGAATTCTCTCAGCATTTATGTCAAGGAGATCTGCCAGCCGTTTGTCTTTATTCTGGAGCAAGTTTCAAGGAATTATTCAGGGAATGTTTTATTGGACCTTCCTCTAGAAGACAAGACCTTTTATGGAAGACATTTATGATTGCCAACGGCTATCTTTGACAAGAATTTTTTTTAGAGAATCAGATCTTCCTTTTTATCTTCAGTCAGATAGAATATACAACAGAATACACAAAGAGCACAACAACAAGAATTAAGCTGTGACAGATAACAAGTGATCAATTCTGAAGAATCAGAATAACAATCTTTTTGCTTACAAAAAAGTGATCACAGCTTCATCTCAAGAACTCCAGACACCTCATCTTTTCAGCCTTTTGCTGAAACAATCTTTTGCTGGAGATCTAAACTTCTGAAGACCTATCACCCTAGAGCAAAGCTTCCATTCCTGAACCTGTCTACATATCAGGGGGAGCTTTGACAACAAAAGATCCACTAGTCTTCTCTCATTTGATTTGAGAACAGAGAAGACAACTTCACCTCTTTATCTTTTCTTTTTTTGCTGTAAAAGGGTTCTTGAACTCCCTTCAAAAGTTCTATCTGGTTCTGAGAGCCTTGTCAAAACTCAGTGGTGGCAAGACACCTTATCAAAAAATCCAGTTTTGGTTTTTGAGCACCTTATCAAAAGCTCATTGGTGTCAGGACACCTGATCAACTCATCCTGAGTGGATTCCTACCAAGGGTGGTAGAAGAGTGGATGTACCCAGGTTTTTGGGGAACCACTATATTTCCTTGTGTATTCTGGCTTGTTTGTGTGATTGATTTGCTATGTGCTGTGCTCTTTACTTCTTTATTTTTAACTCTTTACTAGCACTCTACACTATACTATAAATTGAATTTTATATGTGCTGATTATTTCAAAACTGTGAAATTAATTTAAATAAACTCTATTCACCCCCCCTCTAGAGTTGAGATAGATCTTACTCTCACTTTCAATTGGTATCCGAGGCAGGTTGGTTGCTCATACAGGCTAACACCTGAACCAAAAGATCCTTGATAAGATCAATCTCTTAAGAGGGTTATTTTCACTATATCTATCTATTTAAATAGACATGGCACAGAACAAAGATTATGCAAGCACCAGACCTCCAGTGTGCAACCTTTCCAAGTTTGCACTCTGGAAGGCAAGGATTAAACTTTATATGAATTCTATTGATGAGGATATATTTAATTCTGTTTTGACAGTGTGCCCAACACCTCTAGAGACCACAAGCACAAGTACTGTTCCACCTCCCTCAGGAACAGATGCAGACATAAAGAAATGGAAAACTGCAGATGCAAAGGCCATGAACATCTTAGCTCAGACAATGTCTGATGAGATATTTCAGAAGGTAGCTGACTGCAACTCAGCCAAAGGAATTTGGGACAAGCTCTCTGAAATTGTCTCAGGGTCTGCTGATGAAAGGAAAGACAAGAGATCCCATCTGATAAGCCAATATGAGAACTTCAAAAAGGGAGAAGCTGAATCAGTGGCTGGCATGTACAATAGACTAAGTCTGATTGTCAATGAGTTAAAGACTTTGGATAAAGAAATCTCATTGACTGAGCTGAATGACAAAATATTAATGTGCTTCCCCAGCACTTGGGATTCAAGAATCTGGCCATTCAAAGATGCCAGAAGTCTAAATGAGATTACCACTGAAGCTCTCCTGGGCAAGCTCAAATCCTATGAGTTGCTCATTAAAAATAGAGAAGAAGAACAAAAGGCTACTTCTCCAGTCACAAGGAAAGAAAAGACCATAGCCTTCAAAGCTACAGAAGAGGAGCCTGATGATAAAGCTACAGGAAATGATGAGCTCCTAAGTCTACTGGCCAAAAGATTCTACAAGATGGCCAGAAAAGACTTCAGAAAGAGATCATACAAGGGTCATGATAAACCAAGGTATGATAAATCAAATAACAATAAAGAAATCATATGTTTTGGTTGCAGGAAACCAGGCCATATTGTGCCTGACTGTCCAGAAAATAAGAACAAGGACAAGAAAGATAGAAGAGAAAGAAGAAAGGAAAAAGACTTCAGAAAGAACAGCTCAGACAAACCCTCCTTCAGCAAGAACAAACATACAAGGAAGGGATTTGTTGCTGAGACATGGAGTGAAACTGAAGAGGACTCTGAAGCCTCATCCAGCTCCAGTGATGATGAGGATGATGCTGATGAAAAGGAATTCTGCATGATGGCTATCAATGCTCTCAAACAGACTCAGAAGCAGAAGAGTCAGAATCAGATTCAGAAGCTCAATTAGAAGAAGATCAGGTAATCAATTCATTTGATTTCAGTTCTGAGGATTTTAAACATGAGTTTAAGGTATTATGCCTAGATCTGTTGGAGTCTGAGAAGGAAATCACTTCCCTCAGAAAACAACTATCTGAGTATAGCACTATAAAATCAGAGAACCTCAAACTCTCTGAGGAGTTGGAATGTTGTAGGGAAGAGATAGCTTCACAGAAAAGTGAACTATCAAAAGCCAAAAAGTTTGAAGAATCCCTAAATGGGAGAAGTATCAGACTGATGGACATTACAAGCACAGTTAAATCTAGACTTAATAGCACACTGGGCTTGGGTGCCTCATCCAGCCAACCTATAATATTAACAACTCCAATCAAATTTGTCTCTGACAAAGGAAAGGGAGTAGTAGAGGTAGCTAGGAAGAATGCAGATCTGCTAGAGAAAATTTCAGTTCAACAGATTGCGTCGAGCAGAGCTCGCTGATCGTCGAACAGAGCTCGACGATCTAACCCAAGATCGTCGACCTCAGCTCGACGATATCCAAACTCTGAACTCCAGAATAATCGATCTTCGAACAGAGATCGACGATCTGACCCAAGATCGTCGACCTCAGCTCGACGATCGTCGAACAGAGATCAGGTCTGTGAACATTCCTTCAATGGCACATCTAGATTCAATCCCAGAAGTCCCACATCCCAAGGCTTTAACCCCTATACTGAATGGATAGTACCTCCTAGGAGATACCATCCTGAAGGTTATAAGAGTCAACCTGAGATGTCTTTCATTTCTGAATTCAAAGGATATCAACCTAGGCCCAAGGTTAACTGGGTCAAAAACAAATAAGCTGTTCATGTGCAGGTGAAGACCTATCCAGTATCTAACCAACAATGGTATCTGGATAGTGGGTGCTCAAAGCACATGACAGGGAACAGGGAGAACCTATCATCCTTCATAACCAAACTTGGACCCAAAGTGATTTTTGGTGATTCAAATTTTGGCCAAACCAAAGGATATGGTGCTGCTCAGATAGGCTCAGTCACTTTCAAGAAGGTGGCATATGTAGAAGGACTGAAGCACAATCTGATAAGTATCAGTCAGCTATGTGATGAAGGATACAAGGTGACTTTCAACAAATCCCTGTGCAAGATCAAGTCAGAGGATAACACAACTGTGTTAACAGGTAAAAGGACAGGTAACACTTACTTAGTAGATTTTCTTTCATCTAAAGTAGATATCTGTTTATTCAATTCCATATCTAAGCCAAATGTTTTATGGCATAAGAGATTAGGACATCTATACCTTAGAACCATTGCTAGGCTATCCAAGGACAACCTTGTTAGAGGACTACCTTCTGGCCCCTACAAGAAGGAAGGACTTTGCAAGGCTTGTCAATTAGGCAAGCAAACTAAAAATAACTTTAAGTCACTTAATAAGAGTGATTCACCTAGGATTCTGTATTTGTTGCACATGGATCTTTTTGGACCCATATCAGTACAAAGCCTAGGAGGAAAGTCCTATACTTTAGTGATTGTAGATGACTTCTCAAGATTCACATGGGTATTCTTTCTGAGGAAGAAGTCTGATAACTTTAAGTGTTTGACAGAGTTTCTCAAATGTATACAGATTGAGTTCAACACTCACATTGCCCTGATCAGAAGTGATCATGGGACAGAGTTTGATTCTCTTCTTATGCAAGAGTTCTGTCAAAGTGAAGGGATCAGGCACACCTTCTCAGCTCCTAGAACTCCTCAACAAAATGGGGTAGCTGAAAGGAAAAATAGAACCCTAATTGAATCTGCTACTACATTGTTGACAGATGCTCACCTACCTCTATCCTTTTGGGCTGAGGCAGTGAACACCTCCAACTATGTGCTAAATAGAAGCCTGATACATAAACTAAAGGGCAAGACTCCCTATGAATTGCTCAAAGGGAAGAAACCTAAAGTAGATTATTTTAAAAATTTTGGCTGTACTTGTTATATTCATAATAATGACAAGAAGTATCTAGCAAAATTCCAAGCTAAAGCTGATGAAGGAGTGTTTCTGGGATACTCCATGATCAGTAAGGCCTATAGGGTATATAATAAATATTCCTATAAAATTGAAGAATCTGTTCATGTTACTTTTGATGAGACTAACATGTGTTATAAGGAGAAGTCTACTTCTACCATAGAACCTTTGCAGGTACACTCTATTTCAGAAAGTATGGACAAATTACAGGTTAAAGAAGAAGGAACAACCTCTCAACAAAAGGATGAGAGCAGTGATGATGAAGAAGAAGTTAAACCTTTTGAAGAAAATCATCCTGAAGAGCCAGTTGTTATTCCACAAGAGGAAACAACAACACAGGTTGGTGAACAATCAACACCCCCTGTTAATTTAGTAACAACAAGAGATCATCCAATTTCACAAGTAATTGGATACATCTCAGCTGGTGTGCAAACCAGAAATCAGGTCAACCAAAACCTGATGCACACCTGCTTCCTATCTCAAGTTGAGCCTCAATCCATTCAAGATGCAGAGCAAGATCCACACTGGATCATTGCAATGCAAGAGGAGTTGCATCAATTTGAAAGGAATAAAGTTTGGGAACTAGTGCCTAAGCCAAAGGATCACTCCATTGTTGGAACAAAGTGGGTGTTCAGAAACAAGCTGGATGATCAAGGAGTTATTGTCAGAAACAAGGCAATGCTAGTTGCTCAAGGCTATTCTCAACAAGAAGGAATAGACTATGACCAGACCTTTGCAGCAGTTGCAAGGTTAGAGGCCATTAGAATATTCCTAGCTTATGCTGCTCACAAGGGATTCAAGGTCTACCAGATGGATGTGAAGAGTGCATTTCTCAATGGGGACATCAAAGAGGAAGTCTATGTTAGACAACCTCCAGGTTTTATCTCTCTAACTCACCCTGATTATGTTTTCAAATTGCATAAAGCATTATATGGTCTCAAGCAAGCTCCTAGAGCATGGTATGAGACCCTAGCATGCTTTCTTCTGGAAAATGATTTTGTTAGGGGGAGAGTAGACCAAACTCTTTTTATTAGAACCCATAAGTCCCATACCCTACTAGTACAAATTTATGTAGATGATATCATATTTGGATCTACTGATTCAAACTTGTGCAGAAGGTTTTCCAACCTGATGCATTCCAAATTTGAAATGAGTAGCATGGGTGAGCTCTCCTTCTTCTTAGGATTGCAAGTAAAACAGCATGCTGAGGGCATATTTATTTCCCAAACCAAGTATGCTAAAGAATTGGTTAAGAGATTTGGTATGTCTGAGGCATCTTGTATGAAAACACCCATGCCTACCAATGCTGTATTGGATGCTAATGAACATGGGAAACCAGTTGATCAGACAACATATAGAGCAATGATTGGCTCTCTATTGTACCTTACAGCTAGTAGACCAGATATAATGTTTGCTACATGCATATGTGCTAGATTCCAGGTGAGCCCTAGAGAATCACACTTAACTTTAGTGAAGAGGATTCTTAGGTATGTAAAAAGTTGTCCAAATCTAGGACTCTGGTATCCAAAAGACTCAGCATTTGACTTAACTGGATTCTCAGATGCTGATTATGCTGGATGCAGAGTAGACAGGAAAAGCACCAGTGGAACTTGTCAGTTCCTTGGTGACAGACTTGTCTCCTGGTTTTGTAAGAAGCAAACATCTGTGTCAACCTCAACTACTGAAGCTGAATATATGACTGCAGGCAGTTGCTGTTCACAAATATTGTGGATACAAAATCAGCTCATAGACTATGGCTACAACATAGAGAAGTTTAAAATTTTTTGTGATAATACTAGTGTTATCTCTATAGCACAAAATCCAGTCCTCCATAGTAGGACAAAACACATAGAGATTAGGCATCATTTTCTAAGGGATAATGTAGAGAAAAATAAAATTGAACTTCAATATATCCCTACTGATTTGCAAAGGGGAGATATTTTCACCAAGCCTTTGGATGAAAAGAAACACAGTTTCTTCCTAAATCAGTTAGGCATGTTAGATGGAGGAAGCCTAAACTAATTTATAAGATTTTTGAAAAGTTAAAACACACCAAGACTAGGCTAAAAAATTCAGTTCTTTTTGTGTCTGTAGAATAGGCTTTGTCTCTGAACTGCGCTCGACGTTTTCCCAGAAATCGTCGAACGTAGATCGACGTTTTTCTAAAAAACGTCGACCAGAGATCGACGTTTCCGAAATCGTCGATCTGAGTTCAGCGCCTCCGTTAGCTCCAGGTTTTCTCTCTTTCTGTTCAGAGGTCGTCGAGCAGAACTCGACGCTTTTCAACATCGTCGAACGGAGATCGACGATATTGAAGTCTCTTCAGATTCCTTCTGTAGCCCAAATCGTCGAGCTGAGATCGACGTTTTGTCGAACCGAGCTCCACGATTTTCCGTTTCGCCGTCGAACCCTAATATAAAATCATTTCCTCGGCCATCGTTCATCTTTGCGCTTTCATACTCTCTGCAACTTTCTCTCTTTCCCTCCAAATCTTCTACGCTTGGTCGTGTTTGGTTCTTTGTTGCAGGTACAAATGGCTGGCTCCAGTGCTGCGATTTCCAAAATAAAATTCAACACTGGGATTGATATCGACATGAACTCATTTGATGGAAGCAATCAGCGCTTCAAAGACATTCTCAATCTATTTAGAGAACAGCAGCTATCCCAAATAATGACTACCAGAATGAAGATTGCATCAGAAGAAATAAAAGAATGGTGTTATACAGCGACAGATGAGAATGAGAACTCTGTCGTCGGCTTCATAAAAGGGACTCAGGTACAATTGTCCCCGGCTCTTTCAACTGAAGTTTTTCATCTTAGTTCTGGAGAAGATTCCATAGAGTTATCTGGAGAGGAATATGACTCCATGCTCGATAGAATGGGTCACAATGCTGTGAACCCTAACAAACTGCTGAAGAAAAATCTGTCGATAGAATTTCAATTTTTGGCTGATGTAGTTGGGAAAGTGCTTCTGGCCAAGCACTCAGCCCATGATACCATATCAAGATATCAATTTTGTCTAATGGGAGCTCTGCTTGATAAGAAACATCTAGACTGGGGATCAATTTTCTTCAACCTGATTAAGAAGAAGCTGAATAAGACTGCTGTCAGTTTTGGGAGAATTCTAGGGGTCTATCTGCATTCCAGATGCCCTGAGCTGCTAACCTCTTCTGGCATGTTCATTAATGCATCCAAGAGGCTCTCCTGTGCCCTTTTCAGCAAATGGGGCAGGCAGATTGTAAACCCTACCAGAGCTGCTGCACCACTGACTTCAGGCACCAGGACTGCCTCAGTCACTCCACCTCTGGTCTCTGCCCCATCAGAAGTGTTGCCTGCTTCTCCTCCTCCTCCAGCTGTCTCTACCCCAGCCATTTCATCCTCACCTCCAATCACCACCATAGCCATATCTTCCCCCATTACCATTTCTTCACCAGTTTCACCCCCTCCAGCATCTACCTCAGAGGAATTCCATCCTCTTTTCTCTTATCCAATCTTCACCTCACCATCATTTTCCCTTGTAGATGATTCCTTTATGGATGATTCACCTTCCACTCCTCCTGAGCCTCCTTCTACCTCCTCATTCCAACAAATGCTGCAAGAAATTCTCTCCCAACCATCCTTCACACCTTCTCTTGCCTCACCTATCTCCACCTCAACATCTTCAATCTCCTCCATTCCACTCTCAGAGCCATCCATTCCCACACCTCCTATCTCCACATTCTCCATGCCACCAGCTCCAGCCAAAATCCTTCCAACAACCTTCTCTCCTACCTCTGCTCAAGCCCCTCTTGAGCATGTAGATCTATCAGCCCTGGCAGACAGGTTATATGAGCCGCTAGCTCCTAAGCTAACCTCATTACTGGAGACCACTCTGGCTCCACTCCTGACCCATGTCAAGGAGCTATCTTCCAAGCTCTCCTCCTTCATTCCCTCTCAAGCAATTACCTCTTCTAGGTGCCTTGATTCAGTTCTCCCTGTATCCAGGCAGGGGGAGAAGCCTTCTGAAGTAGTGGATGTGACTGAGTCTGCTCCAGCTCTTGCTCCTGCTCCTGCCTTTTTGCAATGGACCTCCAGAGCCTGCTCTCTGAGTTTGATACAGTTTACTTCAGATCTTTGCCAGTTCCACATACTGAAGACTTGTCTAAGGCCATTGTGCCTATTTCTGTCTATGATCCCAGCCAAATTGAAGAATATGTAAATTCCTGGAAGGCTGTGGATGTTTATGTTTCCATCTCTGATGCTGCTACTAAGGCCATTGTGCCTCTTGTTGATGAAGCTGCTGCTGCTGTTACTGAAGATACTGAAATGGTTCCTGTAATTGAAGATACATTTGCTACTGAAGAACTTGCTTCTTACTTGGAAGAACCTGCACCTGCTATTGTTTCTGCTCCTATTGCTGCTGCTGCTTCTGCTCCATCTCCTGATGTTGTTTCTGCTTCAAAAGTTCCTCCTGCTCAAATTTCTGCTGCTGCTGCTGCTCCTGCCCTGACTCCTGATCAGTTGAAGTTACAAGAGAAATACATAAAAAGCATTGAAGATTTGTATGACAGACCTCAAAGTTCAGAGAGTGATCAATTTCAAACTGAATCAGATGACTCTGCAAATACTATTGCCAAGAAGAGGAAGGCCAGAAGCAAGGCCTTGATGACAGTCCCCCCAGCTCAGGCAAAGGATTCTAATAACATTCCCTACTATATTCTGCATGACTGCCCCATATCTGAGCCTTGGATGCAGTATTCCAAGAACCAATTAAAGGCTATGAAGAAGAGAAGGAAGCTGGATAAGTATGAAACAGGATCTTCTCAGTATCAGCCTCCTCCTCCTCCAGATTCTGGTTCAGGCTCAGCCTCTCAAGCTCCAGCTTCCAGACAAAGCTCCTCCCAGTCTTATCAGAGATACTATCAAAGGGGGCAACATCAAAGGGGATATTAATCTAGAAGGGGTCAATATAGAGGAAGCCAGAGAGGGCACAGATTTCAATAAAGGGAAGGACAAGGCCATACTGATTCTACTTCAGGTCCTTTCCCTTATAAGCTAAAAGATACAGTTATCTCCAGGACTCCTCCTACTGATTCTGAATCCATCAACAGATATGAACCTCCTGTTCCATTTGAGGATCCTGAGAACAACCCCTTGTCCTGGACAGCTAGAATGAAAGAGTTGGCTGCTCTTGATCAAATGGAAAGGGCCAGAGAGCAAGGCAAGGACACTTCCAACATAACAACTCTATCAGATCAAAGAAAGAAAGAACTGGAGAGATATGCATCAAGAAAATTCTTTAATCCAGAAGATTATATGAAGCTGCACCCTGAGGCTGTAGTTCCAAGGCCCAAATCTCAAACTTCCTTAGGTGCAGAAGATGATAGAAGATCCAAGAAAGAAGCCCTCAATCCCAACAGAGAAATTATGTTTAAAAAGGGAACTGAGAAGAAGTGAATTGTGTAAGCTGAACAATCATCCTCCTCTGGATATTTGCTGACTTTTTATCTGTGATCTGCATTGCTGCTATATCTTTCCTACTGCATTGTTGATTTAGCTTCTGTTTTGAATGTATGCTTATTTATTTCCTAATTCTGTCTGTAAATAGTAATCCTAACCTAAATAGGGGGAGATTGTTGGAACACCCTATTACTGATTTGGGTAAGGATCACTATGTTTGTCTTAGGAAACCAGGTTGACCTAGTTGTATAGTTGTAAAGGTCAACATTAGAATGAGTCTAGGGCTTAGAACTTAGGTTTGAAGTTGCCCCCAGGACCATTCCAAGATCAAGGATATAGAGCCAAGTCTAAGGCAATTTTCGTCGAGCTCCGGTCGACGAAACGTCGAACTCGGTTCGACGCTCTCTGAGCTCAACTTCGATAAATCATCGAACTCCGGTCGATGATCTTCGAGCTCAGATCGACGATTTGCCTTCAGCCAGTTTTGCTTAGTCGTCGAACTCCTGTCGACGATCTTCTAGCTCAGGTCGACGATCTCTCTTCAGCTATTCTTCAGGTCGCTGAGCTCGGTTCGACGATCTTCGAGCTCAGTTCGACGTTTTCTGTCTGTTTGATCTGTTTCCATCTTTGAGCTCAGTTCGACGATCGTAGAGCTAAGATCGACGATTTTTCTGAGAGATCAACGATTTTAAGGATTCAAATGCTGCCAGTCTTTGGAATGTTTTTGAATTCTCTCAGCATTTATGTCAAGGAGATATGCCAGCCGTTTGTCATTATTCTGGAGCAAGTTTCAAGGAATTATTCAGGGAATGTTTTATTGGACCTTCCTCTAGAAGACAAGACCTTTTATGGAAGACATTTATGACTGTCAACGGCTATCTTTGACAAGAATTTTTTTTAGAGAATCAGAACTTCCTTTTTATCTTCAGTCAGATAGAATATACAACAAAATACACAGAGAGCACAACAACAAGAATTAAGCTATGACAGATAACAAGTGATCAATTCTGAAGAATCAGAATAACAATCTTTTTGCTTACAGAAAAGTGATCACAGCTTCATCTCAAGAACTCCAGACACCTCATCTTTCAGCCTTTTGCTAAAACAATCTTTTGCTGGAGATCTAAACTTCTGAAGACCTATCACCCTAGAGCAAAGCTTCCATTCCTGAACCTGTCTACATCTCAGGGGGAGCTTTAACAACAAAAGATCCACTAGTCTTCTCTCTTTTGATTTGAGAACAGAGAAGACAACTTCACCTCTTTATCTTTTCTTTTTCTGCTGTAAAAGGGTTCTTGAACTCCCTTCAAAAGTTCTGTCTGGTTTGAGAGCCTTGTCAAAACTCAGTGGTGGCAAGACACCTTATCAAAAAATCAAGTTTTGGTTTTTGAGCACCTTATCAAAAGCTCATTGGTGTCAGGACACCTGATCAACTCATCCTGAGTGGATTCCTACCAAGGGTGGTAGAAGAGTGGATGTACCCAGGTTTTTGGGGAACCACTATATTTCCTTGTGTCTTCTGGCTTGTTTGTGTGATTGATTTGCTGTGTGCTGTTCTCTTTACTTCTTTGTTTTTAACTCTTTACTAGCACTCTACACTATACTATAAATTGAATTTTATATGTGCTGATTATTTCAAAACTGTGAAATTAATTTAAATAAACTCTATTCACCCCCCTCTAGAGTTGAGATAGATCTTACTCTCACTTTCACATATGTTGGATCCTAGGTATATGGGACCTTTCAAGATTATGGAGTGCATCAGAGTTTCAACTTATAGGCTGGATTTGCCTGCATCTTTCCCTGGTGTTAACGACGTGTTTCACGTGAGCTAGTTGCAAAATTGTGTCTGTAGTGTTCGACATGTCCTTGACTCAGTGCCCCAGTTGTATCCTAATCTCTCATATGTCGAAGAGCCTGTCCGTATTCTTGAGACCCAAGATCGAGTGCTGAGAAGAAAGAAAATTCCTGTGGTTAAAGTTCTCTGACAAAATCAGGATGTCAGGAGTGCGACTTGGGAGTTGAATTTGCGATGAGATAATCCCATCCCCAGCTATTCTCCTAGTCTTCTCTTGTTAGTATTTCTATCGAGCGAGTTTTTGTGTATTTCCCTTTTTGCTCTTTAGTTTCGATGCATGTCCTAAGTTTCAGGACGAAACTTCCCTTTTGGAGGGGTGACTGTAACGCCCCTTATTTTTCTGACAATTATTTTTAATTCTCTTGGTGACATCATAATGGCGTAAGGGCGTTACGTTAACACAGAATTAATGGTGTGTCTTCATTAGTGTGTTTTCGCATCTGTTAGGTCGAGCCGACCAAATCTTGGAATTCTCATCAAAATTATAAAATTTCACGATACAGAATTAAATCGACTAATTTTGAATTGTCCCATCATGTTTTGTCGCGATCCGAGCATTATTGGAGCCTCGACGAATTTTTGAAGTTTTGCATATTTTACGTTCGCCGTAAACTTTAGAAATTTATATCTCGAGAACGACGCGTTGGATTTTGATTTTGACTTTGTCGTTGTATTCGTATCACTGGCTATTACCTAGTGATAGTTTTACTTTCAAGACAACCTAAACACCTAGAGGGGGGGGGGGGTGAATATGTTCTAATTGCTTGTTTATACTTCTAGGCAGAATTCAATTACAGAATTAAAACATTCAGCACAACAATCACAGAAATTGAATCATCACAGATTGCTCAATGTTTTATAGTGGTTCTCCAAGGTTTGGGTACATCCACTTTCCCCCTTCACCTATCTAGCAGTATGCTAGATTCGGCCAAACTTCCACTATTCTCAGATCCACAGATCCTACAGCTCAGAACCTGGATAGGTTCCTACAACTCAGAACCCAGAATGGTTCCTACAACTCAGGCACAACAGCCCTACCTCAGCCTTGCCACAAGGCCTACAACTCAGAGAAGAACCTTCTCCTACACTCAGGCAAACAACCCTACCACTCAGAGATCAACTCTCCTACACTCAGCCTTTATATCACAGGCTTACAACTCAGATCTGTGTAAAACATATCCTACAGAAATTTAGAAAAGAAGTTTTAATGTCTTGCCTTTGTTGAGAGAGAAGAGGACAAGATAATTCTTGATCAGCTGATGAAATCAACTGAATCTGAGCTTTCTTCAAAGCTTCTTGAATCTGAACTTAGTTGAGTTGATTTCCAGACAGCTTCTTGAGAAACCACTGATGGCTTCCTTCTTCTTCTTCAAAAATGGGTGGATCCCTCTCTATCCAACACCTTTGATGATACTTCTGAATTCTTGTTAGAACTCTTCTTAGATCGATCCTGAGATCGTCTTCTTAGATCTTCTGATGAAGATCTTCTTTAGTGTATTACTCCTTCTTGATTTGATTTCTCAATTTGATTGCCAAAGTTCAATCTATCTTCTTCTCTCTGAATCTGTCTATTTATAGACCTTCTTAATGGTAACCGGCTGATCCGGTTTATAACTGTCTTCTGACAAGTCTGACAACATCAGTTAACTGGCTGCAACCCACAGCTGTCAAGTCTTCAAACAGATCCTGTCCCTTAGTCTTGGTCAGCAAAGTGTTGAGACAGACTGTTAGGAAGTGTCGAGACCAACTGTCTATATGTGTCGACACAAGTAACTTTGGTGTCGACACAGCCTTTGATGATGTCGACAAGTTTGCCTTTAAGTCGACACAGCTTCTTCAGAACTTTATTTTGAGAATGAGTCGACACAGAGAATTTATGTCGACTCAACACTTCATCTTTCTTCAGAAAATAACTTGGTCTTGACTTTGCAGTGTGTCGACACAAGTCCTGTGTGTCGACACAGTTGTTGTAGATTCAGAACTCAGTATGTGTCGACACTGCCTTCAGGTGTCGACACATCAATTGTTGACTCTGCCAAAATGTGTCGACTTAGTCTTCTGGTGTCGACACAAGTATTGTCAACTTCTGCCAAAATGTGTGTCGACTCTGTCTCATTGTGTCGACACAGCCTCCCAGTGTCGACACAAATGTGGTCGACTATCTCCTTCTGTGTCGAGGTCGACTATCTTTTAGTTAGTCGACACTGCTTCCCAGTGTCGACACAAATGTGGTTGACTATCTTTCTCTGTGTCGACACAGCTTCCTTCAAGTGTCGACACAAATATTCTGAAGTGTCAACACTGTTTCTTCAGGTGTCGACACATGGACTTAGAATATTTTTCTGCATTCTTTAACACTTCTTCACCTGCACATGTCAACTCAAAACAACATCAAATACACCTTGATGTATATCATTGAGCTAAGTTGGACTTCTTCAAATTAGGTACACATTTTCCAATGTACCCAACAATCTCCCCCTATTTGGAGAAGTCATAACCCTTAGAGCTAATGATATACACCATTTAAAAAAAAATGATGATGTATGACATTACAGGAATACTTTATAAACAAAACATTAACAATTCAACACAGAGTGAACATGAATATGTGATTCCAAACAAAATTTTGTTTATAACTTGGTAATGTTTGATTACAGTTGTTTACATTTGAAAGATTAAACACAACATTACAAAACACATTTGAAAGAACTTAAAACTAAGACTGATCAGGCTCTTTTATGACAATTCCTTTGCCAGATTGGATTTGAGCCTTCACAGGAGCTTCAGCAACTTCAGCTGGCTTCTTGCCTTTTAGCTCAGCTTTCTTCTGTGCTTCTTCCTTGAGCCTTTGCCTTTCAAAGTAATGAAAGGGCTTTGGAAAGTACTTGCTTGGCTCCTGAGCATCTGGTGGCAGCCTTCCCATCTTGGCTTTTCTCCTGAACTGTACTATGGATTCCTGCCTAGCTTCAAATTTTTTTCATTCTATTTCATTATACCACTTTCCTCTTTCATGTTCTTTGTCCTTTACAGCCTTCCATGCAGTTAGTATAATATTTCTTGAAGTAGGGCTCCACTGCTCAAAATCTGGCTTAAGTTCAGCCTGCTCTCTAAATCTCTTCTTGGATAGTAGAGCATCTTGCTGTTCTTTCAAATTGGCCTCAGGCTTATCCACTTTCTCAATAACAACCCTATTAACCTCCTTTGGAGGGCTATACATATCTTGAACTTGCTGATCAATCATATCAAAATCTGGAGGAGGGTAAATGACTTGGGCAACCTCAGGTTGATTGCCTTCAGGTAGACCTGTTTGGATTCCTGACTCAGCCACCATAGCATCATCACACAAAGGTGGATATCCCAATGTGGCTCGAATACTATTTGTCACCCATTTGGTGTGCTCTGAGCCAGCATGAACTAACAACCTCTCCCCCTTTATGGCTTCTCTGGTAATATGATCTCTTAGATCTTCCTTCTGAAATCTGATCTGGCCATCCAGATAATTCACACCCTCTTTAAAAAATGGTTTTAACTTTTGAAGCTTGTCAGATATGTCCTTTTGAGAGGTAGTGATAGCAGTTTTAACTGATTCAATAGCATCTTGAAGTTTCTTATCAAATTCTTCCATCTCCTTTGCTCTAGCTTCAGTCAGCCCTGAAGTAGTCTTTTTCAATTCATCAATAATTTCTTGATGAGATTCAGTTAAATTGTTATTCATCCTCAGCTGATTCTCCAAAACATAACTTTGCTTTAAAACAATATCATCCACTTTAGGGATGATGGACTGCTGTTGTTTAGCCAAATACACCACAACATTACCTCCCTTATGGAAGCAATCTGTCATCTCCTTCTTATGCATATTGACTTCAAATCGAATTGACTTTATATCCTGAGCCAAGTCAAATTGAAGGGACTTATTGCTCTCATCAACATATTTTTCAACTGTCAATCTATGTTCATCTAGCTTAACTTGCAAATCAACCATAAACTTGTTATAATTAAATTCAGAATGGGATTGTTGAGTTGTAGTCTGTAGAGCCTGCTTATAACCTTTGCTCCTTCTCTGGAAGACAACAGGTTTTCTCTTCTTAGCCATTCTGGCTTCTTCAGTCTCAGATTCAGATGAACTATCAATTTGAACTCTTTCTTGAGGAGGTGGATGAATATCTATCTCAGTGCCATGTTGTTCAGCCTCAACATGCACAGACTCCTCCTCAACTACTTGCTCCTTCTCAATTTCTATCTCCATGTCAAGGACCTTCTCAATATCTTGCCCCTCTTCTACTCTATCAGTAGCAATATCAACATTAGGAAATAACTCATCTAGAGTATATTCCTTCTGAGCTTGAACATAAGATGTATCAATTGGATCTTCTATATTCAGATCTTTGGAGATATCAATTTATACTGCCTCTTGCACTGGGTCTGACATCTTCTCCCCCTGTACTTGTTCAGTATTGGTAATGTCCTGGGCAGGTGAGTACACTTGCTCCCCCTGCACCTGTGCAGAAATTGAAATATTAGAAATGTCTTTTATAAGAAAATACACCAGCTCCCCCTGCAACTGTACCTGGTTAGGAGTAGATTCATTCTGGGCAGGAGAATGAGCTTGCTCCCCCTGCATCTGTGCAGGTATAGTGTCTTGCTGGGCTGGAGTAGACGCAGGGTGATCTTCATCCTGCTTCCTCTCTTGTTCTTCTTGAAGCTGCTCAGTATCTTGAGCATGAGAAGAGGATTTCACTGGGGTGTCCTGCCTGCTCTCATCAGGCACATCCTTAGACAGCACCCTATCCCACCTAGAAAACAATCTCATGTCCATCTTTCTCATGTGATTGATCTTTGTTCCTGACAGGTGTTGCATTACCTCAGGGATCACTCCATTCAGATATAAACTCATAATTCTAGCCAGATTTGGCTTCTTTATTCCTTCCTTGATCTTTTCAAAGATTACAGCTGACCAATCAGTTGGAATTGTAAACACAATTCTGGTCATTAGGCAGAACATATAGGCCGAAATCCTATCATGTCCCCCTGGTTTGCACAGAATCACCTTGCCAACTACTTCAGACAAAAACTTCCCTTGCTGATTCATCCCTTTCCTGTTGAACGCAGCTCCAATTTTCAGGGTGGGATCCAATCCGCATCATTGGATAGCCTCCCTTGACTTAGAAGCAGGGACTTCTTCTTCATTCTCAATTATTGGTAAATGTAGAATCTTCCTTAGACTTCTTGGGGTAATCTTCACTGGCGACCCATGAACAGTGGACTTGATCTTGAGAATATCTGAACCTATTGATGCAGAGTTAAAGAATTCATGCACCTCCTTCTTCCATATCTTAGAAGGTTCAGATACTAAAAACTCTAATCCGGATTCGGAAATAAGAGTGATAACTCGTTGAACATCTGTCGGGGCTTCGGCAAAGGCATTCCTTACCAACTCATAACCTTCATTGACGTTGTCTTCAATCTTCGGCGCCATTATTCAGGTGAGAAAGCTTGAGAGAAGAGAGAGAGAGAGAGAGAGAAAGTTGACACAGGGTTTCAGTCTCGAAAACCTTGTAAGCGTGTCGACTGAATAAGTTCTTGACCTATTTATACCTTCTATTGAAAGAAGATCAAAAGGCGGGCAAAAACAGTCTATATGTGTCGACACAGATGGAATGTGTCGACACAAACTTCTATTGTCTCGACAACAAATCTGTCTACTATGTGTCGACACCAATTGTGGATATGTCGACACCTGAGAGATATAGTAGAGTATCAGAAAATCTGTGTCGACTCTTAGGATAAGGTGTCGACACAAAATTTGTAAGTGTCGACATCACTATTCTGGTGAAGTCGACACTACATTCCTGGATAAGTCGACAATTTAATTCTTAAGTGTCGACACATATTCTCTGTGTCGACACAATATTTCTGACTTGTCGACATTACTTCACTGAGTCGACACATTATCACTGAATGTGTCGACACTATTTTACTTAGCCAATTTCTGTTTCTGTCAACACCACTTGAGACCATTTGATAATCTAATATGTTATTTGTAAGTTTGTTGATAATCTAATCAATGGTCAGCATGCCTAATTCAATTTTAAATTTATTGAATTTTGTTTCATCCAGAGGCTTAGTGAATACATCTGCTATTTGATAATCTGTTTTAACAAATTCCAATGTGATGTCTTCTCTTTCTACATGATCTCTAAGAAAATGGTATTTAATTTCTATATGCTTAGTTCTACTATGAGAAACAGGATTATTAGCAATAGAAATTGCACTCTTAGAATCACACAAAAGAGGTGTTCTACTTACTTGAATACCATAATCTTTAAGCTGATGCTGTATCCACAATAGTTGTGCACAGCAGCTGCCAGCAGCAACATATTCTGACTCAACTGTAGATATAGCCACACTGGTCTGCTTCTTACTACTCCAAGATATCAATCTTCCTCCCAAGAATTGACAAGTACCTGTTATACTCTTCCTATCCTCTCTACAGCCTGCAAAGTCTGCATCTGAATAACCTGTTAGTAGAAAATCTCTATTCCTAGGGTACCAAAGGCCTAGATTAGGTGTGCCCTTAAGATATCTCAGAATCCTTTTGACTGCAGTATAATGAGACTCTTTAGGACAGGCTTGGTACCTAGCACAGACACATGTAGCATACATAATATCTGGTCTACTAGCTGTGAGATATAGTAGAGAACCAACTATTCCTCTATACAAAGTCTCATCAACAGGTTTACCTGCATCATCTTTGCATATAGGCATACTTGTTCCCATAGGAGTTCTCATGATGGAGGATGACTCCATACCATACTTCTTAATTAATTCTTTGGTAAACTTTGACTGGGATATGGACAAGCCATCATCAGTCTGTCTTACTTGGAGTCCCAAGAAGAACTTCAGTTCCCCCATACTGCTCATCTCAAACTTCCCTTGCATAAGTTTGGCAAACTTTTTACAAAGGTTGTTTTCAGTAGATCCAAAGATTATGTCATCAACATAGATCTGAACTAAGATGATCTTGCCTTTGGATTCCCTATAGAATAGAGTTTTGTCTATTTTTCCTCTTGAGAATTTATTCTCAATAAGGAAAGTAGACAGGGTTTCATACCAAGCCCTTGGGGCTTGCTTTAACCCATACAAAGCTTTTCTAAGCTTATAAACATAATCAGGTTTAAGAGGATCTACAAAACCTGATGGCTGCTCTACATATACTTCTTCTTTAAGATCACCATTCAGAAATGCTGACTTCACATCCATCTGGTATACCTTGAAGTCTTGATAGGCTGCATAGGCAAGAAACATTCTTATTGCCTCCAGCCTTGCTACTGGGGCAAAGGTTTGATCAAAGTCAATCCCTTCTTCCTGCCTGTATCCTTTAGCAACCAATCTTGCTTTATTTTTCACTATTACTCCACTCTCATCCAACTTGTTCCTATAGATCCATTTTTTCCCAATTATATTGTTGTCTCTTAGTTTAGGAACAAGCTCCCAGACATTGCACCTTTTGAATTGATTCAGCTCCTCTTGCATAGCATCAGTCCAGTGCTGGTCTTGGATGGCTTCTTCAAACTTCTTAGGCTCCATTTATGACAGGAAACTTGAATGCAGAACTGTGCTTTGACTTCTGCTTCTAGTCTGCACTCCCTGTCTTGGATCACCTATTATCTGATCTGTTGGATGGTCTCTTAAATGTCTTGTAGTTGGAGGAAGATTCCCTTCTGGTTGAACATCTCCAGCTCCTTCATTATGCTGAACCTCTTAGTTTTCTTCATCTTCTATTGAATCTTGTACTCCCCCTGGACAATAGCCTTCATTTTCCAATACTCCATCTTCCCTTGAAGCTTCAGCAATGGAGAGCTTGTCCATTCTTTTGCTTATACCTGTTGAGTCATTTGATCTACAAGACAACTCACAGTTGATTAATCTTGTTTCATCAAACACAACATGCACAGATTCTTCAACAACTTGTGTAGTCAAGTTGAAGATTCTATAGGCCTTACTATTTGTGCTGTATCCAACAAATATCCCATCCTGGGATTTGGCAGCAAACTTAGTCAAATATGACTTACCATTGTTAAGTATATAGCATTTGCAACCAAAGATTCTGAAGTAGGATAGATTTGGTTTTCTACCTTTCATAATCTCATAGGGAGTCTTTTTGTGGCTCTTGGTGATAGAAGCCCTATTGATCACATGACAAGCAGTGTTTACTGCCTCAGCCCAGAAATATTCTGGTAGAGAGGTGTCACTCAATAGAGTTCTACCAGCTTCAATTAATGTTCTATTCTTTCTTTCAGTAATTCCATTTTGCTGAGGTGTTCTTGGTGAGGAGAACTCTTGGAAAATCCCAAAGTCTTCACATAACTTTGTCATGCTTTCAGATTGAAACTCAGTACCATGGTCACTTCTGATTTTTACCACTGTACTATTTAGTTCATTCTGAATTTGCTTTACAAAATTAAGTAAGACACTTGGGGTTTTAGATTTCTGTCTCAGAAAGAACACCCATGTAAATCTAGAATAGTCATCTACAACCACAAAAGTGCAGACCTTCCTACCTAGACTATGAACGGGCATAGGACTAAAAAGATCCATATGCAAGAGGTATAAGCACCTCACAGAATCCTTGTTTTCAAGGCTTTGAAAGGAGGATTTTGTCTGCTTGCCCTTTTGACAAGCTGAACATATCCCTTCCTTCATACACTTAACTTGAGGACCATTCCTCACTAACTCTTTGATAAAGAGTTGGCCAATTGTCTTGTAGTTAAGATGAGCCAATCTCTTGTGCCACTTAACACAATGAGAAGCATTGTCATCAGCTACAAGACAGATGGGAGAAGCCTTATTCTCACATATAAAATTAAGACAATATACATTTCTTTTCCTATACCCAGTCAAAATGATCTCTTGATCACTTGACCTTTTGATATGACATCCATCCTTAACAAATGAAATGTCATATCCTAAATCACTCAGCTGGCTTATGCTTATTAGATTATATTTCAAACCTTTTACATAAGCCACTTGGGTGATAGTAATTAGGTTAGAAGAAATGTTACCAAACCCTTTGATGACTCCTTTTTCAGATCCACCAAAGATCTCTTTAGGTCCATCTTTGACAGATGAATACTCCTTCAACAGCCCCTTTGTTCCAGTCATGTGCCTGGAACAACCACTATCCAAGTACCATATAGGGGCATGGCTACTTGGATACACCTGTAACACAGATTTACTTTCCCTTAGAACCCAAGCAAGTCTTGGGTCCTTGGTTCAAGTTAGCATAAACAAAGCTACCATTATCTCTTCTAACAGGTAGACTATTGTTCTTTCTAATACTTGTGTTATACCAGCAGTCTAGTGCAAAATGGCCTCTCTTGCCACAGCACCAACATTCAAACCTATTGTATCTAGTTCTAGATACATCCTTGACAAAAGAATTTCTGTCCATTGCTGGTGCTGCAGCAGCTTCACCCACTGATTTTTTATAACCATTGGGTTTATGAACATGGGTAGGCCTGTTGGCATTTACACCCTTGTTTTTCAGAACATTAGACTTAATATGACCATGAATATTTTCATGATCATATAGGTTAGAAGGCACTTCCACTTTTCTAAACTTAATAGGGACTGAAAAGTTCAGTGGCTTGACAGGAGCTTTACCTTTCCTCTTGAATTGGCCAGCCCTGGAGTTACCTTTGAATCCTAATCCTGCCTTACCCTTTTGATTCACAAATTCATCTATCAAGGGTAAGACAGACTTTGGCTTAGAGTAACTAGCCACTAAATCTTTTTCAATTCTTAGTCTGGCCTCCAGACTCTTCACTTGATCATTGGTATAATTAATTGTGCCCATCTGAATAATAGTTATATTCTTTAGCTTGGCAATTTCATTTAACTTCTGATCAATTACTTTCTCTAACTCAGTTGCAGCTACCCTTTGTTTAGCAATTTTATGAGCCTGAAGTTTAACCAGGTTCTTGCTTTTCTTAAGGGCCTGCAACAAGTCCCCATACTTATCTATCAATTGATAGACATCTCCTTCAGATTCAGATGCATCTACATCACTTGATGCAGATGTAGCTGATTCTGTACTTGTACTACAAACAGATTTCATAGAAGGACATTGTACCTTATTAGGACCAGACTGATTCTGGCATATGTCCTCTTCTGATCCTGCCATCAGTCCCATGCACTGATGATCCTCTTGATCATAGATGGAGTCTAGCAACTGTAGAAACTCCTCTTCTTCAGATGCAACATATAGTCCAATGTATGTTTCTGCTTCAGATTCTGACTCTGAAGTTGACTGATCTGTTAGGCTCTTATCCTTCTTTGCAACAAAAGATTTCTCCTTCTTGCCCTTTTTATGAGTCTTATTCTTGTCTGAAGACTCTTTTCTCTTATCAGGACAGTCAGCCACTACATGTCCAGGTCTATTGCAACAATAGCAGACAATCCTTGAAGTAGTAGCCTTGCTAGGTTTTGATCTGCTCTTTTCTTTCCTTGATGACCTTTTCTTCTGATAATAGTCATCAACTTGCTGTGAAGTGGAGGGCTTAGACTTCCACTGCTTCTTCTTCAAGAACCTCTGGAATTGCCTTGTGAATGCAGCAAAGTCTGCATCTGAATCACAGCTTTCTGAACCCTGATTATCTGAATTTTCTGAACTGACTTCTGCAATTTCCTTAGGAGGGGATGGTGATATCCTCCTATTCTTTCTGATGGATTCTGCATTGAATGCCACAGTCTTTTCTCTATGCTCTCCTCTTGAATTATTTTCCTCCTCCTCCTTCCTCACCATAAGTTGCATTTCATAGGACAGCAGCTTTCCAAACAAGGTGGGAGGAGAGATCTCTGCCAATTTAGCCACTTCTCTTATGACACAGATCTTTGTGTCCCAATCCTTTGTCAAGGATCTTAAGAATTTGTCATTCAGTTCATAGGTACTGAAGACTCTTCCATAGGACATTAACTCATTCACAATTCTATAGAATTTCTTATAGCATTCAGTTATGCTATCAGTTTTTCCTTGTCTAAAACTTTCATATTCCTGGTTGAGCATAGACTTCCTATCCTGTCTTACTTCTTCAGATCCCTCCATGTAGACAATCAAGGTGTCCCACATTTCTTTGGAGGTCTTGCAGTGAATCGGATTCTGAAATGTAGAATCATCTATGACACTCACAATAATATTCTGAGCTCTCTTGTCCATAGTTGCCAAAATGATTTCATCCTTGGTCATTTCAGAATAACTCTTTGGAGTTTGAATATTAGCATCAAGAACTGATACCTTCATTGGAATGAAAGGTCCTTCCTGAACTGTGATGTATATTCTTGGGTCAGATGCTTCCATGAATAATCTGACTCTTTCTTTCCAAATTCCAAAGATTTCCTTCCTGTAGATGGGTAACTTTATTGACCCTAACTCCTTGTGATTTTCTCCAGAACCCATCTTCTTGAATCTTGATTCTACCTTTCAGATCTACCTCAGACTGTTAAGTCCTTTTTGAGGAACCTCCCTCTGATACCACTTGATAGTTTTACTTTCAAGACAACCTAAACACCTAGAGGGGGGGGGGGGTGAATAGGTTCTAATTGATTGTTTATACTTCTAGGCAGAATTCAATTACAGAATTAAAATATTCTGCACAGCAATCACAGAAATTGAATCATCACAGATTGCACAATGTTTTATAGTGGTTTCCCAAGGTTTGGGTACATCCACTTTCCCCCTTCACCTATCTAGCAGGATGCTAGATTCGGCCAAACTTCCACTATTCTCAGATCCACAGATCCTACAGCTCAGAACCTGGATAGGTTCCTACAACTCAGAACCCAGAATGGTTCCTACAACTCAGGCACAACAGCCCTACCTCAGCCTTGCCACAAGGCCTACAACTCAGAGAAGAACCTTCTCCTACACTCAGACAAACAGCCCTACCACTCAGAGATCAACTCTCATACACTTAGCCTTTATATCACAGGCTTATAACTCAGATCTGTGTAAAACAGATCCTACAAAAATTTAGAAAAGAAGTTTTAATGTCTTGTCTTTGTTGAGAGAGAAGAGGACAAGGCAATTCTTGATCAGCTAATGAAATCAACTGAATCTGAGCTTTCTTCAAAGCTTCTTGAATCTGAACTTAGCTGAGTTGATTTCCAGACAGCTTCTTGAGAAACCACTGATGGCTTCCTTCTTCTTCTTCAAAAATGGGTGGATCCCTCTCTATCCAACACCTTTGATGATACTTCTAAATTCTTGTTAGAACTCTTCTTAGATCGATCCTGAGATCATCTTCTTAGATCTTCTGATGAAGATCTTCTTTAGTGTATTACTCCTTCTTGATTTGATTTCTCAATTTGATTGCCAAAGTTCAATCTATCTTTTTCTCTCTGAATCTGTCTATTTATAGACCTTCTTAATGGTAACTGGCTGATCAGGTTTATAACTGTCTTCTGACAAGTCTGACAACATCAGTTAACTGGCTGCAACCCACAGCTGTCAAGTCTTCAAACAGATCCTGTGCCTTAGTCTTGGTCAGCAAAGTGTTGAGACAGACTGTCAGGAAGTGTCAAGACCAACTGTCTATATGTGTCGACACAATTAACTTTGGTGTCGACACAGCCTTTGATGATGTCGACAAGTTTGCCTTTAAGTCGACACAGCTTCTTCAAAACTTTATTTTGAGAATGAGTCGACACAGAGAATTTATGTCGACTCAACACTTCATCTTTCTTCAGAAAATAACTTGGTCTTGACTTTGCAGTGTGTCGACACAAGTTCTGTGTGTCGACACAGTTGTTGTAGATTCAGAACTCAGTATGTGTCGACACTGCCTTCAGGTGTCGACACATCAATTGTTGACTCTGCCAAAATGTGTCGACTTAGTCTTCTGGTATCGACACAAGTATTGTCAACTTTTGCCAAAATGTGTGTCGACTCTGTCTCATTGTGTTGACACAGCCTCCCAGTGTCGACACAAATGTGGTTGACTATCTCCTTCTGTGTCGAGGTCGACTATCTTTTAGTTAGTCGACACTGCTTCCCAGTGTCGACACAAATGTGGTCGACTATCTTTCTCTGTGTCGACACAGCTTCCTTCAAGTGTCGACACAAATATTCTGAAGTGTCAACACTGTTTCTTCAGGTGTCGACACATGCACTTAGAATATTTTTCTGCATTCTTTAACACTTCTTCACCTGCACGTGTCAACTCAAAATAACATCAAATACACCTTGATGTATATCATTGAGCTAAGTTGGACTTCTTCAAATCAGGTACACATTTTCCAATGTACCCAACACCTAGGGTGTGAATTTCGTTTGAATCGGCATGCGTTAGACACTTTGTAATAATATAACACTAATGTTATTACTATTATTATTATTATTATGTTATTAATATAATTATATTATATAAATATATATAAACTATAAACTCCCCTTCCAGCTATACTCGACCAGCGGCAGCTTCCCCTCCCCTATATCCGGCGAACTCCTATTCCCTTCCCCTTTACCCGACGCTGAGCAGGCTCCCCCCGGTCGGGCCTCACTTCAGTCGACTTAATTTGACTGAAAAATCACGTATCCCATTTTACCCTCTCGCTTTCTCGCAATTTACCCGATAACCAACCTTCCCCGCTCGAGTTTCTCCCTCTCACCATTCATCTCCAACCACCTCACTCAACCTGCCGCAAATGGCTACTACCGACTGAAGGCGCCCTAGCTCCCAAACCTCCTCACGCACATCGCAAACGCAAGGCCTTCTCCATTCATCTCCAGCACTTCTCCCGCAAGGCCTTCCCTCTTCAGTGCAGCAAATCCCTAACGCACATCGTAGCTCCGCTCGCAGCAAATCCCTCCCTCGTTCCTTTATTTCAACAAAAAAGGAGAACGCTGGATCGATCTTCCTGCTCTTCTCCTTGCCATCGCCAAAGCACTTCCTCCCCTCTTCCTTGATCGCGGCCGCCATCGACATCCTTGGAGCTTGCCGAGAAAGAGAATGCAATCAGGTATACTCCTCCCGCAGCCTTTCCATGTTCCCGATCCCTCACTCTCTCTCCTGCAGCCTCTCTCTCCCGCATCCATGGCCTAGTATAGTTAGGATATTTGTGCATTCTATGAAGTTTGATCTTGCAAGTTTCTGGCCAGAGCAAGATGGATTATCAACCATAACACTGTGACGGTGAGGAGGTGGCACGCGACTTCTGGCAGCACGCGACTTCTGGCGGCACGCGACTTCTGGCGGCACGCGACTTCTGGCGCGACGGCGAGAATCATAACCGCATATTTCCATTCTCCTCCTCTCGCTAGCTAGTTCTCTTCAACCGCCACAAGGCTTTCACAAAAAAAGGTATTTAGCATCGAATTTTTCACTAATTTTTCACTGTATCTTCTTCCTCCTTATTCACTGATTTTTCACTGCACTCTTCTGAATTTTTCAGTATTTAGCATCGAATTTTCTTAGATTAGTGATTGAGCCTAATGCAAAATCTTATTATCAGAACCTATTTGAGTTATCACAAGGTTATTCTTTCTGTACTTGTATGCATTTGAAACATTTAAACGACATGATCTATTTAACTAACGATGGGAAATCTATATGAATGCAAAAGTTTGCTCCGTGGGGTCAAAGACTTGCCTCAAGGAGTTCGTTGAAATGCCCAAAAGAAGGTATTTATGTTTGTTGTAAAGTTATTAGAGCTCAGCATATGTATTTAACAGTACAAGTTATTAGAGCTCAGTTTGACAAGATTATTTTTTTTGCTCCGATGAGTTTGGGAAAAAACACCACAATAATAGAATGTATGTTTGGCATGACAAAGGTTATGGCCGTCATCAAGAAAAGAAATTAGTTTTGAACATAAAAGTGGATGAAATTTCTTAGTTGAGGTTGGACGCTCACGAACGACGGTACCACCGCTTACGCCACAATCATGCAAAACAGAGCCTAAATTTCTCAGGACTGAACTATTTGCTTTGGTTCGATTTTAGTTTTATCTTTTGTGATTGATTGCTTGATGCATTTCGGCTCAGTTCAGTTCTTACCGGCTATGCACCTGAAAGCTGCAGTGAAGGAACAGAAGAAGGCAAGCACATTCTTATCCCTTCAGTTTTGACATGCTCCCATGTTTTCCCATCATGTATAGTGTATAATTCTATAACAATAAACTCATTGATATGGTTTTCCCCCAAGTACATATAACACAATGTTTGACTTCGTTGCCCAATTAAATTTTTTGTCTTTTCGTATCTATTATATAATTGTGGTGGATTAAATTTTGGTAATCTTCTTTCCCCTCTAATTACTATCAAACTAAATGGTAGATATTTGTGTTGTAATATAGATGATGAGAGTATTATAATGAGAGTGCCGATCATTTCTTTATAGAAATATGAGTGACCGTGCAAAGATATTCACGTGCAATTGTGATAATACACTTAGGCTCTGTTTGAGGGGACTTATTTTCACCGGTCAAGCGGTCACGACTGCATGAACCGGGTCTTTATTAAGGCCCGGTTCATGCAGTCATGACTGCTTGACCGGTGAAAATAAGTCCCCCCAAACACAATGCAAGGTCCTGATAGTACCGGGACAATTCAAACGACACGGATCATGCTCGGCACGAACAATTCTTATCCCGCCAGCTAGTCCTTTCTGGAAATGATCCCCATCTCTTTGACCATCTGAGTCTTCACAAGAATAGCCAGGAGAACCATCTTCTGCTTTCTTCGATTCATAATCACACCCTTCTTCATCGGTTTAAAATCAAAACCATCTTCCAAAAACTTGGTTGGAAGTCTTTCCAAAAACTTGAACCACAAGTACCAGTAGTCTTGGATTAATTGTGATATTCGATCCTCTGAAACCTGCGACAATAAACAGTGCATATGTTTGCATGAATTTCATTATTTTTTGGTCGATTGCCCTATTTTTATCTCATTGCTACTTCCAATTATCTTTGCAGATGAGAATATATCTGATTTCAGGCTATGGAAATTCCTTGTGGACAAGGTAAGTGGTATGGATTTAAAAACTACTAGAGAGCATGTGCTATGATTACAATGTCTACTACTAATTCTATTATACACAACAGTATGTTCCAACGATCTGCTATTATTACCTCTCACTGTTAACAAATAATGAATGCTATTTATGGTGCCACCATGGGGCTTTGGTAAGGCCAGAATTAGAGAGAATGTCAATCTGGCATTCGACCGCCCCACTTGTGAGTCGTGTGCTTGTGGCAAGCAATCTGGCACGTTGAACATAATTCGGGAGGATTAGATGATTGCAGGAGCATAATTTGGATGATAGCCGCCAGATTCGGGCCCGTTCTATGCTTGTTTGTGTTCACCTGCTTCATCTCGTTTGATGCTCTGTTTTCTCACTGAGGCATTGGACTTCAATTGTTTGGATCTGAGATTTGTTTTGTCTATTTTGTTGAAGATGTTGTTTTGGTTTAGTTTATCTGTTGATGAGGATGATGTTATTCTTTCAGTGGATTTTCTTATCCGATGCTATAGATTTAGTATAGATAAATAAAATATCTTTTAATCTGTTTGGTCTATTTTATTTAACTCTCGTTTTGCTTGATTTCCTAACAGTCTCATTTATTTGTCTTAATACGAAGAGTTAATGTCTTCAAACAATTTATATTTTGTAATATTAACATCGAAAAATATTGTGAAAAGTACTAAATTGTTCATCTGGTGTTCACTCTGCAGTTGTGTTCTCCATGTTTTCATACTCTGATATCCATTGGAACTTGAAATAATCCTTTTAACTATCAAATATGTTGAGCTTTGTTTATTTCCTTCAATTAGAGTTAGCATAATCTCCACCAACACATTAATCAGGTGAAAATATATAAAGCATGATTGTTTGAGTTTTAAGATAAAAATCACTTATTTAATAGATTTGTTTGAGGTTTAATATTGAAAAATAATTTGGTTAAAGAAGGTTTTCTTAGCTGTTATGGCTCAGGGGCTTTGTTTGGCATGGCGGTGGCAGTCATGAACGTGGTGGTAGTCATGAACGTGGTGGTTAAGAACCATCGTTCATCAATGCCCGAACTCACGTAAGAAATTGCATCCACGTACTTTTATGTTCAAAACTAATTTTCTTATAATGGTTAGGGTCATATCCATTGTCATTTGTCTAAGCATATTGGAGCAAAAATGCCGCATCAAAAAGCCAAGATAAATTCAATTTTGTGAAGATGAGAGATTATTCCACCCAATAATCTAAGCTTAGGGTTGAAAGTCAACCACAAGGGATTTTAACGCAACATATATTTTGCTAATTTGACGAGAGAATAAGGCTCCGTTTGGGAAGACTTATTTTCACCGGTCATGCGGTCGTAACCGCTTGACCGATGAAAATAAGTTCTCCCAAACAAAGCCTAAATCACTTATTTTCTTATCTCTTCTCTCTTTCTTCCTCTCCCCCTCCCTTCATTTTTTCTTCCTTTCCCTCTTTTTTCTTTTTCCCTCTCCCCCCTTTTCTTCTCCTCCCCCTCTTTTTCTTTCTCTTCCCTCCCCCTCCCCCCTTTTCCCCCCTCATACTAGAGTAGAACCCGGTGGCCCCCCCCTTAATTAAATCCTAAGTTATAAAATTATTACTAGTTTTATTATTATTCTTCTTATTATTATTAATATTGCACAAGAAAAATAAAACCTAACCCCTTCCTCCTCCCCTCTGTTCATTTGTCGAACAAGGGCTGCCATCATGTGAATTTTCGGGAAATTTCGATCGCTGCCGCCGGAGCTTCGGTTGACGAAATCCTCGCCGGAGCATAGATCCAGAAAGATCTCAGCGAGAGCTACTCGTGCACGGTAAGATTTGTCCATTTCGTGAACTTTTTAACGTTTGGATTCTCCGCTCTCACCGCCGTTTTGACCACATCTTTATAGATTTCACCTTCCCGCGTCTTCGCTTGGAACGATCTGTGACGTGCAGTGATTCAGAGGACGATTCCGGGAAAAATCGAGACAAGTGTTGTTTGCTTGCTTTTCTTCCTTTGCGTTTACCTCTGATCGTTGGGTATTTAGTAAGTCTTAAATTGTCGAGTAAATTAGTAAGTGTCGTTTGTTTGATGTGTCCTTTATTTGTCGAGTCATTTGTTCTTCTTGTTGTTAGGATCATCGCGTTGTTTCGGCCACATAAAACATTTGTTCTTAGTGATTATCGTAGGTATCGTGTAAGTATTAGTGTGTACCGTTTTACTTGAAAATAATCATTGTAAAAGCCTATGAGTCTTGTCGAGCTTATTGTAACGTTATGTTGATCGCATATCCTTATTTGGTTTAAGTCTATTATCGACTGCATAATTTAGAAATTTATAAGATGACACAACATATATGTATGTATAGAATGTTTGTTGGGTTATGCGCGTTGGGGTTACTCCTTTGGCACAGTGCCATGTCTGCGAGGTCTATGCCGTCGTGGTTACTCCCCTGGTATAGTACCTCTTTTGGTTGTGGATTATACACCCAGGCTTGCCCAGTGTTTTTGATGCCCTTATTGAGCAAATCCGTCTCATTTGAATTTTGTTAATAATATTCAATAAAATACATATATATATATATATATATATATATATAACCATTTTTGGCACTTTGCAATGAAGTTGTTTAGTTTACAACTGCTTAGCTAGTTCTTTTATTACTGTTTCTTCTTGATTATTACTGACTTTTACCTCTATTTTGCATGTTGGGTTCCGGTCTACTTGGAGGTTTGTTATCGCTGCATGGTTTCTTTTACCCTTACTTGTTACTAAGATGTTCTTCTTTTGAATGCCTCAAGTTCAGGGCTGTAGCAGGTGTGACTGGTAGAGTTCATGGTTTTCAGAGTTGCGGCTAGTTGATATTGCTTGTTTTCCTCCTCAGTTCAGTGTGGTAGTTGTTTCTTTTTCTCATATTAGACTAGTTTCCTATGGGTTCGTGTCAGTTGTTGAAGCCCATAGTGTTAGTTTCTAATGTTTGACTACTTATCGGTTTTACTGTTGTTACTTATTGTTCGTTAAGCACTTGCTCTCTTGGATGGGTTTATGTTATGATTTTTTATAAGTATTTTTAAATATAAAAAGCAGCATTATAACGTAGTTGCATAACTTCTATTTTAACTGAAATTCATTCTATTTTAACTCAAATTCATTCTATTTTAACTGAAATTCATTCTATTTTAAGAGCCATAAAACTCCTTTTTTACTTATATTAAATTTAGAAGTCATATCTACCTTACATACTTTTTTGAGTCCCCATACTCATGTTGGATCATAAATGAATTCAATTAAGTACTTTTTCCGCTGCGTAAACTTTTACTTTCTCATTCGTGGACTAGTTGATCCACCAGATTGAGGAACACGGTTAATAAAACCTATTAAATATAACATACATTTTAAAATATAATTCATATGTCTTTATATAAAATAAGCAAAAGGATAGGATTGCCTGAATGTCTGTAGTTGTCCCCTATAGAGCGTGGCATCACAATCACATTTTTTCTCTCACTCTAATAGTATTTTAATACTAAGAAAATGCGGGTTGTGAGAAACGACTCTTTGCGCAGTAGGACTGGCTAGAAATGGCAACTACTCCATCACTTTTGCATTTACAGATGTACTAAAGGCAAGCAGTGTCTTTTGTATTCTAGCAAGCAAATCTCGTGATTTGGAATTTTTTTCCGATCTCAGCATGACACAGTGCTTCTAGACTTAGTAAAATCCAGACAGACTTCTCAAGCTTTGAGTGAAGCCTTATCACTAAAAGCAAAAGTACTTAGCAGAATTCTACAACCAAGGCATTGAGTGCGTTGAGTGAACCTTCATCACTCAACGCATTCTATCTTTTATAGTCTTAACGATTAGGCATCGAGTGAGCCTTCATTACTCGATGCTTCTAGACTTAGTTGAATTGTCTATTGAGAAGGGATTGAGTGAACTTCCTTCACTCAACGCTTCTAGACTTAGTTGAATTATCTGTTGAGTAGGCATTGAGTGAACTGCCTTCACTCAATGCTTCTGGACTTAGACAGATTTTCTATCTGATCCTTCAAAGGCTTTGGCTGCTTGTGCTTCTGTCAATGCCTCTGCTCTTTTGGCATTGAGTGAGGTGAGTTCACTCAACACTTCTGGACTTGATGGATTTTTTGTCTATTTAGTAACCAGTCTTCTTGATTGAGGCATTGAGTAAATTGCCTTCACTCAACGCTTCTGTCCTTGGCTAGATATCTTGTTGAGTTTACATTGAGTGAACTATCTTCACTCAATGCTTCTAGACTTAGCCAGATTTCTTTTTGAGTTTGTGTCGAGTGAGCTGCCTTCACTCAGCGCTTCGAGACTTAGCCGGCTTTCTTATTGAGTTGGCATTGGGTGAACTGCCTTCACTCAATGCTTCTGGACTTAGCCAGATTTCTAGTCAGCCATATTGCAGCTTTTATTGTATGAAGTTCTCTCAATGCTTTTGCTCTTCACGCATCGAGTGAACTGCCTTCACTCGACGTTTCTGGACTTAGACAAATTTTTGCTTTGTCAGCATCTTGTCTTGAGTCCAACTAGTATTGTGACCCTAACATCCTGTCTAATCAAGTTATAGTAGACAACCTACATACACTGAACTTAGATCATGTATCAAATACATTTATACACTTAGCATTGATGGTGATGCCTCTTCAAATTAAGGGAACATTTAAGGGCAATATTCCCAACACACATAATTAATGTACCTTAGGTACCCAAAAGAATTTGGGTCCTTGGTTCTTGTTAGCATAAACAGGAATATTTCTCCCCCTGCTGCATCCTTGATAAGAAGGCTTCTCTTTGTACTTGGCACACTAAGGTTGTGCCAACAATCAATGGAAAAGTGTCTCACCTTGTCACAGCATCATTACTCATGTATGTTATATCTCCTTTTCTAAACAGCCTTAGATGTGTGTGAACCATCAGGTTTATTTTATTCATGATGTAATGCATCAACCTTCTTCCAATTTCTTTCAGTAAGAATCTGACTGAATGTAAGCTTGCAAGCTAGTTCTCTTGGCTAATTCTGTTTGACACCAACATGTGCCTGCTTTGTAGCTGACAAGGTGTCCATGACATCAGAAATAGCTCGCAGTCCTACCTCAGAGACAAACAACAGTCTCCTACCTGAGGTTGAACAACCCTATAACTCAGAGTCTTCATACTCCTACAGCTTAGAGACCCTACTGGTCTCATACCTAAGATCTTCACAAACAACCTACCTCAGGCACAAGCCTTACCTTAGATCCTTCCTAAGACCGTACAACTCATAGTGCTCCACACTCCTATAACTCAGACTACTCTCAGTCCTACAGTCAGCCTTTATAAAATAGGCCTACATTCAGATCTCATGGAGATCCTACAAGATAGAATAAGTGTTTGAGAAATTTGACTCAACAGAAAATTTCTGAGTCTTCTTCTATGACTGAATCAACAAATAACCCTTCTTCAGCACAATAACAAGAAGATGATTCTTCAGATTTAATTCAGCATGTACTGTGTTGTAACCTTGTAGAGCTCTCCTTCATTTTCTTCAAGCTTGAGAAAGATAACCGTTCTGTATAGTACGCTTGAAGACAACCAGAAGTGAGATGTGCTCTGCTAGCCAACTTTTGCGAAATTAGTGTTTCAAAAGCTCTTTCAAAATTTCAAACAGAAAGTCCTCTTAAGAATATCACCCGCTTCGCTTTTATACATGGGAAACAAAAACAACTATATCCTTCTTAGGAAAGCGACATGGCCGGTGTTAATGGTTGATTTATTCTTGGATAACATTGTCCGACCATTACGACGATCTCTATCTTTTAGCGAGCGATTTGCGTCGATTTGAATTAAAGATGACATTAGCAGATTTAACATGGTGCCAATTGATTTAGAATCTTTCTGTATCTCTACGGGCATTGAGTGATCCCATATGACTTGACGAATTAGATCTTTGACAATTAACTCCAGAAGAGTTGAGTGAATGACCTTCACTCAACACATTTGTACTTAGCCAAATTATGGCTATCGCTGAGGCGTTGAGTGAAGGTTCTTCACTCGATGCATTTATACTTAGCTAAATTTTTCCTATCGATGTGGCATTGAGTGAAGGTTTGTAACTCGACGCATTTCTACTTTGCCAAATTTTGTCTATCGCTTAGGCGATGGGTGAAGGTTATTCACTCGACGCATTTGTACTTAGCTAAATTGTGTCTATCGCTGAGGCATTTAGTGAAGGTTCTTCACTCGACGCATTTGTCCTTTAACACTTATATTGAGAAGGCGATGATTGTAAGTCTTTCACTCAATGCATTTTTACTTAGTCAGATATTCCTTGAGAAGGCATCGAGTATAAGTCCTTTACTCGACGCATTTGTAATTAGACAGATTTTACTGAGACGACGTCGAGTGCAAGTCTTACACTCGACGCATTTGTACAACAAACTTTCTTTGAGAAGACGTTGAGTGTAAGTCATTCACTCGACGTATTTGTACTTAGACATATTTCAGAGCTTCTCCACTGAGGCTTTGAGTGATAGTTAAACTGTCAATGCTTTTTGTCCTCAGGCATTGAGTGATGTGTAGTCACTCAGTGCATTTTTTACTTAATTTCCTGACTTCCTCGACCATGTTGACTTCTCTCCAGCCATACTTCTGATACTCTCAGCCTGTCTAATCACATTATAAATATCCTACACATGTAAACATAGAAATATATCAAATACAGGTTTGTGTATATTATTGACTTGTGGGCATTCTTCAAATCTGGTACATTGTGGTCAATGTACCCAACAATTTTGACAAAATTCCCCATGACATGGAGTTTCAAGTTGGAGACTATGTATTCTTGAAGGTGAAACCTTGACCAGGAATTAAAATATTGGGAGGAAGAAGGAAGCTCAAAGCACGATATATTGGCCTGTTCGAAGTTCTGGATAAAATTTATTTGGTTACATGCCGACTTGCATTACCACAAGTCAAAGTGGGATGCATAATGTGTTTCACATATCGATGTTAAGATGATGCATCTACGAACTCTCGCATGTCATCCTATTCCATACAAAAATGTTAGAAATATACCCAGATCTAAGCTATGAAGACATTCCTGACCAAATCATTGATTGCAAGGATAAGCAGTTGAGAAACAAGAATATTTCCATAGTAAAAATCATTTGGAAAGGACAATCTATAGAAGAAGCCACCTGGGAGCTAGAAGAAGACATGGGAAATAAATATCCCAACTTAGTTTGATGTAATAAATTTTGGGGACAAAATTTTTAATAGGGAGGGGAGGCTATAATATCCTATAATTACGTAATCATATTTAATGTTAAATATTATTGATTATCGATTAATAATCATGTTAGACATTCAATTATCAAACATCACATAATATTAAAAAATGTAGTCTACAGTTAGACTAAGAAGGTCAAAAAACTATAAATCGACATATTCATTGCTAAAATCTGAAACCGTTATGAAAAGTGTTGTTTTCAGTGCACCCTGTACGAATATCGAGAACCCGACATAAATTTCGAGAAATAGAGTCCACCAATGGACTTAGAACCTCAAATTATAGAGGATTCAACATATTATTTATCGAAATCGGAGTTCGAAAACGTGTGGTTTACGATACAAGTGGTGCGAACTTTAAGCAACCAATGCGAATTTCGAGAAAAAAGGGTCCGCCATTGGACTCAACACGTCGAATTACACATGAATCGACATATTATTTGTCGAAATCGGATTTCATGAGAAAACATGCAGTTTTCGATGCAACTGGTGCAAATTTTAAGCAACCGACACGAATTTCGAGAAATGGGGTCCATCATTGAACTCAGCCCGTGGAATTACATATGAATCGACAAATTATTTGCCGAAATTAGAGTTCATAAGAAAACCTATGGTTTACAGTACAACCAGTGCGAATTTTGAGCACTTGACATGAATTTTAAGAAAACAAAGTCCGCCAATAGAATCATAACATTGACATGCTATTTGTCAAAATCGAAATTTCCAAGAAAAACGTGCATTTTACGGTCAAAACGATGCAAACTTTGAGAAACAAACGTGCATTTTACCAAGGTTTTGAGAACCAGACCGGAGATCAAACCGGTGTGATCAAAGGTTCAAGGTCCGACCGGTCGGACCGGGGTCGGACCGGGGTCGGACCGGGGTTGAACCGCGACGGTCGGACCGGGGTTGAACCGTGATATTGTATTATATTATATATAATTATATATATTTATACTATTATTTTAGTAAAATTTAAATTATTACAATTATAAAACAAACTATAAAATCAATCGGGCAAATTAGCAAACATTAAATATTCATGTCATTATCAAAACTCAAAACTCAAAACATATTACATATCATAAAAGTGATAAAACACAACATTAGATAATAATGTTTTGTGACAGTGTCGTATAAAAATTATAAAATGATTATCTCAAAATACTGAAATAGTAGTTTTCTACTAATATATAATTACTTATTACAAATTCAAATCATAGCGTAATAAGTCAAACTCAAATTTTTCCACCAAAGTCATTGCCAACACCATCAAAATCTGCAATACGCTCATCTCCAAAATTCTCTAAGTCAGTGTGCTCAACAAATGGTTCAGTAATACCAATTTGTTTATCATCTGCAAATTCAATATATATAATTAAATTATGAAACAACTTATATTTAGATCATACAATTATAATTAAATATTGGCATGTAGCTATACACTTACTTTGAGTCGATAATGTAGTAGTAAGGTTTTATTCTGTAAATATTGGGATAGCGTCTTCATTATAAATTTCATTTTCTAGATCTTCAAATGAGAGCTCTGGCACTGGTTCCTCCTCTAAAACCCAAAAGTCCATCAAATCAATACATGTGTAATCTAAAGGATCGTAATTCCTTTTCGTACAAGTAAACCTAAAATCAACATAAAATCATTAAAATAATATAATTTAGAAGTGTAAAATGACAACAATGTTACTAAAAAAATGAAATATAAAGCTATTAGAATATAAACTTAAGAGTTATTAAATGAAAGTCATACCGATTTCTCATATTAAGATTATAGCAGACATATACAAGATCATTTAGTCTTTGATGCTCCAAACGATTTCTTCTTTTGGTGTGAATTTTTTCAAAAACACTCCAATTTCTTTCACAATCCGAAGAAGAAGATGTTTGACTAAGAATACGAATTGCTAGTTTTTGCAATTGAGGAGCACAAGATCCAAACATTCTCCACCATTCATCTAGATAAAAAAAATAATACATAGATCATTATTAAAAAAACATTACAAAGATAATTGAAATAAAAAAAATTAAAACATTCAACATTCACAAAAAAAATTGTGTGCTCACCAGGTTGCATTTCAGTCGCTAATTTGATTGCAAGGGGCTTTCCAAAACTTTCTAGTTGATCACGAAAAAGTCTAACTTCCATCATTGTATCTTTTGGTTTGCTACATACTTCCTTGTTTCCAATCAACTCGATCAACCCTTGCATCACTTCTGGCTTTTGATAGTAGTTATCTCTATCATATTGAAATGTTGGATTCAAAAAATATGCAGCGGAGTGTATCCCTTGTCGAAACTGACTATCCCATCTACTCTTGATAATACTTGTGTATGGCTTATACAATCTTTTGTTATCTTTGAATAAACTTTTTATTGCTTTTCTTACCCTATATAGGCCATCATAAACATATCCAAGTGATGGTTTCTCATCAGCATCAACAATACGTAGTAACCTTATGATAGGACCTGATATTTTGGTAATCTTCAAGCAAGAAGTCCAAAATTATTTATCCAAAATAATCGAAGTTTCTTCTTTTTCTTTGACTGTCTTAGCTAGCTTGGAATCTGAGTAATATTTGCTTGTTATCAAAGCTTGTAAATCATGCTTATGATCCTGCACACTTTTTAATGTAATAAAAGTAGTTGCAAATCGAGTTGCTCTAGGACGCACAATCTCCTTCCATCCTTCTCTTTTTCTTAGCCAAGATAATAAAAAGATATGATTATACACAAGTATAGTTAATTTTGATGCTTTAGTTGCAAGATCTTTAACATGGCTCAATGAACAAATTTCCTTTAAAATAAGATTTAAGCAATGAGCGGCGCAAGGGGACCAATAAATATTAGCAAACTTCTCATGTAGAAAAGCGTCCGCCTTTTTATAAATTAGCTGCATTGTCAGTCACGATTTGAAAAATGTTGGCAACCCCAACCCATTCAACTACTTCTGAAAATAACTCACACACTGTGTTTGCATCCTTCTTGATATCAAAAGCATCAACAGACTTCAAAAATGATAAACCACGAGGGTAATAAACTAAAAAAATTATTAATGTTCTTCTTCGTACATCAGTCCAACCATCAGCCATGAGTGTGCACCCAGTCTCCTTCCAACTATTCCTGTTAGCTTTTACTAATAGTTTGCACTCCTCCCTACAATCTCTTAATAGATTGACTCTCATCATATAATATGTACGCAATTTATATCCAGGTCCAATTGTAGCGATTGCATCAATAGCCTTCTGTGCATAAACTTAGTTTAAGGCATTCATTAGTATGCAGCTATCATAAAACCATCTAGCCACAGCCATATCAGCACGATGTACCACTTGCTTTGATGCCAAAACAATTTTAATAGATGGTTGTGATCCTGATGATGTTCTAGGACCAAAATAACTATTAATTTCATCTATCTTCCTTTTTTCCTTTATCTTGTGCACGAAAGTTTTGAGTTATAGAATTAGTAGATGCCCTCTCCTCCTCAATTATATAATCATCATATATACTTATATTTTCTCTTAACTCTTGAACCTCTTGTTTATTTTTCTGAAATCCCTTTGAGATTTTCTTGCATTTGATGACGAATATCATGTGCAACCTTTTTACAAGCCCCAATATTTCCTTTAACCCCAGCTAAATGTTATTTCATCCTGTTTATTCCTCCCCCACTATAAATAGTCCCACAATGTAAACACTTATATTTTTTTTTCCACTAACATCTTGTACTAAACTGAAGTGTTCCCATCCTGGATCATTTTTTCACGAACTTGTGCACTAATATTTGTAGAATCTACTCCTTCCATATTAGCATATCTATTAAAAAATACATAGATAACTAGACAAGTAGATAACACAATATTAATGAATATTAAAAATTCTTACAAGAAATCTAGTGTAACAAGCTAGATACAATATCAATGAATATAAAAAAAGATTATACATGCGATAAAAATATACCTCTCTTGATCTAAGAACAAAATTACTTTTTAAACTTCAAACTTCAAGTGGAATCTCTAAAAAGAATAAGAAGAAATCCTGGTGAAAAAGAATTTTATATTAGATATCTTATATTAATATCAATGATATGGGTAAGTGGGTAACAATGTAACAACTAACAATATTAATATCAAGAATTTCATATTGTGCAAGAAATCAAAAGCATAAACTAAGGTATTTGATCATATGGACTTCCAAGAGCACAAGTTCGTGAATAAGCATGTAATAAGTTTGAGGAATAAATAGCCTAATAAACATGTAATAACTAATAAATAGTAAGTTGTTTCTATTGCAACTTCATGTAAATGTGTCAACAAAACATGCAACGGACAAAGCCCAATATACCATAATGTTCAAAGGGCATATATATATAAGATTAAATGCCTAAAAATACCTAGTGATTAAATAACCTAAAATTAGTTAAATATGTTAAACAACAAAAATCAAACAGGTTTAAGTAGTTATTGTAACATAGTGATGTTTGGAACATAAAATATAAGTTTGGAACAAAAACAGGAGAAGTCCAAGATACCTACTGATGAAAATTAAATAAGGATGTCTGGATTATGAGAATACACAAAATACTTGTAGAAAATATACAAAATAGTTTAATAAGAATCTTGGAACACTTTCAGATGTATGAGCCTCATTTCTATAACACACGATAAGAGACACAAAAAATCCATATAGAGATGAATTTATCATTGAAATTGAGAAAAATTTTCAACAGATAATGTAAATTGAAACTTATTGTTTACCTGAAGTTTTTGAATTCCCTGTAAAGTACTTAAATAGGCCAAACACGAATTTCCAAATCCAACCGCTGTACTCCTCAGAAGAGTAGAATCAGGTAGGTCCCCTGTCAAAAAAGAATGATAGTAACAATTCACCAATTCCATCAAAATATGCATGTTGATGCTTAAAGGTAATTAATTATTAAACTTAATTTGTGTGAGAGAAATTAAACAGGGGAGGGGGTAGAGAGAGAGAGAAGGAGGAGATGGGGTCCGTATAGCAGAGGAGGCAAGACGATAATCAAATATCGTATAGGAGATTAGGAGGAGACGAGAATGAAATGGCTTGCTTTTCAATTAATGACTGGGCCCTCCACTGCTTCTCTCTCTCTCTACATGCACTGTTTGAAGTTTGAACTTGGATAGGGAAGATGACGGTGGTGTATCATAGATCATACTATCATGTATGCACTGTAAATCAGATTTACAATCGGAAAGCAGTAAAATAAAGTAAAAATTTGTCCGATGAACTAACCGAGATTGTCGGATCTGCGAGCAACTGCCAAGTTCAGCGAGCAACTTCTCTTTCTTAGGGACTGCTCGCAACCCTTCCCGGCGGCCCTCCGGCGACCTCCAGACGTCTTCCCCGGTGTGCCGGCCTGCAGGTTTTGGCATTTCGCACTTTCACGATTTCGCGGCCGTTCCCTACTTCCCTGTGAAGAAGAAGAAAAAGAGAAAGTAAAAAACCTAGGTTAAAGTTAAAGCCTTAAAGGTTATCCGGTTATCCCTTCCCATTTGATCGAAATCAAAGGGCCCAAAATACACCCGCCCAGTTTTGGGGAACCGGCCACGGTTCCCGGTTTCCTGGTTGAACCTGTCGGTTCCCCGGTCTTGAGCCAGTTAGGGAGTTGAGCGACCAGAAACCTGGGACTGGACCGGCCTGAGGGCCGGTCGGCGGTCTGACCGGCCGGTCCGGTACGGTTTTTAAAAACTTGCATTTTACGGTCAAAACTATGCGAACTTTAAGAAACTCTGCGGTTTGTTGTGGTGCGGCGGTTTGGTATTCCTAGAGCTCGATGGCTGGTAAGTTCTTTGTCTCCTGAGGTGTTACGACTTTATTATTTTTCGTGTGCTGCCCTTATAGGTGCAGCCTATATGGGGAGGAAGGGTAATGGCTGAAAGCCGCCACCCCCCCACACACCTTAATGAAATCCGTGCTTGTCCCGCCTGGTTCTAAAGGCGATGCAAAGTCCTCTACTGTTATTTATGATGAGCTCGTTGTGGATACTCTAGCCGGGAAACCTGTGAAAACTCAAGTTAATACCAAGGTTAATGTGTCGAAAAATGATGTCTCTGCCTTGTCAAGAAATGAGGATGATGATGGGTCTGATAGTGATGCTAGTTCCTTAAGTTCTAGTTCCAATCTTGCAAGGGAGGATTCACCTCGTACGATTCAATCAAATCTGTCAGGTCTTACAGTCGCAAGCAGGGTGCTTGTGAAAATGCCTCAGTGAGTCCCTCTCTTTATAAAATCAAGTCTAATAATAATGCCCAGACCCTTCTTCATCCTAATGCACCACTATTCATTACGGGCTCCGTTGATTCCCTAATGAATGTGTGCGGCTTTGCCCCTTGTTCCTCACTCCCTTTGATAGAGAAGGGAGTCCCACCTATTAGCAACCCTAAAGCGCAGGTCCCTGTTCCCCCTGGCCACCAAACTGCCCTGTCGGCTTGGGTTTTGTTCAGGAATGTCCTTGCCCGATTTCATAAGATTGATTTAGAGCTATCTAACTACAAGGAGGATGGCATTGTCAACTTGGATGATAAGGAGTCCAAAGGTCTAATTACTGATTTTGAGAATGCGTTAGTTGGATGTATTGTGGGTGTTAACTTCCATTTTGAGTGGCTTTCGGGCCAACTCCACATGAAATAGGGTACTTTCTAAGGCTTTAAATTTTTTGACTTGGGGGAAGGATGTTTATGCTTAAATGTGCTAACAGAGAAAGTCGGGATCAAGTATGGTTAGGTGGCCCCTGGCACGTTGTGGGGCATGTGGTTTGATTGGACCTTTCATTTAGAAAATGTATCCCTACTCTACATGCGCACATGCCTGTACCAACTTGGGTTAGAGCCCCGGGACTACCGGTGCATTTTTGTGGGGACAAAAATCTTTGTTGTAATGTCAAAGAGGTGTGTGAGCTGCTTTATATTGATACTTTCACCAGGTCTAGATCCAGGACATGTTTTGTTAGATTCTTAGTAAGGTGTGATCTTGCTACCCCGCTACTTGGTAGAATTTGGTTGACTAGTAAAATTATATGAAAATTCTTCCAAAGTTGGTTTATGAAGGGATTGGGTCACTCTTCACAGCGTGTGGTTTTGCTGACCTTGTAGACTCTGCTTGCCCTTCAATGGGGGCATTATTGGGGGCTGATGCTCATAGTCCCCATGCGGGGCCGGATGATTAGACATTGGTGCTTCCAAGAAAGTCTTAGCAAAACGCAAAAGATGGCGGTGCCCAGGCTCAGGTAAAAATCAATAACATTATGAAGTGGCGGAGGGTTGAAATGCCTAAGGCCGATCAGGTCCTGTCTCGCCCGTCAGTGAAAGTCTTGATTTCAAGAACACTAATCACCTAGAGGGGGGATGTGAATAGGTACAATTTAAAACTTAGGCAACTTATTGATTAAAATCACAACACAACAATCTAATCACAACCAATACCAGCACAGTATAAAACACAATATATAGAGATTTATAGTGGTTCCCCAATTGATGGGTACATCCACTTTCCCCCTTCGCCTATCTAGCAGTATACTAGATTCAGCCAAACTTTCTTATATCTTTCTTAGATCTAAAAGCTCAGAGCTAGACAGGATCCTACAACTCAGGCGCAAGCCCTACCACTCAGATCACCAAGATCATACAACTCATGTTCTTTCCAAGAACTCTTCCTCAGAGTGACTCCACACTCCTACAGCTCAGGCAATCCTGCCTTACCTCAGTGTGAATCCAAACACCTACAACTCAAGAAATTCCTGCCCTATCTCAGCCTTTATAACACATGCTTACAACTCAGGCCTTAGCCTTACCACTCAGATTTAGAATTAATCTTATAGAAATATTCAAGATAATGAATTACAGACACCAGAGAAAATTCTCTGTGCCTGTCTACATGGACCGAGCAGATGTCAGCCCTAACTTTGTCTTCATAGCAAAAAGATGATACAGCGATCTTGAAATGATGTCCGACTTGTTCTGGATTCAACTAGCAGATGAATCATCTTCTTTAAGAATATCTCCCGATCTGGACTGAGTAGATTATATCCCTTCCTTCTTCTTTGATCCAACGAATTGATCTTCAGATTCTTACTCGGCATGGATCGAGAAGATAACTTTAGCTAGGTCACGCCTAGGCGGATTCGTCTCTCTCAGAGGATTACTCTAAACCTGTTGGAGTGGATGATGTTTGCACTAGCAAACTCTGAAGCCCTTCAGATTTGAACTTGAGATTCTTGGCTTCTGCAATAATGGCGGATGAAGACGACGAACTTCGCTTCTCATTTTTTTTCGAAAGTTAATCAGAAAATAATCCAATAATCTTCATCATTATAGATCTCGATCACTTCTGCTATTTATAATCTCATAACATTGGCGAGATGATCGACACATGTCTCAGTTTTAATGGTGGTTAAAACCTCAGCTTTATTAACTTGAGATCCACTGTAGACTGACGACGATGTTAATTTCGATTTGCATCGAATCTTAACTTTGTTGACTTGTTTACTTTGCTGAGTCAGAATCATTCTGTACTTAGCCAAAATCAACTTACTTTTCTAAAATCCTGCCTTCGACGAAATTCAAGATCAGCTCGATGAAATTTGATCTCAGCTTGACGAAACAATAAAGCTGAGATCGACGAATTCTCTCAGCCCAGTTCTTTCTTCAGGTGAAGGCTGATTTCAACGAAATCTCTGAACTCTGTTCGACGAAACCTAATCTCCGGTCGACGATTCTGATAGCTAAATCCTTCTTATTGGTAAAAGCTGAGATCGATGAATTCTCTGAACTCCAGTCGACAAAAGCTAAGCTCAGCTCGACAAATGGTAGACTCAGCGATTCTGGACTTAGAATTTTTTTGCTCTGCCAGGCGTTGAGAGCGTTGAGTGTATATCCCTCACTCAATGTTTTTTCCCTTAGACTATATTCTTCAGCTTTATGCCTGATGGCATTGAGATCGTTGAGTGCATAAGCTTCACTCAACGCTTTTTTCCTTAGCCATATTTTTCAGCTTTCTGTCTGATGGCGTAGAGAGCGTTGAGTGAGCTTGCCTCAATCAACGATTCTGGACTTAGCCGATTTTCTAGATTCTTCACAGTAAGGCTATGATAGGATAACTTTGACTCAACGCTTCTAGCTGTATGACGTTGAGTGAGTTGAGCTCACTCAATGATTCTGGACTTAGGTAGATTTCTGAGTTTCCAGCTCCACCTTGAGTCCACCTGTCATTGTCTCTTGAACTAGTTGTCAAATCATTGTGACAATGACTAACCTATATGCATGAACTTAACCATATATCAAATACAACTATGTCTATCTCATTGACACGTTTTACATCATCAAATCAGGGCCAATGGGATCAATGGACCCAACAGTCGGGCATCGCCAGTTTAGTCACTAATAAAGCTCCAATTGAGGTTGTCATTCCTCCAGATACTCCAAGTACAATGGAGAGTGTTCATCATGATGTGGCCTGCCAAGATTCTCATGACATAACTCTAAAAGGTAAGAATGTCATGGGGGGAGAAAGCTCCAAGGTAAATCAAAGTTGTCCAAGCAAGGAGACCCTGCTGATCAGCTCATCTATAGTTGTGGAGGTAAATGCTGATATGCACGAGGATATTACCGCAAGAAGGTTGCAGTCACCTTCTTTGAAGGTTCACATAAGGTCGAAGAGTAGGGCAAGATCAGTTATGGACGGGGATAGGCTTGAATGTGAAGCTGGGGTCTCCCCTACCAAGAAATGACAAAGTTGATCTTTTTGAACTGCTGGGGAGAAAGCAAGCTCACTTCCTCTGCTTGTCTGCAGGAGCTTGTTTGTGTTAATAAACATATTTGAAAGTCTTTGTTTCAAGAGTTGCTAATCACCTAGGGGTGAATAGGTTTTTACAATTTTTTGACTACACTTTTTCTTTTGTATGTTGTGATTTAGTTTTATATTAGGTTTCAAGAACACACAACAACGCACAAGTTATTTTTAGTGGTTCCCCAAGGTCTGGGTACATCCACTGTCCCTCCCACATTTGTAATAGTGTGTTAGACAAGGCCAACTTCTCCAATCTCAACTCAATGAGCTTACAACACAGATCCCTCAGAATGCCTCAGACTTCTACAAGTCCTACCTCAGGCCCAAGGCCCTACACTAAGAGATATAATCTCCTACAGCTTAGTAATCTGCACCATATTACCTACCTCAGACTTTATCCAAATTCCTACACTCAGGCTAGGAGGTTAGCCCTACACTCAGGTCCACTATAGGATCCTACCTAAGAGAATAAATCTCCTATAGTTCAGGCATACATGCCCTATCTCACATCCATAGAATGATCCTACCACTCAGAATAAATCTCCTACATCTCAGGCATGCAGGCCCTACCTCAGATCCATAGAAGGATCCAACCACTTAACCTTTATAAATCAGGCTTACAACACAGATCAACTAACATCCTACAGAAAGTGAGTTTGTTGTTGTTGATGATTGACTCCAGTGAAGTGATCTCTAAGCTGCCTCTTCCTGGACTGATTGAACTCAGCCCTAACTTTTACTCCAGAAAAAAAGTCCTTTGAGTCTACTTCTTCCTAAACTAAGAAAGCTCAGTCCATTCTTCTTCACATCATTAAGAACTGATCTTCAAAGTTATTTTGCTTGTGTTGTGAAATATCTTGCAGAGCACTGTTTCTTAAAGACTTCTCAGTAGATGACTTTAGTGCAATGGAATTGAAGATGAACAACAGCTTAGGCTTTCTCTGCTTCTCCTTCTAACTCAGAGAGTGAACTTTCTAAACTCGTTGTTGAAGATGAGACTTTCAACAACTAACTGTCTGAACTTTTCAGACCAATAATGAGAGCAAGTTCTTCAAGCTCTGCAATTTTGTCGAGGAAGAAGATGACCAGATGGTTGTGTCTTTCTTCTCTTTCCAAGCATCTTCTTTTCTTTCCCTTATACTCTGCTTTGTTATCCCGCCATCCAACATCTCTTTGCATAGTAAGACTGACCGGAAATGGCAACTACAGCTCTTTGCGCAGTAAGTTCTTTTGAATTTACAACTATACTAAAGGCATGCATCTCCTTTTGTCTTCTAGCACGCCAAAACTTATGTTTTTGAATTTCTACTGACGTAAGCATGAATTAGCGCTTCTGGACATAGAAAAATCTAGACAGACTTCTCACACATTGAGTGAAGCCTTGTCACTCAACGTAAAAGTACTTTGTAGAAATCTGCATCCCACACGTTGTGTGTGTTGAGTGTGCCTTCATCACTCAATGCATTGTCTTTTATAGTCTTAAATGATTAGGCGTCGAGTGATCCTTCATCACTCGATGCATCTGGACTAAGTTGAATTTTCTGTTGAGTAGGCGTTAAGTGAATAGCTTTCACTCAACGCTTCTAGACTTGGTTGAATTGTATGTTGAGTATGCGTTGAGTGAACAGCCTTCACTCAATGCTTCTCGACTTAAACAGATTTTTTGTCTACTCTTTTTGAGGATTTGATTGCTTGAGCTTCTATCAATGCTTCTACTCTTCTGGCGTTGAGTGAGGTGAGCTCACTCAATGCTTCTGGACTTAGTGGATTTTCTGCCTGTCCAGTAACAAGTCTTCTTGATTGTTGCATTGAGCGAACTACCTTCACTCAACGCTTCTGTCCTTAGCCATATATCTTGTTGAGTTTGCGTTGAGTGAACTTCCTTCACTCAATGCTTCAGGAATTAGCAAGATTTCCAATTGAGTTTGCATTGAGTGAACTGCCTTCACTCAATGCTTGTGCCCTTCTTGCATCGAGTGAACTGCCTTCACTCGACGCTTCTGGACTTAGCCAAATTTCTACTTTGCCAGCAACTTTTCTTGAGTCCAACAAGTATTGTGACCCTGACATCATGTCTAATCATGGTATAGTAGACAACCAACATTTACTGAACTTAGGCATGCATCAAATACAATTATGCACTTAACATTGATGGTGATGCCTCTTCAAATTCAACGAACATTAAAGGGCAATATTCCCAACAATCTCCCCACATTTGAAGAAGGCAGAACACACAGCAATGCTAAGATGCATTAATACATAAAACATATTAATTAATCAAATGTAAGCTTAGTTTAATGCAGTGACTTGACATATCAAGTCATTGCTCTCATTGCTCTCTTACTCTCTTTCTCCTCTCACATGTAGGCTTGTTCAATGCAGTGACTTAACCTGTCAAGTCCTTTCCCTCCTAATACCACTTAGAAGTTCCGCTCCCCTTTCTGGCTCAACATGTCAAGTTAATGCAGTGACTTGACATGTCAGGCCATTGCTCTCATTGCTCTCCTCCCCCTTATGGCTTCTTCAATAAGCATTCATCTATTGAAGGTGGAGAAAGGTTCATGGGTGAACTTTACTCTTGGTCCTTTTGACCATCATGCTCAGGAAGAGTTTATTCCTTATCCAATAGGGTAGATGGAATGACCCCATCCAGAGGAGGAATACTGTATGTTACTCAGCTAATTCAGCTAATCTCACTGAGGTTTAACCTAGCAAGTTAAAGTGATTAACTGTTATCCATCCATCTAACCTTGCTTAAGATATTCTCGAACAATAAGGAAGATAGACTATATTGTTAATTGAAAACAAGGATATAAACATGTAGATTTATAACATAAATACTTAATGTACAATGGAACATTGAGCATTCCTAACTCAGTTTTGAAAGAATTGAACTTAGCCATATCCAATGACTTAGTGAAGGTATCAACAACTTAATTGTCAGCGGGGACAAATTCAAGGTAGATGTTTTTATTTCTACAAGATATCTAATTTCTATAAGCTTAGTCCTGTTATGTAAGACAGGATTCTTAGCAGTAGAAATTGCACTTGATGAGTCACACTATAAGGGTGGATGACTTACCGTGAGATTATAGTTCTTTAGATGATGTTGTATCCACAAAAGTTGTGCACAACAACCCCTACTGTCACTCTAAAGTCTTTGTTTGACTTGCTATAACTTGAGCAGGGAGTTCAGAGTGAATCTCCCCCTCAACCTCAGCATTATCCTGAATATCAGACTGAACTTGCTCCCCCTCAACAGGAGCATCTCTCTTTTCAGTCTTTAACTTATTTGTTAACTTGCTGGGATTAATGCTACATGCAATAAAAATGCATGAGGAGCTACTGAAGCTATACTAAGTTCAACAAACCCAATTCAAATTTGAAGGTATTGAACTTGACTTCATCTAATGGCTTGGTGAAAATATCAGCCACTTACTTGTCTGTAGAGACAAACTCAAGTCTAATGTCTTACATTCCACATGCTCTCTAATGAAATGATACTTAATCTCCATATGCTTAGTCCTACTATGAGAAACAGGATTCCTAGTAAAAGAGATTGCACTAGTAGAGTCATAAAACACTGGAGTTCTACTAATCTTTAGATTGTAATCATGGAGCTGATGTTGTATCCATAGTAGATGAGCACATCAACTTCCAGCTGAGATGTACTCTGATCAGCTATTGAGATAACAATATTTGTTTGCTTTTGCTTCTCCAAGAGACCAATCTTCCTCCTAGAAAATGACAGGTGCCAGAGGTGCTTTTCCTATCTTCTCTACAATATGAAAAGTCTGCATCTGAAAACCCAGTTAGTTTGAAGTCATTATTCCTAGGGTACCACAGACCAAGATCAGGTGTGCCCTTGAGATATCTCAAAAATCGTTTAGCTGCAGAACAATGAGATTTCTTAGGGATAGCCTTGTATCTAGCACAAACAATGTATCATACATAATGTATGACCTACTAGCAGTAGGTAGAGGAGGGAGCCAATTATTCTTCTATACATGGTTTCATGAACGGGTTTCTTAGTTTCATCCTTGTCTACTGACACACTTGACCCCATAGGAGTTTTAATTATGAAGACACTCTCCATTCAAAATTTTTTATTCAACTCCTTGGTGAACTTAGACTTAGAGATGGATAGACCATCCTCTGATTGTATTACATGGAGGCCCAATAAATACTTGAGTTCACCCATACTGCTTATCTCAAACTGCCCTTGTATAAGTTTGACAAACTTTTTGTAGAAGTCATCATCAGTAGACCCAAATATTATATCATCTATATAAATTTGGATTAGAATAATTATACCCTTGACTTCCCTTAGGAATAATGTCTTGTCTATCTTTCCCCTTAAGAATTTGTTCTCAATGAAAGCTAGACAGGGTTTCATACCATTCCCTAGGGGCTTGCTTCAACTCATATAAAGTTTTTCTAAGCCAAAAAACATAATCAAGAAAGTTAAGATTAACAAAACCTGAGGGTTGCTCAATATAGACCTCTTCTTTTAGGTCACCATTTAGTAAAACTGACTTCACATCCATTTGGTGGACCTTGAATTCTTTATGTGCAGCATATACAAGGAATAGTCTTATAGCTTCCAATTTAGCTACTGGTGTAAAGTTTTAATCAAAATCAATACTTTTCTCTTGTATGTATCCCTTGACCACCAGTCTAGCTTTTTTCTTTATTCTAACCATTTTCATTAATCTTATTCCTGTAGATCCACTTGGTTCCAATGATATTATTTTGATGTGGTTTGGGAACCACCTTCCAGACCTTGCATCTCTTGAACTGGTTCAATTCTTCTTGCATTACCAAAATCCAAAATGGATCTATGTTGGCATCTTCAAACCTTTTGGGTTCAACCTTAGACAGAAAGCTGGAGTACATAACAATGTTAAGGCTTATGTTCCTTATTGTAACCCCTTGGATAACATCTCCTATGATCTGATTTCTAGGGTGATCCCTAAAATTCCTGACAGCAGGAAGCATTCTTTCCTCAGCATCATGAACTTCTGTGGCTAGATCTTGCTGGTCTTCAGCCATATCTAGAGTACATTGTCCTTCAGGAATGCATACACCATTATCTTCTCCTTGGACAGTTTGAGGAGTGTCCTTGATGTAACACCCCAAATCTCAAGAATAAGTGTAGGCTGAGCAACACCGCCTGGGACACGGGCGTGTCTCAGGCCGTGTCCTGCTCTATGTTGTCGAGTTGACACACAGCCTGTCGAGTGCTAAACGAAATGCACTCAATGATTCTTGAGAGGGTACACGACCTACGACACGGGCATGTACTAGGCCGTGTCCTACTGAGGTCGACGAAATGCACTAGACGAAATGCACTCGACGCTCCTTGAGAGGCAAGTCGAGTTGGGCACACGGCGTGTGACACAGGCATGTCACAGGGCCGTGTCCTTCTCTAGTTTTGGCCAGGTTTGTGAGGCCTGTTGATCACGGGCTGTACATGGGCATGCCCGAAGCCATGTATGGCAAACGGCCTGTGACACGGGCATGTCACACGGTCGTGTCCTATTCTGGATGAGTCGATTTCTTTGCCGCATAACGCATACGAACTGTGACATAGGCATGTCACAGGCCGTGTTCGGCCCAGGAAATTGAGTTTTAGGGCGATTCGTGGCCGTTCATTTCCTTCAGTTAGGATCCGACGGTCAAGAGTTATCCCTGCTGTTATAAGGCTGAGAGTTGAAGGATAAACTCTCATTTCTATCAAGCCTTTCTCTTTCTAAAGAATTAGAGAGTGGGGAGAGAAAGGAAGGAGAAGAAGAAAGAATCCAGATACCGGTGGAGCTTCAGAGCCCCGAATCGCGAGCCGTGTCCATATTTGTGGAGGTAAGGCTGTTGCAGTGCTTTTCATCTGGATAGTTTTCCATTGCTCCAAAGAGATCGTCAAGGGTAACGATCTTTCTTCCTTGGACATGTGAGGTCCTTGTTTTGGCATGTACATGGATTTCCCCCACCAAAAGGTAGCTTTTGAGGGATTTCCTTGGGTTGATTTTTGAAATCCCCAGTCTTGCATATAAATCCGAAAATGTTTAGTACGAAATCGGCATGCTGTGTGAAGCCCATCTGGACAGGTTGGTCTGGATTGGTGATATTTTATTTTGCGCACCGGAGAAGACTCCGAGTATAAACATGTTGTTTGTTGAGTCGATGGGTTATACCTGTGAAGGGCAGTAGAAGGAAGTAATTAAATGGAATTCCAGGAAAATGCCCTCGTGATTCTTGTGCTGAATGCTATAAAAGACTAGTTTTCTGGCACTGCAAGATACTGCAGGGTTTGGGTTGAGTTTGGGTGCAGAAAAAGAGCTTCTGCTGAACCCGCCAAGCGACCGCAAGGAATGCTGACATTAGCTCCCCTTTTGGATTATGAAGCCAGTGCTTGGTGGAAATTATGGCAATTGTGATCTGAGAGCTCTTGAAGGCTCGTGCCAAAAGGACAAGGGAAAGTCGACCTGCGTTAGGTTGACGATTTGAGCAACGGGTAGGGGATGACCTGTCTCCGCATTATGGTTGTTTGTACATGAGTGCCTGGAATAGTGGCATTCGTCAGGAACACATAATGAGAGTCTTAGGCATGCACGCCATTAAGAATAAAGTCTCTGATGAGAGGTTGCAAAGCATAATGATCAATACCGGTTGGTTTTGGACCTTGAACGGTGGTGAGACCCTGGTATTTCCGGTACACCAAGAATGTGCCCTGAGTGCACGGAGCGTCGGGTCGCGTGGCCGATTTTTGTGATATATTGTTTGTGCGTGAGTGCACATTGTGTTATATATCTGCTAGTGAAATGTTATTCCTGCAGGGAAGATATAACACTGCCCTGGGAAAGGGGTAGGGTCCTTATAAATTGGTCAGCTGAATGCTACCCATTGCCTTGTTTGCCACCATTTTTGTGGGCTGTCCTTGTGAAGTTGCTAGAGAGCTGAGCGGGAAATAGCGGGCTGAAGCCCTTGTTGTTGCTGCTACTGCTGCTGGCCCTCGAAGGCTTTGTTATTTTCATGTGTGGCCGGCCTGCACGCTGATGTTTGTAATCCAAACTTAAAAAGCTTAATTGTAAGGCCTTAAGGCCAGACATTTGTGTATTTGTTGTATATTCCTTCGGGGTGATATATAAATGTGGTCGTTTATATATAGTGGACTTTCGTGGTTGTTAAGTTCAATTTTAATCTTAAGCTTCTACTAGCATACTTTGAGTTAGGATGCGAATATGTTTTGGTATTAACTTGTAACCTCGCTGCCTGTATGTGACATATGGTATGGGGCCCCGACCAGACCTTCTATTATATATTATTTAACGGATGGGGTCGTTACAATTTGGTATCAGCTTGTCTCGGTCTTCCTCTTTCGAAATCGTTATCGAATTCTTTTGTGGGCTGGCGAACACATGTAAGTGCGACCAACTTTAACATTAATGAAATCAAGAATGTCCACTAAGGAATGTAAATACACCCGTGTGAGGAACCTGCACGTTCCTATTTTGTTGATATTGCTTGTGCAAGATCGCTAAAGTGTGTCTTGTTCACCTATAGGTGACTCGTAGTGTTACTAGGCATTCTTAGCCCCAGCGTTTTGATGAGAGTGCGGCACTAGCTGAGGTGCCCAACCCTCCTCCTTCTACGGAAACAGTACGCTTAGTTGCTGAGGCATTGTTTGCAATGATTCATTCACAGCCTACTGGGCAGGTACAACCGAAAATGATGTCAGAATGGGTTGGTGTAAGACCAGAACCTGTTGAGGCTGTTGATCCTCGAGCGGCTGAACGATAGTTGAAGCATTTTATGAGCTTCAATCCTCCGACGTTTACGGGTGTGGGATCCCCAACGCAGGCGAAAGATTGGTTTTCATGTGTCAAGCGAATATTGACAACAATAAGGATGGAGGAAGATCAGATGGTCACCTTGGCCACCTTCTTGTTGGAAGGAGAGGCTCGACTATGGTGGGACGAAATAGAGTTGCGTCACTTAGCGGGCAGGTAATTAACCGAAGTCTCGATCGAGGAGTTTTCATGACTATTCTTGGCAAAGCACCTGCCAGCAGCACAACGTATTGCCATGGAAAATGAGTTCCAGCGTTTAACACAAGGCGAAAGTAGTTTGGATATTTACTTGCATGAGTTTACGCGGTTTGGACGCTATGCGGGGTCTATCTTCGCTGATGAACAACGTAAGACCAATTGGTTCTATGAAGGGTTGCTGGATGAGTTGAGATTCCTGCTCTCAAGTTCGGTGAACCAGGGGTTTCAGGCGTTGATGGATACAGCTTGTTCATTGGAGAAATATATGAAGCGGGTGCAGGTAAAAAGGGAACTGGCTATCACAAAGTCTGAGTTCAAAGCACCCCGTCCTGGAAAATCGAAGTACCAAAAGAAATGGGGAAAGAGATCCAAGTCTTCGAGACAGGCTCCTTCTACGGTTACGTCAGGAGCAACTTCAGGGCAAGAGTCTCATACCTGCTTTACATGTGGTAGAGTGGGGGCATATAGCCCGTAATTGTTGGGTTGGTCCGCCGAAGGTGGAAAAGAAGACAGGAGCGTCTTATGCTGATAAGGGAAATGCAGTGGTGGAGTCCTCTGCATCTTAGGCGCAGCCCCGAGTTTATAATCTTGGCCAGCAGGAGGTCATAAAGCAAAGTGACATCATCACAGGTAAGACCTAAGATATTGATTGCTTACTTTTCATATTACATACCTTATATGTAGCTTGTGTATGATGTGTTTTTCTTAGGCTTTGTCCTGATTCGGAACAATCCGGCGAGAGCACTATTTTATACGGGTGCGTCACATTCATTTCTCTCTAAGGACTTCGTAGCACGAATCAAAGTACCTAGCCATATGACGACAAATACTGTGAAGGTGTTGTTACCAAATGGATGTGTGATGTGTGCGGATAGGACTTGCTACGTGGATAGTACAAATAGGAAGTCAGGATTTCTACTTGAACGCTTCTGTGCTATTGATATCAGAATTTTATGTGATCTTTGGTATGGACTAGCTCTCGGTACAGCGTGCCTTTATTGATTACAATTTAAAGAAGATCGCACCAGGCGAGAATACTGAGCTTGAGACTAAGTTCGCTGGTATGCAAGGAGTGAGCGGGATCTTGATGTCTGCACTCCAAGTCGTCAATGCTGTTCGGAAGGGCGCAGAGTTATTCTTCACGCTTATTCAGGCTGTTGAGCCATAGGCCAGTGTGAATGATGTTCTGATTGTATCGGAGTTTGCTGATGTGTTTCATAAAGATCTTTTTGGGTTACCACCACAGCGGGAGATCGAATTCACTATTGCGCTGGTGCCAGGTACGAAACCTGTGGCCTGCTCGCCATATTGAGTAGCGCCAAAGGAAATGGCAGAACTGAAAGTTCAACTGCAAGAGTTGCTGGAACAGAGATACATACGCCCAAGTATGTCACCTTGGAGCGCACCTGTTCTCTTTGTGAAAAATTAAAACAGTTGTTTGCGATTGTGTATTGATTATCGTGAATTGAATAAGCTGACAGAGAAAAACAAGTATCCTATTCCACGGATAGATGACTTGTTCGATCAGCTAGTGGTATCAACAGTCTATTATAAACGGGACCTAAAATCTGGTTATTTCCAGTTGAGGATTCGGGAAGGTGACATTCCCAAGACAGCATTTGGAACACGCTACGGTCATTATGAGTTCACTGTAATGTCGTTTGGGCTATGTAATGCGCCATTGGTGTTCATGGATCTAATGCACCAAACATTCTGAGAGTACTTGGACTTGTTTGTGATCTTCATTGATGATATCTTGGTGTACTCTCAATCTAAAGCTGACCATGCGAACAATTTACGGTTGGTGTTGCATACCCTGGAGAGAAATAAGCTCTATGCCAAGTTCTCAAAGTGTGAGTTTTGGCGGTCGTCAGTGGCTTTTCTTGGCCATGTGGTAAGTGGGGAGGGCATTGCTTTGGATCCGTCAAAAATAAGAGCCATTCTTGAGTGGCCCGTATTGTCTTCGGTGGCCGAAGTTAGGAGTTTCCTTGGACTGCCAGGCTACTACAGCCGTTTTGTGGAAAACTTCTCACGGATCGCTTTTCCTCTTACCATATAAATGAGAAAGGATCAGAAGTTTGTTTGGACGCTAGAGTGCGCGTGATCTTTTGAAGAGCTAAAGAGTCGTTTGACCACAGCGCATGTTTTGACATCACCATGTGGTATAGACGGCTATGAGATTTATAGCGATGCTTCAGGGAGCGGCTTAGGCTCTGTTCTTCTTCAGTTTGGAAAGGTGATCGCTTATGGCTCTCGTCAGTTGAAAGTGCATGAGCGAAATTATCCCGTCCATGACTTGGAGTTGGCGGCGTTGATTTTTGCACTTAAATTGTGGCGTCACTATCTATATGGCATAAAAGTTGATATATTTACGGACCACAAGAGCCTAAATACCTATTGGATCAGAAGGATCTCAATATGCGACATCAAAGTTGGATGGAGTTCCTCAGGGACTACACCTTTGATATTCACTACACTCCCGGGAAGGGAAATGTGGTCGCAGATGCCTTGAGTCATAGGACTCCGTCAAAGGCAAATTGGTTACAGATGTATGATGAGCGTCTGAACCAGGAGTTGGAAGCGTTAGAGATTTCTTTTGTTGACAAGAATTCAACATCAAATGCATGCTTGAACTTGACGGAGGTACAGTATGACCTTGAGGATAGGGTTCGGCGAGAAACGGAACTTGATGAAAGTTTACAATGCTATGAAGTGGCTGGTTAAAATGACCAATTCTCCTGGGATGACGGCCTTTTGAGGAAAGAGGGTCATTTGTGTGTCTTAAGTATGGGTAAGTTGTGAGAAGAATTGATGTATGAGGCTCATTTTACAAAATACTCAATTCACCTAGGGAGCACAAAAATGTACAAGGACATGAAAAATTTGTTCTGGTGGCAGGGTTAAAGAAAGACATAGCACATTACGTGGCTAAATGTCAAACATATGCCTTGGTAAAAGCTGAATGCCAGAAGCCCGGAGGTTTCCTGAAGTCGTTACCTATTCCGGAATGGACGTTTGATGATATTTTGATGGATTTTGTGCACGGTTTGCCGAAATGTCAACGCGGGAATGATTCGGTTTGGGTGACCGTAGATCGGTTGACTAAAGTGGCTCACTTCCAACCGAACAAGAGGGATGATTCAGTGGAAGTCTTGGTGAAAATTTATGTTGAGCAAATCGTACGATTGCTCGGTGTTCCCTATAGCAGCGTAAGTGATCGCGACGGGCGCTTCACATCGAATGATTGGAGGCTGATCCATCGGTTATTGGGAACAAAGTTAAAGTTCAGTACGGCCTTTTATCCCCAAACAGATGGCCAAACTGAGAGGACCACCAGAATGATTGTGGACATGCTCCGAATATGTGCCTTGGATTTTGGTAAGAGAAGGGAGGATCATCTCTATATGGCAGAGTTTCCTATAATAATAGCTACCAAGCGAGCATAAGTATGACACCGTTTTAAGCTTTGTATGGTCGGAAATGTCGTACACCATTAGTTTGGGCGGAAATAGGCGAATATAAACTCTATGGGCATAAGGAAGTCGAAGATATTAATTCAACGATACACTATATTCGGGAGAGGCTACTAATATCCCAAGATAGACAAGCAAAGTATTATAATGCCAAACACCGAAACGTCGAGTTTGCGGTGGGCGATTGGGTTTATTTGAAAATCAAACCCTTCAAAGGCGTGTCTAGGATTCGGTGCTAGAAAAAGTTAAATCTGAGGTATCTTGGTTCGTTTGAAGTGGTGGAGTGAATTGGGGAAGCTGCCTATCGGCTAGCTCCTTCGGCAGAGTTGAGTGGATTGTATGATGTGTTCCACATATCAGTGCTTCAGAAAGCCGTAAAAGATCTAGCTCAAGTGATTGCGAATGAACGCGTACCGGTCGAATTTGGGCTAATAATGAAGGTTAGACCCATTCGGATCGAGGATAAAGCCGAGAAGCAGTTGCGGAACAAGACAATCGAGATGGTCAAGGTCCGGTGGGACAACTATGGCCGTGAGGAGCTATCATGGGAGCGAGAGCAGACCATGCGTAATGAATTTCCCGAACTATTTTGTTGGATCCCTAGTTGCATTTTGGCTAGGTTCACTAATTTTAGGCTGAGACTGACCCACCTTGTATAGCCAGGGTCATGATTAGTAGTCCTAGAGTTTAGGCTAAGTCCTTTTAGTTCTACCTTCTTGGACTATCCAGCAGAGGACCTCAGAAGACATAGATTTAGAAGATATCAGAAGACAGTTTGATTAGTTCGAAATTCTTCGAACTCAGCTCGACGATCGTCGATCTCCGATCGATGAACTCAGAGTTAATTCTCTAAGCCGAGCTTTATGATATTCGAGCTCAGGTCGACATTTAGTTTTCTCTAGACAGAATCTCGGGTCGACAAACTGGCATTCTTAGTTCGACGATCTTGGATCTCTGGTCGACGAATTCTGTCCCGGTTCTAGAAAGAGTTTTTCCTCTCTTTCTGATCCTTTATTTCCACATTTATTAGCAGTATTATTCCTGAGTAATTAATGCATATATTCCTCTGAATATAGCCGTTATTGGCTACATTAATTATGGTATTCATCAGGATATTTACTTGCTTATTTTATTAAGGAGAGTTGGGGAAACTTATTAATGTTTTATTCCAGCCGTTTGTAATCTTCAGATCAGTCAGCATTTAAGGCAGTATTTCAAATTTCAATGGAATAATAATTGACTGAGAATATTAAAAGAGATCTCTCTCTTTTTCAAGGACACAGTACAGAGAACTCACAATCATCCAGAACTCTCTTGTTTTTTTCTCAGTGCTATCATCCCTGTCAATACTCAAGACTGAAGAAGAACATTCATCAAATATCAAGAGTTTTCTTCATCTTCAGATTTGGGAATCTTCAGAAACATTCTTTTCAACATCGGTCTACTAAATTCCTGAACATTGACAAATCAAAACTAAAGACCTACACCCTGAAGCAAAGCTCCAGTCTTTCTGAACCTTCAACATCTCAGGGGGAGCTTTGACACCATCAAGGATCCACAAAGTCTTCTAAGGTTGTATTTGAGAAAATAGAAGATTAACATAATCCTCTTTCACACCCCATTGTACATGGTTTTTAACTCCCTTCAAAAGTTAGCCTGGTTTGCAAGTCTCCTGATCAAAAGACTTGAGATATGTTTTGAGCACCTGATCAAAAACTCAAAGGTGGCAGTCACCTGATCAAAACTGTTAGTGGATTCCTACCAGGGTGGTAGAAGAGTGGATGTACCCAGGTTTGGGAACCACTATAAAAGTTCTTGTGTTGTCTGGTTGCCCTTTTCTCTTTATTATTGTTGTGGCTGTGATAGCTTAGATCTGTGTTCTGTGTTAGATTAGTGTTACTTAGGTTGTTTTCTTGCTTACTTATAATCTTGGTATTCACTAGTCTTTCTACTCTAATTAATTTTTAAACAGCAAAAGTTTTTAACTACTCTATTCATCCCCCTCTAGAGTAAATCAGGTCTAACTCTCACTTTCAATTGGTATCAGAGGAAGTTTTCTTTGGTTATACAAGCTAACCCTTCAACCAAAAGATCCTGTGTTAGATCTGATCCTTTATTTCTTTTAGTACTATATTCACAGCATGACACAGAACAAGGACTATGCAAGCACCAGACCTCTAGTTTGCAATTTAAATAAATTTGCAATCTAGAAGACAAAAATCAAGCTATATATAAACTCTATTGATGTGGAAATTTTCAATTCCATTCTAACAGGTCCTCCTCCACCAACCACATCCACATCTACATCAACCTCTAGCACTCATGCAGTACCACCACCTGAATGGACAGATTCACAGAAGAAAGCAAAAATTGCAGATGTCAAAGCCATGAACATATTGGCTCAAACCATGTCAGATGACATCTTCCAAAAGGTGGCTGAATGCACCTCTACAAAAGCAATCAAGGATTCTCTCAATCAGATGGTTGCTGGCTCAGCAGATGAGAGAAAGGATAGAAGATCAATTCTCGTCTCATAGTATGAAAATTTTAAGAAAGATGAAGCTGAATCTGTCTGTGACATGTACAACAGATTAAGCTCCATCATCAGTGAGTTGAAGACCTTGGATAAAGACATCTCTCTCATAGAGGTGAATGACAAGATCCTAATGTGCTTTCCAAGCTCATGGGATTCCAGGATCTGGCCAATCAAAGAGGCCAGAAGCTTGAATGAGATTTCCACAGAATCTCTCCTGGGAAAGCTCAAAACCTATGAGCAGTTAATCAAATCCAGTGAAGCTGTAGAACAAAGGACTCCTCCACTAGCAAGAAAGTAGCAAAATATAACATTCAAAGCTGCTGAAGAGATAGAATCTTCAACAGTCAATGAATAATTGATGAGTCTCTTTGCTAAGAGATTCTTTAAAATTGCAAGAAAGGACTTCAAGAGAAAGTCATCCAGGAATGATGACTAGCCCAAGTATGATAAAACTCCTACTAAAGAAATAGGGTGTTTTGGATACAGGAAACCTGGACACTTCATTTCTGAATGCCCTGAGAATCAGAAGAAGGAGAGGAGAAGTGAAAAAGACTCTAGGAGTAAGCACTACAACAGGCCTTCCTCCAACAAGCACAAAAAGAAGGAGAAGGGTTTTGTTGTTGAAACCTGGAGTGACACAGAATATGAATCCACATCTTCCAGCTCAAGTGAAGAGGAAGAAGAGGCAAAGGCAAGGGAAGTCTGCCTCATGGCAATCAATGCCTCTTGTAGCCCATCAGATTTGAAGAAGAATCTTATAATGAAGAAGCTTCAGAATCAGAAGCTGATCAGGTACTATCATCATTTGATTATAGGTCTGATAACTTTAAAATAGAATTTAAAACCATGTGTATAGAATTAATTAACTTTGAAAAAGTAATTAAACAACTTAGAGAGAAACTAACTGAACAAGTTAACCTGATGCTGGAAAATGACAAATTTAAAAATGAAGTAACCTTAGAAAATGAACAAATAATTAAATTAAAGGCTGAATTATGTGAGGCTAAGTAACTTGAGGAATCTCTCAATGGGAGAAGACTTAAGCTGATGGACATAAGAAGCACTGTAAATGCCAGGTTAATTGGCAAGTTGGGCTTGGGTGCTTCATCAAGCCTACCCCCACTTATTCAGAAGAACATATTAACAACACCAATCCAATTTATTTCTGAAAAAGGAAAAGAGAAGATAGAAAATAATAACCCCAATCAAACAGAGCTTAAACACAAAATTAAGAAAAAGAAAAGGAGTAAGAAAAACAATAATCAGAACAATGTTGAGTAGATTTCGTCGAATTCAGATCGATTAAATGTGTACAGTTCGTCAAACTAAAGTCGACGAACTCCGAACGCAAACTTATACCATAATTATTCTCTGAACTGCAATTGACGAAACCAGTATGGTTCGTCGACCAGAGATCAATGATATTGGGGCCCAGAAAATGAATATTTTCATTCTCTGAGTGGAGTTTGACGAACTCATCCAAATTCATCGAACTTAGGTCGACGAACTCACCAGAATTCGTCGAATGCAAATCAGTATAACAAATATCTTAATCCTTTTTAAACCTATAATCATCCAAGAACATTTAATAATGAATTTAATCAATGGATCATCCCACCTAGGAAATATCACCCTTTAGGATATAAAAGCCAACCTGAGTATTCATTTATTTGCAGTTTTAGTTATGTGAAGAAAGAAGGACCCAAGGTAACCTGGGTCAGAAATGACTAATCTGTTTCATTGCAGGTGAAAGACTGTTCTACCATAGAGAAATAATGGTATTTGGACAGTGTCTGTTCTAAGCATATTATTGGAAATATGGCCAACCTAACACATTACAAGGCAAAGCTAAGACCAAAAGTAATATTTGGTGACTCCAACTATGGCCAGACTGAAGGCTATGGAAAAGTTAAAGTTGGAGTTGTCACCTTCAGGAATGTAGCATATGTAAGTGGACTGAAGCACAACCTTATCTCCATAAGTCAATTATGTGATGAAAGGTTTCAGGTATCATTTACTATAACCTCCTGTATTATCACTTCTTTGGACAATAATGTAGTATTGACTGACACTAGAGTAGGAAACATTTACTTAGTCAACTTCCAGTCAGCTAATCTGAAATTTGCCTATTTAATTCAACTAGTAATAACAATGAACTTTGGCATAGGAGATTAGGTCATGTTAACTTGAAAAATATTGCCAAATTATCTAAGGACAACCTTGTCAGAGGTTTGCCTTCTTTCCCCTACAAGAACGAAAGCCTTTGCAGGGCTTGTCAATTAGGCAAGCAAACTAAAAATAGTTTTAAATCATTAAACAAAAGTGACGCACCTAGGATATTGTACTTCCTACATATGGACCTTTTTGGCCCTATAACAGTACAAAGTCAAGGAGAGAAATCTTATACTTTAGTGATTGTAGATGACTTCTCTAGAATCACTTGGGTTTTCTTTCTGAGATCTAAGTCTGATAAGTTTAAGATTCTTACATACTTTCTCAAGAACATACAGATTGAGTACTCTACTCCAGTTGCATTGATCAGAAGTGATCATGGTAATGAGTTTGAGTCTCTTCTTATGCAAGAGTTATGTAGGAAGGAAGGTATCAGACATTGCTTCTCAGCTCCTAGAACACCTCAACAGAATGGGGTTGCTGAAAGGAAGAATATAATAATAATTAAATTTGCAGGCATATTACTTGCAGATGCTTATTAGCCCCTATCCTTTTGGGCATAGGTTGTAAGCACAGCAAACTATGTGCTGAATAGAAGTCTTATACACAAACTTAAGAATAAGACTCCTGATGAGCTACTGAAAGGGAAGAAACCTAAAGTAGACTACTTTAAAAAATTTGGATGTTTATGTTATATACACAACAACAATAAGAAACACATTAGAAAGTTTGAAGCCAAGTCTGATATGGGAATTTTTCTTGGATATTCTCAAGTAAACAAGGCTTATAGGGTATATAACAAATCTACCTTTAAAATTGAAGAGTCTATCCATGTTTCTTTTGATGAGACTAACATGTTTTTCAAGGAGAAGACTTATTCTACCAATGAATCATTGCAGGAACATAAGTTTTGTGAGAAGATTAATGACCTGACCCTCACCTATAAGGCAGGTAGCCATTCTTCTCCACAATGTGCTGAATAAAGTGAAGAAGAAGACATTGTAATCAGTGATAAACCAACAATAACTAACTTAATTCCACAAGAGGAATTTACTCCCCCATCTGTTAAACAACCAACTCCACCCACTGACTTTATCACACTTAGAGATCACTCCATATCACAAGTAATTGGAGACATGTCAGCTAGTGTGCAGACAAGGCATCAACTCAACCAATATTTGATGCACGCCTGCTTCTTATCTCAAATTGAGCCCCAATCCATTAAAGATGCAGAGCAAGATCCACACTGGATCATTGTAATGCAAGAGGATCTCAATCAATTTGAGAGATGTAGAGTTTGGGACTTAGTTCCAAGACCCAAAGACTACCTAGTGATTGGAACTAAGTGGGTATATAGAAACAAGCTGGATGCCCATGGTGTCATCATAAGGAATAAAGCAAGACTTGTTGCTCATGGTTATATGCAAGAGGAAGGGATTGACTATGACCATACTTTTGCACCTATTGCAAGGCTGGAAGCAATCAGGATCTTCCTTACATATGCTTTCTACAAGAAATTCAAAGTTTTTCAAATGGATGTCAAGAGTGCCTTTATGAATGGAGAATTAAAAGAAGAGGTTTATGTTGAACAACCTCCAAGTTTCATCTTTCCAACTCATCCCTCTTATGTCTTTAGATTGCATAAAGCGCTCTATGGTTTAAACAAGCTCCAAGAGCTTGGTATGAGACCTTAGCTAGCTTCCTTTTTGAACATAAATTTTCTAGAGGCATTGTAGATAGGACATTATTCACTAGGCACCATAAGGATCAAATTTTATTAGGAAAAATTTATGTAGATGATATTATCTTTGGGTCTACAGATTCCAAACTTTGCAAGGAGTTCTCTGACCTCATGTATTCAAAGTTTGAGATGAGCAGCTTAGGTGAGCTCTCCTACTTCCTTGGTCTCCAAGTGAAGCAGCTACCTGATGACATCTTTATATCCCAATCTAAATATGCAAAAGAGCTGATAAAAAAGTTTGGGATGTTAGATGCCTCAGCCAAGAAAACACCTATGGCTACAAATTCTGTTATTGACTCTGATGAACATGGGAAACCTGTTGATCAGAAATTATATAGGGCCATTGTTGGATCCCTACTATACCTTACAGCAAGCAGATCTGACATAATGTTTTCTACATATCTTTGTACTAGGTTTCAAGTGAACCCCAAAGAATCTCACCTTACTTTCTTAAAAAGGATTTTAATATATATAAAGAGTTGTCCTAGTCTAGGACTTTGGTATCCTACTGAGTCAGAGTTTGAGTTAACTGGATACTCAGATGCTGACTTTGTTGGATGCAGAGTAGACAGAAAAGTACCTCTGGAACATGTCAATTCTTTGGTACAAGATTAGTCTCCTAGTTTTGCAAGAAACAATCATCAGTGTCTACATCAACTACTGAAGCAGAATATATAGCAGCTGACAGTTGCTATTCCCAGATGCTGTGGATCCAGAACCAACTTCTAGACTATGGGTTCAAATTAAATAATTCAACTCTATTATGTGAAAACACAAGTGCAATTTCCATTGTACAAAATCCAGTCCATCAAAGTAGGACTAAGCATATAGACATTAGGCATCATTTAATTAGAGAGTGTGTAGAAAAAAATAAAATTAACCTTATCTATATATACAGTGATTTGCAAAGAGCAGATATCTTCACCAAACCTTTGGATGAGAGGAATCACCTGTTCTTTATAAATCATCTTAGTACGATAAATGAAGAAGCCTTAATTTAATTTCTGTCTATGGTCGACGAATTTTTCAAATTTTGTCGAACGGAGATTGACGAACTGGGAAAAGTTCTAGGGAAATTCGTCGAATGGAGATCGACGAACTCTCTGTTAGTGAAGCTATTTTTGTCGACCGGAGATCGACGAAATTGCTTCAGAAAACCTTCGTCGAACGGAGCTCGACGAAATGTCTTCTTCTTACAGAGATCGACAAACTCTTTGTCAATAAAATATTTCGTCGACCCCAGATCGAAGAATTTTTCTGTTTTCGCAGGACGGAGTTTGTCAATTCATATTCTGAAAAACCTTATAACTAGGTTTTCTTCGACCTCCATCCCGCGCTTTTAGTTCCCTTGCACCTGATCTCTCTGTTTTCTTTATTGCAGGTGATTATGGTGATTTCGGCAAGTGCTCTCGCAGGAATGAAATTTGTTATGGGTTTCGATATTGACTTTGAATCATTTCAGCATTTAGATCAGATTTTTCTTGATATTCTGCAATTGTTTGAAGATTTGCACTCGAAGAACTTAATGACAATCAGGATTAAGATAACAGCGACCGAGATTATAGAGTGGGTTTACTCGTTATCATCTCCAGATGCTGATACTTTGGTCGGCACCATAGCGAGTAACGCCATCCCTCTCACCCCTGAAATTCTTTCAGAAATTTTCGGCTTAGTGAATGGAGAAGAAGAACTAGAGATTGTTACTTCTGAATTTGATGAAATGTTGAGTTTAATGGGTTATTCTGGAGACAACCCTAATAAGCTGCTAAAGAAACATCTATCTGCTGAGTATAAGTTTCTCGCCGACGTAGTAGGAAAAGTTTTGCTGGGCAAGCATACAACCCACGATCATATTACTAGGAAACAGTTCCTAGTAATGTGTGCTGCGGTTAACAAAAAGGCCGTCAACTGGGCTAGAATTTTGTTAGAATTGATAAAGAATAAAAACACAAAGAAGGAAGTGTGTTTTGGGAGAATTTTGGGAATCTTCCTCCAGGCCAAGGCCACTGAATCACTGGTCACCCTAACCATATTCATCAATTCCTCCAAAAGGCTAACCTGCGCCTTATTTGGCAGGTGGAAGAGGAGCATCCCTAAGACATCCAGGGCTTCCTCCTCCAAAACTTCTGAGAGTACAAGGGTTGTTCCAGCCACATCCCATACTACTGAGGACAATTCCATTCCTCCTCCTCCTCCCCTTATTTAAACAACTTCAACATCCCTCCAACAAACTCCCACAACTCCAGCACATCAACCTACACCTCCTGCTTCCCCCATCCATCCTTCTTCACCAGTTCAATCCCCACTACCTCAAAATTCCCCAATCACTTCTCCAGTACAACAATCAGTACATCTATCTCTTGAGCATAATCATTCACCAGCACATGTTACCCCTCTTCTATCCCCTCTTCCTTCTCATCTCACTGATATTCCTCCTCTTTATAATCTAACATCCTTACCTTCATTCAATCTTCTTTCATCTCAAAGCCATTCTCCATCTCCTCCAGATAAGCAAATGATAGAATCTCATCCCTCCTCTTCCACTTTTAATCCATCTATCTCTACTCAAACCCCACCAGAATTCTTGGACATAACTTCACCCTCCATGTCATCCATTCTACAATCCATCACACCACTTCTTAAACAACTCATAACAGAGGCCATTTAACCTCTTGCTTCTTCCATCTCGACTCTTGATTCCTAGCTATCTGTCCTCCCCGTCCCTCCTTCTTCAATCAGGGGCCTAACTCTAGTGGTTACTGACACCAGACAGGGGGAGATACTCCATGAAGAAGTAGCTCTAGTAGCTCCAGCAGTAGTAGCAGCAGCAACAGATATACCAGAAGCAGAAAAAGATATTGTTGATACAGATATACCAGATGCAGAACTTACTGAATTTTTGGATACTGATATTTAGACAATTGATTGAACTCATTATTTGGATATTATTTCTGGAGATTGCTTCATTTCTCCTGCTCTTGAACTGAACTCAGTTCTTGAGTCTTTTGATCTTTTGTATAAAATCAGTCTTTCTTCTATCTCTTCTCAGTATTGACAGATATTGTTTATTATACAACTTCGGTTAGCTCAGAGGCTTTACAGCTGATTCAGAACAGATTTATATCTCCAGAACCTGAACTTGTTCTAGTTCCAGAGGATGAGCTTGTTAAGGTTGCTAAGGATAAATTCTCTGAGCCCAAGGCTTTTTCCCCTCTCACTTTTGTTTTCTCTACCTCTCCATTACCAGATATGGATGAGATATTTGTTGCAGATATGGCTCAGGAAGTTGAAATTTTTTCAGATGCAGTGGTACCTCCTCAAGATGTTCTATCTCAAGTTGTTCATCCATAAGTAGACAAATAGATCTCAAAGGAAACATTAAAATCAATAGATGCTCTTTATGCCAATCCTCAAGGTTCCTCTGAATAAGACTCAGAAAATGATTCAGAAGATTCTGATAATTACAAATCCAAGAAGAAATCTATCAAGAAGAGAAAGGCTGCTCCTAAGCCAAATCCAAACAATGATACTCCTTATTATATTCTGAAGAAAATAACCCCTTATCCAGGAATGCCCCAGTAGATGTGGTTGTCAAAAAATGAACAGAAAGAAAGGAAGAAGAAGACAAGGTACAAGTCACCTCCTAGAAAATTCAGGAAAGACCCTCCTCCTCCTCCTCCTCCCTCTTCAGGTACTTTAGGTAATGTCACTCAGAAACCTGCTATAGTTACTAAGACCTATAAAAGACAATCAAGGCACAGTAGTCAGCAGACCTCTTCAAGTCATCCTCCTCCAGCTACTTCCAAGAAAGCTCCTATAGATGAATCAAAGCAGGACTCTAGTCCAAAAAGGCCAGAGTCTCCTCCTATTCCTTTTGTTGATCCAGAGCAGGAGACCTCTGCCAGAATGTCTAGATTTTAGGAGTTAGTAGAACTCTCCTAGATTAGGAAAGCTAAAGCTGAAGGCAAGGACCCCTCTCAGTTTTCAACAATATCATCTTACAAGAAAGAAGAACTGACCAGGTATGCAAAAGCTAACAAGTTCTTTAATGTTGATGACTACATGAAACTTCATCTAGAGGCTGTAGTTCCCAGAACATCTTATTAGACTATTATTGGTGCATCTGACATGTATATGTCAAAGAAAGAAGTAGCAAATCCTAACATAGAAATCAAGTTCAGACAGCCTGTAGAAAAGACTGACAAAGGAGATGCTAAACAGAAAAAATGAGTCTATTATTGTGTTGTTCTTAATTACTTTTGAACTCTATTTCTGCTTATATCATGAAGCATGTGTTGGAAATATCTTCTGAATGTGTTAATTCTTTCAGATATATATTTTATTGCTTTGTGATTGTTTCTTTTGTTTTGTACATAGTGGCCTCACCCAAATAGGGGGAGATTGTTGGATCCCTAGTTAGATTTGGGCTAGGTTCACTAATTTTTGGCTGAGTCTTACCAACCTTGTATAGCCAGGGTCATGATTAGTAGTCCTAGAGTTTGGGCTAAGTCCTTTTAGTTCTACCTTCTTGGACCAACCAACAGAGGACCTCATAAGACTCAGATTTAGAAGATATCAGAAGACAGTATGATTAGTTCGAAATTCTTCGAACTCAGCTCGACGATCATCAATCTCTGATCGAAGAACTCAGAGTTAATTCTCTGAGCTGAGCTCTACGATATTCGAGCTCAGGTTGACGTTTAGTTTTCTCTAGACAGATTCTTAGGTCGACGAACTGGCATTCTTAGGTCGACGATCTTGGATCTCAGGTCAACGATTTCTGTTCAGAGGTTGACGATTTCTGTCCCGATTCCAGAATAAGTTTTTCCTCTCTTTCTGATCCTTTATTTCCACATTTATTAGCAGTATTATTCCTGAGTAATTAATGCATATAGTCCTCTTAATATAGCCGTTATTGGCTGCATTAATTATGGTATTCATCAGGATATTTACTTGCTTATTTTATTAAGGATAGTTGGGGAAACTTATTAATATTTTATTCCAGCCATTTGTAATCTCCAGATGGGTCAGCATTTAAGGAAGTAATTCAAATTTCAAAGGAATAATAATTGACAGAGAATATTAAAAGAGATCTCTCTCTTTTTCATGGACACAGTACAGAGAACTCACAATCATCCAGAACTCTCTCGTTTTTTTCTCAGTGTTATCATCCCTGTCAATACTCAAGACTGAAGAAGAACATTCATCAAATATCAAGATTCTTCTTCATCTTCAGATTTGGGAATCTTCAGAAAAATTCTTTTCAACATCGGTCTACTAGATTCCTGAACATTAACAAATAAAAATTGAAGACGTACACCCTGAAGCAAAGGTGTAGTCTTCCTGAACCTTCAACATCTCAGGGGGAGCTTTGACACCATCAAGGATCCATAAAGTCTTCTCAAGTTGTTTTTGAGAAAAGAGAAGACTAACATAATCCTCTTTCCCACCCCATTGTATAGGGTTTTAACTCCCTTCAAAAGTTAGCCTAGTTTGCAAGTCTCCTGATCAAAAGACTTGAGATGGGTTTTTGAGCACCTGATCAAAAGCTCAAAGGTGGTAGTCACCTGATCAAAATATATTAGTGGATTCCTATCAGGGTGGTAGAAGAGTGGATGTACCCAGGTTGGGGAACCACTATAAAAGTTCTTGTGTTGTCTGGTTGCCCCTTTCTCTTTGTTCTTGTTGTGGCTGTGATAGCTTAGATATGTGTTATGTGTTAGATTAGTTTTACTTAGGTTGTTTTCTTGCTTACTTATAATCTTGGTATTCACTAGTCTTTCTACTCTAATTAATTTTTAAACAACAAAAGTTTTGAACTACTCTATTCACCCCCCCTTCTCTAGAGTAAATCAGGTCTAACTCTCTCTTTCATGTTTGTTTAAACTGTTTCACAATGCATATCATGTTGTAAACATAGTTTTGTTGAAGTTTTAACATCTTGAATGCTGTTTCCTTACTGTATACAAATTTCGGGATGAAATTTCTTGTAAGGAGTGGGGGTTGTAACACCGCAAATCTCAAGAATGAGTGCAGGCTGAGCAACACGGCCTGGGATCCGGGCGTGTCCAACGCTGTGTCCTGCTCTTTGTTGTTGAGTTGGCACATAGTCTTTCGACTGCTCAACGAAATGCACTCGACGATTCTCGAGCGGGTACACGGCCTGTGACACGGGCGTGTCCTAGGCCGTGTCCTGCTGAGGTCGACGAAATGCACTCAACGCTCCTCGAGAGGCAAGTCGGCTAGGCACACAGCCTGTGACACGGGCGTGTCACAGGGCCGTGTCCTTCTCTGGTTTTGGCCAGGTTTTTGAGGCCTGTTGAATACGGGCTGGACACGGGCGTGTCCGAAGCCGTGTCTGGCATACGGCCTATGACACGGGCGTGTCTCAGGGCCGTGTCCTTTTCTAGTTGAGTCAGTTTCTTTGCCGCTTAAGGCACACAGACTGTGATACGAGCGTGTCACAAGTTGTGTTCGGCCCAGGAAATTGAGTTTCAGGGAGATTCGTGGCCGTTCATTTCCTTCAGTTAGGATCCGACGGTCCAGAGCTATCCCTATTGTTATAAGGCTGAGAGTTGAAGGATAAACTCTCATTTATATCAAGCCTTTCTCTTTATAAAGAATTAGAGAGTGGGGAGAGCAAGGAAGGAGAAGGAGAAGGAATCAAGCTATCGGCGGAGCTTCAGAGCACCGAATCGCGAGCCGAGTCTAGATTTGTAGAGGCAAGGCCATTGCGGTGCTTTTCATCCAAATAGTTTTCCATGGCTCCAAAGAGATCATCAAGGGTAACGATCTTTCTTCCTGTGACATGTGAAGTCCTTGTTTTGGTATGTACATGGATTTCCCCCACCAAAATGTGGCTTTTTAGGGATTTCCTTAGGTTGATTTTTTAAATCCCCAGTCTTGCATATAGATCTGGAAATGTGTAGTACGGAATAGGCATGCTATGTGAAGCCCATCTGGACAGGTTGGTCTGAATTCGTGATGTTTCATTTTGCGCACAGGAGAAGACTTCACGTATAAACGTGTAGTTTGTTGAGTCGATGGGTTGTACCTATGAAGGGCAGTAGCAGGAAGTATTGGAATGGAATTCCAGGAAAATACCCTCGTGATTCTTGATCTAAATGCTATGAAAGACAAGTTTTCTTGCACTACAGGATACTGCAGGGTTTGGGTAGAGTTTGGGTGTAGAAAGAGTGCTTTTGCTAAACCCGCCAAGAGACGGCGAGGAATGCTGGCATTAGCTCCCCTTTTGGATTGTGAAGCCAGTCCTTGGTGTACATTATGTCTATTGTGAGCTGAGAGCTCTTGAAGGATTCATGCTGAACGGATAAGGGGATGCCGACCTGCATCAGGTTGACGATTTGAGCAATGGGTATGGGCTGACCTGTCTCCGCATTATGGTTGTCTATACATGAGTGCCTAGAATAGTGGCGTTCATCAAGAACATATAATGAGAGTCTTAGGCCTGTTCCTATTAAGACAAAAGTCTCCGACGAGAGGTTGCAGACCATAATTCTCAATAACATTGGGTTTCAGACCTTGAACGGTGGTGGGACCCCGGTATTTCCGGTACACCAAGAATGTGCCCTGAGTGCACGGAGCGTCAGGCCGCGTGGCCGACGTTTGCGATATATTGTTTGTGTGTAAGTGCACATTGTGTGATATATTTGCTAGTGAAATGCTATGCCTGCAGGGAAGATATTGCACCGAGAATGGGGTAGAGTCGTTATAAATTTGTCAGTTGAATGCTGACCGTTGCCTTGTTTGCCACCATTCTGGCGGGCTGTCCTTGTGCAGGTGTTTGAGAGCTGAGAGGGAAATAGCGGGCTGAAGCCATTGTTGCTGATGCTACTGCTGCTATCCCTCGAAGGCTTTGTTATTTTCATATGTGGCCGGCCTGCACGCCGATGTTTGTAATCCACACTTAAAAAGCTTAACTGTAAGGACTTAAGGCCAGACATTTGTGTATTTATTGTACATTCCTTCGGGGTGATATATAAATGTAATCATTTATATATAGTGGACCTTCGTGGTTGTTGAGTTCAATTTTAATCTTAAGCTTTTGCTAACATGCTTTGAGTTAGGATGCGAATATGTTTTGGTATTAACCTGTAACCTCGCCGCCTGTTTGTGACATATGGTGTGGGGCCCCGGCCGGACCTTATATCATATGTTATTTAACGGATGGGGTCGTTACACTTGATGGTTAGGTTATCCATCTCCAACTCTACACGTGCAGATCTAGAGGAGTTTGGCAGCTCACTGTTATTCATTGATGACTCATCAAAGACTACATTAACAAACTCTTCTACAACTTGATTTTTCATTTTATAGACTCTATAGTATTTGTTATGGTTGTTGTACCCAACAAATATCCCTTCATAGGATTTGGCAACAAACTTATTCAAGTAGGACTTCCAATTATTAAGCACAAAGAACTTACTACCAAAGATCCTGAGATAGGCTAGATTTGGTTTTATGTCTTTCATAATCTCATAAGGAGTCTTCTTGTAGTACTTGTTAAAAGTGGCCCTATTCAAGACATGACAAGCAGTGTTCACTACCTCAGCCCAAAAGTATTCTGGGAGAGAAGTGTCACTGAGTAGTGTCCTGCCAGCCTCGATGAGAGTCTTGTTTTTCCTCCTTGTTATCCCATTTTGCTGGGGTGTTCTTGGAGAAGAAAACTCCTGAAAAATCCCTAATTCTTCATAGAACTTTGTCATGCCTTTAGACTGAATTTCAGTACCATGGTCACTTCTGATTTTGACCACAAAAAACTGTCTTTTTCATTCTGAACTTGACTAACAATGGTCATAAAGATGTCTACGGTTTTAGACTTTTTCTTTAGAAAGAAAATACAGACAAATCTGGAATTATCATCAACTATCAGCAGTGTATAGGCTTTTCTACCTAGACTATGAACTGATATATGACCAAAAAAGTCCATATGCATGAGGTACAAAAACCTCACTGAATTTTTGGCCCCAATGCTCTTAAAGGATGCTTTGGTCTGCTTGCCCTTTTGACAAGAAAGGCAAATGCCCTCCTTGGTGCATTTTAAATTGGTTCCATTTATCTCTAGCCCAACACTGAAGAGCTTGTTAATTGACTTGTAGTGCAAGTGAGCAAGCTTATTATGTTATTGCACGCAAAAGGAGACTTTCTCATTTGATATTAAACATACTAGAGTTTTAGAACTTAAAACATAAAAAGAATAACCAGTAAATATTATAACTCCTAGTGTCTGTCAAAATGACCTCTTGGTCATTTGACCTTTTGAACAGACACTCATCCTTATGGAAAATAATGACATAGCCAAGATCACATAGTTGGCTAATGTTTATCAGGTTGTGTTGCAACCCTTCCACATAAGCCACTTTTGTGATTGATACTATGAAATTGGTAATTATACCAGAGACCATGGTGACTCCTTTTTCAGAGCCTCCAAAGATCACCTTAGGTCCATTCTTTACTGGATTGTATTCCTTTATATGGCACCTTATTCCATTCATATGCCTAGAACATCCGCTGTCCAAGTACCATATTGGTGCATGGGTACTTGGACTAACCTACAAAGACAGTTTAGTTAACCTTAGGAACCCAAAAGGGATTGGGTCCTCTGTTCTTGTTAGTTTGAAATTGAACATGTCTACCTGCAGCACTCCTGACAGGAAGACTTACCCATGCCCTTGGCAAACTAGGGTCGTGCCAACAATCTATGGCAAAGTGTCCCACTTTACAACAACATCAACATTCTTGGATGTTGTATCTCCTATTTTGAATAGCCCTTGTAAATTGTAAGCTGAAAATAGATGACTGTTCAAAAGGGATAGCAACCGCCTTTTTCTTGTTTCTGTCAACAACAATCAGACTAAAGGTGAGTCTTCCAGTAGAAGCACTTGTCTTACTCTGAGTTCCACAAACAGTGGTCTTCTTTGAAGTAGACATGTTGTTGATGGACTCATAGATAGCCAAGTCAGGCTTATTTACTGACTTACCCTTGTTTTTAGTTATTGTAGGAAGAACCTGAGAATATGCCTCTGCCTCATCCTTATGTGTAGGGGCTGGAACACCAAACACAAATGGTCCATAATGAGCCATCTTGATTTCCACATGGGGAGCCTTAAAGGCACTCAAGCCCCTGCCCTTCCTTACACTATAGTTGTAAGCATTTTTGTTCACACTACTGGATCTTCCATTCAAGCAATGACCATATATACTCTCTTGGTCATACTTGTTAGATGGAAACAGAACTTTATAAAAAGACATATCAGGCTAAATCAGAGCCTTGCCCTTACTCCTATTCCTTCTTCTAGTATTCCTCTCAATATATCCCAACCCCTTCTTATTAGTTTGGGAGGTGAAGGTATCAATGAGTGTCAATATATATTTAGGTTTGGAGTATTGAGCCACTAGCATTCTTTCTTTGAAAAGCTTATCTTACAAGTCTTTAATAAAAGAGTTCTTACTGTTTATGGTGGAAACTTGGATAATACTCATTGTCTTATGTTGGGATCTATTTGCTCATCAGGCACAGCTGTGAGGATGACTCAGTGTGTAGAGAGAGATCTTTTCTTAATGATGCAATCTTTTTGGCTTGTCTTTCAATAAGAAACCTTCTCTTCTTCAGAGCTTCCAAAATTAACCCATACTTTTCAATCAATTGATTGATATCTTCCTCAGATTCTGAACTATCTTCATCACAGGATTAAGGTGCATATAAATTAGGATTTATTTCATAATTAGATTCATAGGAGGAGATTGAATGATTTATTTCCTCATGTGGATAATACTGTTCCTAGCTAGATTCACAATCTGTCATGACCATAAGTCCATAACAGCTAGTAACATCTTCATCCAACTCATTATCACAATATGAGTGTGATAGAGGGGCCCTGATTGTAATGCCCCTGATTTTTCGATGTTTATTTTAATTTCATTAGTGGCATATTTATAACGTCAGGGAGTTACGTTGTCGCGTAGTTAATGGGTACCATTATTGGAGCGTGATTTGTTCTTGTTTGGAATCCGAGGTTTTGACTCGGTGGATTTTAGTAGGTTGATGTTGGTTGTAACTTCAGGGAGTTTTTACCCGAGTTTGGTTTGTCAGTTTCTAATTCCGACTTCATCATTAGTTTTATAACATCGGTATCTAGCTTCAGTGCGAATGTTGTGGAAATCCGAGTTGATTCGAGTTTTGGTCGTTTGGGCGTTTAATTAATAATATTATATATATATATATATATAAAGGCTTAAAACAAAACCCTATTCAATATCTTCTTCCCCAAGCCATCAGACCGAGAGCACGGAAGAAAGGAGGCGACTGGTTTCGCAAGGCCTTCGGCTTCTACCTGTCAGAGTTTTGGTGCTAGGAATCATCGTTGGAGGGTAGATCTGGAAAGCTCTCGCCGATATCTATGCATTGGTGGTAGGTAGTTTTGTTTTCTTGGACTTGTTGCATTAGGGTTTTTGACCATGACCCTCGTTTGCCCTGAAAGGTTTCAGGAATCATTGCCTGGGGGTTCTTACGGCCGATCCTTGGAGCAGAGCGCTCGTGAGGCTGAATTTCTATAGGTTGAGGCAAGTGGTGGTTTCAAAACTCCTCCTTCTTCATTTAATTCAATTTTAAAAGTTTCAGATCTCATTTTCTTGCAAGTTCTGTTGTGAACCTAGTCCTACATCTATCAAAATATATATGGTTTTGAGCTTTTGTCATGGCTGAGATCTGTCAAAATGATAGTCAGAAGAAAATCTAATTTCTTGTTCTTTTAATGTTTTGAGTATGAATCACATTGTTCCTTAATTTCTCTTCTTCTTTTTTAAAAAAACAAAATGATTTAAGATTGGTGTACATTAGGGGGAGTAGAAGTCTGTAATTTTTTGTAGGAAATCAGAGTCTTGGGTAGAAAGTAAAACTATTGTAAGTCCTTCTATCAGAAAAATTAAATTAAACTATACGTAAATTTGTTGAGTGTAGCCTTATGCATAAAGAGTGTTTAATGCAACTTTTATGGAGTCGAGAGCATTGAGTGCAACTACTATGTAATTTAGATCATTGAGTGTAGCTGCTATGGCATCGAGTGCATTGAGTGTAGCTGTTGTGGCTTCAAGAGCATTTGTAACCCCCCCGGTTTTTTGTATTTTGTTTGATAATTGTTTGGCATTACGATGATGCGTTTCCGGCCTTTTTCCGTCGTTAAAGCGTGGTCTTAGCTCTTTATGTTCCTTTATTGACCTGTTTGTAGCCTGCTTGCAAGATTCCCCACCTAGCCAGAGCCCATTGTGGTGACTCGGCTGAGCCTCTTAGGGAATGCTTGTGTTTTGGCTTCGGGTAGTGATAGCCCAAGTTTTGATCGTCGGATGTTGTTTTCGACTTCGCCGTTGTTTTCGACTTCGCCGTTGTTTTCGTAGCTTGGTGGTTTAGCTACGGTGCGAGTTTTGTCAGAATCCGAGAACATTTGTTTTTCGCGTCGTTTCGACGTTTGCCTGTTAGCTAGTGGTAGTGGTTTTTGCTGTGCATGGCCTTTTGTGGTCGAGCTTGGAATGGCAGGTGCCTTATTTTTAGGCTAAGTTGTTTAGCTAATTATTTATTCTCATGTTGATGCTAGCTTGTATGCATGTATATATATATATAGGTGTGTATGTATATAGATATAAATATATTTCTGTGTGTGTGTGTGTGCATATATATATATATATATTAGTGTATGTCTGTATATATATATAGATATATATAAGCTTTCAGCTATAGTTGGACTGTGCTGGATGAGCAAAGGCTCAGCTGAGTGCTCGGTTTGTGTGGCTTATTTTATTTCTTTAAGTGTCAGCTAGTGGCCGATTGCTATATTTTATGTAGCCAGCTAGTGCTTAGGCTAGGTTATCTTTATTTAGCTGTAGGATAAGTAAGTGGAGGTTGCATTAAAAGCTCCAGCTTTTCTTCTCCTCCCCATTTCTCCCCTTTCCCGAGAGCTTGCTGGCTTCCAGCGGAAGGAAGGTGGCGGTGGAGCTGCAGCCTTGGACGGTGGTTTTCGGTGGCTCTAGTGCTCAGATTGCTCGGGAAAAGGCGGATCCGGCTTGCTCTCGTCCAGTTCTTCCATCCTAGGTAAGTTTTTCTTCATTTAGGGCCGCCACTAGGAGTTAGGTTTTTTTGGTCTTCTCCTCTTCCTCTTCTCAAAAAGCTCCAGGCTTTTATTTCTCCCTAGGTAGCCTTGCTGCTGGTGCCGAGCCGTGAAGTGAAGGCTGCTGCTGGAGCCTGGTGGTGAGGCAAGTGGCTCTTTTGCCCTTGCTATCTGAATCATTGCTTGTTAATATTCCTGTTATAGCTCTGTTTTGCTTCCTAATAGCTAGCCCAACAATTTTTTTTCTTTTTCTTGTTTCAGCCATGTTTGGCTTCAGGAAGTAGAGTTTAGCTTAACTTCTCTTCTTCTCTTTCCTTGCTCTCGGTTTGTGTCCAATGGGTAGCTGGAAGTAGAGTTTGGGCTTATTTAGGTTATAGTCTAAATTATTAGGCTGCTATGGTCGGGTAGAAGGGGGTAGGAGAGAGTTGGAATAGATTTCCAACTCTCTGGATGAGTGGCGTTGAGTGGGCTTGGGTTGGGATAACTGAGGATTATGCTAAGTCAAAAGCGTTGAGTGAGTGTACCTCACTTAATGCCTAGACTGTTAGGCTTATGTCATTGAGTGTGGTGCACTCACTTAACGCCAGGGTCATTTTTTTTGGCTAAGTCTTTAGCCTTGGGGTGTGTGCTTCCTTAGAACTGTTAGAGGAGTTTTTTTCCTTCCTAAGGGGGATTTTGGAGTGTTCGGCTAGTTTTTTTTGTATGCCGGCTTGTGGACTATGACCGGAGGGGGTGTTTTCTGGACTCTGGAGGGGGTGAAATGTGTGTGCTGAGCTACGGACACCACTAAGTTTGGACAATGGGGCAAACTTGTTTAGGTGTGTGGACCCTAAGGCTGCCACCGGTTGTGTTTCACCCTTGAGTATTTATTTTGGGGTTTGGTTGTTGGTGTTGGTACTGCCACATGCTCCAGCCCTATATTATTGACACCTTGGTCATTTGCCCGCAAAGTTAGGATTGTTAGCTCTCCCTTTGCTTACTTTTGGCTTTTCCTGTTAGTATACTGATGCTTTATTGCTGCAGGTTGGTTCTTTTTGCAGAGCCGGTAGCTTTTGTGCTCACACTTGGTGTGATTTACCTTTATTGTTCTTTTTGACAATATTGTTTTTCCCTCTTAGTGGCATGTCTTTTCTTCTGCTGTTAGCACTTTGTTGCTGGGTTGGTAAACCCTTCTTTATTATTTAGTCTAATGCTCCTTTTCTGTTGATTACTTCTTTGCTGAGGTGTTCTTTCTTGAATGCCTCATGTCCAGGTTGTAGCCGATAGAGCAGCTGATTCATTTTAGTGGGTTTTGCTGGTAGCCTCCAGGGTAGCTGAGTTGCAGATCTTTCACCTGGTGAGGTAGTTATTCTCTTTTTCTGTATAGACATGCACACTCACCGGTGGGTTCGTGTCGGGTTTTCGACGCCCACTGGTGTCTTACTTGTTTTGCTGGATATGAATTAAAACTGCCGTTTTTTTTGCCCCCTTGGGGTTGCTTACTAGCTTCTGGGAAGGTTTTATGCTAGGTTGCTTGTTAGGTATTTTATAACCCTAAACTATTTTATGTACCTCATGCATATCATATTTGCAAAACTAAAGCACTATCTTCTTTAAGCGTAAAGAATATCTTTCGTGTATAAATACTATACTCACCTTAGGAGTCGTGCATACTATAAGTGGTCCCGTGAGGGACCTTATGCTCATTTAGGATGTCAAATCAACTAAATCAAAGTATTTTCCGCTGCAAACAAATATATTGTTTCCTATCGTGGACTAGCTGATCCACTGTGCCGAGGGATACGGCCTTTTAATAAACTAGTTTCTTCTATTCATAAACTAGTGATTTGAAATCTTAGTGTGTTGTCTGAGAGTCAGCAGTCATCCCCTGCTGGACGTGGCATCACAATGCGTGTTTTACCGTACTATGATACTTCTTAACCTCAGGGAAAATGCGGGTTGCAACAGTTGGTATCAGAGGGAGGTTTCTTGACAGGTTAGTCGGGAAACCTTTCCTTTTGATTGCATTAGAAGTTTAGTTTCATAAGCATACACTCACCGATATGTCATCAGCACGCCTTGGACAAAGCACGAACACTACACCCATAAGCATAAAGAATTATACGGGGCATATTATGTAGTATGGGATGCATAATATGTGTTTGTATATGGATCCACCATAGGAGACAACATGTGAGGGTTATGTAGTGTGGGATGCATAACCTCACCACATGAATGCGGCTACCACGTTTTCTTTTTTCGTTGCATGGGAATGATTTGTAGTATGGGATGCATAACATTTTCATGTGTACGCCGCTCATGGCATGCATTAAGGCCTTTTTTAGAATGCATAGCACGACATGCATAGCATAACATTTCATAAGCACAACGTGCAAGGCTAAAGATTTGCATGATGACATATGTACACACATGGTTTTGAGTCAAAACAAATATAAACGCATGCATCCATAATTTAGGCACATGAGTTAGTATGATGGTAGTGAACCATCTCAGGTTAAGCATAACATCATCATTATAAAACAAATCCAAGAACAAGATTTGCAATTGAAATTCCTATTTAAGTTTGCTTGTCTGTACCTGGTAGTTTTGTTCTAGCTGCTGGGCTGGGTTTTAACTAGAGCTGGTGCGATTATAGGATGGCGAAGCGTCCTGCGACGCGATCTAATCCTCAATCTAAGGGTGAGTCTTTGGGATCCCAGAGCGAGGCCCTGATTGAAAGTTTGCGGCTAAGTAATGAAGCCTTATCGAGGCAGATGGAGGACATACATAACCAGATTCAGTCCTTGGTTGCGGTAGTGGTAGGGCAGGCTCAGAGAGTTCAGGACCCCGTTGGGGGTGTAGCTGTCCCCCCCTCCTGCCTCTCTACTGCCTCTAGTTGTGGTGCCCCCGGAGATGGCCTTCATATCTCAGTTTAAGCAGCTTAGGCCCCCTACTTATGACGGGCAGGCGGATTTCATGATTTTGGATGACTGGATGATTTTTATAGAGGAGATGTTTTCTTATTCTGGGATTACGGATGATCAGAAAGTAATGCTCGCTGCCTACAAGCTCAAGGGTTGGCAAAGAGTTGGTGGTTAAGGGAGAAGGAAAGTGTGGTGGCAGGATGCACCTGGGAGTCGTTTAAGGTAATGCTGTTGAGTAAATTTCTGCCCTCGGTCGAGCGGGACCGGTTGATGAACGAATTCCTGCATTTGAAGCAAAGAAAACTCACGGTTAGTGAATATGAGGTTGAGTTTTGCAAACTGAGTCGGTTTGCTCCTAGACTTGTGAGTGTTGAAGAAGACCGGGTTGAGCGGTTTTTGGGCGGACTGAGAAGCGACGTTCAGCAGTTAGCAAGTGCCTACGGAGCAGTCAGTTATGTCGGAGTGGTTGAAGCTGCTTTGAAGGTCGAGGCCATTGAGAATGCTTAGAATAGAGGCCAGAAGGAGAGGCAAGGCAAGCGGAAGTCTGTTGGGGGGAAGGCTCCCAGGAACCTGATGCAGTTTCAAGGAAGAAGACAAAGGGGACTTGCAGCTTCTGTGGCCGGCCAGGCCATCCTTTGGAAAAATTCTTCAAGAGATTGGTAATGCATAAGAAAGAGCAAGTCCATGCTATTCAGGGTGCTCCCAGAGGGGATGTGGTGTGTGCTTTTTGCGGAAAAAAGGGGCATGATGCGGCCCGTTGCTGTTTGAAAGATAAAGTTTGCTTTCAGTGTGGGCAAAAGGGCCATCTAAAGACGAGGTGCTCTCAGGCACAGCCCGTTCTCCCAGCAGTTCTATTGCAGGCATTGCCGCCACCCCCACGCATGGTTAAAGGCAAGGGGAAGCAGAATGTTATCTCTTCAGAGGAAGCGTCGACCTCGACCCAGGTTATTTCAGGTTAGATTCTTCCCAACTTGAATACTTTACCTCTTGTATAGTTTAGCTTTTATTTTCCCTTAGTTGCGTGGGCTACTTTATAGGGAGATTTAATGTAAAGAACCGCTGGGCATGCGTTCTTTTCGATTCTGGCGCTATCCACTCTTTTGTTGCTAAGGCTTTCGTGGAGCGTTTGCGTTTGGGCCTAGACCGTGATGGTGGAGCTTTCTGCGTTAAATTCCCTTCTAGAGACTCCGTGATTTCAGATTTGGGTATTGAGGGCTGCCCAATCTTGTTGGGGGACTTTCTAGCAAAGGCGGATCTGAAGGTGATTGACCTGGCGGACTTCGATGTTATCCTAGGCATGGACTGATTGTCCAGTTATGATGCGGTTATCCAGTGCAAGGGTAAGTGCTTACATTTCGTGAAAGACGACGGTCAGCCCGGGAGCGTTTATGACGATCCACTCCAGGAGTCTCCGGTTATTTCTGCGATATGTGCTCGCAAGTTGCTTGATTCTTGCTGTTTTGCCTGTTTGGTCTCTCTGGTAGGGGAAGTTGTTAGTGTGCCGCGGTTGGGGGAGATTCCTGTGGTTTGTGAGTTCTCTGATGTTTTTCCAGACGACCTTCCCGGTCTTCCTCCCAATAGAGATGTCGAGTTTGTCATAGATTTGGAGCCAAGTACGCATCTTATTGCTAAGGCGCCGTACCGCATGGCCCCGCGAGAGCTGGAGGAGTTGCGGATCCAGCTAGATGAGATGTTGGCAAAGGGTTTTATCAGGCCGAGTTCGTCGCCCTGGGGTGCGCCTGTGCTGTTCGTAAAGAAGAAAGACAGGTCGATGAGGCTATGCGTTGACTACAGAGAGCTGAACAAGGTTACAATTAAGAACAGGTACCCTCTGCCTCGGATTGATGATTTGTTTGACCAGCTGCGTGGTAGTGCTGTGTTTTCAAAGATAGACCTTCGTTCGGGCTATAACCAGTTGAGGATTCGGGAGTCAGATGTTCCGCGGACGGCGTTCCGTTCTCTTTATGGGCATTTCGAGTTCTTAGTCATGTCATTTGGTTTGACTAATGCGCCTTCAGATTTCATGGATTTGATGAACCGCGTGTTCAAGGATTGCTTAGACAAGTTTGTGATTGTCTTTATTGATGATGTTTTGGTGTACTCCCAGAATGCAGAAGAGCATGATCGACATTTGCGTCTAGTCTTGGCAACTCTGAGAGACCATAAGCTTTACGCCAAGCTGAGCAAATGTGAATTTTGGCTGCCTCAAGTATCTTTCCTCGGCCATGTGGTTAACAAGGAGGGCATCTCAGTAGACCCAGAAAAGATCGCTGCAGTTATGGAATGGGCAAGACCTGTTACTCCTCGTGAGATCAGAAGCTTCTTGGGTTTGGCGGGCTATTATAAAAGATTTGTTGAGGGATTCTCCACCCTGTCTGCGCCATTGACCAAGTTGATGCAGAAGAATGTAGCCTTCGTATGGGATGGCAAATGTGAAGAGGCTTTTGAGGAGCTAAAGAGAAGGCTATGTTCAGCTCCTTTTTTGTCCTTGCCTACTGAAGGTACTGAGTATGATGTATATGTGGATGCATCGCATATCGGGCTGGGATGCATGCTGATGCAAGGAGGGAAGGTGATTGCGTACGGGTCGAGACAGCTAAATACTCATGAGAGGAATTACCCGACGCACGACCTAGAGTTTGTTGCTGTGATCTATGCTGTGATTTATGCTCTGAAGTTGTAGAGGCGTTTGCTGCATGGTGTGCAGTGCAGGATTTTTACTGATCATAGGAGCTTGAAGTATGTCTTTACGCAGAAGGAGTTGAATCTGCGTCAGCGGCGGTGGCTAGAGTACATGGCCGACTATGATGTTGAGATTCAGTATCATTCGGGCAAGGCCAATGTGGTGGCCGACGCCCTGAGTCGGAACTCAGGGAAGATTTTTGGTCTCACAGCCGAGTTGTTAGTAGAGGAGTTTCTGTTGATGGGCATTTCTGTGGGTAGCTGTGATGTGCAGAGCAGCCTGGCGGTGGTAGAACCTTCATGGATTGCGCTCATGAGATTGCATCAGAAAAATGATCCCGACCTTCTGCATTTGTATCTTTGAGATGAGAAAGGTGAATTGCCAGATTTTTCTTTAGACGATGCAGGTACTTAGAAGTACCGTGGCAGGTTTTGCATTCCCGCAGTTGGTGACATCAGGGTTATGGTGTGCAGGGAAGCCCATGGATCTGGCGTTGCCTACCACCCAGGATCCACCAAGATGTACCGTGATTTGAAGCAGATTGCCTGGTGATATAGGATGAAGGGAAACATAGCCAGATTTGTTTCTGAGTGCCACACTTGCAAGCGAGTGAAGGCTGATCATGGAAGACCAGGTGGCAAGCTGACCCCCTTGGAGATTCCGACTTGTAAGTGGGAAAGCATCTCGATGGATTTCATTACAGGCTTGCCAAGATCTCCTAGGGGGCATGATTCAGTATGGGTGATTGTGGACAGACTGACGAAGTGTGCTCACTTCGTGCCGTTCAAGATCGACTACCCGATGAGGAAGATAGCCGAGCTGTATTGTGAGGAGGTCATCAGACTGCATGGTGTACCTGTGAGCATCATATCAGATAGAGACTCCAGGTTCACGTCTCGTTTTTGGAAGAGCCTTCAAGAGGGGTTGGGGACAGATTTGAGATATTCCACAGCTTATTACCCACAGACCAATGGTCAGACAAAGCGGGTAAATCAGATTGTGGAAGATATGATCCAATGCAATATTCTGGACCATGATGGAGCGTGGGACGAGCGTTTGCGGCTTATGGAGTTTGCGTATAACAATAGCTATCAAGAAAGCTTGCAAATGTCTCCTTTTGAGGCTTTGTATGGGAGGTGCTGCAGGACTCCCTTATTTTGGGCTGAGGTTGGCGAGGGACCGTTGTTGGGTCCAGAAGCACTTGAGGAGATGGAGATTTCGGTGAAGCTTATTCGGGAAAAGCTTCTAATAGACCAGGAGAGATATGAAAAGAATGCCAACGGGCGTATATCAGATTTAAAATTTGCTAGGGGGACTAGGTGTTCTTAAAAGTTTCCCCGATGAGCGGGATTAAGAGGTTTGGCAGGAATAGGAAATTGGACTCGAGATACGTGGGGCCATTTTTGGTTACCGAGCGGATTGGAGTATCAGCTTACAGGTTAGAGTTTCCTACAAATTTTCCTGGCGTGCATGATGTCTTTCACGTCAGTCAGCTGCAGAAGTGTGTGCAGAGTGTCATGCAGGTTTTGGATTCTGTACTGCAGTTAGAGCCAAATTTTTCTTATGTGGAGATGCCTGTCCGCATTTTGGATGCTCGGGATCGCATGTTGTGGGGGGGGAAAACCATTCCTATGGTTAAGATTTTGTGGAAGAACCAGGATGTGGAAAGCGCGACTTGGGAGCTGGAATCGGCAATGAGGAAGGCTTACCCTCATCTGTTTCCCTGACCTTTTGCCTGGTATGTATTGTGCTTTCCTTTATAGCTTTTGCTTGGATATTCCTTCTTTTCCCCTTCTTGATAGAAGCATTATGTGTAAAGTTTCGGGACAAAACTTTCTTGTAGGGGGAGTGGCTGTAACGCACCCGATTTTCCTGTATTTTGTTTGATCATTGTTTGACGTTACGATAATGCATTTCCGGCCTTTTTCCATCGTTAGAGCGTGGTCTTAGCTCTTTAGGTTCCTTTAGTGACCTGTTAGTAGCCTGCTTGCAAGATTCCCCAGCTAGCCGGAGCCCGTTGTGGTGACTCGGCTAAGCCTCTTAGGGAATGCTTGTGTTTTGGCTTCAGGTAGTGATAACCCGAGTTTTGATCGTCGGATGTTGTTTTCGACTTCACCGTTGTTTTCGACTTCGCCGTTGTTTTCGTATCTTGGTGGTTTAGCTACGGTGCGAGTTTTGTAAGAATCCGAGAACATTTATTTTTCGCGTCGTTTCAACGTTTGCCTGTTAGCTAGTGGTAGTGGTTTTTGCTGTGCATGGCCTTGTGTGGTCGAGCTTGGAAGGGCTGGTGCCTTGTTTTTTGGCTAAGTTGTTTAGCTAATTATTTATATTCATGTTGATGCTAGCTTGTATGCATGTGTATATATATAGGTGTGTATGTATATAGATATAAATATATTTCTGTGTGTGTGTGTGCATATATATATATATATATATATATATATATATATATATATATATTAGTGTATGTCTGTATATATATATAGATATATATAAGCTTTCAGCTATAGTTGGACTATGCTGGATGAGCAAAGGCTCAGCTGAGTGCTCGGTTTGTGTGGCTTATTTTATTTCTTTAAGTCTCAGCTAGTGGCCGATTGCTATATTTTATGTAGCCAGCTAGTGCTTAGGCTAGGTTATCTTTATTTAGCTGTTGGATAAGTTAGTGGAGGTTGCATTAAAAGCTCCAGCTTTTCTCCTCCTCCCCATTTCTCCCCTTTCCCGAGAGCTTGCTGGCTTCCAGCGGAAGGAAGGTGGCGGTGGAGCTGCAGCCTTGGACGGTGGTTTTCGGTGGCTCTAGTGCTCGGATTGCTCGGGAAAAGGCGGATCCGGCTTGCTCTCATCCAGATCTTCCATCCTAGGTAAGTTTTTCTTCATTTAGGGCCGCCATTAGGAGCTAGGTTTTTTTGGTCTTCTCCTCTTCGTCTTCTCAAAAAGCTCCAGGCTTTTATTTCTCCCTAGGTAGCCTTGCTGTCGGTGCCGAGCCGTGAAGTGAAGGCTGCTGCTGGAGCCTTGTGGTGAGGCAAGTGGCTCTTTCGCCCTTGCTATCTGAATCATTGCTTGTTAATATTCCTGTTATAGCTATGTTTTGCTTCCTAATAGCTAGCCCAACAATTTTTTTTCTTTTTCTTGTTTCAGCCATGTTTGGCTTCAGGAAGTAGAGTTTAGCTTAACTTCTCTTCTTCTCTTTCCTTGCTCTCGGTTTGTGTCCAGTGGGTAGCTGGAAGTAGAGTTTGGGCTTATTTAGGTTATAGTCTAAATTATTAGGTTGCTGTGGTCGGGTAGAAGGGGTAGGAGAGAGTTGGAATAGATTTCCAACTCTCTGGATGAGTGGCGTTGAGTGGTCTGGGGTTGGGATAGCTGAGGATTATGCTAAGTCAAAAGCGTTGAGTGAGTGTACCTCACTCAATGCCTAGACTGTTAGGCTTATATCATTGAGTGTGGTGCACTCACTCAACGCCAGGGTCGTTTTTTTTGGCTAAGTCTTTATCCTTGGGGTGTGTGCTTCCTTAGGACTGTTAGAGGAGTTTTTTTCCTTCCTAAGGGGGATGTTGGGGTGTTCGGCTAGTTTTTTTTCATGCCGGCTCGTGGACTATGACTAGAGGGGGTGTTTTCTGGACTCTGGAGGGGGTGAAATGTGTGTGCTGAGCTGCGGACACCACTAAGTTTGGACAATGGGGCAAACTTGTTTAGGTGTGTGGACCCTAAGGCTGCCACCGGTTGTGTTTCACCCTTGAGTATTTATTTTGGGGTCTGGTTGTTGGTGTTGGTACTGCCACACGCTCCAGCCCTATATTATTTACACCTCGATCATTTGCCCGCAAAGTTAGGATTGTTAGCTCTCCCTTTACTTACTTTTGGCTTTTCCTGTTAGTATACTGATGCTTTACTGCTGCAGGTTGGTTCTTTCTGCAGAGCCGGTAGCCTTTGTGCTCACACTTGGTGTGATTTACCTTTATTGTTCTTTTTGACAATATTGTTTTTCCCTCTTACTAGCATGTCTTTTCTTCTGCTGTTAGCACTTTGTTGCCGGGTTGGTAAACCCTTCTTTATTATTTAGTCTAATGCTCCTTTTCTATTGATTACTTCTTTGCTGAGGTGTTCTTTCTTGAATGCCTCAGGTCCAGGTTGTAGCCGATAGAGCGGCTGATTCCTTTTAGTGGGTTTTGCTGGTAGCATCCAGGGTAGCTGAGTTGCAGATCTTTCACCTGGTGAGGTAGTTATTCTCTTTTTCTGTATAGACATGCACACTCACCGGTGGCTTCGTGTCGGGTTTTCGACGCCCACTGGGGGCTTACTTGTTTTGCTGGATATGAATTAAAACTGCCATTTTTTTGCCCCCTTGGGGTTGCTTACTTGCTTCTGGGAAGGTTTTATGCAAGGTTGCTTGTTAGGTATTTTATAACCCTAAACTATTATATGTACCTCATGCATATCATATTTACAAAACTAAAGCACTATCTTCTTTAAGCGTAAAGAATATCTTTCGTATATAAATATTATACTCACCTTAGGAGTCGTACATACTATAAGTTGTCCCTTGAGGGCCCTTATACTCATTTAGGATGTCAAATCAACTAAATCAAAGTATTTACCGCTGCAAACAAATATATTGTTTCCTATCGTGGACTAGCTGATCCACTGTGCCGAGTGATACGGCCTTTTAATAAACTAGTTTCTTCTATTTCTAAACTAGTGATTTGAAATCTTAGTGCGTTGCCTGAGCGTCAGCAGTTATCCCCTGCTGGACGTGGCATCACAATGCGTGTTTTCCCGTACTCTGATACTTCTTAACCTCAGGGAAAATGCGGGTTATGACAGTATTGAGTACAATTGTTATTGCATCGAGATTGTTGAGTGCAGTTGATATGGCATCGAGAGCATTGATTGTAGCTGCTTTGGCATCGAGAGAGTTGAGTGTAGATGTAACGCCCCAAAATCTCATTTATGAGTGGGCTGTGTAGGCTGAGTAATACGGCCTTGGACATGGGCGTGTCTAAAGTCATGTCTTGCTCTGCCTCAGGCAACATGGCCAGGGACACAGGCATGTATAAGGCCGTGTCCTGCTCTGTGTACTCGAGTGGGTCTCGAGTGGGTCTCTAGTGTGGCATAGGGCGATCTTGAGTGGGGCACACGGCCTGTGACACGGGCGTGTCCAGGTCCGTATCCTGCTAAGCTCGACGAAATGCACTCGATGAAATGCATCGGATGATCCTCGAGAGGCAAGTCGTGTTGGGCACATGGCCTATAACACGGGCATGTCAGGGGCCATGTCCTTCTCTGTGTTTGGCCAGGTTTGTGAGGACTGTTGAACACGGGCTGGACACGGGCGTGTCCTAAGATGTGTCTGGCACACGGCCGGTGACACGGGCATGCCACTGGGCCGTGTCCAGTTCTGGCAGAGTCAGTTTTTTTCGCTTAAGGCACACGACCTATGATAAGGGCATGACACAAGCCATGTTCGGCCCAGGAAAATGATTTTGAGGGCATTTTGTGGCTGTTCATTTCCTTCAATTAGTATCCAACTTTCCAGAACTCTCCCTGCTATTATAAGGCTGGGAGTTGAAGGATAAACTCTCATTTATCAAGGGCCTTTCTCTTTATAAAGTGTTAGAGAGTGGGGAGAGCAAGGAAGAAGGAGGAGAAGGAATCCGGCTGCCCGTGGAGCTTCAGAATCCCGAATCGCGAGCTGAGGATAGATTTGTGGAAGCAAGGCCATTGCGGTGCTTTTCATTAGGATAGTTTTCCATGGCTCCAAAGAGATCGTCAAGGGTAACGATCTTCCTTCTTGGACATGTAAAGTCCTTCTTTGGCATGTGCATGGATTTGCCCCACCAAAAGGTGCATTATTGAGGGATTTCCTTTGGGTTGATTTTTGAAATCACCAAGAAGTTTTGCATATAGATTCGAAAATGTGTAGTACGGAATAAGCATGCTTTGTGAAGCCCATCTGGACAAGTTTGTCTGGATTGGTGATGTTTCATTTTGCGCACCGGAGAAGACTCCGCATATAAACGTGTATGTTGTGGAGTCGATGGGTTGTTCCTGTGAAGGTTAGTAACTGGAAGTACTGGAGTGGAATTCCAGGAAAATACCCCCGTGATTCTTGTGTTGTATACTAGGTTTGGGTTGAGTTTGGGTACAAAAAGAGAGTTTCTGCTGAAACCACCAAGCGACCGCGAGGAACGCTTGCACTAGCTCCCCTTTTGGATTGTGAAGCCAGTCCTTGGTGGACAGTATGGCTATTGTGAGCTGTGAGCTCTTAAAAGTCTTAGTGCCGAACAGGAATGGTGAAGCCGACCCGCGTCTTCCTGTGGGCCATGAGTACTGTGGTATTCGACAATGGTATGTGATGCAATCTCGACAAGTGTATCGATTGTAGTCAAGTAATAAAATATGGGAGTTATCACCAAGTATCAGTCTCTCAAGGAACGCAGCAAGGTGGAGTTAACCTTTGAAGGGGACTTGAGATTGAAGTCCTAAGGTCGAGGTTACGATGGGAGAATCATTATGACTTGCGTAAAACAAAATAAAACAATATAACTTAACCAATGTGGGTCGCCGACACCGCTTCTCAAGGTGAGTGAATTATACGGGCCGCTATGCACCGCTTCACAGCTTGGATGGCCGAGAAGGCATGCAGAATTGAGGGTCGTAATCACCTCATCACTACGCTCACACATAACACTTGCTAGTGTAGTAAACACAAACATTAACACCACAAGTAGCTTAAGCCAACAAACCACTGCATCGCTCACAAGCATGAACAATAGTAAATAGCATTAAGCCCAAGGTTCATCAAAGTTCTTGCATCAAATAATAATGAAAATCCAATACAAAAACCTAGAAAAGTGGAAGAGAAAGGTAGAGATACAAACAACGAACGAGTCTTTGCCGTAGACGTGGTCGGAAGCCCCGGGTTGTCAATCCGTGTCCAGCGAGCCACTAATCGGTTGCGTCTTGGGTTGGGTAAGGCTGTCACTGCTTCTTAAGAGCCTGTCTTCTCGTTGGTCTACGTTGTCCACGTCAAAGCTTCACTTCTTCCTTTCTTTGAGGAGATCGTAGAGTGGAAACTCACTTCTTTACCCCATGGATGCAAGGGAACTTCATTGGGAGCAAAGCCCTAGTTTTGAGGATGAAGAACGGGGCAAAACCCCCTTCTAGCAGAAGAACATAACTGCCAAATCCCGTCCCCGAAACCCTGAAAAACAGCGGTTTAAATAAAAATCGCACAGAATTTTCTTAACACACGGGCAAAACGCACGGGCGCGGACCGTGCGTGAAGAAAAACGCACGGGCAATTACAGAACTGAGTATTTTGTGAAATGATCGTGCACGACCGACCCGACACGTGCGTGAAGGAAACACACGACCGTGCGGTCAGTAAAAAGTAATAAAAGCGTGCGAAAATGGTCACGCACGGTTGGAATCAACCGTGCGAGGCCAAAACGCACGTGTAACCACAGAGCACCCAGATCAAGGCCAAAACAGGCATGACGTGTGAATCCTTCTCGCACGGTTTGGAACAAACCGTACGGGAACCAAATGCACGGGCGAAACAGATATCCAAGGAAACCACTGAGTAAAATGCACGATTACACTGAAACAATGCGCAAAGAAAATGCACGACTGTGCGTTTTGCACAGGAAACAATCTGTAGGCTGGGCTTTCTGACCACCTGCACAACAAACCTCACAATGGGGGCACAAGCAACCAACATACAGAATAGAAAGAAAAAAAACTAAAAGAGAGACTTGGGGAGCACCATGTGCTTACCCCCAACAGAATAGTGCGTAATTGCACACCACAATGAGCCTAAATGTGCACTTCCTGTGATAATGGTGTATAGGTTAAATATAAGCAGTAACATACTAAAAGTAAAGTGCAAATGCATGAAAACAAGCCATGATGAGTCCGAAAAACCCTATATAAATCGAACTCATCAGACCCCCAAACTTAAATATTTTCTCATCTCGAGCAAATTATCACTAGGCGGAGAGAAAGAAAACTAGTTGGCTTAGCAACTGCACGAACAGAGTACCAAGAGAAGTCGCACTCTCATGCACAAAGAGAAATAGTAGAAGATAATTCTAAATATACACAATAGTTTCTAATTTCCAGAAGTGTAAAGAAAATATTACTTATACTCCTAATGTGAATCACGGTGAATCATCCGGTTGCGCGTAAAATGAAAGTAGACTGAAAGTGAGGTGAGCATTGCCAAAGACCGGGTCTCGGGAGGATCTCCAAAGGAATCCACCAATGTCGATTACCATAAGCTCGCCCATTCACACTCCCTCCACGACACTAGTTTTACTCAAGCGCAAATCCGTATGACTTGGACTATAATGAAGGCTTAGGGGTAGGCGGGGTATACAAAGATAGACACGATGGCTACGCACACCCAAAATGAAACCGCTCGAAAATACACACAGCTACACAACGACAAACACATGCACCGCACCACCAGACTTGGACTTTTAATGGTGCGTGCACGCCCACAACGGAAATAATATATCAAAATTTCACAACTATAAAACCAACTAAACAAATTTATATATATATTTATTTATTATTTCGTATCTTTTTTTTATTCCACATTGGGAAAAAAAATTTTCATCTCTATTTTTTTTCAATGAAACAACTAAAACAAGCCGAAAACATGGCAACACCACAAGAGGTACGAATCTTCCGCACAACAACCACACAGTACTCACACAAAACAACAAAAATGCAAAACAACCGAGCGATCACATTCAGGTGTGCGAGTAGGAGAGGCTATATGGCTTTGTGAAAGTGTTAAGTTGTCTACCTAAATCACCTAGAGGGGGTGAATAGGTGAATTGTGCGTCTATTTGCAGAATAAAAAATTTAACGAACTTGCACAAAAACAATCAAGCAATCACAGACGATAAGAAGATTTATAGTGGTTCCCAAACCTTGGGTACGTCCACTTTCTCTACCCGATCTATTAAATAACTAGACTCGGCTACTCCACTATCTCGGATTGAAAACCAATCCTACGTCTCGGAACCAAGTTCCTACAATCTTGATCCAAATGGATCTACACTCGAAAGATGAATACTTCCTACAACTCGGAGAACGAAGCTCCTACACTCGGATAATAATCTCCTACAAGATTACAAAGAGATTTGAAATACAAACAAAAATTTTCTTCTCAGATCTGGAAAATATGTCTCTAGGTCTTCTTCTTGAACTTTGCAGCTTTTTTAGAAATTATTGAAGAAGACTCTTTGAAGATCTGATCTGAGAAAACTTTGACCTACTCGATCAAGGAGAAGATGAAGATTCCTTGAGCAGCAAGTCTTTCTTGATCAAAAACAGTCGTGTTGATCTTTAAGTTGAGCGGCGGCAGCGACTTCTGTAAAATCATTCTTGAGAGAGATGGCCGATTCAGAAAATTAGAAAGTGTACGGTTCACTGCTTAGGGTTAGTGTTGATGACTTGACCTTATATAAGATCTCCCCTAATGGTTAGAATTAACATTAATGACGACACGTGGACCAATCACGATGTATCATTTGAAAATCCTGACAATTCTGAACTTAAGCAATTTGCAGAAAAATTGGACTGCAGTTCTCGAGAAGTATATATATAAGTTCTCGAGAACAAGCTGGTTACTCGAGGGCTATACATTCTGGACTTATGTAAGTACTCGAGAAATAAGCGTTGAGTTAACTCAAGAACTAAACTATGCTTCTCGAGAACTAAAATAACATTTCTCGAGAACTAAAAGAATATTACTCGAGAGCTAAAACTTTTACTTGAGTACTAAGCTGAGTTCTCTAAAAGTAGAAGCTAAGTACTCGAGAACTATAACCCAGCTTCTCAAGGGATGGTCTTAGAAAAATTTCAAGGCTAGCTTTGGCTACTCGAGAAGTATAGGCTGAGTCTACTGGAGAAATAGTCTAGACTTCTCGAGAACTTTAATGATGTTACTCGAGAACTAAGATTTGTACTCGAGTACTAAGCTAAATACTCGAGTTCTGCTAACTCCACTACTCGAGAACTATACTAGACTTCTCGAGAAGTAGACTTAGAAATTTTTTTGAACTTAGGAAATTTTTCTTCTTCATGAATCCAATCTTCTTTTCATGTTCCAAGTGCTTGAATATGAAGTGTATCCCAATAGAGAAGCAACACATGAGTCAATACCTTGGATCACATAGTAAGGGATTATACTGTATGGTCCTGTGTTCATGACCCACTGTAGACTTACATTGGTCTACACTTAGCAATGATAGTTTGCAAACACACAACTAAATAGAGATATCAAATACAACTTAATTCATCTTAGTTCAAGGGTGACTTCATGCAAATTTGGGTTATTGTGGATGCAATACCAAACAATCTCCCCCTATTAGTAGAAGTCAAAACCCTCTACACTAAAGTGAATTATATCAACAAAGAAAGAACTGTATATGAAAAAACGATTCAAATTCAAGAGATGAAAAATTATACACAGAATCAGCAAAACTAGAAATTATATATATACAATGTTTTAGATTTCAAATCAACATCCATTTTATCCATAATCTCAAAATGAGTTATCAACAGAAAATCAGTCCTTGCTCTGATGTTGCCTGTAATACTTCTCTTGTTGTCTTCTCTCATAGCTGAAAGGCTTTGGATAGTACCTTGGAGGTTTAGGAGGTGCATTTGGATTGTTCTTCCCATACTCTCTGTCATAGATTCTCCTTTTAGTCTTGGACTTTTCATAGAGTTCCCACTCAGAGCAGCTGTAGTGGAGATTCTTATTTTCATTGTAGTCCATTACTAATTTCAGAGTGTCAAGAATCAAAGTCTTGGAAGTAAGACTCCAGACTTCAGCAAATTCCTGTACTTTCCTTTTCTCTGAGTCTGGCTTGGGAATAATTTTGTTTGCAGAGGGGCCTTCCCCATACTTCCTCTTCTTAGGAATGTGGATTTCAGGTAGATCTTGAGGAATCACATCATTCCAAACTTGATCATAGGAAGCAGGAGGAGGATTTTGATCTTCTGGCCTTGGAGAGAAGCATGGCATTTGAGGGTGCATCTGAGTAGGCATCTGGCCTTACTGACCTTAAGTAAGGGGGTTCAGGTGATGAGGTATGACATTAGGATCAACCTGGAATTCAGGGAAAATCTGGTTATGCATCCAAACTGCAGTGTCATAGTTATGAAATTTCACAGACTGAATCTGTTTTAAAACATTCTTATTAATTTGAGTTATCTTGTCAGACCAGACAGTGTTTGCAGCAGCAGTACATTTGTCCACAAAATTGTCTATATGTTCTTTCACTAAAATCTCCTCCTTTCTGAATTCTACAGATAGTGTGCCTATAGCATCTTCCTTGAAGGTACCAACCTCTTCATAGATTTTCATAAGGTTTTCCCGGGCTTTCTTTTCTAAGTAAATTTGGTTGCCAGCAAGAGTTACTGATTGATCCATGACCTTACCAATAATAGAGATAGTGTGGTCTATAGCTTTTCCACTAATCTTAAATAGCTCTTTCAGAGAGTCAGTGTTGTGTTGAATTTCTACAAAGCCTCTGCTCATCTCTTTCTGTAGACCAGATACTTTGTCTTGGACCATTCTTAGAGATTCATCAAAATATTTTCTTTGCTCACTCAGCATTACTTCAATCTTACTTAGAATATCTGAACTTATAGGGGCAGCAGCAGCATCAGCAGGAATAGCAGGAGGAGCAATTTGAGGTGGAGAAGGGACTTCCCATGAAGGGATTTCTTCAACAACTACAGAGCTTTTAACTCTGGTAGTATGAATGACTATATCTCCTTCCTCACCAAGGAAGGTCAGAATAGAGAAATAAAGTCTCCTTAGGGGAGCTTCAACTGCCTATGGTTCTGGCTCATCCTCTTCTGATAGAAGGATGGTATCTGGTTGAGGTTAGTCTTTGCTTGGAGATGGAGAAGGAGCTGCTTTGGGAGAAGGTACTGGAGATGGATTATTTGAAGGTTCTTCTGCATTTTCTGAGTGGAGGGAAGGAAGGGGCTCATCAGAGTTGAGTTCTTTAATCATGTTTTCTATATCTTCTGCAGTAGAGTTGAGGGTTTTCTGAACTTGCTCATCTGAGAATGTCTCATCTGATATGTCTGCCTTTTGGGACCTGACTGGAGATCTGATTGGACTTATCACTAGACTTCTGACTGGTGATCTAGCTAGACTTCTGACTGGACTTCTGACTGGAGATCTAGCTAGACTTCTGACTAGACTTCTGACTGGATATCTAGCTAGACTTCTGACTGGAGATCTCACTGAAGGAGGAGGAGAGGGAATTTTGGTATCTAGAACAGAGGAAGTAGGCTCCCCCAAAGTTGTTATACCAGATGGTTCATCAACTTCATGAGAGGAGGGAGATGGGGTCCTGACCTCAGAATCAGGGTGTTCAAGATCTTTAGCAATCTACTTGGGGTTCTTCAGTTTTAGCTCCCACCTTTATATAAAAGTTAAGGAGATCTTATTCAAGTGATGAATTGGTGTACTTTTGGAAGTCTTGAAGACAACTGGATCAATCTCATGCAACATCAAAGAGATTATCCTGACAAACTTTGGTTCTTTAATGTTATCCCTGATCATGTCAAAGATCATAATTCCATATTGAAATTTATTTCTATAGACTATGGCTGTCATTACGTTGAATAAGTCATTGGTAATTAAACCTATAGACCCTGTCCTACACCATAAAATTTTTCCAACAATGTCAACCAGAAGCTTATTTACATCATTCAGAGATGTCCTCCTTAGTGAGGTTATGTCAACTGGAACTCCACAAAAATGATAGGTTCTGTCATTATCTTCTTGAGTAAGTTCCTCTTCATCATCTACAATCGGTAGCCTTAGAAGTTTTGACACGATGGTTGGGCTTAACTTGATCTTAACTCCCTTTACTCATGATTTCAGAACTGTATTATTCCTCCTAATCTTGACATTTTTATAGAACTCTTCTACTTCTGGGAAAAGAATTTTACAAGGTTCTTGAAGAACAAAGTTCAGACCTGCAGTTTCGAGCAGAAGAATAAGATTCTTGAAATCATCTGAAATTTCTACCATCCCGGCAACCATAAATTCACTTCCAACTCTGATTCTGGACTGCTGTGCCATTGAAACTTACCACGACGATGGACGGAGCGCGAAAGAACGGCGGTGTCGAGGCTCTGCGTCGGCGGAAGGCGAAGAGTTTTCGAGAGAGATGGATTTGAAATGTCGGTTGATTGTGATTTCTAAAGTTATATATATATATATATAACCCTAGTTATGACAATTAAGTGTCTAATTAATCTAAGATAAGCCTTTGATTAAGGCAGAAATAAGTCGATTTGCGAAAATGAAGAAATGGACAGAATTCGAAAAGAGACGGGGCATTTCTCGAGAGACAGAGTTAGTTCTCGAGAGATAGAGTTAGAGTTCTTGAGAAGTGAATTTCTAGTACTCGAGAACTTATAGTACTTCTCGAGAGACAGACCATTAGTTCTCGAGAAGTAGACTTTAGTTTTCGAGAACTAGTTATTTACTTTTTGAGAAGTTTACTTTATTTCTCGAGAACTGCCTTCCACTTGAGAAATTTCTAAACTTTTTGTAGTATCCTTGATTCCTGAGATTTTAAATGATCTCTTTTGGTCTATCCTTCTTTGTTCAGCATCCCAAGTTCAGTTTTGAATAAATTGAACTTAGTCTCGTCCAGCGGCTTCGTGAAAATATCTGCAACTTGCCGATCTGTTGGCACGTACTGCAAATCCACATCCCCTTGCTCCACATGCTCCCAGATGAAGTGATATCTGAGCTCGATGTGCTTTGTCTGGCTGTGCGAGATTGGTTGTTGGCAATTGCTATTGTGCTGGAGGAGTCGCAAAATAATTGAATGTCTTTAACCTTCATGTTGTAGTCTTCTAGCTTGTTCCTTAGCCAAAGCAACTGTGCACAACAATTGCCAGTAGAAATATATTCTGACTCGGCCATTGAGATTGCGACACAGTTTTGCTTTTTGCTGCTCCATGAGATAAACCTTCTTCAAAGGAATTGACATGTCCCGTAAGTGCTTTTTCTGTCATCTTTGCTACCTGCAAAGTCTGCATCTGAAAAACCAATTAGTTCGATGTCATTACTTCTTGGGTACCATAAGCCAAGATTCGGTGTACCTTTAAGGTATCTAAAGATCCGCTTTGCAGCAACATAGTGAGATTCCTTACAGTTCACTTGGAATCTAGCACAGATATATGTAGAGAACATTATATTTGGTCTTCTAGCAGTAAGGTAGAGCAAGGATCCAACTATGCTTCTGTACTTGGTTTCATCAAAAGGTTTCCCTTTCTCATTATTGTCCAGAGACTTTGTTGAGGCCATTGGAGTCCTTATAGAGGTTGCACTCTCCATTCTAAATTTCTTAATTAACTCCTTAATGAACGTAGTCTGTGAGATTAAAATTCCATCTTCAGATTATTTCACCTGAAGTCCTAAGAAATACTTCAGCTCTCCCATACTACTCATTTCAAACTTCCCTTGCATAAGTTTAGAAAACTTTTTGCAGAGGTGGTCGTCTGTAAAACCAAAAATGATGTCGTCGACATAGATTTGCACTAGCAAAATCTTGCCTTTAATTTTCCTAAAAAATAATGTCTTATCTATCTTTCCCCTTGTGAACTTGTTCTTGAGGAGAAAGCTAGACAGCATTTCGTACCAAGCTTGAGGAGCTTGTTTCAATCCGTACAACGCTTTCGATAATAAATAAACATAGTCAGGAAAGTTAGGATCAACAAAACCTGGGGGCTGTTCCACATACACTTCTTCCTTTATGTCACCATTCAAGAAGGCAGACTTCACGTCCATTTGATAGACGGTGAAGCCCTTTAGTGCAGCATAAGCCAGGAACAGTCTGATGGCCTCCAGCCTGTCCACTGGAGCGTATGTTTGGTCGAAGTCGATTCCTTCTTCTTGACGATATCCTTTAGCGATGAGTCTAGCCTTGTTCTTTATGATTGTCCTATCCTCGTCCAACTTGTTCCTGTAGACCCACTTCGTCCCGATGACATTCTTACCTTTAGGTCTTGGAACTATCTTCCATACTTTGCAACGTTTGAACTGGTTCAGTTCTTTTCCATGGCAAAGATCCATGATGCGTTTGAGTTTTCTTCCTCAAACTTCTTTGGTTCAACCTGTGAGAGAAAACTTAAATATAGATTCTCGTTAGTTGTACCTCGACGAGTTCTGACACCATCTTGGGGATCTCCTATGATTTGATCCAATGGATGATCCTTCAGATATCTGACCTCTAGATTCCTAGCATCTGGAACTTCTTCAACCACTGGAGTGACTTCATCAACTTGGATGGTTTCTTCATCTTGATCGTCTACCTATCTAATGGGGGTTAGAGTAGTGATCTTGATGAACTTTTTCTTTCACCTTCAGTCGGTTCATCCAAGCTGATTTATTTCAGCTTTGTACATGTATCTACAACAAGCACACTAGACGATTTGCTTTGCAGCAAGATCGTCTCATCTAATATAATAAACTAGAGTTTTTCTATTGAAAATCTTGTTTGCCTTACTATGGCTACTATAACCTACAAAAATACCTTCAAAACTTTTCTCAGTAAACTTGGTAGTATGATACTTACCATTGTTAAGCACGAAGCATTTATAGCCAAAAATTCTAAAATATGAAATAGTTTTTCCTGCCTTTTAGAAGTTCGTAAGGTGTCTTATCATGATTCTTATTGATGAGTGCTCGATTTTGCACGTGGCATGCAATATTGATGGCTTCAGCCCAGAAGTACTCCGGTAGTGAAGCATCACTCAACATAGTCCTGCAGGCCTCTATGAGTGTTCTGTTCCTTCTCTCAGCTACTCCATTTTGCTGTGGAGTAAGAGGAGATGAAAACTCATGAAAGATACCTAGGCTTTCATAGAATTCTGTCATGGCCCCAGACTTGAATTCTGTTCCATTGTCACTTCTGATTTTGACTACGGAACAGTTGTATTCATTTTGGACTTGCCTGAAAAAATTAGTAAAGATATCGAAAGTATCTGACTTATGTTTCAGAAAGAGCACCCACACAAAGCACGAGTAATCATCAACAATAACCAGTGTATATTCCTTACCTCCCAAGCTTCTAATTTGCAGTGGACCGAACAAGTCCATATGAAGTAGATGGAGACATCTACTTGAATCTTTGTTAATAATTCTTTTAAATGTAGCCCTTGTTTGCTTGCCTTTTACGCATGCATGACAAGGTCTATCGTTGACGTACTTGACATTCGAGGCATCACGAACTAAGTTCACAGAGAATAATTTATTAATAGTTTTAAAATTAATATGTGCTAACCTCTTGTGCCATTGGTCACCAAGAGACGCACTATCTTTTGCTAAAAAGCACACTGGTGTAGAAGAGTCTATACAAATGAAATTTAAACAGAATATATTCCTTCTTCGAGTGCAAGATAGAATCGTTTCCATATTGTCTTTAGACTTTATCAAGCACTTGTTAGAATGGAATTCAACTATGTATCCTTTATCGCATAGTTGGCTTACGCTTATGAGATTGTGTTCCAATCCCTCTGTAAGACCCCCATTTTTTTTTTCGACACCGGGGTCTTAGGCCCAGAACCACCGCCTTGCGGTGATACCTTCTCACCCGGGAAGGTCGTCACTACAAAACGCCGATTCTGCCGGCCAAATCGATCTCTACTGTAGCATAAGTATAAAAGCAAGTCCACAGAAATCACATATATAGAAAATAAAACTCCACGAAGGGAGTGTCCACAGATAGTACATGTAATGAAAATCTCGGGCTTATGCCCGATACATCAAGTCCTCACTACAAATCACTCATCGCGGAAGCAAACTAATATAACTCATGGTGTTCGGGACTCACAGTCCCTGTTGTCTGGACTCCAGTGCTAGACTGTCCGATCTCCAAGCATGCCGACCTCCGGGGCTGCTCCTCCATGCTGGGCTCCGTGGTCCCCTAAATGATGTGGTTCGAAAATCATTAGTCTAAAAGACTAAGTCCTATCGTCCCCACCCCTTCCCCCATGGCTCCTAAGCACCGAGCGGGGAGAAGAAATGGAAAAGACATGAAGGTGGAGAATGTCAAATTGCAGATGGCAGCGGAACTAAACTAACAGTGTTAAGTGTGATAATAATTATACAAAATCTAAACAAGTAACCTTAACTTATGTGAAAACACATAAGCTAAGGGATCTCTTGCGGGCCTCCTATCGTATAAAAAGTCCCATACCGATTTATACGATAGGGTGTCGTTTTTACTAGCAGGCATAACATATAAATAATACTGAAAGAGAACCTTGACTTATAAGCACGCTCGCACGAACTTATAGGCCAAGGGGTCGTTTTGCAAGGCCTAATGTATAGAGCGTCCCATACCGCTTATACATTAGGTGTCAGGTTATATGCAATGGTTATGCTATGAAATGCAAGTATGCTATGATGTGAACATGCAAGTGCAACTCACCCACTCGACTCTGTGTACACAGACCTTTAGTTCCCCCTTTCGGAGCCGTTACCTCCCAGGATACCTCTGTAGTGGCAGACGGAAGAGGTGGGTTGGGCCTCGCCCACCTCAAAACCAGTATTTGCACTACCGGTCTGACCTATCGTACGCCTCAACGCTTGGTGCACTAAGCGGACGCCTGCGTACTCTTGCCGGCTGGCGCACCGGACTTCTGTTGGCGAAGTGTAAAACCACACTTGCCGAGTCAACGATATTGGTGTCGGTGCAACGAACTCCCCAATATCTAAGACCCACCACCTTATACCTTTTATGCACATGCAATAGTTATGAGTCCAACAAATAACCGAGCCGAATCTTCCCGGACTATCCCGTCCGTCATAATCAACCACCGAGCCGAAACTCACCGGACTAACCCGTCTGACATAATCTACAACCGAGCCGAAGCTCCCCGGGCTACCATGCCCATTACCTTAACCATTGGGCTTATTGCCCGAGTAACCCAAACTATCTCTCGGGACACAGGGGTGTGAGAGTGTGAAATCCTAAGTTTACTACCTACTCCTCAATTTACTTTATGCATACAACTTAGGTGTTACCCATTTCATTTTCATATTATAGTAAACTATACCTGAGGTGATTTTGACCTTCTACTCTATGGGGAAGACGATCTTTCGTCGATCCCAAGCACCACCTAACCTTTTAGTCAAACCAATCCCTAGCTCATCCAAACCCTGAGTGATGAACTCATTCCTATAACCACTAATTTTTGACTTATGTGCCTAACTTGTACTCCAGATTATTTTTGTAGATTTACTATATGCAGACCACCAAGGTTTAATGTTATGTAAAATGGGAAGTATATCAAGTAATCATCCAATACTCCTATGATAATTAGTGGAGGTCCATTATGACCTTTATTGCCCAAATCCAGAGTTTTACAATTTTCCTATTTATCTAGGAATTTATTTAAATATTTATAGTGGTCCAAGTCTCCAAGATTGAGCTGAAGGTACCAAATTTTGACAATATAAAATCTCCCCAGATTTATGTTATACTTAATATAATCATTTAACCTAAGATACAAAATCTCTTAAAATTTTTTTTTCAGCAAGGTTCAGGCCACTTATTTTTATTTAAATGGTATATTGCAATAATTCATAAAAATAATAAACAGGGCAATATTATTTCTGAAAATTCAAGGATAATTCTAACATGATTACAAGGGCCCATAAATGCTCTGGGTCAAATATCATCAGTGATTAAGGAGTGATAAGCTTCAAACAAATTAATATATAGTTTTCCAAAATTGCTAAATGCAGACCACCATGTCAAACTTCATGTAAAATAGGAGGTACATCAAATAACAATCCAATACTCTTATAATAATTAATGGAGGTCTATTATGACCTTTAAGCTTTAAATCCAGAGATCCAAAATTTTTCTTATTTATTTAATAATTTATTTAATTATTCTATTGACTAATATTTCCAATAATGAACATGAAGTATAATTTTTAGTCAAGATATCATTCTACAACTTTTATATATTATTCAAAATAAGGATATAACTCATCTTCCAAAATATCTAAATTTTTCAGTAAGGTTTTATCCCCAAATCATTATTTCATTTTAATCCTTGAAAATTCATTTAAAGAAATATAAAATACTATGTTGCTTCCAAAAATTCAAAGAAAATTCAAGTATGAATTTAATGGCATGTAAATGGTTTGGGCCAAATTTCATAATTTATTTATCAGTATATGGACTAAATTAAATTATTGAATAATTCCATCATTTAGCAAGCTTGTGAAGTAAGTACCTCAAATAAGTATCCAACAATTTTCATATAATTTATATAAGCTTATAATTATTCAAATCATCCTCTGCCAAAATTTCACGACCTCCCAAGGGTCAGAGGGAGCATAATAAATAATTTACTAATTTGAGGCATTCCTTGTGATACAAATGAAGTGCTATAAATATTACTCCAAAATTTCTAAATAAATCACCAAAGCTTTTTAATATCCTTATGACCCTCCTACCAAAATTTCATATCATTTTAAGGGGTTTAGATAACCCATTCCTATCCCACCACATTTGTGCCCTAAACTAGGGTTAGGCTTTTGAGGGTCCTAAACCTTCCAAAATACCCTAATATTTTTACCAGAGGGTTATAGTTACCAAAATACCATCAATACAAAATTTCATAGCAATAAAAGGTGTTTTGGACATATGCCCTTCACAAGGTACAAAAGCCCTTCCTTAGGGTTTGACCTAGGATCTTGGGCCAAATCAACTCCAATGCCCCCAAGTTTTCATTGGGAGGTGTATTTTGTCATGCCAAACCAGTGTACCAAATTTAAACCTCTGTTGATGTGAATTGGACACTAAAAGCCAAAATTACATTTTGGACCAAAATACCCTTCTTAGGGCAAGGCTAGGGTTTGCTTGAATCCCATTCAAATCAACTCCAAACTTAATGAAATTTTAACCAGAGGTCTATATTGACATCATATCCATCCCACCAAAATTTGGATAAATTTGGAATTCATTTGACCCATAATTTAATTTACCCTAGCATAATTAAATGTTTTACAAAACTATAAGAAAATTATTCCCAAAAATTCCCATTTTTGGGCAGGGTCTAGGAATAGGGTAGGGTGACTCCCTGCCAAAATTTCAGACCATTTGTACCAAGGATGAAGTGTGGGCAACTAGTTTAATGACTGCCTAGTAATTTGTATAGACCCGACCAAAATGAGTGCCCTGGTCAAACCAGTCACCCAAATTGGTTCAAACCAATTTTGTTTGACAGTAGACCCACAGGGCTACATTTATTGTGTTGACCATATTCTCTGAAAAAGGCTCTAACTATTTTTAATAATTAAAACCAATAAATACAAAATCTGTGACAGGGAATGAAATAAAATCAAACTTAAGCTATAATTTATTTATTCATATCAGCACGAATCTTGGCGCGATTTTGGACGGGATCTGGTCATCTTCAAGCTCTAGCCGACGGCCCAGATTCATCCCGCCTGGGCCATCTTCCAGCGGCTGCCGCCGGCGATCCGGCCACCTCCCCGGCCTGCCACCGCCGCCGACACCTTCGTGGTGGTCGGGGCTATCTCCAGGCGGCGGCTAGGCCGCCGGGGAGCACTATTCCGGCGATCCCGACGATCGCATTTTCCATGAAATTTCCATGGATTTAAAAATCCGATTGAGCTCTATTGAGCCCTAACCTCGGCCCTAATGATCCCTACGATCTACCCATGAAAGAAGGAGTGGAAGAGGACCTTTTTGGCAGCCTGAAGTCGGGAGGATCGCCGGAATACCATGGTGGTGGTGGTGGTGGTCGGGTTTCTTCAAAAATGCAGGAATCCTGCTGGCTCCTTCAGGTAAAGTGTGGGAAATGCTCCTTGAACCTCAGGGAAGCTTTTAAAGAGGGAAAGGAGGGAGTTAGGTGGCTGAAATGGCATGTGCCATTTTTGGCCATGGTCAAGGTTGGCGGCTAGGTTGGTAGGGGGGTGGAGCTTGCTCTAATCAGTCCACAATGGCTGCTGCACTCTCCCTTGTCCTTCTGAAATGAATGGGGAGGTTGGGGAGGTTGGGGAGGGGGGAGGAGGAGCACAAAGTCCTCCTTCCTTCTTCTTCCTTCTCTTTCTCTCTCCTCCATGGGTGACTTTCTCTCTCCTAGTCACCATGCCTGAATTTTTTGGCTCCTACATGTCCCATGTCAGCCCACAAATCCATTTGGCCACTTAAGTCAAGGTTAGCCCCAATGTAATGGGCTTGAGTTAGCCTATTTGGGCTAACTTGACCCAAAGTTGGACTAGGGCCCATCTAGGTTAATTTGATCCTTGAGATTTCCTTAATAGGTCCTTGGTGACTCATTAGCCTCAGCTAGGGTCAAGGTGGGGTTGGATTGGCCCTTGGAGGTTACTTGGCCCTTAACTAGGGCATTTTGACCATTTTAGGTCAAGGGTTGACTTTGGTCAAAACTAGCCCTTTTGATTGGTCCCAATGGGTCCTTGGTGACCTATTGGCCTCTCACTAGGCTTATGAGGGTAGGGGTGGGGTCCATTTGGCTAAGGGACTGCAATTGACCCTTGTGTAGGCCAATTTGACCTAATTAGGGTCATAGTTGACTTTGGTCAACTTAGCGCTATTGACTACTCTCCATGGGTCCTTAGTGACCCATTGACCTCTCACTAGGTCTATGAGGGTATGGGTGGGGTCTACTGGGCTAAGGGACTGCAATTGACCCTTGTGTAGGTCAATTTGACCCAATTAGGGTTATAGTTGACTTTGGTCAACTTAGGTCCTTTGATTGCTCTTCATGGGTCCTTAGTGACCCATTGATCTCTTTCTAGGGTTATAAGGGTATGGGTGGGGTCTTGGAGTCTTGGTGAAGCCCCATGATCACTTTTAACCAAGGTTTAGAGATCTGCTAAGTGCAGACCATAGTGGCCCTATCCACACCACCAGGTCCACTTGACTCTTTCTTGGGCTTCCTAGGGTTTTGTTATGACAAAACCACTCTTAGGGGTCTAGTTGGAAATGGGATGTTACAAATCCCAATAAACAAAACAAAGATTTCGTCCCCGAAATCCAGGTTAAGCCTACGGGGACTCCTATCAGGGAGCGGCAACTTGTAACATCCCATGAGGTTCAAAGATGTTTGTCAATATTAAGATCAAATTGCCCAATTGGCAAAGTCTAGACCCCAATAAACAAAAGTTTAGCCCATAACCTTGAAATTTCAGTTCTACTAGTTTAAATTAGGAAGGAAATTGAACATCTTGAGTGGTTGCGAGGAATACCTGACTGAAGAGTTCCGGATATCTTTGTCGCATCAAGTCCTGGGGCTCCCATGTGTGCTCCTCTCTTCCGTGATTTCTCCACAGGACCTTGACTAACGGAACCCTCTTGTGGCGTAAAACTCGTACCCCCTTGTCGTCAATCCGGACCGGTTCTAGGTGAACTGACCGATCAAATGCTATCGGTCCATCTGTGGTTGTAACTTGCTGCTCTGGACGTAGTAGAGCTCTCCTAAGAGAGAATATATGGAACACATCGTGCAGACTCGCCAGCTCCGGTGGCAGTTCCAGCCTGTATGCCAAGGGACCGATCCGCTCCTGAATCCTATAAGGCCCCATGTACCTTGGGCTGAGCTTCTTCCTCTGTCCGCATACCCGAGTAACTCCATGCATGGGTCGGATCTTCAAGAACACCTGATCTCCTATCTGGAATTCCACCTGACGGTGCCGAGCGTCGTAATACTTAGCCTGCCGGCTCTGTGCTTCCAGCATTCTGTCCCGTATCAATCTTACCTGAGCCTCGGTGTCCTCGACAAACTCCGAACCCAATGCCTTAGGATCCTCGTCCTGTATCCATGACAGAGGAGTCCTGCACTTTCGTCCATACAACGCCTCATAAGGAGCCATTTTAATACTGGACTGGTAGCTGTTATTATACGAGAACTCGATCAGTGGTAATAACTTCTCCCATGGTTCACCGCGATCTAATACGCAGAGTCGTAGTAAATCCTCCAAAGTCCGGTTGGTCCGTTCTGTCTGTCCATCTGTCTGGGGATGAAAAGCCGTACTGAAGGTTAGTCGAGTGCCTAAGTAAGTTTGCACTGACCTCCACTCCCTGGATGTAAATCGTCCGTCCCGGTCTGACACAATCGACTTGGGTACACCATGGTAGCGGACGAACTGCTCCACAAATTTCTGGACTAACACCCCCACCGAGTCATCCTTCCTGATTGGAATAAACCTCTCTACCTTCGTTAGTCGGTCGATGATCACCCATATCGAATCGTTCCCTGTCCTGGATCGAGGAAGTCCATGTATAAAGTCCATGGCGATGTCATCAAACTTCCACTCTGGTACTGGGAGTGGCTGTAATAATCCTGCGGGGTTTCTGCACTCCGCTTTTACTAATTGGCACGCCTTGCAACGGGTCACGAAGTAGGTGATATCCTTCTTCATGCCGGGCCAGAACATAGTCTTCTTCAGATCTGCAGTCATCTTCGTAATTCCCGGGTGTACCGAATATCGACTGCAATGAGCCTCCACCATGATGTCCTCCCGGATCTGGCCTCCCTCTGGTATGTAGACCCGTCCTCTGAAGCATACTAAATCATCCCTCAGTGTGTAATCTCCCGCAGTGCTTGCTTCTAAGGACCGGAAAATCGGCTCTAGCTGAGTATCCTGCCTCTGTCCATCCTTGACCCATTTTCGTATGTCATCTGTGGCGATTAATGAGGACAGATATTCTCGGTATAACTCAGGGTGATCCTCAGATACCAGGGATACTTGCATCTTATCAAACATCTGTATTAACTCCAAGGCCATCAACGACATTCCTACTCCAGTGTTTGCGGTCTTCCGGCTTAATGCATCTGCTACCACATTCGCCTTTCCAGGGTGGTAGTGTATCTCATACTGGTAGTCTGCTAAAAATTCCACCCATCATCTCTGTCTAATGTTTAGCTCCTTCTATGTGTCCACATACCTCAGATTTTTATGGTCGGAGTATATGTCGCAGTGGACACCGTACAGGTAGTGACGCCAGACTTTTAGTGCAAAAATGACCGCTCCCATCTCTAAGTCATGAACTGGGTTGTTTTGCTCGTTCTTCTTCAGCTGCCGAGAAGCGTAAGCTATCACATGGCCATTCTGCATAAGTACTGCACCCATGCCCTGATAGGAGGCATCGGTGTAGACCTGGAATCCTTCTTTTCCTGAAGGGAGGGTGAGTATAGGAGCCGAAGTGAGTCACCCCTTTAGCTCTTGAAAAGCCTATTCACATCGTGGGGTCCAGATAAAGGGTACCTCCTTCCTTGTCAGAGATGTGAGTGGGAGGGCGATACGAGAGAATCCCTCCACAAATTTCTGGTAGTAACCGGCAAGTCCTAGGAAACTTCGTACATCTGTGGCCGTCTTTAATTGTGGCCAGTCCCGAACCGCTTGGATCTTGGCCGGGTCCACTGCCAACCCAGCACCACTGATGATATGGCCTAGGAAGGCCACCTCCTTCAACCAAAACTGGCATTTGCTGATCTTTGCATAAAGCTTTTGCTCCCGTAGTCTTTCTAGGGTCAGCGTTAGATGCCGTGTGTGCTCCTCCTCTGTCCTTGAGTAAATGAGGATGTCATCGATAAACACGATGACAAACACATCTAAATATTCTTCGAACACCTGATTCATAAGGCTCATAAATGCCGACGACGCATTTGTGAGCCCGAAGGGCATCACTGTAAATTCATATAGCCCATATCTGCTACTGAAAGCAGTCTTCGGAATGTCCTCCTCCTGGATCCTTAGCTGGTAGTAACCAGACCTCAAATCCAATTTGGAAAAGAAATGCGCACCTTCTAGCTGGTCAAACAGCTCATCTATCCTTGGCAACGGATATGTGTTTCGGACTGTCAATCGGTTTAGTGCTCGGTAGTCGATGCATAGTCTCAGAGTTCCGTCCTTCTTTTTAACAAACAAGACCGGGGCTCCCCAAGGCGAAGAGCTCGGTCGGACAAATCCAGCCTCCACCAGTTCTTGGAGTTGGCTTCGAAACTCTGTAAATTCCTTCGGGGCCATCCGGTAAGGGGCCCTAGCTGCCGGCTTAGCCCCCGGCACCAGCTGTATCCGGAAATCCTGCTCCCGATGCGGGGGTAGCCCAGGCAATTTCTCTGGGAATACGTCAGCAAAATCTCGCACCACTGGAATATCCGAGGTGGAGACCTTGGTCTCAGTCATCTCAAATATTACTTCATACACCTCTTCCCCCTGTAAGTGAGCCTTGACGGCTTGTACAGACGACAGTATGAGAGGGGGAATAGATTTAATACCTTCAATGACGAGGTAGGAATCCCCATGTCTTACGGTAACTCTTTTGGACGTGTAGTCAATTTGAGCATGATTCCAGTTCAACCACGTCATCCCTAGGATCAAATCAAAGATTGGCATCTTTATGATCGTCGCTGGAGCTTCAAATATCCTTCCGCCGATCTCCGCCTCCATGTTGCAGTGGGCAGAGGTGAACAACTCTGATCCGTAGGGTAGTCGTATCCTCATCATCAGACCCGTGAATCGTTCCATGCCTTCCAATCCTTCTATGAAGGCCTCCGATACAAATGAGTGCGAAGCACCCGTATCAAATAGCGTATAAGCGGGTTTGCCGCTGATGAAAACTATTCCTGGGGTTTTGGGAAAAATTAAATGTCTCAGAATTCTAGCTATGGTTTTCTTTCCTAGATTGTCACTTCTATATAAAATTTAAGTTCATGAGGAATAACTTAAACCAAAATTTTCAGACGTACCAGTGATTACTTGCTCCGGGTTTCGGGGCTGAGCCAGATCCAGTGCATAAATTTGCTCCCTCTGCTGCCTACGATCTGCACCCTGAAAACCACGTCCTCGACCACGTCCTCGTCCTCCAAACTGCTGGGCATGCGGGGCATCCTGGGGTGCTGGTAAAGGTGCTCCCCTCATGGGGCAGTTTCTCCGAATGTGTCCTGTCTGATGGCAGTTGTAGCACTCTGGTGGGAGAAATGTCATACCCCCGGGTCTCGGTGCCTCCCTCATCTGAAGAGGCTGAGGGGCCAATATCACCTGCTCCCTCGGCTCCTGCCTCACTTCCTGTCGAGGCTGGTCCTCTATCCTTCTCCCACCTGGTATAGCACCTTGTCGCTGATCATTTCTGGCTCTCCGGCCCTAATCCTCCACTTGCCGCTTCCGGCCCCGAGTGGTGTGCCAATCGGCCTCGATCCTCTTTGCCATTTCCAAAATCCGGGAGATAGGCCTGTCGGATACAAACAACAAAGCCTCCCTCAAGTCCTCCCACAGGCCCTTATAGAATCTCTTGATGTATCCCGCTTCATCCAGCTAGTAAGAATCTGCATATCGAGCCAAATGGTCGAACTCCCGATGGTACTCTACCATTGTCCGGGTGCCCTGCTTCAGCTGTAGGAACCGCTCCTCCAACTCATCCCTGGCCGACTGTGGAACAAAATGTTCCAGGAGAGCGGTCCTGAACTCTTCCCAGGAGATTTCTGTAACCTCCCTATCAGCAAATGTTGTATCCAGCAGCGTCTTCCACCACCTCTTTGCATGGGACTCTAGGCAGGAGACAACTAAGGCCACCTTCTCCTCCCAGGGACATCGTATCCCAGTCAGCATTTCGTACATAATATCTAGCCACTCCTCTATCCGTACAGCGGATTCTGTCCCCAAGTAAGATGGAGGAGAGAGTCCTCGAAAAATGCTCAGCCAATTGGCCCCCGGGTTCGGCTGCGGAGCCGGAACCTGCTGAGCCCTGAAAGCATCTAGAATGGCCGTCAGTGTTTGACCCATCTCCGAGTGTAAGAATAGAGTGGGGACCGGGGGAGGTGGTGCAACAGTCGGAGTCTGCTGAACTCCGCCTTGTGGTGTTGGCTGCGCTGGGGGCTGCGTAATAGAAGACAATTATAAGAAGTCTCACAGATTTAACTAAAAGTGGACAATTTTCATGTGATTTCCCATATGGGCCCACCACTACTTCCGCTGCTTAGTTTGTCCTCAAACTAAACTCGAGCGGGGGTGTCCCAGGGTTAGTGGACTGCTACCTTTCGATCGATATATTTTCCCTCTGATACCACTTGTAAGACCCCCATTTTTTTTTCGACACCGGGGTCTTAGGCCTAGAACCGCCGCCTTGCGGTGATACCTTCTCACCCGGGAAGGTCGTCACTACAAAACGCCGATTCTGCCGGCCAAATCGATCTCTACTGTAGCATAAGTATAAAAGCAAGTCCACAGAAATCACATATATAGAAAAATAAAACTCCACGAAGGGAGTGTCCACAGATAGTACATGTAATGAAAATCTCGGGCTTATGCCCGGTACATCAAGTCCTCACTACAAATCACTCAACGCGGAAGCAAACTAATATAACTACTAGTGTTCGGGACTCACAATCCCTGTTGTCTGGACTCCAGTGTTAGACTGTCCGATCTCCAAGCGTGCCGACCTCCGGGGCTGCTCCTCCATGCTGGGCTCCGTGGTCCCCTAAATGATGTGGTTCGAAAACCGTTAGTCTAAAAGACTAAGTCCTATCGTCCCCCACCCCTTCCCCCATGGCTCCTAAGCACCGAGCGGGGAGAAGGAATGGAAAGGACATGAAGGTGGAGAATGTCAAATTGCAGATGGCAGCGGAACTAAACTAACAGTGTTAAGTGTGATAATAATTATACAAAATCTAAACAAGTAACCTTAACTTATGTGAAAACACATAAGCTAAGGGATCTCTTGCGGGCCTCCTATCGTATAAAAAGTCCCATACCGATTTATACGATAGGGTGTCATTTTTACTAGCAGGCATAACATATAAATAATACTGAAAGAGAACCTTGACTTATAAGCACGCTCGTACGAACGTATAGGCCAAGGGGTCGTTTTGCAAGGCCTAATGTATAGAGTATCCCATACCGCTTATACATTAGGTGTCAGGTTATATGCAATGGTTATGCTATGAAATGCAAGTATGCTATGATGTGAACTTGCAAGTGCAACTCACCCACTCGACTCTGTGTACACAGACCTTTAGTTCCCCCTTTTAGAGCCGTTACCTCCCAGGATACCTCCGTAGTGGCAGACGGAAGCGGTCGGTTGGGCCTCGCCCACCTCAAAACCAGTATTTGCACTACCGGTCTGACCTATCGTACGCCTCAACGCTTGGTGCACTAAGCAGACGCCTGCATACTCTTGCCGGCTGGCACACCGAACTTCTGTTGGCGAAGTGTAAAACCACACTTGCCGAGTCAACGATATTGGTGTCGGTGCAACGAACTCCCCAATATCTAAGACCCACCACCTTATACCTTTTATGCACATGCAATAGTTATGAGTCCAACAAATAACCGAGCTGAATCTTCCCGGACTATCCCGTCCGTCATAATCAACCACCGAGCCGAAACTCACCGGACTAACCCATCCGACATAATCTACAACCGAGCCGAAGCTCCCCGGGCTACCATGCCCATTACCTTAACCATTGGGCTTATTGCCCGAGTAACCCAAACTATCTCTCGGGACATAGGGGTGTGAGAGTGTGAAATCCTAAGTTTACTACCTACTCCTCAATTTACTTTATGCATACAACTTAGGTGTTACCCATTTCATTTTCATATTATAGTAAACTATACCTGAGGTGATTTTGACCTTCTACTCTATGGGGAAGACGATCTTTCGTCGATCCCAAGCACCACCTAACCTTTTAGTCAAACCAATCCCTAACTCATCCAAACCCTGAGTGATGAACTCATTCCTATAACCACTAATTTTTGACTTATGTGCCTAACTTGTACTCCAGATTATTTCTGTAGATTTACTATATGCAGACCACCAAGGTTTAATGTTATGTAAAATGGGAAGTATATCAAGTAATCATCCAATACTCCTATGATAATTAGTAGAGGTCCATTATGACCTTTATTGCCCAAATCCAGAGTTTTACAAATTTCCTATTTATCTAGGAATTTATTTAAATATTTATAGTGGCCCAAGTCTCCAAGATTGAGCTGAAGGTACCAAATTTTGACAATATAAAATCTCCCCAGATTTATGTTATACTTAATATAATCATTTAACCTAAGATACAAAATCTCTAAATTTTTTTTTCAGCAAGGTTCAGGCCACTTATTTTTATTTAAATGGTATATTGCAATAATTCATAAAAATAATAAACAGGGCAATATTATTTCTGAAAATTCAAGGATAATTCTAACATGATTGCAAGGGCCCATAAATGCTCTGGGTCAAATATCATCAGTGATTAAGGAGTGATAAGCTTCAAACAAATTAATATATAGTTTTCCAAAATTGCTAAATGCAGACCACCATGTCAAACTTCATGTAAAATAGGAGGTACAACAAATAACTATCCAATACTCTTATAATAATTAATGGAGGTCTATTATGACCTTTAAGCCCTAAATCCAGAGATCCAAAATTTTCCTTATTTATTTAATAATTTATTTAATTATTCTATTGACTAATATTTCCAATAATGAACATGAAGTATAATTTTCAGTCAAGATATCATTCTACAACTTTTATATATTATTCAAAATAAGGATATAACTCATCTTCCAAAATATCTAAATTTTTCAGTAAGGTTTTATCCCCAAATCATTATTTCATTTTAATCCTTGAAAATTCATTTAAAGAAATATAAAATACTATGTTGCTTCCAAAAATTCAGAGAAAATTCAAGTATGAATCTAATGGCATTTAAATGGTTTGGGCCAAATTTCATAATTTATTTATCAGTATATGGACTAAATTAAATTATTGAATAATTCCATCATTTAGCAAGCTTGTGAAGTAAGTACCTTAAATAAGTATCCAACAATTTTCATATAATTTATATAAGCTTATAATGATTCAAATCATCCTCTGCCAAAATTTCATGACCTCCCAAGGGTCAGAGGGAGCATAATAATTAATTTACTAATTTGAGGCATTCCTTGTGATACAAATGAGGTGCTATAAATATTACTCCAAAATTTCTAAGTAAATCACCAAAGCTTTTTAATATCCTTATTACCATCCTACCAAAATTTCATATCATTTTAAGGGGTTTAGCTAACCCATTCCTATCCCACCACATTTGTGCCCTAAACTAGGGTTAGGCTTTTGAGGGTCCTAAACCTTCCAAAATACCCTAATATTTTTACCAGAGTGTTATAGTTACCAAAATACCATCCATAAAAAATTTCATAGCCATACAAGGTGTTTTGGCCATATGCCCTTCACAAGGTACAAAAGCCCTTCCTTAGGGTTTGACCTAGGATCTTGGGCCAAATCAACTCCAATGCCCCCAAGTTTTCATTGGGAGGTGTATATTGTCATGCCAAACCAGTGTACCAAATTTTAACCTCTGTTGAGGTGAATTGGACACTAAAAGCCAAAATTACATTTTGGACCAAAATACCCTTCTTAGGGCAAGGCTAGGGTTTGCTTGAATCCCATTCAAATCAACTCCAAACTTAATGAAATTTTAACTAGAGGTCTATATTGACCTCATATCCATCCCACCAAAATTTGGATAAATTTGGACTTCATTTGACCCATAATTTAATTTACCCTAGCATAATTAAATGTTTTACAAAACTATAGGAAAATTATTCCCAAAAATTCCCATTTTTGGGCAGGGTCTAGGAATAGGGTAGCGTGACTCCCTGCCAAAATTTCAGACCATTTGTACCAAGGATGAAGTGTGGGAAACTAGTTTAATGACTGCCTAGTAATTTGTATAGACCCGACCAAAATGAGTGCCCTGGTCAAACCATTCACCCAAATTGGTTCAAACCAATTTTGTTTGACAGTGGACCCATAGGGCTACATTTCTTGTGTTGACCATATTCTCTGAAAAAGGCTCTAACTATTTTTAATAATTAAAACCAATAAATACAAAATCTGTGACAGGGAATGAAATAAAATCAAACTTAAGCTATAGTTTATTTATTCATATCAGCACGAATCTTGGCGCGATTTTGGACGGGATCCGGTCATCTTCAAGCTCTAGCCGACGGCCCAGATTCGTCCCGCCTGGGCCATCTTCCAGCGGCTGCCGCCGGCGATCCGGCCACCTCCCCGGCCTGCCACCGCCGCCGACACCTTCGTGGTGGTCGGGGCTATCTCCAGGCGGCGGCTAGGCCGCCGGGGAGCACTATTCCGGCGATCCCAACGATCGCATTTTCCATGAAATTTCCATGGATTTAAAAAACCGATTGAGCTCTATTGAGCCCTAACCTCGGCCCTAATGATCCCTACGATCTACCCATGAGAGAAGGAGTGGAAGAGGACCTTTTTGGCGGCCTGAAGTCGGGAGGATCGCCGGAATACCATGGTGGTGGTGGTGGTGGTCGGGTTTCTTCAAAAATGCAGGAATCCTGCTGGCTCCTTCAGGTAAAGTGTGGGAAATGCTCCTTGAACCTCAGGGAAGCTTTTAAAGAGGGAAAGGAGGGAGTTAGGTGGCTGAAATGGCATGTGCCATTTTTGGCCATGGTCAAGGTTGGCGGCTAGGTTGGTAGGGGGGGTGGAGCTTGATCTAATCAGTCCACAATGGATGCTGCACTCTCCCTTGTCCTTCTGAAATGAATGGGTAGGTTGGGGAGGGGGGAGGAGGAGCACAAAGTCCTCCTTCCTTCTTCTTCCTTCTCTTTCTCTCTCCTCCATGGGTGACTTTCTCTCTCCTAGTCACCATGCCTGAATTTTTTGGCTCCTACATGTCTCATGTCAGCCCACAATCCATTTGGCCACTTAAGTCAAGGTTAGCCCCAATGTAATGGGCTTGAGCTTGAGTTAGCCCATTTGGGCTAACTTGACCCAAAGTTGGACTAGGGCCCATCTAGGTTAATTTGATCCTTGAGATTTCCTTAATAGGTCCTTGGTGACTCATTAGCCTCCCCTAGGGTCAAGGTGGGTTTGGATTGGCCCTTGGAGGTCACTTGACCCTTAACTAGGGCATTTTGACCATTTTAGGTCAAGGGTTGACTTTGGTCAAAACTAGCCCTTTTGATTGGTCCCAATGGGTCCTTGGTGACCTATTGGCCTCTCACTAGGCTTATGAGGGTAGGGGTGGGGTCCATTTGGCTAAGGGACTGCAATTGACCCTTGTGTAGGCCAATTTGACCTAATTAGGGTCATAGTTGACTTTGGTCAACTTAGCCCTATTGACTACTCTCCATGGGTCCTTAGTGACCCATTGACCTCTCACTAGGTCTATGAGGGTATGGGTGGGGTCTACTGGGCTAAGGGACTGCAATTGACCCTTGTGTAGGTCAATTTGACCCAATTAGGGCTATAGTTGACTTTGGTCAACTTAGGTCCTTTGATTGCTCTTCATGGGTCCTTAGTGACCCATTGATCTCTTTCTAGGGTTATAAGGGTATGGGTGGGGTCTTGGAGTCTTGGTGAAGCCCCATGATCACTTTTAACCAAGGTTTAGAGATCTGCTAAGTGCAGACCATAGTGGCCCTATCCACACCACCAGGTCCACTTGACTCTTTCTTGGGCTTCCTAGGGTTTTGTTATGACAAAACCACTCTTAGGGGTCTAGTTGAAAATGGGATGTTACACCCTCAATATAAGCTACATTCAAAAAGGATATACTACCGTTAGCGATCATACCGTAGCCTTTAGTTATCCCTCGGTCTGAACCTCCAAAGATGACCTTTGGTCCGTTCAACACTAGAGAATAATTTTGAAGTAGGCTTCTTGTCCCAGTTATGTGTCGAGAGCACCCACTGTCCAAATACCAGATAGGTGTTTTAGTGGCCTTTGGACATACCTGCAATCATAATCAGTTTTCCTTAGGAACCCAAACATGTTTGGGTCCTTGTTCTCGTGTTAGAACACTCCCCCTACGAGGATTAGCATCATGAGTGGTCATTCTCATGTTCCCAACTTGAGGAGTTGCAACATTTCTTGGATTAAACCAACAATCGATGGCAAAATGACCAATTTACCACAGCACCAACAGTCGAACCTGTTGTATCTTTGTCTTAGGTACACCTGCTTGACCTTCCGGGATACTAGTCAAGCAGGGGTAGCATTCTTCGAGGAAGAAACTTCATGATGATGACAATCACATGATTTCTTCTCCATCACAGGCTTTTCCACAATGGATTTTATTTTTGGTGCTTTCTTGAAGTTATGACCATGATCATAAGGACCATAGTCCTGAAGAATGACTTCTTCATAAGGTTCCTTAAAGAAACTCTCACAAAAGTTTCTGGGGCGAGCCCATCCTTGGTAACGAGACTTTGGCTCTACATAAGTAGGCCTTGTCAAGTGGCCGTAGGATGAGTCAAGATCAAACTCATTTGTTGGAAATATGACTTTCTTAAAGATAGTCTTATCTTGAGGGTCCTTCCCCTTTACTTTGGCCAAGGCCTTCTTGGCGGCCTTATTCCTTCTCTGAGCCTTATTCCTCCTAGAAGATTTACTAGGAACTTCTACATGGACTAGCCCAACACCCTTTGCCTGAGCAGAGAACTCAGCAACAAGTGGAAGAACTACCTTGGGCTTAGAGAAACCTTCAACAAGTTTCTTTTCGGCTTCTAGTAATTCTTCCAACCGCTTGATGATTTCATCCTTCAGATCAAGGTGCTTGATAACCTTGTTGAACTCATCAACTGCAGTATCTAAGTCTTCTCTGAGTGAGTCCATCTTAATGACTTCCTCTATCAGAGAGCTTTCTATGGCCTTTAGAGACTTAATCTCTTTTGCATGAGTTTTCACGACCTTTCAACATTTGTCGTAAGCAATGATCAACTCCTTATACTAGGCCATGAGTTCAGACTCATCGTCAGAGGAGCTATCCTCATGATCATGCTCAGAAAATTCAGATTTTGAAAGAGGGGTGTGAGATTTTACCTCCCTAGTGAACTGGGGCTCTTTTTGATCATCTGATTGAGCCATAAGCCCAAAGTAGGCTTCCTCTTCTTCACTCGACTCAGATGAGTCAGATTCACTTAGAGTCTTGGCCTTCTTGGCTATTAGGCTCTTCTCTGTCCTCTTCTTATTGTACGAGGACTTCTTTTCTTCTCTCCTGCCACCCTCCTTCTTCTTGTTGGGGCAGTCATCTATGATGTGACCTGGCTTGTTTCAAAAGTAGCAAACTATGTCAGTCGAAATATGTTTGTTCTATTTAGAACCATACCTATCGTGGCTGCTTTAGACCTTTCTGTGTCGATCACTGTCAAGTCGTGATCTTCTGTAACAGGCATCCTTGCCTTTCCATTCCTTCTTCTTATTCAAGAATTTCTTGAACTATCGTGAGAGTAAGGAGAACTCTCCTTCAGATAGTTCTGATCCCGAGGTACTTGGCTCCGAGTTTTCTTCTTCACTAACTTCTTGTGTTGGGGATGGAGAGGTAGCCTTTGACTTATCGGAGGTGTCTGTCTTTAAAGAAACAAACTTCTCTTTGGATGCAGACTTGCTCTTCTCTTCTTCAGCTTTCCTTGTGTTTAGTTGAAGCTCATATGACATCAGCTTCCCGAAGAGATTCTGAGGATCTGTTTCAGCTACCTTTCCAAATTCCCCGATAGCACAGACCTTATTATCGCATTCCTTGGTTAAGGATCTTAGTAACTTGTCATTCAGTTCTCCGTTGGTGAAGACTCGACCATATACTCTGAGGCCGTTAACTATCTTGAAAAAGTTCTCAAAAGTATCTGTAATGGTATTTTTTTGCCCTTGTCGGAAGGCTTCATATTTCTGATTCAACAGGGATCTTCTATAATCCCTTACTTCTTCTGTACCTTCCATCATGGTGACGAGGGACTGCCACATCTCCTTAGTAGACTAGCAATGGATCTGGTTTTGCAGCATAGAGTCATCGACTGCACTTGCAATTATATTTTTAGCTTTCTTGTCCAAGGAGACAAGTGCAATATCATCTTTATCTAGATCCATCAACTTCTTTGGGACTTTCCTTCTTGGTTCTATAGTTGAGATAGTCATAGGAATGTGAGGACCTTCTTCAATAATCATGAAGATCCGGGGATCCACAACTTCCATGAAAAACTTAATTCTTTCTTTCCATATGGTAAAATTGTTCTTTGTGCACAGTGGAAGCTTGACAAAATCTTTAGCCTTGTCCATTGCTTGAAAAATTCTCTAGAGACAACTTAGAGAGGAAAATTATAAAGGTATTAAACTTTAATGACCAACCTCCCTCTAATACCAATTGAAAGTGTTAAGTTGTCTACCTAAATCACCTAGAGGGGGGGGGGGGTGAATAGGTGAATTGTGCGTCTATTTGCGGAATAAAAAATTTAATGAACTTGCACAAAAACAATCAAGCAATCACAAACGACAAGAAGATTTATAGTGGTTCCCCAACCTTGGGTACGTCCACTTTCCCTCACCGATCTAGTAAATCACTAGACTCAGCTACTCCACTATCTCGGATTGAAAACCAATCCTACATCTCGGAACAAAGTTCCTACAATCTTGATCCAAATGGATCTACACTCGGAAGATGAATACTTCCTACAACTCGGAGAACGAAACTCCTACACTCGGAGAATAATCTCCTAAAAGATTACAAAGATATTTTAAATACGAACATCAATTTTCTTCTCAGATCTGGAAAATGTCTCTAGGTCTTCTTCTTGAATTTTGCTGCTTCTTCAGAAATTGTTGAAGAAGACTCTTGGAAGATCTGATCTAAGAAAACTTTGACCTACTCAATCAAGGAGAAGATGAAGATTCCTTGAGCAGCAAGTCTTTCTTGATCAAAAACAGACGTGTCGATCTTCAAGTTGAGCGGAGGCAGTGACTTCTGTAAAATCGTTCTTGAGAGAGACGGTCGATTCAGAAAATTAGAAAGTGTACGGTTCACCGCTTAGGGTTAGTCTTGATGACAAGACCTTATATAAGATCTCCTCTAACGGTTAGAATTAATAATAATGATGACACGTGGACCAATCACAATGTATCATTTGAAAATCCCGACAATTCTTAACTTAAGCAATTTTCTGAAAAACTGGATTGCAGTTCTCGAGAAGTATATATATAAGTTCTCGAGAACAAGCCGATTACTCGAGGGCTATACGTTCTAGACTTATCTAAGTACTCGAGAAATAAGCATTGAGTCAACTCAAGAACTAAACTACGCTTCTTGAGAGCTAAAATAACATTTCTCGAGAACTAAAAGAATATTACTCGATAGCTAAAACTTGTACTCGAGTATTAAGCTGACTTATCAAGAAGTAGAAGCTAAGTACTCGAGAACTATAACCCAGCTTCTCGAGGGATGGTCTTATAAAAATTTAAAGGCTAGCTCTGGCTACTCGAGAAGTATAGGCTGAGTCTACTGGAGAACTAGTCTAGGCTTCTCGAGAACTTTAATGATGTTACTCGAGAACTAAGACTTATACTCGAGTACTAAGCTAAATACTCGAGTTCTGCTAACTCCACTACTCGAGAACTATACTAGACTTATCGAGAAGTGGACTTAGAAAAAATTTTGAACTTAGGAAATTTTTCTTCTTCATGAATCCAATCTTCATTCCATGTTCCAAGTGCTTTAATGTGAAGTGTATCCCAATAGAGAGTCTACACATGAGTCAACACCTTGGATCACACAGTGAGGGATTACACTGTATGGTCCTGTGTTCATGACCAACTGTGGACTGACATTGGTCTACACTTAGCAATGATAGTCTACAAACACACAACTAAATAGAGATATCAAATACAACTTAATTCATCTTAGTTCAAGGGTGACTTCATGCAAATCTGGGTTATTATGGATGCAATACCCAACACTTTGGTACCCAGGCATAGGGTTTGCAAAGGAAGCGATAGGCTCAATGGGGATTACAATGGAAAGATATCCGGAATGGTACAAGTCTCAAACTAGAACAAAGTGACAACCTACATCACGCACGCACTTGACTAACCATGTACCCATGCTTCAAGAATATCTAGGGGCAAGTTCTTAGTGACCGAGAAAGATCAACCTTCCTCCCAACTCGAGCAATACGAGGCTACTTAACACCGACACACAATTATACGCCACCATTTGATTCACAACCAGACTCAAAACTAGAGTACAGTAAACAAAATCTACGTTAATAGAAAAATAAAAACTAAAAGCATACAAAGAATTTTAGTCTACACAAAACTCTAAGTGACCATGAGTGCACTCCTAGGAACACTCTTGGAGTCTACATTTTACTCCACCAGACAATCCTAAGCCAACATAGAATTCTTTACTTTGCGCACAAGAAATAAATGAGCTCAGTTCATGCAGAAATTTAACATATCAAAATATTACATATCAAAATATTACAACAAAAGCTAAAGTTGGTGATGTGGTGTGCGATGTAGATTAACATATCAAAATATTACAACAAAAGCTTCTAGAATGCAAATGAGATGTGTACGTTAGTGGGTAGTAATGCGTGGCTCTCCCCCAGACGTAATCTAAGCAGCACAACATAATGATATGACAGTGAAAATAAAAACAAAAAGCTAGGGGAGAAGTTACCCAATGCTCAGCAAGTGAGCATACCAGAATACGCGTGAAAATTTGAAGCGAACCCGACATTTGAAGGTGCAATGTATACCTGCAAGGGTAAGCTTCACAAAAACAAAAGAAAATAGATATTCTAAAACTGAATACAAAGTAAATAACTACTCTAACTACGAAAATGAAAATGCAATAGAAGTAAGATAACTACTGGGGTTACTGTCATCCCAACACGACATATTCGACTAACATACAGTTCTACCTAATGGGCCTATGAAATAAAAAATGAACAGGAAACTGTCCTAATATCTGTGTTAGTAATGGGTACCGATACGATGTTAGAACAGTAACCCCTCTACCTGAATAATAATACCTGCAAATTGCAAGTAGTGGAAACAGAATGTAAGATGTGGAGGAGGCCTGGTCCTCACTCATCTCACACAAAAAATCCTTTCCCTGCAAGGTATCATCCACAGCAGGTCTGCAGGAGGAGAAGGAAATGAATGAGGCTTCCTCAATGGAGGAGGTATCAACCTCCTAGCATAAAAGGATGTAGTGATCATTAACTTGAGCAGAGTGCTCCAAGTCCTCTTGAAATACCTGTGGAGACTCAACCTGCACAGGCTTAGATAGAGAAGGTGGATCAAGAGATAAAAGAGACGAAGAACATAAGGAACTAATCGGGGGAGTGATCCCGGTCTCACTCCCCAAAGGCTGAGGAAGAAAAATATCATCGGCATTATCGACAATGAACAAGGCTCAGCAAGCTCCATAGAGGCCTCCACCAAGACTTGGACATCCTCCACCGGTGTTGAGGGAGAGTCCTCGACACCGGGAAGGTTGTCCTCCTCCACGGGGTGGAAACAATCCTTGTATCACAAGCCTCAACTTGCGATGCACCGTCAAAAATGTCGTATGAAATGACTGTAGTAGAATGCACAAAAGGAAGAAGAACATTGCTTGGATAAAAGTCAAGCACAGGTTCCTCACAAAAAATCAACTCCAGCTTGGAGATGTATGCATAGGAGAGATGGGGTCAGCCACATCGAAGCCTAGATCAGCCACACATCTGGTGGTTGTGTCCGCATCATTCCCTTAAAAAAATGAAGGTGACAGGGTCACATAACCAGACGATGAAGGTGTGCCACCGAGGGTAGGAGTCAGGATGATCCAGATGTCAAGCTCATCATCCTCTTCCATAACACGGAGGTACTCGGTACAATCCTTCAGGACATGATCTGTTCTACGATAATACAAACACTTTCTCCCAGTACTTTGCGGTCCTTGTGGGGCTAAAGAGGAATAAGAGAATGGTGTATGTTGTGAGGATGAATGTCCATAAGCTCGCGGCACAGTGTTTGAAGGGTTGTACGAAAACAACATCTCATGCATTGTGCGCTGAGGCTTATGCTCAATATCTCTCATAGGAAATTCATGACTAGCGTGGGAGGAAATTCCACACCAACGACATCGGGCATATGAATAACCCCATATGGCGTCGAAATAGCAGATTCAAAATAAATTGTGCAAATTACTAAATCCAACAATATATCACTACAGTTGCCTAAACAAACAAGAAAAAAGCAAGATAAACAGAAATAGAACAAAACAAAAGCGATTTATGAAGGAAAATGAAAGCAATCTCACGTCTCCCTCTCCAGCAACTCACACGGCTGTGTTCCCCGGCAACGTCGCCAAAAACTTGATGCAATCTTGGCAAGTGCACCGATTATAGTCAAGTAATAAAATATGGGAGTTATCCACAAGTATCGATATTTCAAGGAACGCGACAAGCTGGAGTTAACTTTAGAAGGGGACTTGAGATTGAAGTCCAAAGGTCGAGGTTACGATGGTAGAATGGTTATGACTTGCGTAAGAGAAAATAAAATAATCTAACTTAACCAATGCGGGTCGCCGACATCGCTTCTCAAGGTGAGTGGATTATACGGGCCGCAATGCACCGCTTTGTAACATGGATGGCCGAGAAGACTTGCGAAATTAAGGGTCGTAATCACCTCATCACTACGCTCACACATAGCACTTACTAGTGTAGCAAACACAAACATTCACACCACAAGTAACTTAACCCAACAAACCACCGCATCGCTCACAAGCATGAACAATAGTAAATAGCATTAAGACCGAGGTTTATAAAAGTTCTTGCATCAAATAATAATTAAAATCCAATACAAAAACCTAGAAATGTGGAAGAGAAAGGTACAGATACAAACAACGAACGAGTCTTTGCCGTAGACGTGGGAGGAAGCACCGGGTTGCCAATCCGTGTCCAGCAAGCCACTTATCGATTGCGTCTGGGGTCGGGGAAGGCTGTCACTGCTTCCTAAGCATCCGTATTCTCGTTGGTCTACGTTGTCTATGTCAAACCTTCACTTCTTTCTTACTTTGCGAAGATTGTAGAGTGGAAACTCACTTCTTTAGGCCATGGATGCAAGGGAACTTCATAGGGAGCAAAGCCCATGCTTTGAGGGACGGGGAAAACACCCTTCCGACGGAAGAAAATGGTTCCCAAATCCTGTCCCCGAAACCCTGAAAAATAGTGGTAAATAGAAATCGCGCAGAATTTTCTTAACACACGGGCAAAACGCATGGGCGCAGACCGTGCATGAAGAAAAACGCACAGGCAATAACAGAACTGAGTATTTTGTGAAATGATCGCGCACGACTGGCCCGACACGTGCGTGAAGGAAACGTACGACCGTACGATCAGGAAAAAGTAATAAAAGCGTGTGAAAATGGTCACGCACGGTTGGAATCAACCGTGCGAGGCCAAAACGCACGTTTAATCACAGAGCACTCAGAACAAGGCCAAAACATGCATAACGTGTGAATCGTTCTCGCACGGTTTGTTCCCAAACCGTACGGGAACCAAACGCACGAGCGGATCAGAAATCACAAGAAACTACTGAGTAAAATGCACGATTACACTGAAACAGTGCGCGAAGAGAACGCACGACTGTGCGTTTTACACAGGAAACAATCTGTAGGATGGGCTTCTGACCACTTGCACAACAAACCTCACAATGGGGGCACAAGCCACCAATATAAAGAACAGTAAGAAAAAACTAAAAGAGAGACTTGGGTAGCACCATGTGCTTACCCCCAACATAATAGTGCGTAATTGAACACCACAATGAGCGAAAATGTGCAGTTCAAGTGAAAATGGTGTATAAGTGAAATATAAGCAGTAACATACAAGAAGTGAAGCGCAAATGCAAGAAAACAAGCCCAGATGAGTCCGAAAAACCCTATATAAATCGGACTCATCAGTATGGCGACTTAAGCAACGTGTAATGGTGGAGCTGGACCTGCGTTATGTCGGCTTGACAAGAGAGCGTCAAGTCATTGGGCTTTCGTCTGTGGCATAATGAGAGTCTTATGCCTGCGCGCCATTAAGACTAAATGCTCAATACCATTGGGTTTCGGACCATGAACGGTGGTGGGACCCTAGTTTTTTCGGTACACCAAGAATGTGCCCTGAGTGCATGGAGCGTCGGGTAGCGTGGCCGACGTTTGTGATATTTTGAATGTGTGTGAGTTCACATTGTGTGATATATCTACTTGTGAAATGCATGCTTGCAGGGAAGGAATACCACTGCTCCGGGAAAGGGGTAGGGTTGTTATAAATTGATCAGCTGAATGCTGACCGCTGCCTAATTTGCCACCATTCTGGTGAGCTGTCCTTTTGTAGGTGCTAGAGAGCCGAGCAAGAAATAGCGGGCTGAAGCCCTTGCTACTACTGCTACTACTGCTGGTCCTCGAAGGCTGAGCGAATAATTTTGTTATGTTCATGTGTGGCCAGCCTGCGCGCCGATGTTTGTAATACACACTTATAAAACTTAACTGTAAGGCCTTAAGGCCAAACTTATGTGTATTTTATGTACATTCCTTCGGGGTGATATATAAATGTGGTTTATATATAGTGGACATTCGTGGATTATTGAATTCAATATTAATCTTAAGCCTCCGCTAGCATGCTTTGAGTTAGGATGCGAATATGTTTTGGTATTAACCTGTAACATCGCCGCCTGTTTGTGACTTATGGTGTGGGGCCTTGGTCGGACCTTCTATTATATGTTATTTAACGGATGGGGTCATTATAATTTGGTATCATCTTGTCTCGGTCTTCTTTTTTCGGAATCGTGGTCGAATTCTTTTGTGGGATGGCGAGCACGTGTAAGTGCGACCTGCTTTAACATTAATGAACTCAAGAATGTCAACTAAGGAATCAAAATACACCTATTTGGGGAACCTGCGTGTTCCTATATTGTTGTTATTACTTGTGCAAGGTCGCTAAAGTGTGTCTTATTAACCTATAGGTGACTTGTTGTGGTGCTGGGCAGTCTGAGCCCCAGTGTTCTGATGAGAGTGCGGCACCAGTTGAGGTGCCAACACCTCCTCAGCTCCTTCTGCGGAAACATTATGCTTAGTTGCTGAGGCACTATTTGCAATGATTCATGTACAGCCTATTAGGCAGGCACAGCCGGCAATGGTGCCAGAACGAGTTGGTGTAAGGCCAGAACCTGTTGAGGCTGTTGATCCTCGAGCAACTGAACGACAGTTGAAGCAGTTTATAAGTTTCAATCCTCCTACGTTTACGGGTGTGGGAACCCCAACGCAGGTAGATGATTGGTTGTGGCACGTCAAACGAGTATTGATGGTGATAAGGATGGAGGAAGATCAGAAGGTCACCTTGGCCATCTTCTTGTTGGAAGGAGAGGTTCGGCTATGGTGGGATGAGATAGAGTTGCACAACTTAGCGGGCAGACAATTAATCGAAGTCTCGATCAAAGAGTTTTTGCGACTATTTTCTGCAAAGCACCTACAAGCAGCACAAAGTATCGCCATGGAAAATGAGTTCCAATGTCTAACGCAAGGATAAAGTTGTGTTGATACTTACTTGCATGAGTTTAGAAGATTGGAACGCTATGCTGTGTCTATCTTCGCTGATGAACAACGTAAAACCAATTTGTTCTACGAAGGGTTGTGGGGTGAGTTGAGATTCCTGCTCTCAAGTTAGGTGAACCAGGGGTTTCAGGCGTTGGTGGATACGGCTTGTGCGTTGGAGAAGGATATGAAGTGGGTGCAAGGAAAAAATGGACTTGGCTGTGACAAAGTCCGAGTTCAAAGTGCCCCGTTCTGGAAAATCGAGCTACCAAAGGAAATGGAGCAAGAGATCTAAGTCTTCTGGACAGGATCCTTCAGTTGTGTCGGGGGAAACTTTGGGGCAAGACTCTCGTACCTGATTTACATGTGGTAGAGAGGGGCATATAGCCCATAACTGTCGGGTTGGTCTGCTAAAGGTGGAAAAGAATACAGGAGCTCCTTATGATGATAATGGAAAGGCAGTGGTGGAGTCCTCTGCATCCCAGGCGTAGCCCCTAGTTTATAATCTTGGCTAGCAGGAGGCCATAAAACCAAAGTGATGTCATCACATGTACCATCTAAGATATTGATTGTATAATTTTAATATTTCATACCTTGTGTATAGCTTGTGTATGATTTGTTTGTCTTAGGCTTTGTCCTGATTCGAAACAATCCGATAAGAGCACTATTTGATGCGGGTGCATCACATTCATTTCTGTCTAAGGACTTCGTAGCACGAATCAGAGTACCTAGTCATATGACAACAAATAGTGTAAAGGTGTTGTTACCAAACAGCTGTGTGATGCGTGCGTATAGGACTTGCTGCATGGAAGTTCAAATAGGAAGTCGGGATTTATGCTTGAACGCATCTCTGCTACCGATATTGGAATTTGATGTGATCTTTGGTATGGACTGGCTCTCGGAGCAGCGTGCCTTTATTGATTGCAATTCAAAGGAGATCACACTAGGCCAGAATACCGAGCTTGATACTAAGTTCGCTGGTATGCGAGGAGTGAGCGGGATCTTGATGTCTGCACTCCAAGTCATCAATGCTGTTCGGAAGGGCGCAGAGTTATTCTTCACGCTTATTCAGGCAGTTGAGCCAAAGGCCAGTGTGAATGATGTTCCGATTGTATCAGAGTTAGCTGATGTGTTTCCTAAAGATCTTCCTGGGTAACAACCCCAGTGGGAGATCGACTCACTCTTGAGCTGGTGCCAGATGCAAAACCTATAGCCTGTTTGCCATATCGAGTAGCGCCAAAGGAAATGGCAGAACTGAAAGTTCAACTGCAAGAGTTGCTGGAACAGAGATACATGCTCCCAAGTATGTCACCTTGGAGCGCACCTGTTCTTTTTGTGAAAAAGAAGGACGGTAGTCTGCGGTTGTGTATTGATTATCGCGAATTGAATAAGCTGACAGAGAAAAACAAGTATCTATTCCACGGATAGATGACTTGTTCGATCAGCTAGTGGGATCAACCGTCTATTCTAAACTGGACTTAATATCTGGTTATTACCAGTTGATGATTCGAGAAGGTGACATTCCCAAGACAGGTTTTGGATTACGCTACGGTCATTATGAGTCCACTGTAATGCCGTTTGGGCTATGTAATGCGCTATCGGTGTTCATGGACCAAATGCACCGAACATTCTGAGAGTACTTGGAATTGTTTGTGATCGTCTTCATTGATGATATCTTGGTGTACTCTCAATCTGAAGCTGACCATGCGAACCATTTACGATTGGTGTTGTGTATCCTGCGTAGAAATAAGCTCTATGCCAAGTTCTCAAAGTGTGAATTTTGACTATCGTCAGTGGCTTTTCTTGGCAATGTGGTATGTGGAGAGGGCATTGCGGTGGATCCATCAAAGATAAGAGCCATACGGGAGTGGCCAGTGTTGTCTTCGGTGGCCGAAGTCAGGAGTTTCCTTGGACTGGCAGGCTACTACAGACGTTTTGTAGAAAACTTCTCACGGATCGCTTTGTCGCTTACCACATTAATGAGGAAGGATAGGAAGTTCGTTTGGACACCGGAGTGCGTGCGTGCTTTTGAAGTACTAAAGAGTCGCTTGACCACGACGCCCATTTTGGCATCGCCATGTTGTATAGACCGCTACGAGATTTATATTGATGCTTCATGGAGCGGCTTAGGCTGCGTTCTTCTTCAGTTTGGAAAGGTGATCTCTTATGGCTCACACCAGTTGAAAGTGCATGAGCGAAATTAACCCATCCAGACTTGGAGTTGGCGACGGTGATTTTTGCACTTAAATCATGGCGTCATTATCTATATGGCGTAAAATTGGATATATTTACGGATCACAAGATCCTAAAGTACCTATTGGATCAGAAAGATCTCAATATGCGATAATGAAGGCAAATGGAGTTCCTCGGGGACTACACCTTTGATATTCACTACACTCCTGGGAAGGGAAACATGGTCGCAGATGCCTTGAGTCGTTGGAGTCCGTGAAGGGCAAAATGGTTATAGATGCATGATGAGCATCTAATCCCGGAGTTGGAAGCGTTAGAGATTTCTTGTGTTGACAAGAATTCCATAACAAATGCATGCTTGAATTGGATGGAGGTACAGTATGACCTTGCGGAAAGAGTTCGACGAGCAATGGAACATGATGAAAGTCTACAACGCTATGCAGTTGATGGTTCAAATGACCAATTCTCCTGGGATGACGACCTTTGTAGGAAAGAGGGTCCTTTGTGCATCCCAAGTATGGGAAAGTTGAGAGAAGAATTAATGTATGAGGCTCACTTTACAAAATACTTAATTCACCCAGGGAGCACAAAGATGTACAAAGACATGACAAAGCTGTTCTGGTCGCCAGGGTTAAAAAAATACATAGCACATTATGTGGCTTAATGTCAAACATATGCCTTGGTAAAAGCTGAATGCCAGAAGCTCGGAGGCTTCCTGAAGTCCCTACATATTCCGGAATAGAAGTTTGAGGATACTTCGATGGATTTCGTTAACGGTTTGTCGAGATCTCAATGCGGTAACGATTCGGTATGGGTGATCGTAAACCGGTTGACTAAAGTGGCTTACTTCCTTCCGAACAAATGGGACGATTCAGTGGAAGTTTTGGCGAAACTTTATGTTGAGAAAATCGTACGATTGCACGATGTTCCCCGTAGCATCATAAGTGATCGTGATGAGAGCTTCACATCGAATGATTGGAGGCAAATCCATCAGTTGTTGGGTACAAAGTTAACGTTTAGTACGACCTTTCATCCCCAAACGGATGGCCAAACATAGAGGACCAACAGAACGATGGAGGACATGCTCTAAATGTGTGCCTTTGATTTTGGAAAGAATTGGGAGGATCAACTTTATATGGTAGAGTTTGCCTATAATAATAGCAACCAAGCTAGCATAAATATGGCACCATTTGAAGCTTTGTATGGTCGGAAATGCCGGACACCATTAGCTTGGGCGGAAACAGGCGAATCAAAACTATATAAGCATAAGGAAGTCGAAGAAGTTAATTCGACGATACGCTCTATTCGGGAGAGGCTACTGATAGACCAAGATATACAAACAAAGTATTACAACGCCAAGCACCGAAACGTTGAATTTGCGGTTAGCGATTGGGTACATCTGAAAATCAAGCGCTTCAAAGGTGTGTCCAGGATTCGACACTTGAAAAAGTTAAGTCTGAGATATCTTGGTCCGTTTGAACTGGTGGAGTGATTTGGAGAAGCTGCCTATCGGCTAGCTCTGTCGGTAGAATTGTGTGGATTGCATGATGTTTTTTACATATCAGTGCTTCGAAAAGCCATAAAAGATCCAACTCAAGTGATTGCGAATGATCGCGTAACGGTCAAATTTGGGCTAATGACGAAGGTTAAGCCCATTCAAATTGAGGATAAAGCCGATAAACTGTTGCGGAACAAGACAATCAGGATGGTCAAGGTGTGATGGGACAACTGCGGACTTGAGGAGCTAATATGGGAGCGAGAGCAGACCAAGCATGCTGAATTTCCCGAACAATTTGTCTAAACTTGTATAACAGTTTGTGTTTTATGTTATACAAAACATGACATGTTGTAACAACATTTTGTTGAGGAGTTTCCTGAGTCCTATCTAACAAATTTCGGGACAAAATTTCTTGTAAGGAGGGGAGGATTGTAATGCCCCAAAATCTCATTTATGAGTGGGCTGTTTAGGCTGAGCAATACAGCTTGGGACACGGGAGTGTCCAAAGCCGTGTCCTACTCTGCCTCAAGCAACACGGCCATGGACACGGGCATGTGCACGGCCGTGTCCTGCTCTGTGTACTAGAGTGGGTCTCAAGTGGGTCTCGAGTGTGGCACATGGCGATCTCAAGTGGGACACACAGCCTATGACATGGGCATGTCCAGGGTCGTGTCCTGCTGAGCTCGACGAAATGCACTCGACGATCCTCAAGAGGCAAGTCGTGTTGGGCACATGACCTGTGCTACGGGCGTGTTAGGGGCAGTGTCCTTCTATATGTTTTGCCAGGTCTGTGAGGACTGTTGTACACGGGCTAGATACAGGCATGCCCGAAGCCGAGTTTGGCACACGGCCTATGACATGTGCGTGTCACAGGGCCGTGTCCTATGCTAGCAAAGTTGGGTTCTTTGCCGCTTAAGGCATACGGCCTTTAACACAGGCGTGTCACAAGCAATTTTCGGCCCAGGAAAATGATTTTCAGGGCATTTTTTGGCCGTTCATTTCCTCCAATTAGGATCCAATGGTCCAGAACTCTCCCTGCTATTATAAGGTCGGGAGTTGAAGGATAAACTCTCATTTATCAAAGGCCTTTCTCTTTCTAAAGTGTTAGAGAGTGGGGAGAACAAGGAAGAAGGAGGAGGAGAAATCCGGCTGCCGGTGGAGCTTTGGAACCCCGAATCACAAGCCGAGTCCAGATTTGTGGAAGCAAGGCCATTGCGGTGCTTTTTTATTCCTTCTTTGACATGTGCATGGATTTCCCCCACCAAAATGTAGATTATTGAGGGATTTCCTTTGGGTTGATTCTTGAAATCCCCAAGAAGTCTTGCATATAGATCTGGAAATGTGTAGTATGGAATATGCATGTTGTTTTAAGCCCATTTGGACAGGTTGGTTTGGATTGGTAATATTTCATTTTGCAAAAAGGAGAAGACTCCATGTATAAATGTATATGTTGTGGAGTCGATGGGTTGTGCCTGTGAAGGGTAGTAACATGAAGTACTGGAGTGGAATTCCAGGAAAATACTCTCAAGATTCTTGTGTTGTATGCTAGGTTTGGGTTGAGTTTTGGTGCGAAAAGAGAGTTTCTGCTGAACCAGCCAAGCGATCGTGAGGAATGCTGGCACTAGCTCCCCTTTTGGATTGTGAAGCCATTCTTTTGTGGACAGTGTGGCTATTGTGAGCTGCGAGCTCTTAATAGGCTTAGTGCCGAACAAGAAAGGTGAAGCCGACCCATGCCTTCCGTTGGGCCATGAGTCAATATTCGGCGATGGTATGGTTACTTGAGCAATGGGTAATGGTTGAGCTGGACCTGCGTTATGTTGGCTTGACAAGAGAGAGTCAAGGCATTGGGATTTCGTCGGTGGCATAATGAGAGTCTTAGGCTTGCGCGCCATTAACACTAAATGCTCAATACCGTTGGGTTCGGACCTTGAACGGTGGTGGGACCCTGGTTGTTTCGGTACACCAAGAATGTGACCTTAGTGCATAGATCATTGGGCCGCGTGACCGACGTTTATAATATATTAATTTTGCGTGACTGCACATTGTGTGATATATCTGCTTGTTAAATGCTATGCCTGTAGGGAAGGAATACCACTGCCCCGGGAAAGGGGTAGGGTCGTTATAAATTGGTCAGCAGAATTCTGACCGTTGCCTTGTTTGCCACCATTCTGGTTGGCTATCCTTGTGCAAGTGCTGGAGAGTAGAGCGGGAAATAGCAGGCGGAAGCCCTTGCTGCTGCTGCTACTGCTGCTGGCCCTTGAAGGCTGAGCGAATAAATTTGTTATGTTTATGTATGGCTGGCCTGCGCGCCGATGTTTGTAATCCACACTTATAAACTTAACTTTAAGTCCTTAAGGCCAAACTTATGTGTATTTGATGTATATTCCTTTAGAGTGATATAAAAAATGTGGTTTATATATAGTTGATATTCATGAATTTTTGAGTTCAAAATTAATCTTAAGCTTCCGCTAGCATGCTTTGAGTTAGGATGCGAATATGTTTTTGTATTAACCTGTAACCTCGCAACCTATTTGTGACAAATAGTGTGGGGCCCCGGTCGGACCTTCTATTATATGTTATTTAATGGATGAGGTCATTATAGTGGATGCTATGGAGTTAAGAGCGTTGAGTGTAGATGCTGTGACGTTGAGAGCATTGAGTGTAGCTACTATGGTGTCAAGAGCATTGAGTGTAGTTGATGTGGCGTCGAAAGTGTTGAGTGCAGCTGCTATGACATCAAGAGCATTGAGTGCAGTTGATATGGCATCAAGAGAATTGAGTGTAGCTACTATGGCGTCGAGACAGTTGAGTGCAGCTGCTATGGCATCGAGAGCATTGAGTGTAGCTGCTATGAGGTCGAGTGTGTTAAGTACAACTTCTATTGTGTTGAGAGCGTTGAGTGTAGCTGCTATGGCGTCTAGATCATTAAATGCAGCTACTATGACATTGAGAGCGTTAAGTGTAGCCGATGTGGTGTTAAGACCGTGGAGTGTAACTACTGTGGCGTCAAAAGCGTTGAGTGTAGCTGCTGTGTCGTTGAGAGCGTTGATTCTAGCAGCTAAGCATTTATTCCTTTGAATGTATATGTCTAAGCGTCTAGTGTAGCAGTTAGGCATTGAGTGATTTGACTATGTCTGTCTAGGCGTCAAGTGAAGCAGCTAGACATCGAGTGGCAGTAGTCTTGGCGTCGAGTGATCTCAGAGTTAGTGTCATGAAATTTTCATGTATCCGTCAAGTGCTTTTGGGCTCATCAAGTCATATTCTTCGAGTATTCCTTAGTAACATCTGGTTTCTTCCCTTTTACATTGTCATGAAAATTTGACGCTAAGCCTTGGGATTCTTTTCATTTATTTATATAATGGTTGGTTATTTGTGGCCTTTGTTGGTAGTGGATAAAGGAACACCACCTCAGTGCTGGTTTGTTAATCATTACACCTGGTGGGTTTTCTTCTCTTCTTATGGGCTATTGGATTGTGTTGGATAATGTGTCCACAACCATAGTGTCTTTTTGAGATGTTTGGTCTGAAGGTTGGTGTTGGACAATATGGCACCCAGCTGAGTACAGTTTTTTACCAGTGTTTATGATTCACGTGTTTTGAGCTTATCAGTCTCTTTTGTTTACATATTTATATGCACATATGTTCTTATGCATGCACTTTAAGATTTTATAGAAGCATGGCTTCATTTTGCACTTTGTGCACCCTTTCTTACTACTTTGTTTGAGAATTCTTCTCTGCCTATTAAAGTATGACTTATTTACTATGATTTAACAACTTTTCTTTCATAAGGGTTGCTAACCCTTTTGTCTCTTTTGATTATTGATACTAATGAACTTTGATTCCACTTGTATATTCTTGTTGATGTATTCTTTTCTTTTGAATGTCTCAGGCTCAGAGCAGTAGCCGTTCAAGAGGCTAGGGTTGGTAGTTGCCGGTGTTCTGTAGCTATTGCAGTTGTCCTGTCCTCACCATCGTGAGGTTGTTTTGTTGTTTTTCTATTTTTAGTTCAGACATACATGCCTTTTTGGTGGGTTCGTGTCAGGTTGTTTACGCCCACTGGAGATTTTGTAGAGTGTTAAGTTACTTGCTAACTATTAAGTTTATTTCTAGATGATTTGTTGGGTTACTTGCTCTCTAGGTAGTTTTTATGCTAGGATTGCATGTTAGTTATTTTAAAGTATAAAAAAAATCTGATTATGACTATCTCTTGAATAACATCTTTTAAATCCAGAGTCATTATATTTTAATGATGTAAAAGACTCTTTCTATACATATATTAAATCTAGAAGTATGCATATCATGAGTTGTCCTACTTTGATGTTAATACCAATATAAGACATAAAACGTTGAGTAAGTGCGAGTTTTGGCTACCTCAGGTTTCCTTTTTCGGCCACGTTGTGAACAAGGATGGAATTTCTGTTGACCCAGAAAAGATAGCTACCGTAATGGATTTGAAGAGACCTACCAGACCTAATGAGATATGAAGTTTCCTAGGGTTGGCAAGCTATTATAGTAGGTTTGTGGAAGGATTCTCTGGTTTGGAATTTGGAAAGCTAGCTGAGATTGACCCGCAAAATATCTTCGGAAAGATTATGTCATATGAGCTGCAAATCAATTCAAGAAAAGCTGAAGAAGAGAAGAATAGGTCTTCATCCAAGGAAAAGTTTGTAGCTCTAAAGGAAGACACCTTAAGGAAGTCTAAGGCGACCTCTCCTGCCCCAGCACAAGAAGAAAGTGAAGAAGAAACCTCGGAGCCAAGTACCTCAGGCTCAGAATAATTTGAAGGAAAGTTCTCTCTACTCTCAAGACAGTTCAAGAAATTCTTGAACAAGAAGAAGAATTGGGAAGGCAAGGATGCCTCATTTAGAAGATCACGTCACGATGGTGATCGCTATAAGAAAGGCTCAAGTAGCCAAGACAGGTATACCTCTAAACAGAACAAACATAATTATACTTACATTGTTTGCTACTATTGCAATAAGCTAGGTCACGTTATAGCTGACTGCCCTCATAAGAAGAAGGAGGGTGGAAGAAGAGACGAAAAGAAAACTTCTTACAGTAAGAAGAAGACCGAAAGATGCCTGATAGCCAAGAAAGGAAAGACCCTCAGTGACACAGACTCATTTGAGTCTTGTGATGAGGAAGAAGCATACTTTGGGCTTATGGAACAAACAGATGAAGAAGAAGAACCCCAGTTCACTGGGGAGGTAAAATCTTACACCCCTCTTTCTGAATCTGATGATTTTGACCATGAAAATGAGGAATGTTCTTCTGACGAGGAATCTGAACTCATGTCTCAATATAAAGAGGTATCAAAGCCTACGACAAATGTCGTAGAGTGGCAAGAGCTCATGCTAAGGAGATCAAATCTCTTAAGGCTGAAGAGAGCGATCTGAGAGAGGAAATTGTAATGATGGACTCACTCAAGAAAGACTTCTATGATGCTATGAAAGAATACAATAAGGCTCTCAAGCACCTAGATCTGAAAGAGGAAATCATCAAGGGTTTGGAAGAACAACTTGCAGCTAAAAAGAAACTTGTTGAAGGTTTCTCCAAGCCCAAGACAGTTCTTCTGCTTGTTGCTGAATTCTCTGCTAAGGCTAAAGGTGCTGGCTTAGGCCATATGGCTGGTCCTAATAAATCTTCTAGGAGAAATAAAGCCCAAAGGATAAATAAGGCTGCTAAGAAAGCACTAGCCAAGGAGAAGGGGAAAGCTCCTCTAGAACAAACGCCATTTAGGAAGGTTATATTTACGACAAATAAGTTTTATATGGATCCGTCCTATGGTCACTTTGCTAGGCCTACTTACGTAGAGCCCAAGTCTCGTTACCAAGGAGGGACTCGTCCTCGGAACTTTGGCAAGAGTGTCTTCAAGGACCCTTATGAGGAGATCACTCTTCAGAGCTACAGACCTTACAATCATGGTCACAACATCGAGAAAGCTCCAAGAGTTAAACCCATTATAGAAAAGCCTACTAAGGAGAAGAAGTCATGTGACTTTCATCATCATGAAGCTTCTACTTCTAATTTTACTGCCTCTGCTAGACCACAATCTTAAAAGGTCGAGAAGGAGATCTTTAGGTAAAGATACAAAAAATTTGACTGTTGGTGTTGTGACAAGATTGGTCACTTTGCCATAGATTGCTGGATTAATCCCAGATATTATGAAACCCCTCGAGTTAATAATGTGAGAAAGCCCGCTCATAATGTTAACATACGTAGGGGGAGTGTGCTAACTAGAGACCAAGGACCCAAAAAAGTTTGGGTTCCTAAGGCAAACTAACTTGTGATTGCAGGTATGTCCAAAGACCACCAAAACTCCTATCTGGTATTTGGACAGTGGATGCACTCGGTATATGACCGGGACAAGAAGCCTTCTCCAGAATTACTCACCAGTCATGAATGAGTCAAAGGTCATCTTTGGAGGTTCTGACAGAGGAATTACTAAAGGCTATGATATGATTATAAATGAAGTGTATCCTTTTTTGATGTGGCTTATATTTAAAGATTGGAACACAATCTCATAAGCATAAGCCAACTCTGTGATAAAGGATACATCGTAGAATTTCATGCTAATAAGTGTTTGATAAAATCAGTTGATAATTTAGAAATGATTTTATTAGGAACACATAGTAGAAACATCTTTTGTTTGAATTTTATTTGCATAGAATCTTCTACACCAGTGTGTCTTTTGAACAAAAGATATTGCATCTCTTTATGACCAATGAAACAAAAGATTAGCACATATTAATTTCAAAACTATTAATTAATTATTTTCTCTGAATTTAGTACGTGATGCCCCAAATGTCAAGTGCGCTAAAGATATACCTTGTCACACATGCATAAAAGGCAAGCAAACAAGGGCTAACTTTAAAAGCATTATTGGCAAAGACTCTAATAGGTCTTTACACCTACTTCATATAGACTTATTCGATTCACTACAAGTTAGAAGTTTGGGAGGAAAGGATTATATATTGGTTATTATTGATGATTACTCGCGCTTTGCGTGGGTGTTCTTTCTGAAACATAAGTCAGATACCTTTGAAATCTTTACAAATTTTGTCAGGCAGATCCAGAATGAATACAACTGTTCCGTAGTCAAAATAAGAAGTGACAATAGAACTGAATTCAAGTCTTGGGCCATGACAGGATTTTGTGAAATCCTAGGTATCTTTCATGAGTTTTCCTCTCCTTGTACTCTCCAGCAAAATGGAGTAGCTGAGAGAAGGAACAGAACACTCATAGAGGCCTGCAGGACCATATTGAGTGATGCCTCACTACCATAGTACTTCTGGGCTGAAGCCGTCAACACTGCATGCCACGTGCAAAATCGACCACTCATAAACAAGAACCATAATAAGACGCCTTATGAACTTCTAAAGGGCAGAAAGCTGACTGTCTCATATGTTAGAATCTTTGGCTGTAAATGCTTCGTCCTTAATAATGGCAAGTATAATACCATTAAATTTAGTGAAAAGAGCTTTGAAGGAATTTTCATAGGGTATAGTAGCAATAGTAAGGCATATAGGGTATTTAATAAGAAAACCCTGGTTGTAGAAGGATCTATTCATGTAGTATTTTATGAGACGAGCTTGCTGCAAGGCAACTCTTCTTTTGTGTTCATTGAAGATGCAGGTTCAAAGATGAAAGAACTTAACTTGGGTGAGACGACTGAAGAAAAAGGAGAAAAGTTCATCAAGATCACTACTCCAACCCCTATTGGAGAGGTTGATGATCAAGATGAAGAAATCATCAAAGTTGATGAAGTCACTCCTGTGGTTGAAGACACTCCAAATGCAAGGACTCTAGAGCTCAGACATTTGAAGGATCACCCAATGGAGAAAATCATAAGAGATCCCAGGGATGGTGTCAAAACTCATAGAGGTACTACTAATGAGAATTTATATTTGAGTTTTCTCTCACATGTTGAACCAAAGAAGTTTAAGGAAGCAAACTCGGATGCATCATGGATTATGGCTATGGAAGAAGAGTTGAATCAGTTCAAGCGTTGTCAAGTCTGGAAACTTGTTCCAAGACCCAAAGGTAAGAACGTCATTGGAACCAAGTGGGTCTACAGGAATAAGATGGACGAGAATGAAACTATCATAATGAACAAGGCCAGACTCGTCACGAAAGGATATCGACAAGAAGAAGGAATTGACTTCGACTAGACGTATGATCTAGTGGTAAGACTGGAGGCAATCAGGTTGTTCTTGCATATGCTGCACTTAAGGGCTTGAAAGTTGTAAGTTGTCTACCTAAATCACGTAGAGGGGGGTGAATAGGTGAGATGTGCGTCTAATGCGGAATAAAAAATTTAGCAACAAGCACAAATAAGTAAGCAAGCAATCACACAGACGACAAGGGATTTATAGTGGTTCCCCGATCTTGGGTACGTCCACTTTCCTCACCGATCTAGCAAATCACTAGATCCGGCTACTCCACTATCTCGGATTGCAAACAAATCCTACACCTCGGAACCACGTTCCTACAAAACTCGATCCAAACGATTTACACTCGGAAGATACAAACTTCCTACCACTCGGAGCACAATGCTCCTACACTCGGAGAATAATCTCCTACAAGATTTACAAATAAATATGAAAATACAAGCATAAACTTTCTCAGATCTGCAAGAAATAAGTCTTTAGGTCTTCTTCTTGAAGTTGCGGCCCTTTCAGAATTGTTGAAGAAGACTAGTAGATCTGACCTGAGAAATTCTTGAATCTACTCGATCAAGGAAGAAAGAATGTTTCCTGAATCAGTAGATCTTCTAGATCGAAAGGATGAGGATCGATCTGAACTAGAGTGGTGGCGGCGGCTTCAAGACGTCGAGCTCTTTATATATTGGCCTTTATAACGGCTCTAATCTTTGTTTGAATTTTTTCTTCTTCTGAGATCTTCAATCTGGGCTGCAAGTAGCACAAAACAAAACATATTCTGCAGACAGACATGCTATAAAGGGATAATGCTTTCTAAGAAGCTGCAAATCCAATCTGATAAAAGGAGTACTAAAGAAAGTCACATCAGAGTAAACTCTTTACGGCCAGAGAAGACTTTTGAGTCTAACGGCTATAAAGGACAGCATGACAGAATAAAACAAAAAGATATTTCAACTAATAAGACAAAAAACTTTATCAGATAAAGCTTGACTTATGCACAAAGGATGGGGCAAAGATTGCCTTGAGATGTATGCACAAAATCAATGAAATAATCTTTAATAAAATATGCTAAATAAACAGGAAATAAATCATAGAACAGAAGGAGTACAAAATTACTAAAGGCAGACAGAAGAACGTCGAACGACCCTCATAGATCGTCGACCAAACCACAGAGATCGTCGACCTATCAGAACAAATAGACGAACGACACAGATAGTCGAACTATCAAAACAGATAGTCGAGCTATCAAAAAGATAGTCGATCCATCAAACAGATGGTCGAACTATCAACACAGAGCAGATAGTCGAACTATCAAACAGATTGTGGAGCTATCAACAAAAGAACAGATAGTCGACCTATCAAATAGATAGTCGAGCTATCAGATAGTTGAACTATCGAGGCAGATAGTCGAACTATCAAACAGAACAGATAGTCGACCTATCAAATAGATAGTCGACCTATCAGATAGTTGAACTATCCAAGCAGATAGTTGAACTATCAAGAAAACAAATAGTCGACCTATCAAACAGATAGTTGAGCTATCCGATAGTTGAACTATCCAAGCAAATAGTTGAACTATCAAGAAAATAGATAGTCGACCTATCAAGAAATCTGTCTGGTCAAAAGAAGTCGAGCAGGGTTCGATGATCGACGAGGCAGATACCACAGAACGTCGAGCTAACGAGAGTTGAACTAACTCAGAGATAGACGATCTGTTGACTGACGATAGTCGACCAACTGATAGACGATCGTAAAACAGTTGATAGACGATAGTCGAGCGGCGTTCGACCATAGTCGAACCAAAAATAACTTAACCAAATTTTCATCTGGATATGTGACAACTCTACAACTAAAGCAATCTAACCAAACAACTAACCTTTGACCATAGATAAATCTTGGGTCAAGAAACTAAATAAGAAGACTAAACTCTAATCCAAACTAGGGTACCAACAATCTCTCCCTATTTGGGTTAAGTATCTCAAAACAAAACTACAGGAAATAAATACAACTCAGGAAAGGAAACAACTAAGCAACAAATATCATTAATCAAATAGACAAAAAAACAACTGTCAATCAATGAAACTTAAGAAGCATCAGAATTTGATTTAGATACAGAAGAACCAGGAAGAAAAGAAATTTTTTTGAAAGGATCTAAAGCTTCCTTCTTTGATATCTTTAAATCTTGTTCTCCAATAATTCTAGATTCTCCTGCTCTTGGCACTACTGCTTCTGGGTCTTTTCCCATATATTTAGAAGGATCAAAAACCTCAGGTCTAACCTGGAATTTGTCTAGCTCCTTCTTTCTGAATTTTGACATAGTAGTTAAGCCTGTAATATCTTTTCCTTCAGCTTTGGCTTTTCTGATCTGTGCTGATCCAACTAGTTCGAGAAATCTAGCCATCCTGAAATCAGGATTTAGCTATTGACTTTCATATTCATTTTCACCAGTTGAATCTAAGGGTTTTACAGTTCTGAATTTTGTAGAGAGTTCCAGCAAACTTGCAGCTGGCTCTTTATTTTCTTGAATAACTAAAGAAGCTCGAGGAGCAAGCTCAGCATATTTTTTACTTGATTTTTCAAAGAAAATAACTCTTTTACCTTTTGAATCAGTTGTCTTTGTTTGAGCTGGCTTTTTGGATGGTATGCTTTTGGTTTCTTTTGGAGGGGATGATTTTCTCTTGGGAGAAGGAGGAGGAGAAAAAGTTTGCATCTGATATACTACCTCCTTCACTTGCTCTCTTGTATCAGCTTCTTGCCTTTGATATCCAGATTGGGATCTGCTTTGATATCCTGGATTGCTTCTTCTTTGATGAGATGGAGTGAACCTAGCAGAAGGGGCTGAAGGATTTGCAGACATATTTCCAAAAGCTCCTGCACTAGGAGGTGGAGGAGGAGGACCTCTAGGGGTCCACTTTGGAGGTGGACTATCATATCTTTTACTTTTCTTTCGCTGTTTTTGCTGATTTTTGGATAATCCCATCCAATGTTGATATTCTTTGGATTTGGGATCTATCCCTTTCAGTATATAATAAGGAATGTCATGATCATGATTAGGAGGAGGAGCAGCAGCTTTCCTTTTTCTTTTAGCTGCTTTCTTCTTCTTAGACTCTTCTGAATCATCAGAGTCATCCTCATCCTCAGAATGAGATGATGGAGGTTTATCATAAGGATCAAAAGCCTCTTGCTCAGCTTTTTCTTTGTCTTTTAAAGCAGCTTTCTCTTCTTCTAAGGCATCCTGTGCCAGAAGAGTATCCAGATCTAGTCCTGGGGTGTCATCCCAGACTGTAGATTTTTCTTCTTGAACAACTGAAACATTTTCTTTGTCAACTGCAACTGTCTTGATGACCAGTTCATCATGCACAGCTGTTTGAGCTGGAGGAGAAGATACAGGATCTTGAATGGCAGGTTCTTGGACTGGTTGTGGAGCTGGTTGTGGAGCTGGTTGTTGAGCAGGTTCTTGAGCAGCTTGAACTTCTTCCACTAGATCTGTAGTATCAGGAACACAGATTTGCTAAATGGAATTGAAACATCCCTTCTAGGTATTCACAGACTAGCATGTTAGTTAACATGTCAAGGAATTGAGTAAACGAATTACCTTCAGGATTTTCTTCAGAATTTTCTAATTCCTACAAGTCATCTAGATAGGAGGTAATGACTCCTTCTAGGAACAGAGCAACTATGGGAGTAGAAGCTTCTTCAAGGCATACTTTGAAAGCAAATTCTGCTTCCATTATGATATCGGAAGGCCTCTGAACTGGTGCTGGTTCTGCAGAAGATGTTGCAATGTCAACTGGAACTGCTGTTTCTTCTTGAATTTCTGGAGCTGCTGTTTCCTCTTTAATTTCAGCTTGGGGATCTGCTGGAAGAGTAACAAGGGGCAGTCCTGAGGCATCTTCCTCGAACATCTCCCCCTGCCTGATTTCAGTAGATACTGAAGTCAGTCCCCTAACTGAAGAGGGCTCAACAACTAAGAGAGGGCTATGATGGAGGATGATAGGGAAGAGATGGAGGAAACAAGTGGGGCAATTGCTTCTTCAATCATGGTTTTGATTGAAGGAGTAATTAGCTCCACAATGTTTGCAATGAAAGCTGGGGTTATTTCAAATGAAGTGGATGGGGGAAGCTCTGTGGATGGAAGATCATCTGGGACCGTGGTCTCCTGATGAGATATGTTGTGAACTGGGGATTGATGGGTGGATGCAGGAAGATCAATATGATCTGAATGAGAGATTTGTGACTGAGGTGGAGTTGGGAGAGTCTCAGAAACCAACAGATGAAAACTAAGATAAGAAATCCTAGCAAGATGTGAAGGGAGTGGAGATGCTGGTGGTGATGCATGGAGAATAGTGGAGGAATCAAGTAGAAGAGAGGCAGTGGATGTAGATGGTAATGCAGAAGGGGATGGCAATGCAGTAGAACTGGATGGTAATGCAGGAGTAGAAGTAATGGGGGGAATGGAGGAGCCTTCTTCATGTAGGTGCGGAGTGACTGATACAGTCTTTGTGCTCTCAGATAAAACAGGAACTACCCCAGCTGGTGAAGGCTTCTGAATGCTCCTTTTCCACTTAACAAATAAGGAGGGATCCATTTTCTTACTGGCATTGATTGAAGTAGCAACTGTTCCCAACAGTTGGGGATATTTCTCTTTTAAGAAAATTCCTATCACCCTTCCAAGGGTTACTTCCTTCTTACTATTCTTCTTTCTGATCAAATCAAACATTATCCCTGCCCAATTTATCTCTTTCTTGCTGATAGTTGCACTCATCAGAGCAAATTGCTGCCTAGTTATATTATCATGAGCTGAGTGCTTGCCTAAAAGCACTTTTACAACCAGTTCAGCTAAGAACTTAATCCTCAACGGGAAGTTCACTTTCAACAGCTTTGTAAGAATGCCCTCAGCATGTCCTAGCTCTATAAGCATTCTTCCGTACTCTTGAACATCTTGGTCATATTCTTCTTGTCCATTCAATAATCCAAAAATTTCAGTCAGAACGGCAGGAGTCAGGATTACCTCTTCGCCGCCTATTGTCCCGGTCATGGATTCGTCGCTGGAAGACAAAGAGTAAACCCATTCTTTGATCTCTGGGATGTTGACCATGATCCTTGTTGACATCAGCTTTTCCAAACCTTGATCCTTGCAGAGTTGTAGCATCTCTATAATCTCCGCATCGCAAGCGCTGAACGAGTCGAAATCCACGCTGAAACCGGCGCCAAACTTCATCTCTGTCAGGAGTGCTGGAGCAACCACCATTGATTTGGTTGGAAAGGACGATGAAGACGAAACGGCAGAAGGCGCGGGGCAGAGCTCAAGCAGAAAGATGGAATACGAAAAGACGAGCTCTATCGACTACTAAAAAGATGATCTCTTAACCTAGGTCGACCATCAGTTTTATATTAAAATAGCAATCGTCGATCTATTTTAATAGATACTGGAGACGATAGTCGAACGTTCGTTCGACGATCATTTCCTGAAGCATAGTAGTCGATCAATAGTTCGACTATTTCTGTCTTCACAAACAAACAAGCCGTCGTCACCCATAGGTCGACGATAGGCTCGACCTGTTCGACTATCGTCGAACGTCGTTCGACAATCTTCAAACAGATTTCAACAAGGCAGAAGTCACACTTAGTCTTTTCCATTAATCATGCCTAGTTGAACCAAAAAGAACAGATGCTTCTGTTCATCTAAGGGCTTGGTGAAAATATCACCTCTCTGAAGGTTAGTGGATATGAACTCAATGCTGATCTTGTTCTTTTCCACACAATCTCTTAGGAAATTGTGTCTAATCTCAATGTGCTTGGTTCTAGAGTGGTGCACAGGATTTTGTGCAATGGAGATAACACTGGTACTATCACACATGATTTTGGTGTTCTTGTGTGTGTACCCATAATCCAAAAGCTGGTTTTGAATCCACAGGATCTGTGAATAACAACTAGCAGCTGCTATATATTCAGCCTCTGCAGTTGAAGTTGAGACAGAAGCCTGTTTCTTATAGAACCAAGAGACCAATCTCTCTCCCAGGAACTGACATGTTCCTGAGGTACTTTTCCTGTCAACTCTATAACCAGCATAGTAAGAATCCGAGTATCCAATTAACTCAAATTCTGATTCAGCTGGGTACCATAGTCCTAAATTTGGACATCCCTTCAAGTATCTCAAAATTCTCTTGAGAAGAATCAAATGAGATTCCTTGGGGTTGACCTGAAATCTAGCACATAGGCATGTGGCAAACATTATATCTGGTCTACTTGCAGTTAAATACAATAGGGAACTAACAATGGCCCTATAGTTTTTTTGATCAACTGGCTTACCCTGATCATCAGAATCTATAACTATATTAGTAGCCAGAGGTGTATGCATTGCTGAAGTATCAGCCATCCCAAACTTCTTTACCAATTCCTTGGCATATTTTGATTGGGAGATGAAGATGCCATCAACATCTTGCTTTACTTGGAGACCAAGAAAGTAAGACAGCTCACCCATACTACTCATCTCAAACTTAGAATACATCAGGTCTGAGAACTTTTTGCATAGTTTGGGATCAATGGAGCCAAAAATAATATCATCCACATAAACTTAAACTAACAGGATGGTGTCCTTGTTGTGCTTAACGAAAAGGGTTCTATCAACTACTCCCCTAACAAAATTGTGCTCTAACAGGAAACTAGCTAGTGTCTCATACCAGGCTCTGGGTGCTTGTTTAAGTCCATAAAGAGCTTTTTGCAACTTGTAAACAAATGAGGGTGGAGTTGAAGAGACAAACCCAGGAGGTTGTTCAACAAACACCTCTTCCTTTAGCTCACCATTTAGGAATGCACTCTTGACATCCATCTGAAAGACCTTAAACTTCATATAGGCTGCATAGGCTAGAAAGATCCTTATTGCCTCTAGCCTTGCAACATGGGCAAAGGTTTGGTCATAGTCTATACCTTCCTCCTGTCTGTAGCCCTGAGCTACAAGCCTAGCTTTGTTCCTTACAATAATTCCATTTGCATCCAACTTGTTTCTAAACACCCACTTGGTGCCTATGATCAGTTGGCCTTTTGGTCTTGGAACCAAAGTCCATACTTTACATCTTTCAAATTGATTAAGCTCCTCTTGCATGGAAATGATCCAGTGGGGATCTAGCTCAGCATCTTTTATGGTGAGGGGCTCAATCTGTGAAAGGAAACAAGCATGCCTCACATCCTGTCTTAATTGATGTCTTGTTTGCACACTAGCTGATATGTAACCAATTACTTGAGATGTAGGATGATCTCTAAGTGTGACAAGATCAGCAGGTGGGATGTGATCTTCAGCAACAGTTGGGATTAATTCCTCCTGAGGAATTGGATCAACTGTTGGTGGTACAACAACTGCTTCTACAGTGTCTTCATCACTGTCTGAGTCAGTGATACGAAGAGTTGATAGATGGAGAATCTCTTGAGTGACATCTTTGCATGATCCTGGTACCTGCAATGAGCTTGAGGAAGGAGAAGTTTCCTTCTCATTGTAAAACATCTTTGACTCATCAAAAGAAACATGCACAGACTCTTCTATTTTAGATTTTGATTTGTTAAAGACCCTATAAGCTTTGCTTACTTGGGAATATCCAATAAAAATTCCCATTGAAGCTTTTGCTTCAAACTTTCTAAGATATTCTTTGTTGTTATTGTTAATATACACTACACAACCAAAGACTCTAAAATAATTAATTTTAGGTTTCTTTCCTTTAAGCAACTCATAAGGAGTTTACTCTTAAGCTTGTGTATAAGACATCTGTTCAAGACATAATTAGCTGTGCTAACATCTTCTGCCCAATAAGAGAGAGGCATGTTAGCTTCTTCCAGTAATGTTCCAGCAGCTTCAATCAGGGTTCTATTCTTCCTTTCCACTACCCCATTTTGTTGGGGAGTTCTAGGAGCAGAGAAGCTATGTTTGATACCTTCTTTCTCACAGAATTCTTGCATGAGAAGAGACTCAAACTCAGTACCATGATCACTTCTGATCAAGGCAACATGAGTAGAATACCCAGTCTGCACACATAGCAGAAAGTCTGTAAGAACTTTGAAGTTATCAGCCTTAGTTCTCAATAAGAACACCCAAGTGAACTTTGAGAAGTCGTCTACAATCACTAAAGTGTAATACTTCCCTCCTAGACTCTGTACATTTATTGGGCCAAAAAGGTCCAAATGTAATAAATACAGGATTCTAGGTGAATCACTTTTATTTACAGATTTAAAGGAGTTTTTGGTTTGCTTTCCTAATTGACAAGCCTTGCATAGGCTCTCCTTCTTGTAGGGGCAAGAAGGTAAACCTCTAACAAGGTTGTATTTAGATAATCGAGATATGTTCTTGAGGTTAACATGGCTAAGCGTCCTATGCCATAAGGTGTTATTATTTGTTACTTCATTAAACAGGCAGATTTCAGATTGAGTTGAGTTAAAATCTACTAAGTAAATATTACCCTGTCTAATGCCTACTAACACAACATTACTATTTAAAGTAATATTACAGAGAGTGTTAGTGAAAGATACCTAATATACTGCATCACATAACTGGCTTACTGAGATAAGGTTGTGCTTCAGTCCAGTTACATATGCAACCCTTTTGAATGTTACGGCTCCAATGGTAGTCCTACCATATCCTTCTATTTGACCACAGCTGGAATCCCCAAAGATCACCTTTGGTCCAAGCTTGGCCTTGAATCTTGACAGATTTTCTTTGTTTCCTGTAATGTGTTTGGAACACCAACTATCCTAATACCATTTATCTTTAGTAATTGGATAGGTCTTCACCTGCAAATTAAACAGTTAGACATTGTGGACCCAGACAACCTTGGGTCCATTATTCTTCACATAATGAAAACTTGAAATAAAAGAATAAGCAGGTTGGGGTTTATATCCTAAAGGGTAAGATCTCCTAGGTGGGATACTCCATGCAGTTGATGGGTCAACAAACCTGGGATTTCTATTTACATTTAGGTTTCTAAGGTTCAGGTGATTATTTTGAAAATCATATTGAAATCATCGATCATCGTTCGACGATCGATGCTCAGATCGTCGAGCATCGTTCGACCATTGAGCCTTCGATCATCGAGCAGCGTTCGACGACTTTTGTAGTTCCTTAAATTTTTGCTTCCTCTTTTCTCTTTTAGCTTTATTTAAGGCTTTGTTAACTAGATTTACTTGCTCAGTATTCTTTATTCCATCAGCTGAAATAAAGTTTATTGGAGTTGAAAGATGATTTTTAAGAACAAATGGGGGTTCACTTGATGAGGCTCCTAAGCCTAGCTTATTGTTGCCTGACCTAGTGTTTGTCATGCTAGTGATCTCTAGCAGCTTAAGGCTTCTACCATTTAGAGATTCTTCTAATCTTTTTGATTTAGCTAGTTCATTTTTAAGAAATTTTATTTCTTCACTGGACTTAGTGAGTTCTGGTTCTAACCTAGCATTTTCAATGGAGAGGATTTCTGATTCTTCTATCCTATTTCTAAGCTCCTTAATTTCTTTTTCTGAACTAATTAAGTCCAAACAAAGTGATTTAAATTTAGATTTAAATTCAGCAGAAGAAAAATCATAAGAAGATAATACCTGATCTTCTGTAGGCATTTCTTCATCATCATGAGAACTCTCTGCAACTGAGTGGTTGCTGTAGGCATCAATTGCCAAAGGCAAATTTCCTTTGCCTTCTTCTCTTCCTCATCTTCACTGGAGCTTGAGGAGGAAGATTCCTCATCTGAATCACTCCAGGTTTCAGCAACAAATCCTTTCTCCTTCTTCTTATTTTTGTAGGAGGAGGACTTGGAGTGCTTCTTGTGATGTTCTTTCTCTTTTCTCTTTTTTCTTTGTTCTTTTCCTCTGGACACTCTGGTAGAATGTGTCCAGGTTTCCTGCAACCATAACAGATAATTTCTTTAGTAGGAGATCTGTCATACCTTGGTTTATCTTCATATCTTGAAGACTTCTTTCTGAAGTCCTTTCTGCCCATCTTGAGAAACCTTTTGGCAAAGAGTGCCATCAGCTCCTCATTGGATTGACTTCCTTCAGAAGCATCAACAGCTTTGAGAGCAAGAGTTTGCTCTTTCCTTATTGGAGTTGGAGTCTTGGCTTCAGCCTCAGCTTCCCTGGTCTTTAGAACTTTCTTAAAAGATTTGAGCTTTCCAAGGAGGGCTTCAGTTGAGATCTCATTAGTACTTCTGGCCTCCTTGATGAGCCAGATCCTAAGATCCCATGTGCTGGGGAAACACATCAGTATCTTATCATTGACCTCTGTCAATGTTATCTCCTTATCAAGGGTTCTCAACTCATTGATGATTGAGCTGAGCCTGGTGTACATTCCTTCAACTGATTCAGCTTCAGTCTTCTTGAAGTTTTCATATTGGGATATAAGGTTGGACCTTCTGTCCTTCCTCTCATCAGCTGAACTAGCTATAATATTGTTTAGTGAGTCCCACATGGCTTTTGCAGAAGTGCAATCAGCCACTTTCTAGAAGGTTTCATCAGACATAGTCTGAGCCAGAATATTCATTTCTTTTGCATCAGCTACTTTTGCTTTCTTGTATGCATCATTGTAGTCTGGAGGTTGCACTGCACTGAGATTTGAAGATGTTGTAGAAGTGGCTGCAGTAGGTGGTGTTGGAGGTCCTGTCAAAATAGAAGAAAAAATATCTTCATCAATAGAATTCATATATAACTTGATTCTTGCCTTCCAGATGCTGAACATAGCGAAGTTGCATACTGGAGGTCTGGTGCTAGAATAATCCTTGTACTGGGCCATGAAGTGAATGTCTATAAACTTGGTATCTATCAGGATCTTGTGACTCAGGTGTTAGCCTGTACAGTCAGTCAACCTCCCTCTGATACCAATTGAAAGTGAGGATAGATACAACTCTAGAGGGGGGGGGGTGAATAGAGTATTCAAAAATTATGACACCCTACTTAACTCCCTTAGAGTTAATTTGCGGAATAAGTTTATAGATATTTGAAACCCTAAAGCCTAACAAAAAGTGAAGTGCACAAGAGAAAGCTAACTGTAATTATAGTTGAGCTTTGGTCCTATCACAACAACTAACAATCCTAGTTATTTCTACTCAGAGCCACAGTGCAATAAATTAATTAAGCAACACAGATGACACAAGAAGATTTATAGTGGTTCCCTCTAAATAGGTACGTCCACTCTTCTACCACCCTGGTAGGAATCCACTACAAGTTTTTGTTTAGGTTCCCTGCCACCAACTAATCTGCTTTAGGTATATCAAGTAGACCCTTTGAGCTTTTGATCAGGAGCTCAAAATCCAACACAGGTTTTTGATCAGGTGCCCTGCCACCAAGGTTTACTTTTGAAGGGAGTAATAACCCTTTATACAGGAGGTTGAGAGAGGGTTAGAAGGACTTCTCTATTGTTAAAAATATATTAGAGAAGCAAGTGGATTGCATAGAGCTAGAAAGCTCTAAAGAATCAAGGCTCCCCCTGGCTTAGTGATATCCAGGAAGAAGTCTTGCTTCAGGGTGCAAGAACTCTTCTGAACTTGTGACAAAGAGCTGTCTTGAAGTTCTTGAAGGAGTAGCTTGAAGAAGACTCTTGATTTGTATTGATTGTTCTTCTTCAACAGCTTTTCTTCCTTCTTCTTCTTCTTCTTGAGACTCTGAGTGAATGTTCCTGGCAGCAGGATGAACTCAGGATTGAAGAAGAGAGAGATGAAGAAGGTAGAACTTCTCAGTTGAATGTAACAATATCTGAGAGTTGTATCTCTTGTTGTTTTTAATCTGTATATGAATATCTGTGTTGATCTCTCTTCTGTGTGTGTATGTATATATTTTCTTCTTTCAAAAGAAGCTCTTTATATATTGGCCTTTGTAACGGCTCTAAACTTTGTTTGAATTTTGTATTCTTCTGAGATCTTCGATCTAGGCTGCAAGTAGCACAAAACAAAAAATATCCTACAGACAGACATACTATAAAGGGATAACGCTTTCTAAGAAGCTGAAAATCCAATCTGATAAAAGGAGTACTAAAGAAAGTCACATCAGACAAAACTCTTTACGGCCAGAGAAGACTTTTGAGTCTAACGGCTATAAAGGACAGCATGGCAGAATAAAGCAAAAAGATATTTCAACTAATAAGACAAAAAACTTTATCAGATAAAGCTTGACTTATGCACAAAGGATGGGGCAAAGATTGCCTTGAGATGTATGCACAAAATCAATGAAATAATCTTTAATAAAATATACTAAATAAACAGGAAATAAATCATAGAACAGAAGAAGTACAAAATTACAAAAGGCAGACAGAAGAACGTCGAACGACCCTCGGAGATCGTCGACCGAACCACAGAGATCATCGACCTATCAGAACAGATAGTCGAACGACACAGATAGTCGAACTATCAAAGCAGATAGTCGAGCTATCAAAAAGATAGTCGATCCATCAAACAGATGGTCGAACTATCAACACAGAGCAGATAGTCGAACTATCAAACAGATAGTCGAGCTATCAACAACAAAACAGATAGTCGACCTATTAAACAGATAGTCGAGCTATCAGATAGTTGAACTATCAAGGCAGATAGTCGAACTATCAAACAGAACAGATAGTCGACCTATCAAACAGATAGTCGACCTATCAGATAGTTGAACTATCCAAGCTGATAGTTGAACTATCAAGAAAACAGATAGTCGACCTATCAAGCAGATAGTCGAGCTATCAGATAGTTGAACTATCCAAGCAGATAGTTGAACTATCAAGAAAACAGATAGTCGACCTATCAAGAAATCTATCTGGTCAAAAGAAGTCGAGCGGGGTTCGACGATCGACGAGGCAGATACCACTGAACGTTGAGCTAACGAGAGTTGAACTAACTCAGAGATAGACGATCTGCTGACTGACGATAGTCGACCAACTGATAGACGATTGTCAAACAGTTGATAGACGATAGTCGAGCGGCGTTCGACCATAGTCGAACCAAAAATAACTTAACCAAATTTTCATCTGGATAAGTGACAACTCTACAACTAAAGCAATCTAACCAAACAACTAATCTTTGACCATAGATAAATCTTGGGTCAAGAAACTAAATAAGAAGACTAAACTCAAATCCAAACTAGGGTACCAACACAAGGGAATACTTCTCAAGAACTAAATTGACTTCTCGAGAACTTATAAAAGACTTCTCGAGAACTTTACTTAGAATAGACTTCTGATAGAATTTCTGAACTTGAGAATCAAAGGAATCCTTCTCAAGAACTAAATTGTCTTCTTGAGAACTTAGAGAATAGTTCTCGAGAGCTTTACTTACTTCTCGAGAACTTTTAGAATAGTTCTCGAGAGCTTTACTGACTTCTCGAGAACTTCACTTAGATAAGTTTTAGAACTGTCCTGACTTCTCGAGAAGTAGAGTATGAGCTTCTTGAGAACTATACCATACTTCTCGAGAACTCTGAGATTACTTCTCGAGAACTGGACTTAGAAAGTTTTTCAAGAACTTTAGAGAAAATTTCCTTCTGGCCTTATCTCCATCCTTTGCTCCCAATGTTTGAACATAATGTGTATCCCAATTGAGAGGCTACACATGAGTCAACACTTTGGATCACACAGTGAGGGATTACACTGTATGGTCCTTTGTTCCTTACCCACTGTAGACTGGCATTGGTCTACACTTAGCACTGAGAACCTGCAAACATTCAACTAGAATAAGGGTATCAAATACAACTTAATTCATCTTTGTTCAAGGGTGACTTCATGCAAATCTTGGTTATTGTGGATGCAATACCCAACAATATCCCCCTATTTGTAGAAGTCAGAACCCTCTACACTAAGGTGAATTATCATAATAAATAAAGAACATGAAGGAAGAAAAGTAAGAATAAATGCACAGACAGATAATTAGAAAGCACAATTAAGCAAAACTAGGAAATGTTATATATATCAATAATGTTTTAAAATTATTCAACATCCATTTCCCAACATTTCTCAACACCACAACATCATGAATCATCCCTTGATTTGATGTTGCCTGTCTTGCTTTTTCTGTTGTCTTCTCTGATAGCTGAAAGGTTTTGGATAATATCTGGGAGGCTTTGGAGGAGCTTTGGGATTATTATTTCCATATTCTCTATCATAAATTCTCCTTTTGGTCATTGATTTTTCATATAACTCCCACTCAACTAAACTGTAGTGCAGATGTCTATTCTAATTAAATTCCATGACAAGTTTAAGAGTGTCCAGAATTAGAGCTTTGGAGGTTGGGCTCCAAACTTCAGCAAATTCTTGAGCCTTTCTCTTCTCTGCCTCTGGCTGAGGAACTGATCTGCTGGAAGAAGGACCTTCCCCATACTTCCTTTTCTTGGGAATGTGAACCTCTGGTAGATCTTTAGGAATCACATCATCCCAAACATGGGAATAGGAAGCTTGGGGAGGTTCCTGATCTTCTAGCATGGGAGAGAATGTAGGAAATTGAGGTTGAGGCACTTGGCTAGACTCACATTTAGCAAGAGGATTTAAATGATGTAGAATCACATTGGGGTCTGCCTGAAAATCTGGAAAGATTTGATTATGCATCCATACAGCTATATCATAAGTATGGAATTTGACTGATTGAATTTGTTCCAAAACACTTTTATTGATCTCAGTTACTTTTTCAGTACAAAGAGTTTTGGCAGCAATAGTAAGCTTTTCAACTTGTTCTTTTACTATGCTCTCCCCCTTTCTGATTTCTACAGATAGGTGTTCTATTGCATCTTCCTTGAATGTACCAACTTCAGTGCATACCTACATGACATTTTCTTCAGCTCTTTTGTCCATCTGAATTTGATTGCTTGCTAGAGTGACACTTTGGTCCATTACTTGACCAATGCTTGTTATGGTGTGATCTATTGCTTTGCCTCCAATTCCTAATCACTCTTTCAGCAGGTTAGTATTGACTTGGATTTCAACAAAAACTCTGCTCATTTCTTTTTCCAGGGCAGTTACCTGTTTCTAAATGGTCTGAAGTGATTCATCAAAATGTTTCCTCTGTTCAGCTAGCATTTCTTCAATCCTTGATAGAATATCTGAGTTTACAATAACAGCAGCAGCAGCAGGAGAAGGAGCAGGAGAAGGAGTGATGGAAACAGTAAAAGCTGGCCATGGAGGAAGTTCTTCTATGACAACAGAGCTCTTGGCTCTTACAGATTTGAATGATATATCTTCCTCTTCAGGAGCTTGCTCATCCTTGTCTGATAAGAGGATGGTGTCTGGTGGAGTTGAATCTTTGCTTAGAGAGGGAGATGCAGCTGGAGTACCTTGGGGTGAAGGTTCTTTGTATTGGTCTTCTGGGAGATCTTTTGGGAGAGGAGGAAGAGGGTCCTCTGAAGAGAGTTCCTCTATCATCTTATCTATTGCCTCATTGGTTTCTTTGAGAACTTCTTATGCTGGAAGATCTGACTGGGTTGAAACTGGAGAGTTTTCCATGGGGCTTCTGACTGGAAAATGTGCTGGAGAAGGAGAACTGGCTGGAGGAGTAGGAATTCTGATAACTGGGGCAGAGTGTGCAGACTCCCCCTCAACTGCTGCACCAGATGGTATATCAGCATGATGTAGAGGAGGAAATGTTGTCCTCACCTCTGAGACAGAAGCTCCAACTTCCTTAACTAACTGTCTTAGGTTCTTAGGTTTTAGTTCCCATCTCTGGATGGAGGTGAAGGAGATCTTTTTTAGGTGATGAATTGGAGTACCTTTGCAGAGTTTGAAGGTGATAGGATCAATCTCACTCAGCAGTAAAGAGATTATCCTGACAAATTTGGGTTATTGGATACTGTCTCTGATCATCTCAAACACCATCATTCCAAACTGAAATTTCTTTCTACAGACTATAGCTGTCATCACTCCAAACAAGTCATTAGGAATAAAACTGTCTGACCCTGTTATGCACCACAGTACTTTTCCAATAATATCAGCAAGAAGTTTCCCAACATCATTTAGAAGATTTCTCCTTAGGGAGATGTATTCCTCAGTAATTCCACAGAAAGAATAGGTTCTACCATAATCTTCTGAAGTTATGTCGTCTTTCTCATCAACAATAGGCATTTTCAGATGCTTGGAAATCCTGTGCTTGTCAAGCTTGATTTTGATCCCTTTAACTTTTGTCTTCAAAATTATTCAATTCCTCCTTACTTTAGAATTCCTGAAAAATTCCTCGACATCTGGACGTACTATCTTGACGGGCTCAGAGAGAACGAACATCAACCTGGCCGTATCCAGAAGAATCAGCAAGTTCTAGAAATCGTCATAAATGTTGGCCAGTCCTTCGACGACGAGTTCGCTGCCTATACCAATCTTGGAACTGTGAGCCATTGATGCCGATGGTGGCAACGAACAGAGCGGGGAACAACGGCGGAGACAGAGCTTTCGTTCGGCGGAAGATGAAGAGTTGCGAGAGGAATGTTTGAAATGGCCATTGATTTCGGATTCTAAAATATTATAGATATATATATTTTCCTAGTAAAGTTAATTATATGCCTAATTAGTCTTAGGTTAGGGCAGAAATCAAGAATTTTGCGAAATAATAAAGTTAAGAAGTACCGGCAGAAGGACGGGCCAGCTATCGAGATGTAGGTTATACTTTTCGAGAAGTGGCCAATAGTTTTCGAGAAGTAAGAAATTTCTCGAGAACTGGATTTCAGAGTTCTCGAGAGATAGGCTGACTTCTCGAGAACTTACGATGGACTTTTCGAGAAGTTTAATTATTTCTCGAGAACTTAAGATACTTTTCGAGAGCTAATGTCTGCCTCTCGAGAAGTGTACTTAGGTTTTTCGAGAAATGACTTTTTCTTTTCGAGAAGTGAAGTAGGTTTTCGAGAACTGCCTTCCACTAGGTAAATTCTAACCTTTTAGGAGTATCCTCGATTCTTGAGCCTTAGAACTGATCACTTTGGTCTAATCCTCCTTGTTCAGCAACCCAAGTTCAGTTTTGAAGAAATTGAACTTGGTCTCGTCCAGCAGCTTTGTGAAGATATCTGCAACCTGCCAATCTGTTGGCACGTACTGTAGATCCACATACACTTGCTCCACATGCTCCAAGATGAAGTGGTATCTCAGCTCGATGTGCTTTGTCCGGCTGTGAGAGACTGGGTTGTTTGCGATTGCGATGGCGCTGGAGGAGTCACAGAACAAAGGAATGTCCTTGACCTTCATATTGTAATCCTCTAGCTGGTTCTTTAGCCAAAGCAGCTGTGCACAACAACTACCGGCAGAAATGTATTATGACTCGGCCGTTGAGATTGCGACACAGTTTTGCTTTTTGCTTCTCCAAGAGATAAGCCTTCTTCCTAGGAATTGGCAAGTCCCAGAAGTGCTTTTCCTGTCGTCTTTGCTTCCTACAAAATCTGCATCTGAAAATCCAATCAGTTCACTATCATTACTTCTTGGGTACCATAAGCCAAGATTTGGTGTACCTTTAAGGTATCTCAAAATTCGCTTTGCAGTAATATAGTGAGATTCCTTAGAGTTCACCTGGAATCTAGCGCATAACAATGTTGAGAACATTATATCTAGTCTACTTGCGGTAAGGTAGAGCAAGGACCCAATTATGCTTCTGTACTTGGTTTCATCAAAAGGTTTCTCTTTCTCATCATTGTCCAGAGACATAGCTGAGGCCATTTGAGTCCTCATAGAGGTTGTATTCTCCATTCCAAATTTCGTAAGTAGCTCTTTGGTGAACTTGGTCTGTGAGATGAAGATTCCATCCTCAGATTGTTTCACCTGAAGTCCTAAGAAGTACTTCAGCTCTCCCATACTGCTCATTTTTAACTTCCCTTGCAAAAGTTTAGAAAACTTCTTGCAGAGGTTGTTATCTGTAGAGCAAAAAATAATATCATCGACATAGATTTGCACTAGCAAAATCTTGCCATTTATTTCCCTAAGAAATAATATCTTGTCTATCTTTCCTCTTGTGAACTTGTTCTTAAGAAGAAAGCAAGACACCATCTCATACCAAGCTCGAGGAGCTTGTTTAAGACCATATAAAGCTTTTTGCAGTAAATAAACATAATTAGGAAAAGTTGAATCAACAAAACCTTGCGGTTGCTCTACATACACTTCTTCCTTTATGTCACCATTCAGGAAGGCGGATTTTGCATCCATCTGATAGACGGTAAAACCCTTAAATGCAGTATAAGTAAGGAATAACCTGATCACCTCCAATCTTACCACTGGAGCATACGTTTGATCGAAGTCGATTCCTTCTTCTTATCGATAGCCCTTGGCAACGAGTCTGACTTTGTTCTTTATAATAGTTCCTTCTTCGTCCATCTTGTTCCGGTAGACCCATTTTGTCCCGATGACATTCTTACTCTTGGGTATAGGAACAAGTGTCCAAACTTTGCAATGTTTGAACTAATTTAACTCTTCTTCCATGGCTAGTATCCAGGATGCATCCAAGTTTGCTTCCTTTAACTTCTTAGGTTCAACCTGTAATTGAAAACTTAAGATTAAATTCTCGTTAGTTGTACCTCGACGAGTTCTGACACCATCCCGGGGATCTCCTATGATCTAGTCCAAGGGATGATCTTTCAGGTGTCCGGGCTCTAAGGTCCTTGCATCTGGGATCTCCTCAGCCACTGGAGTTGCATCTTCAGCTAGGATGAATTCTTCATGTCTTATCATCTACCTCTCCAATCGGGGTTGTAGAAGTGATCTTGATGAACTTTTCATCTTTGTCTTCATTAGGTTCATCCAAGCTGAGTTCCTTTATCTTTGTACCTGTATCTTCAATGAGCACACTAGAAGAGTTGCTTTGCAGCAAACTCGTCTCATCAAATACAATGTGTATCGATTCTTCTACCACCAGAGTTTTTTTATTAAATACTCTATAGGCCTTACTATGGCTATTATAACCTACAAAAGTACCTTCAAAGCTTTTCTCGCTAAACTTGGTAGTGTGATACTTGTCATTGTTAAGTACGAAGCACTTGCAGCCAAAGATTCTAAAATATGAAATGGTCGGTTTCTTGCCTTTTAGAAGTTCGTAAGGAGTCTTATCATTGTTCTTGTTGATGAGTGATCGATTTTGCACGTGGCAAGCGATGTTGACAGCTTAGGCCCAGAAGTACTCTCGAAGTGAGGCATCACTCAACATAGTCCGACAAGCCTCTATGAGTGTTCTGTTCCTTATCTCAGCTACTCCATTTTGCTGGGGAGTGTGAGGAGAGGAAAACTCATGAGAGATACCTTGACTTTCACTGAATTCTGTCATGGCCCCAGACTTTAATTCTGTTCCATTGTCACTTCTGATTTTGAATACGGAGCAGTTGTATTCATTCTGGACTTGCCTAACAAAATTAGTGAAAATATTGAAGGTATCTGACTTTTGTTTCAGAAAGAACACCCACACAAAGCGCTAGTAATCATCCACAATAACCAACGTATATTCCTTACCTTCCAAACTTATAACTTGTAGTGGACCGAACAAGTCCATATGAAGAAGCTGTAAGCTTCTATCAGAATCCTTGCCTATAATGCTTTTAAATGAACTCCTTGTTTGCTTGCCTTTTATACATGCATAATAAGAGCTGTCCTTAACGCACTTGACATTAGGGGCATCACGTACTTAGTTTTGAGAGAATAGTTTATTTATAGTTTTGAAATTAATATGTGCTAGTCTCTTGTGCCATTTGTTAGCAAGAGATGCCTACTTTTTGCTAAAAGCCATACTGGTGTAGAGGAGTCAATACAGATGAAGTTTAAACAGAAAATATTTCAGCTTCGAGTGCCTGATAAAATAGTTTCCATGTTGTCAACCGATTTTATCAAACACTTGTCAGCATGGAATTCAACCATGTATCCTTTGTCACATAGTTGGCTTATGCTGATGAAAGTCACTCTAGTGTCAACTACCTTCACCTATGGGGGGGGATAGGTGATTTGCAGTCGTTTTGCGGAATTAAAAATTTACCTGCACAATAAAACAAAACAAGCACAACACAGAAACACACAGGCAGTTATAGTGGTTTCCCGATTTGGGTGCGTCCACTCTCCCCCTTCGACCTATCTCCCAACAAGGGACGACTCGGTCACTTCACCAACAGGATTGAAATCCAATCCTTTCACTATGGAAGAAACCCTTCCACCCGAAGGAGCTACTACTCCTCCACCACGGGTTGCACCCAACCCTTACAATGAGGAACCAAAGTTCCTTTACAACAAAAGTAAAAATAGAATGTACAAAATACAAACTACGTATGGAGCGCTCGGTGTCCCTCTTCGTTCGATGAAGCGTTCTTGAAGAAGACGAAGAGTCCACGACCTAAGCACTCTCTTGGAGAAGATCTTCCCGAGATCAGCGGCAGCAAAGGATTGCGGCGGCGATGCTTTGTAGATCAAAACTTCGTAACAAAGCTAGCAAGGTCTACACAAGATCTTACTTGGATCGATCGTCTCAATCGATTCGGAAGGGGAAAGTATTCCCGTTCAACAAACCAAGAGACAAGGGATCTCAAGAAAGAAACATGAGACGCGTTGCTTAGCTAAGTTTCTATCGCCGAGAGATCAAGAAGAATCCGATCAGCGGCGGCGACAACCTTTCGAGCGGCGACGACGACGGAAGGAAATCCGCGATCTGCTAGGTCAAGTCGGCGGCTCTTTCTTTTTCGTGTGTTCGGGATTGTCTGTAATGTTCAAAATAAACGAGTATTTATACTGTAGATCATCCCTTATGACCGTTGTGGGCCCCACCAGACGAAACCCTAATTTCGGTTCAAACAGCGCCTGAACACTTGGTCCGGTCCAGCGAGCAAACACAATTCTCCTAAGGCAAATTCGGCGGGAATAATTGGTGATTCTCGACGAATCGGCGAGAATCACTTATGATTCCCGTCGAATTCTCCTTAGAAGAATTTTAGCTGGGGAGCTTGCCATCCGGAGTGAATAGGCGAGAGTCACAATCCATTCTCGACGAATTGGCGAGAATGCAGAGTCATTCTCGATGATTCGTCGAGAATCACTTAATGACTCTCGACAATTCTGACTTAGCGTGAATTTTGCAAGCGTTAAGTCAGCCGGATGCAGTCGGCGGGAATCGGCGAGTGATTCTCGACGATTCGGCGAGAATCACTAGTGATTCTCGTCAAATCGGCGAGAATCACTTAGTGATTCTCTTCGAATCTGACTTAGACGATTTTTCATCTTTCTTCCCGTGAGTTGCTTTGACCCATCCTTGCTCCTTGTCTGCTCTTGATCTGTCTCAACCCTGTACTTGAAAATAAGTACACTCTAATAGAGAGAGTACACATTAGCCAACACACTGATCTGCTCAACGAGGGATTACGTTGCGCAGACCCGTGTATATTGACCCACTGCACCCTAACATTGGTGTGTACTTAGAGTGGAATAACTGCAAGCACATCTTGAAGAAAATCATCAAATACATTATCTATTCAACTTAGCTTGTTCAGGGGCTTCTTCAAATCAGGTACATTGTGGATACAATACCCAACAATCTCTCCCTATTTGAAGAAGCCTAAACCCTACAAGCTAAGGTGAATGGAGCATATGAAAATCATAAACTACTAATTCAGTTGAGAGATAAATTCATTACCACTTTCCTGAGAGCATACTTGGAGCCACCATAGCCTTAGCCGAGAGGGTAATCTCCCACTTTTCGGCTTCTGCAAATCTGGGACTTTACTTGGAGCCACATGCTCCCCCTAGATCTTGCATCCATGCTCTAGCTTGAGTTCCTTGCTGATGCTCCCCCTTGATCCAAGAGCCCTGAGCCGGACAGTCTTCACTCTTCATAGTTCAGCATGCCGAGTTCAGTTTTGAAGAGACTGAACTTGGCCTCGTCTAGGGGCTTTGTGAAGATATCTGCAACCTGCTTATCCGTGGGGACATAGCAGAGAGATATATCTTTATTTTCCACATGCTCCCGAATAAAGTGATAGCGCACTTCAATATGCTTAGTTCTGCTGTGCGACACAGGATTGTTCGCAATTGCTATTGCGCTTGAGGAATCGCAATACATCGGAACTTCGCTGAACTGCAAGTCATAATCTTTGAGCTGATTTTTGATCCATAGAAGTTGTGCGCAATAGCTGCCTGCATAGATGTACTAAGATTCAGCTGTGGAGGTTGCGACACAATTCTTCTTCTTACTGTTCCATGAAATAAGCCTTCTTCCGAGGAATTGACACGTCCCAGAAGTGCTTTTCCTATCATCCCTGCTCCTGCAAAGTCAGCATCTGAAAAGCCTATCAGCTTGACATCATTATTTCTTGGGTACCACAAGCCAAGATTTGGTGTACCTTTAAGGTATCTAAGAATCCGCTTTGCAGCGACATAATGAGATTCCCTAGTGTTCACCTGATATCTAGCACAAACGCATGTGGAAAACATAATATTCGGTCTACTACCAGTAAGATAGAGCAGGGATCCAATTATGCTTCTGTACTTGGTTTCATCAAAAGGTTTCCCTTTCTCATCCTTGTCCGGAGACACAGTGGATCCCATTGGAGTCCTCATAGAGGTTGCACTCTCCATTCCAAATTTCTTGAGGAGTTCATTTGTGAACTTCGTCTGAGAGATGAAAATCCCATCCTCAGACTGTTTCACTTGAAGTCCTAAGAAATACTACAGCTCTCCCATACTACTCATTTGAAACTTCCCTTGCATAAGTTTGGAAAACTTCTTGCAAAGGTTATTATCCATTGACCCGAATATTATGTCATCGACATAGATTTTCACCAGCAAAATCTTGCCTTTGACTTCCCTAAGTAACAATGTCTTATCTATTTTTCCTTTAGAGAACTTGTTCTCAAGAAGAAAACTAGACAGAGTCTCATACCAAGCTCGAGGAGCTTGTTTTAAGCCATATAACGCTTTATTAAGAAAATAAACATTATTGGGAAATGTAGGATTAACAAAACTTGGGTGTTGTGCGACATATACTTCCTCTTTCAGATTTCCATTGAGGAAAGCAGATTTCACGTCCATCTGATAGACAGTGAATCCTTTGTGCGAAGCATACGCCAGGAACAATCTGATTGCCTCGAGCCTTGCCAGTTGTGCAAAGGTCTGGTCGAAGTCAATCCCCTCCTCCTGTCTGTAACCTTGAGCCACCAGCCTGGCCTTGTTCTTTATGATGACACCGTGTTCATCCAGTTTATTTCTGAAGATCCACTTGGTGCTGATCACATTCTGGTTCTTTGGTCTAGGAATAAGCGTCCATACGTTGCATCTTTCAAATTGATGCAGTTCATCTTGCATGGCCAATATCCATGCCGCATCTTTGTTCGCCTCGTCGAACTTCTTTGGCTCAACCTGTGACAGGTAACTAAGGTGCAAAATCTCGTTAATTGTACCTCTTCGAGTTCTAACACCGTCACGAGGATCTTCGATGTCTGATCTCTAGGATGATCCCTCACGTGTCGGAGCTCTAGGAGTCTGGCATCTGGAGCTCTGACGTCTTCTCGGGCTTCTCCTTCTTCCGAAAGATTTTCTCCATCCTGCTCGTCAACTTCTCCAGCTGATGTCGAGGTTGAAACCTTGATGTACTTGGGAGTTGCACCTTTAGTAGTCTCATCAAGACTTAGCTGTTCAAGCCGTGCACCTGCATCTTCAAGAATGCCACTAGAATAAGTTCTATGAAGCAAGCTTCCTTCATCAAAAACAACATTAATGGACTCTTATACCACTAGGGTTTTCTTATTGAGAACCCTATATGCCCGACTATGGCTACTATAGCCCATGAATATACCTTCGAAGCATTTTTCACAAAATTTAGTACGCGGGTACTTCCCGTTATTGAGTACATAGCATCTGCAGCCAAAAATCCTTAAATAGGACATGGTTGGTTTCCTGCCTTTCAGTAGCTCATAAGGCGTCTTACGATGACTCTTGTTGATCAAGGTCTGGTTTTGTACATGACAAGCCGTATTGACAGCCTCTGCCCAGAAGTATTGTGGGAGAGAAGCGTCATTCAACATTATCGTGCAAGCTTCAATGAGAGTTCTATTTCTCCTCTCTGCAACTCCATTTTGCTGAGGAGTACGCTGGGAGGAAAACTCATGAAAGATACCATGTTCTTCACAAAATTCTGTCATAGCCCCAAACTCGAATTCTGTTCCATGGTCACTTCTGATTTTTACCACTGAGCAGTTAAGTTCGTTCGGAATTTGCTTGACAAAACTCGTGAAGATGTCAAACGTATCTGATTTTCGTTTTAAGAAGAACACCCATGTAAACCGAGAGTGATCATCAACAATCACTAACGTATAGGACTTGCCTCCCAAGCTATGAACTTGCACTGGACCAAACAAGTCCATATGCAGAAGATAAAGACATCTGGAAGAGTCTTTGTCTACAATGCCCTTAAAGGTATCCCGAGTCTATTTGCCCTTCTGGCACGCAGGACAGGGGCTATCTTTGATGCACTTAATAATGGTTGCATCCCTTACTAAATTTTTAGAAAATAACATATTAATCGTCTTGAAATTAATATGTGCCAATCTCTTGTGCCATTGTTCACAAAGAGATGCACTACCTTTTGCTACCAGGCACACGGGGGTAGAGGAATCTAAACTAAGAAAATCTAAACAAAAGATATTTCTGCTCCTAATGCCGGTTAATACCGTCTCCGAAGAGGCACACGATATTATCAAGCATTTATCCTTGTAGAACTTAACGTCATATCCTTTATCACATAATTGACTTACACTGATCAGGTTATGATTTAAACCTTCAACATAAGCCACGTCGGTGATAGATATTATTCCGTTGGAAATATACCATAACCTCTGGTGACACCTCGATTTAATCCCCCAAAGATGACTTTGGGTCCATTTTCGACTGGAGAGTAATCACGCAGCAGGCTTCTAGTCCAAGTCATATGACGGGAACATCCACTGTCCAAGTACCAGATTGGAGTTTTGGTGGCCTTTGGACATTCCTGCAAAACAAAATTAATTTCCCTTAGGAACCCAATCGAACTTAGGTCCTAGATTCCTTGTTAGCACACTCCCCCTCGGATGGTTAACCCTATGAGTGGTCGGTCTCGCATTGCTAACATGAGGAGTCTCGTTATATCTCGGATTAAACCAGCAATCCACGACAAAGTGACCAACTTTGCCACAGCACCAACAGTCAAATCTGTTGTACCTTTTCCTAGGCTCCTGCTTCACCCTTGGAACGGTGGGTCCAGCCAGGGCCTTGGATCTGGAGGTGGAGCCATCATGATGACAACGGTCACATGATTTCTTCACCTCCTATTCCTTCAGTATAACAGGCTTGGCTTTTGGTGCTTGCTTCCTATTATGGCTGTAAGAGAAGTGGCCATAATCTTCCACTTGGATTTCCTCATAAGGTGCCTTAAAGACACTCTCACCGTAGTTGCGGGGGAAGGCCCAACCATCATACCGGCTCTTGGGCTTTTCAACCGAGGGCCGGAAGAAGTGGTCATAGGTTGACTCAAAGTCCTGTTCATTATAGGGAAAGCCAGGCTTCCTGAATTCAACAGGGTTGAGTGGGGCCTTTCCCTTTTCTGCAGCAGAGGCCTTCTTAGCAGCCTTATTTTTCCTCTGCTTTCTATTTCTCCTGGATGATTTACTAGGCACACCCACATGCCCCAAGCCAGCCCCCTTAGCCTGAGCAGAGAAGGTATCAACTAGTGAAAGAAAAGTCTTTGTCATAGAGAAGCTTTTGACAATCTTCCTTTCTGCCGCAAGTTGTTCTTCAAACTTATTGATTTCTTCCTGTTTAAGGTCAAGGAGACTTAGAGACTCAGAGTGCTTAGAGACCAGGTCCAGGTGCTCCTGTCAGAGAGAAATCAAGCTAGTGATCTCTTCCCTTAGGGAGACACCCTCGACCTTAAGGAATTTGACTTTCTTTTTCTGAGCCCTCAATCTCTGGCGGCATTCCTTGAAGGTGTTGAGCAGAAGCTCATACTTTTCGAGGAGCTCAGCTTCTTGGGCAGAAGGGCTGTCCTCGAGATCATCATCATAAGACTCAGAGTCAGAGTCAGAGTCAGAGAGGGGGGTGCGATCTTTTTTCCTTCCCAGTTAAAGGGGGGCATTCTCCTTCTGAGTCAGAGCGACCCATTTTCCCCAAGTAGGCTTCCTTATCATCACTGGTATCTGAAGTGTCAGATTCACTCAGTGTCTTTGGCTTCTTAGCGATGTAGCTTCTCTCCTTCTTTTTATCTTTAGAGGGTCTGTGCTCCTCTCCCTTCCCCTTCTCTCTCTTGCCTTGATGGCAGTCAGCCACAACGTGTCCTGGCTTATTACACCCAAAATAATTGATGTCAGCATGACGATGTTTGTTTGGTTTTGATTCATACCTGTCAGAAGAATAATTCTTCTTCTGATTTCTAGAGGAGGAGCCGTCTCTCTTTCTTTGATTCCTTATCTTGAGGAACTTCTTGAATTCTCGGGTGATGAGGGAGAAGTCTTCTTCAGACAGCTCTGAGCCAGAGGAGCATGGATTGGAGTCTTCCTCTACATCCTTTTTACACGAACGGGACGGGGCAGCCCCCTTGCCTTTCCTGGAGTGAATGGCTTTCAGGGCCACAGTCTTTTCTTTTGTTGCAGCTTTCTCGGCTTCTTCTTCTGCTTTCCTCGTGTTCAGCTGAAGCTCATAGGACATAAGCTTCCCAAATAGTATCTGAGGATCAGTTTCGGCTAATTTGCCAAACTCTCGGATGGCGCAGATCTTCGTGTCCCATTCCTTAGTAAGGGACCTAAGGAATTTATCATTCAGTTCACCATCATTGAACACTCTTCCATATCCCTTTAGGGTATTGACGATCTTGAGAAAATTCTCGAAGGTAACTCCGATCTCTTCCTTGGGCCCTTGCCTGAAGGCCTCATATTTCTGGTTCAGGAGGGATCTCTGATCATCCCTCACTTAATCTGTGCCCTCCATCAAAATAATCAGGCAGTGCCAGATATCCTTGGCTGTCCTGCAGTTGCAGAAGTTCTGCATCATGGAGTCATCGACTGCACTGACTAGAATGTTCTGTGCCTTCTTGTTAAGTCCGACCAGCACCATCTCGTCCTTGTCCATTTCAGAAAACTTCTTAGGCACCATTTTGGTAGGATCAATGGTGGAGGCCTTAGTGGGAAAATAAGGTCCCTCCTCCACGATCATGAAGAGTCAGGGGTCAACTGCTTCCATGTAAAATCTAATCCTTTCCTTTCAGATAGGAAAGTTTAGCCTGGTGCACACTAGGATCTTGCCTGAGTACTTGAGTCCGTCCATAGTAGATATCTGCCTTCTTCTTGACACTAGTGGCAGGAACTTACTCAAGGTGTTAACCTTTTTGATGAGTAACCTCCCTCTGATACCACTTGAAAGCCACTCTAGTGTCAACTACCTTCACCTATGGGGGGATAGGTGATTTGCAGTCGTTTTGCGGAATTAAAAATTAACCTGCACAATAAAACAAAATAAGCACAACACAAAAACACACAGGCAGTTATAGTGGTTCCCCGATTTGGGTACGTCCACTCTCCCCCTTCGACCTATCTCCCAACAAGGGACTACTCGGTCACTTTACAAACAGGATTGAAATCCAATCCTTTCACTATGGAAGAAACCCTTCCACCCGAAGGAGTCACTACTCCTCCACCATGGGTTGCACCCAACCCTTACAATGAGGAACCAAAGTTCCTTTACAACAAAAGTAAAAATAGAATGTACAAAATACAAACTACGTATGGAGCGCTCGGTGTCCCTCTTCGTTCGATGAAGCGTTCTTGAAGAAGATGAAGAGTCCACGACCTAAGCACTCTCTGGGAGAATATCTTCCCGAGATCGGCGGCGACAAAGGATTGCGGAGGCGATGCTTTGTAGATCCAAACTTCGTAACAAAGCTAGCAAGGTCTACCAACGATCTTACTTGGATCGATCGTCTCAATTGATTCGGAAGGGGAAAGTATTCCCATTCAACAAACCAAGAGACAAGGGATCTCAAGAAAGAAACGTGAGACGTGATGCTTGGCTAAGTTTCTATCACCGAGAGATCAAGAAGAATCTGATCTGCGGCGGCGATAACCTTTCGAGCGGCGACGACGGCGGAAGGAAATCCGCGATCTGCTAGGTCAAGTCGGCGGCTCTTTCTTTTTCGTGTGTTCGGGATTGTCTGTAATGTTCAAAATAAACAAGTCTTTATACTGTAGATCATCCTTTATGACCGTTGTGGGCCCCACCAGACGAAACCCTAATTTCGGTTCAAACAGCGCCTGAACACTTGGTCCGGTCCAGCGAGCCAACGGAATTTGCCTAAGGCAAATTCGGCGGGAATCATTGGTGATTCTCGACGAATCGGCGAGAATCACTTATGATTTCCGTCGAATTCTCCTTAGAAGAATTTTAGCTGGGGAGCTTGTCATCCGGAGTGAATCGGCGAGAGTCACAATCCATTCTCAACGAATCGACGATAATGCAGAGTCATTCTCGACGATTCGTCGAGAATCACTTAATGACTCTCGACGATTCTAACTTAGCGTGAATTTTGCAAGCATTGAGTCAGCCGGATGCAGTCGGCGGGAATCGGCGAGTGATTCTCGATGAATCGGCGAGAATCACTTGTGATTCTTGTCGAATCGGCGAGAATCACTTAGTGATTCTCGTCGAATCTGACTTAGACGATTTTTCATCTTTCTTCCCGTTAGTTGCTTTGACCCATCCTTGCTCCTTGTCTGCTCTTGATCTGTCTCAGCCCTGTACTTGAAAATAAGTACACTCCAATAGAGAGAGTACACGTAAGACAACACACTGATCTGCTCAACGAGGGATTACGTTGCACAGACCCGTGTATATTGACCCACTGCACCCTGAAATTGGTGTGTACTTAGCGTGGAATAACTGCAAGCACATCTTGAAGAAAATCATCAAATACATTATCTATTCAACTTAGCCATTTCAGGGGCTTCTTCAAATCAGGTATATTGTTGATACAATACCCAACAGCTGATGATATTGTGTTCCAATCCTTCAACATAGGCTACATCCGAAAAGGATACGTTATCGTTAGTAATCATACCATAGCCTTTGGTAATTCCTCGGTCTGACCCTCCAAAGATGACCTTTGGTCCATTCAACACCGGTGAAAAGTTCTTGAGTAGGCTCCTTGTCCCGGTCATATGCCGAGAACATCCACTGTCCAAATACTAGATTAGCGTTTTGATGGCCTTTGGACGTACCTGCAATTATTATCACTTTGCCTTAGGAACCCAAACACGTTTGGGTCCTTGGTCTCGAGTTAGAGTAATCCCCCTACGAGTATTAGCCTCATGAGTTGTCATTCTCACATTGCTAACTTGAGGAGTTGCAGCATTTTTAGGATTGAACCAACAATCTATGGCAAAGTGACCAACTCTACCACAGCAACAACAGTCGAATCTGTTGTATCTTTGCCTTATGAACTCCTGCTTGACCTTCTTGAGAGGAGCTCCAGCAGGGGTAGCATCCTTGGAGACAGAAGCTTCATGATGGTGGAAACTACATGAAGTCTTCTCCTTCATAGGCTTTTCCACAACAGATTTTACCTTTGGTGCCTTCTTGATGTTATGACCATGAGCATAATGTCCATAGCTCTGAAGTTGAATCTCTTCATAAGGTGCCTTGAAGACACTCTCGCCAAAGTCATGACCGCGAGTCCAACCTTGGTACCTTGACTTAGGCTTCTCTGGGATCGGCCTAGTGAAGTGTCCATAGGTGGACTCAAAGTCGAATTTGTTCCCAGGAAAGATAACTTTCTTGAACGAGACTGGCTCCAAAGGAGCTTTCCCTTTTTCCTCGGCCGAGGCCTTCTTGGCATCCTTATTCTTTCTCTTGGCCTTCCTTCTCCTAGAGGATTTACTAGGAGCACCTTTGTGGCCTAGACCAACACCCTTTCCCTTAGCTGAAAATTCAACAATAAGAGGAGTACAGTCTTAGGATTAGAGAAACCTTCTACAAGTTTCTTTTCAGCCAAGAGTTGTTCTTCCAACTCCTTGATGATTTTCTCCTTAAGGTCAAGGTGCTCAAGAGCCTTGTTATATTCTTCAATAGATTTATTGAATTCTTCCTTGAGAGAGTCAGTCTTTGAGACTTCTTCTCTTAAGGCGCTCTCTGTGGCCTTTAAGGACTTTATCTCTTTAGCTTGAGTTTTCACGACTCGGCGACATTTGTCATAAGCCTCGAGTAACTCCTTATATTGTTCCATGAGTTCAGATTCATCCTCAGAGGGATAGCCCTCTTTCTCACTATCATCATCAGATTCTGAAAGAGGGGTGCGAGATTTTACCTCCCCAGTGAATTGGGGGACTTGTTCATCATCAGTTAGAGCCATTAGCCCAAAGTAGGCTTCTTCCTCTTCTGCACTCGACTCAGATGAGTCGGAGTCACTGAGGGTTTTGCCCTTCTTGGCCAACAGGCACTTTTCTGTCCTCTTTTTACTGTATGAATTCTTCTCTTCTCATTTGCCACCCTCTTTCTTTTTATGGGGGCAATCCGCAATGACGTGACCTGGCTTATTACAGCAATAACAAACAATGTCAGTCGAATAATATTTATTCGGTTTAGAACCATACCTGTCATTGCTGCTTGAGCCTTTTCTGTGGCGATCACCATCATTGCATGATCTTCTATAGGAGGCATCCTTGCCTCTCCATTGCTTCTTCTTGCTCAAGAATTTCTTGGACTGCCTTGAGAGTAGAGAGAACTCTCCATCAGATAGCTCTGAGCCAGAGGAGCTTGGCTCAGATGATTCTTCTTCATCACCTTCAGGGGCTGGGGCAGGAGTGCTAGCCTTTGTCTTCCTTGAGCTATCTGCCTTCAGAGCGACAGACTTCTCCTTGGATGCAGACTTGCTCATCTCTTCTTCAACTTTTCTTGAGTTGATTTGGAGCTCGTAAGACATAAGCTTTCTGAATAGATTCTACGGGTCCGTCTCGGCTAACCTTCTGAACTCCTGAATGGCACATACCTTATTATCCCATTCCTTGGTCAGGGATCTTAAGAATTTGTCATTCAGTTCCCCATTTATGAAGACTCGACCATAAACACTTAGGCCATTGACTCTCTTGAAGAAGTTCTCAAAGGTATCGGCTATGTCTTCCTTGTGACCTTGCCTGAAGGCTTCATACTTATGATTTAGAAGGGATCTCCGATCATCCCTAACTTCTTCAGTGCCTTCCATCAGAGTCACCAGGGATTGCCACATCTCATTGGCAGACTGGCAATGAATCAGATTTTGCAGCATCGAGTCATCGACTGCACTTGCTATAATATTTTTAGCTTTCTTGTCCAGGGAGACAAGTGCAATCTCATCCTTATCCAAGTCCATCAACTTCTTTGTGACTTGTCTGGTTGGATCTATTATAGATGCAATCATAGGAACATGCATACCTTCTTCAACAATCATGAAGATCCGAGGGTCCACTGCTTCCATGAAGAGTTTAACTCTTTCCTTCCCCATAGGAAAATTGTTCTTGGTGCATATAGGGAGCTTACAAAAATCCTTGGTCTTACTCATGCTTGATACTTCTCTAAAGACAACTTGGGAAGGATTAGATCAAGGTGTTAACCTTTTAACAACCAACCTCTCTCTGATACCAATTGAAAGTTGTAAGTTGTCTACCTAAATCACCTAGAGGGGGGTGAATAGGTGAGATGTACGTCTAATGCGGAAAAAAAAATTAGCAACTAGCACAAATAAGTAAGCAAGCAATCACACAGACGACAAGGGATTTATAGTGGTTCCCTGATCTTGGGTACATCCACTTTCCTCACCGATCTAGCAAATCACTAGATCCGGCTACTCCACTATCTCGGATTGCAAACCAATCCTACACCTCGGAACCACGTTCCTACAAAACTCGATCCAAACGGATCTACACTCGGAAGATACAAACTTCCTACCACTCGGAGCACAACGCTCCTACACTCAGAGAATAATCTCCTACAAGATTTACAAATAAATATGAAAATACAAGCATAAACTTTCTCAGATCTGCAAGAAATAAGTCTTTAGGTCTTCTTCTTGAAGTTGAGGCCCTTTTAGAATTGTTGAAGAAGACTAGTAGATCTGACCTGAGAAATTCTTGAATCTACTCGATCAAGGAAGAAAGAACGTTTCCTAAATCAGTAGATCTTCTAGATCGAAAGGATGAGGATCGATCTAGACTAGTGCAGTGGCGGCGGCTTCAAGACGTTGAGCTTTTGAAGAAGAAAGTCGGTCGAACAAGTAAATTAGGAAAGTACAGAATCCGCTCTATGATTTCTCTTAATCCTTCTTAGGGTTATGTCTCGGTGACAAGACCTTATAAAGGATATCTCTTAAAGGTAGAAAATATCATTAATGATGACACGTGGACCAATCCTGTTGGGTTATTTGAAATTTCGGTCATTCTGGACTTAGAAGAAATTTTCTGGAAAAATTCGACTTAGTTCTCGAGAAGTAATTATAGTTCTCGAGATCTATGAACTGAGCTTTCGAGAGCTGCAGAGACTTCTCGAAAGCTAATTTCTTTTAGAAAGGGTTGGACTTCTCGAGAGCACCAGAGTATAGTTCTCGATAACTAATTTACTTCTCGAGAAATAAAAGAGGACTTCTCGAGAACTTGAGCTTAGAGAAATTTTCTTCTGAACTTCTCGAGAACCAAAGGAATACTTCTCGAGAACTAAATTGACTTCTCGAGTACTTATAGAAGACTTCTCGAGAACTTTACTTAGAATCAACTTCAGATAGAATTTCTTAACTTGAGAATCAAAGGAATCCTTCTCGATAACTAAATTGACTTCTCGATAACTTAGAGAATAGTTCTCGAGAGCTTTACTTACTTCTCGACAACTTATAGAATAGTTCTCGAGAGCTTTACTGACTTCTTGAGAACTTCACTTAGAGAAATTTTAGAACTGTCCTGACTTCTTGAGAAGTAGAGTCTGAGCTTCTTGAGAACTATACCATACTTCTCGAGAACTCTGAGATTACTTCTCGAGAACTGGGCTTAGAAAGTTTTTCAAGAACTTTAGAGAAAATTTGCTTCTGGCCTTATCTCCATCCTTTGCTCCCAATGTTTGAACATAAAGTGTATCCTAATTGAGAGGCTACACATGAGTCAACACTTTGGATCACATAGTGAGGGATTACACTGTATGGTCCTGTATTCCTGAACCACTGTAGACTAACATTGGTCTACACTTAGCACTGAGAACCTGCAAACATTCAACTAGAACAAGGGTATCAAATACAACTTAATTCATCTTAGTTAAAGGGTGACTTCATGCAAATCTGGGTTATTATGGATGCAATACCCAACAAGGCTTCACCATCTATCAAATGGACATGAAGTCTGCCTTCCTTAATGGTTACATTAAGGAAGAGGTTTATGTGGAACAACCTCCAGGTTTCGTTGATTCTAACTTTCCTGATTATGTTTATCTGTTACCTAAACCATTATATGGTTTGAAACAAGCTCCTCGAGCTTGGTATGAGACACTGTCTAGCTTTCTTCTTCAGAACATGTTTACAAGGGGAAAGATAGATAAGACATTATTTATTAGGGAAATAAAAGACAAGATTTTGCTAGTGCAAATCTATGTCGACGATATTATTTTTAGCTCTACTAACGACAACCTCTGCAAGAAGTTTTCAAAACTTATGCAAGGGAAGTTTGAAATGAGTAGTATGAGAGAGCTGAAGTATTTCTTAGGGCTTCAGGTGAAACAATCTGAAGATGGAATTTTCATCTCGCAGACAAAGTTCACCAAGGAGCTAATTAAGAAATTCAGAATAGATAACATAACCTCTATGAGGACTCCAATGGGTTCATCTCTGTCTCTAGATAAGGATGAGAAAGGGAAACCTTTTGATGAAACAAAGTACAGAAGCATAGTTGGATCCTTGCTCTACCTTACTGCTAGTAGACCAGACATAATGTTCTCAACATGTATATGTGCTAGATTTTAAGTGAACTATAAGGAATCTCATTATGCTACTGCGAAGCGGATATTGAGATACCTTAAAGGTACACCGAATCTTGGCTTATGTTACCTAAGAAGTAATGACAACAAACTAATTGGTTTCCCAGATACAGATTTTGCAGGCAGTAAAGATTATAGAAAGAGCACTTTCGGGACTTGCCAATTTCTCAAAAAGAGACTAATTTCTTGAAGTAGCAAAAAGCAAAATTGTGTCGCAATTTAAACGACCGAGTCAGAATACATTTCTGCCGGCAGTTGTTGTGCACAATTGCTTTGGTTAAAGAACCAACTGGAAGACTACAACCTGAGAGTCAAAGACATCCCTTTGTTTTGCGACTCCTCTAGTGCGATTGCATTAGCCAACAACCAAGTCTCTCACAGCCAAACAAAGCACATAGAGCTGCGATACCACTTCATCCGGGAGCATGTGGAGCATGGGGATATAGATCTACAATATGTCCCAACTGATAAGCAGATTGCAAACATTTTCACGAAGCCGCTGGATGATACCAAGTTCTCGTTCTTCAAAACAGAACTTGGATTGCTCAACAAAGAAGGATAGAGGAAAAGGACTCACAACAACGCTCTGAGATCAAGGGATAAGTCAAAAAGTTGAAATTTCTCAAAGTTAGACTTTATTTCTCGAGAAAGGTAATGACTACTCGAGAACTCGGTAATGACTACTTGAGTACTCCTTTGAATTCTCGAGAACTAAGAAAGTCACTCGAGTACTGAATATCTTCTCAAGAAGTAGAAATATGCCACTCGAGTACCGTCATTTCGTCACTCGAGTAACGTTGATCCACTCGAGAAATAGGTCGACAACTTCACGAATTCTATTCAAATCTTCATTTTCGCAACCCGACGTCTATACCGCCTCATTCTAAGGTATGATTACTTATTTAATCACCAATATTAGGGTTATATAAATATAAAAAACCGAATTTAAAGATTCTACACGAATTCAAATCCCTCCATCTCTCTCTTGAAAGACCGTTCAACTTCCACTGCTAATGCAGAGCTCGTCTCTACCGCCATCTTCTACCAGTTGATCTCTCGCAGTTTTCTGAAGAAAATGACACCATCTTCCAAGGTCGGCATAGGCAGTGAACTGGTCGTAGCCGGGATAGCAGAGCTTTCAGATGATTTCAGAAATTAACTCATTCTTCTCGACACCGCCGGTTTGTCATTCGCTCTCCAACAGCCCTGTAAGATACTATTTCCAGAAGTAGAAGAATTCTTTAAGAATATCAAAGTAAAGAGAAATGGGAAAGTCCTTAAGTCCAAAGTAAAAGGGATTAAGATAAAGCTTACCAAGAACTCTGTTTCTCAACTCCTTTGGATGCCCTTGGTTGATGCGGAAGATGATATCACAAATGAAGATTATGATTGGGCATATAGCTTTTGTGGATTATCTGAGGTTATCAAGAACATCCGCCATCCAGACCTCAATGCTGAGGGAAAGCTACTAGTTGACATTTTGGGAAAAGTTTTTCTATGCAAAACCACTTTCATAGGTTTCATTTCTACAGATCTCTTCTACATGTTAACAACCATCGTTTCAAGAAAGAAGTTCCAATTTGACATGATTATTTTGGATAAGATAAGGGGGAGCATGAAAGCTCCTAATTATGCAAGTATTATCTCTCTGATGCTGCATGAGAGAAATCCTGAGGTGTTTGATTTCTCCAAAGGAACAACCCTCCACCATATGAAAAATGTATCAATCTCTTCTATTCAGAGATGGGAATTGAAATTGCTGAATATTACCCAGGCTGCCCAAGCTCATGGACATCCAGCTACAGAGGACAGGACTCCATCTCCCTCTCAACCTTATATTACTAAAATATTGGGTGCAATTGCTGAGGGGGAGCCTGATCCTTCTATTCAAGAAGAAAGGGTACCTACTCCACCTACTGTTGCCTCTCTCCCCCAACCACTCCAGAGGACATTCCGTAAGATGCATAAGTGCAAGAAACCATCCTTTATACTGCTGAAGACATCAACAAGATGATTGAAGAACTATGCTCTAAAGAGCCTCTACCACCCCTCCAGAAAAACCATCTCCTATTCCATCTCAAGAATCCCCTGCTAACCTATCTCCTGTTGTTGAGAAAGAGCAAGAAGACACCATACTGATCTCAAATGAAAAGAACCTTATCTTGAACCAGCTGAAGCACCTTTGAAGGGCTTGGATTTCACTCTTCCCACCATCATTGGTGAGGAAGGAGATGTTCTGATTCACACTACCAGAGCTCAGTTTTAGTTGAAGAAATTACTCCATGGACTGCTCCTCCTCCTCCTCCTCCAGTTACTCATACTACAACTCCAACTCCTGCTGTTAGTGATATACTGGGAAAGATAGAACAGATGATGATTTAATAAAGAAAGTATTTTGATGACTCCTTGAAGACTGTTCAAGAGAAAGTCACTGCTCTTGAAAAGGAAATGAGCAGAGGATTTGCAGAGATTCAACACAATACTGATCAACTAAAGCACTTATTCAAGATAGGTGGAAAAGAACTGGACCACACAATTACCAGTGTTGGTCAGATAATGGACCAATTTATTACTCTAGCTAATAATCAGATATATCTTGAAAAGAAGGCCCAAGAGCACCTTATGAAAATCTGTAAATAAGTGGGTACTTTCAAAGAAGAGGCCATAGAGAAACTCAGTGTAGAAGTCAGAAAGGGGGAGGGACTTGTAAAATAACATTTAGAAAAATCAAATGTAGATGTAAAGACTCTATGTACTGCAAAGATGGATGAAATTCATACTTATTTAAAAGTCCAGATACAATCTGTGAAATTCCATACTTATGATACTACTGTATGGGTACATAACCAGATCTTCCCTGACTTCAAAGCTGATCCAAACATTATTCCTCATCATCTCAATCCCCTTATAGAACTTCAACTAGCTCAAATGCCTGCTCCTCAACCTGCTCTTTCTCCTAGGCCAGAAGGGGAAGCTCCTCCTCCAGAATCATATGCTCAGGTATGGGAATCAGATACACCATAAGATCTACCTGAAGTTCAGATCCCTAAAAGAAAGAAATATAGTGATGGAGATTATGCCAGCAGATCATTTCCAAATCTAGAGGCAGAGAAAAGAAAAACTCAAGAGTTTGTAGAAATCTGGAGCCCAACTTCAAAGTCATTGATCCTTGATACTCTCAAGCTAGTTTTGGACTTTAATGAAAATAGACATGACCATTACAGCTCCTATGAATGGGACTTGTATGAGAAGTTTATGACCAAGAGAAGAATTTATGATCGAGAACATGGAAGGAACAATCCTGCTGCACCTCCAATACCTCCCAAATACTATCCTAAACCATTCAGTTATCAGAGAAGACAATAAGAAAAGAAGGAAAAACAGTAACATTAAGCCAAAGATTGATCATAGTTCAAATATTGTGGATTGGATTTGTGTAGAACTGAAATTTTGGAACAATTCTATTTATATAAATCCTTAATTTTGATGATCCTTTCTTTATCTTTAATTTTTGTGCATGTTATTCTATTTTAATCTTCTATATCTAGTCTTTTTATTTTGATATAATTCACCTTAGTGTAGTGAATTCTTACTACTATAAATAGGCGGAGATTGTTGGGTACTGTATCAACAATAACCTATATTTGTATGAAGTCACCCTTGAACTAAGATGAATTAAGTTGTATTTGATGTATTGCTTGAGTTATGTGTTTGCATGACTTATTGCCAAGTATAGACCAATGTCAGTCTACAGTGGGTCACCAAACACAAGACCATACAATGTAATCCCTCATTATATGATCCATGGTGTTGACTCATGTGTAGCCTCTCTATTTGGATACACTTCATTTTCAAGCAGTAGGTTTGATGAAGGAAAACTTGTTGTTGATTGGAATGAAGAAACAAAATTTTAATAAAACTGAAATTCTTCTATGTTTTTTACTCGAGTGGAATTATAGTACTCGAGTAGAACTTTAGATGCACTCGAGTAGGTCTAGTCTGAAATTCGAGTAAAGGAAATGGTTCTCGAGTAGCTTGAATCTAGATCTCGGGAAGCCAAGTCCATTACTCGAGTAGACCTCTTCTCTTTCTCGAGTTATCAATTTTTATATCTCAGAAATTTTCTAAGTATTACTCTTGAGTAGTTAAGTATAACACTCGAGTAGTCAGTTAAGTACTCGAGTAGATGAGCAGTTGATTCGAGTGATAGAAGAAAAGTTCTCGAGAAGATTTTACCCCTACTCGAGTAGCAAATACCTGTACTCGAGAAGTCTGTTTACTTCTCGAGAAGTCCAGTTCCAGTACTCGAGTAATCGATCTTTTCTTCCCAGAATTTTCTAAGTCTTTCTCTCTAGAAGTTCGTTTCCACTTCTCGAGTAGTATCTCTTGCACTCGAGTGATCCTTACTCCACTCGAGTAGTTATATATTTTGTCCAAATATTTCCTGAAATGCTTCTTCTCGAGTAGTCGATATTATCCTCTCGAGAGCCAGTCTTAGTACTCGAGTAGTATTCTCTTCACTCGAGTAATAATTCCATCGTTTCAGAAAAAATTTCCTTAAGTCCCTGTCTGACTGATTTTTCAAATGACCTGATATGTTTGGTCCACATGGCCGTCATTAATGCTAATTATAACCATTAGGGAGATCCTATAAAAGGCCGTGTCATTTCGACTGGCCCTAACAAGCGCATGAATTCCAATATTCTAAGTTTTCTGGATCGGTTGTCTCCTTCCTAATTTTACAGAAGCCGCCACTCATCTTGAAGATCGTTAAGGCCGATTTCGATCCAGAATGACTTGCAGATCAAGAGCTTCTTAAATCTTTTCATTCTCCTTGATCTTGTGAGTCCAAGTATCTCAGAACAAGGAGCTAGCCGAGAGTCTTCTTCAACAATTTCTTATAAAGCCGAAAAGATCAAGAAGGAAGACCTAGGCAGAGATTTCCAGATCTGAGAAAAAATTTCTATTTGAATTTTCTTATATTCATTTTACTCTTGTAGGAGATTATTCTCTGAGTTATAGGAAGTTTTCATCTTCCGAGTGTAGATCCTTTTGTGGATCGAGTTGTCGGAACATTGTTCCGAGTGGTAGGATTATTTTCAATCTGAGATTAGTGGAGTAGCCGAGTCTAGTGCTTTGCTAGATCGGTGAGTGGAAAGTGGACGTACCCAAGACTGGGGAACAACTACAATTCTTGGTGTCATCTGTGTTTGCTTGGTTACTTCTCTATGCATAGTTCGCTTAATTTTTTATTCCACAAATAGACGCACAACTCACCTATTCACCCCCTCTAGGTGATTTAGGTAGACAACTTTAACATTTTTTCAGAAGCAACATCATACAATGCTCATCCAGCAAAATCTGGAGCTGCTCACATCTCTCATGGACAACAATTCTGTGCTGTCCTGAAGAGAAGGTACAACATTCATAAATTGTTATGCTGTGAGAAGGTGGGCCACTTTATCATTGATTGTTGGCACAATCTAAATATGGCTAGTGGACAGAAAGGTGTTTAGCCCAAGTAGAGAGTTGGAAAAAAGTTTTATTATTGAAACAAGAACCTAGGACCTAATAATTATTGGGTGCCTAAGGGTAAATGAATTTTCTTTTGCAGGATAGTCCAAATATCTATCTATATAAGACTTGGTATTTGGACAATGGTTGTTCCAGGCAAATATATGGGACCGTATGATTGCTAAAGAAATATACTCCATGTAAAGTAATAAACAAAGGTTGAGGCTGTTAAGTGTGTAATCCTCAAAAGCTAGAGTCAGTAAGCCTCAAGGTAAGTCTCTCTCTCTCTCTTGTATAGAGACTAAGCTTGCAAATTCATGAATGAAGTTAGATGTGCTTAGGATAAACTTAATCTTGCACACAAGTTAGAAAACAATGATTCAATTATCCTTCATAATTATCTGTACTGTTAACTTATGTAGCTTTCTCTCTCAAGCTCAAATAACATATAAATCAGTGCATAATAAGGTCGCTAATAAAACTTGCTTATTAGCATGTTAGGTCTTCATTATATTTATAATTGATAAAATATTTGAATAATGGTTTGACAAATAGAATGTACATCCAGACAATGAGGGAAGCTATAAATTAATCAGGCGATTGAGTGAATGAAAGAAAAGCTTAGAGGTATAATAGAAGCGCTAAAATGCCTAATAACATAACAGGAAGCGTAGAGCAAGTCGTAAAACATAAAAGTATTAATTTAAGCTAAAATGTTTAATTAGTTAATCTAATGATAAGTTAATTGAACTTTTTCGTTATATATATAAAGGTGACAAGAAACGAAAAGCCACACCACTCTTAAAAGCCCGAACCCTAGCCGTCGAGACCGAAACCTTCTCAATGTCTTGCTACACTGGTTCAATGGTGCCAAAAATCACCAAGGAGCTCCAGGAGGCTATGAAATTGTAAGGAATAGATTCAGTCATGCCTCGCTAAAGATTAAAGAAGTGTTAAGGATGATTGAGACCACAGGTTTGGAGTACACCCTTTCTGAACCCTCCATCGTTCTTAGAGAAGAGGTGGTAGAATTCTTTTCCAAAGTTAAGGTGTCTTCTTCTCAATACTCAATTAAGTCTAAGATTGAGGACATCAAGATTAAGGAAAACCCTAAGAGACTAGACAAAGCCCTTCATCTATCCTCCATCACCCTAGCGAGGAAGAAGAACCCACCATCATGGACATAGACAGAGCTCTATGGTGGTGTTGATACAGTGATACCGAAATTGGGTCCCTTAAAAGGAAATTCTTCAATCAGGTAGGTAAACTACTGGCAGATATTGTAGGGAAAACCCTTATCTGCAAACCTGGATCATATGAAACAATCTCCAGGTCAATGTTTGATGTCATGACTAGGATAAGCTTCAATATGAAGACCTCTTGGTCTTCTATAATCTACCAGAGAATAGTAGATTGTCTATACACTCCAAACATGGGCATAATTCTTTCTTTGTACCTAGTGAACACATAGCCTGATACATTCAAGCAGGAGCATGGAGTGAAGATTCGCTACTTGAAAAGGATGGATATAAAGACATTGGATAGATTCACTAGGATCCTACCCAAGAGCAAACCTTCAATAACAAAGGACTCCTCAAGGGATAAGGGACAACAAGTTGCCGAAGTAGATAGTTCCTCCTACTCTGAACCTTAGCTAGGAACTTCCCCCCTATTTATGTTGGTTTGTAGACAAACATATCCTTGAGTCTCTCCTCAACAAATATTCAACTCCAGTATACTATTGTGCATGTTGATAAAAGCCATGTCAGCCCTAGGTCAGGATAAGTTTCAAAGAATGCTACTGAAGAAGAGATTGCTGCAGAAGATGAGGCAGATATTGCTAATACTGATGATGTAGATGCAGTTGAAGATATCCCTACTACAAAAGATAAATGTGAGCCTCCTGAGGAATTAGATACTTATCTTGATGGGTCAAGCCCAAAAAAGGATGCTCAGTCTGAGGCGGAGCATAATTAGATGGATTTGACAACTTTGGATCAAGTTGTCAATAGAATGGTTGAGTCTGCACATATTACAGGTAATACTCATACCCTCTAAATTAGTAGTGCTAATACAGCTTTAGCTAAGAAAATGGTTCCTTCTATAGGTGTTGTAGTTGAAGGGAAGTCTTCACAAGTCCCTGCTCAGGATAATGTCCGTCCTCCATTAAGCCAACCACCCACTACCAAAATCTCTAATGAGTTACTCCAAAACCATATCAAAGTACTCTTTGATGCTCAGACCACAACCCTCAAGGAGTATGTTGACCAATTAGTTGCCAAGCTAAGGGATGAAATATTAACTGAAGTCAAGGAAAGTAAAGAATAAACCTCTCACTTAAATAAACAGGTCACCACCTGGTTTGATATGGCTGGAACTGTTTGCCTAAAGCCGACCACCCTTATGAAATCCTTGAAAACAAGCCAAAAATTCTCTATAGCTGACATAGGATATATTAAGAATTATATGAGTACAACTGATGAGGTGATCAGGGGTGCAACAAATCATATAAATCAGCATGTCACCAATATTGTTGTCCACTCTCTAAAGGAGGCAATACTTCTTTAAAATGAGTAGCTTGCTGACAATGAGAGAATATTCTAATCTATATCAAGCAAAAATGAAGCCAACACCACCCTACTACAAAATACCATCTTTAAAGAAGGAAGAAAGGGTGAGAGAAGCCATTCTAAGACATCCGCACTCATTGAAGATCAAGCCTTCAATGTAATTCAAGGCACCAGGGTGGCACTGCACCTGCCCCTCCTGGATAAAAAGAGTCCAGAGGACCTAGACTTCCCATCACAAGCTAGAGTTGTATAGGATGCACAATTTGCTGCCAGAAGAAAGAAGGAAGGAACTCAGATGGATGAAGAGTTCATGAAAAAGAGGAGAGCTGAGAACAGAGATGATCCAGATCATGAACAGCTAAGTGATGCCTCCGAATCCATCATTATGAATGCTTAGGTAATCCATGGACAAATCTTAAAGAATATTGATAGTTTATATCCTTTTAAGGAATGGATAAAGCATTTGGAAAGAAATTCCCTAAGAGAAAGAGCATTCAAAGAAAATCTAGTAAGGAAGAGGAACCCTAAGAAAATGCCTCCCAAATATATTCCAAAGCCATTACTTTACTTCAAACGACAAGAGAACAAAGCTGAAAATTGAAGAAGACTGCTGCTACCAAGGATACTGAGTCAAGTTCATCATAGAAGAGCTGATATGAGTCTGCAAGACTTAGGGGTCTTTAAATATTAAATCAATGTCTTGTAATGAATCAATAGTGTTGCAATATCAAATTTCTATCAATGAAATTAATATGAGTTGGACTTGACTATATTGTTGTGATAAATGTACATGCAATTCTCATTTATATATTTGCGATTAATGAATATGCTTTTCTTTCATAGATATCTTATAATCACAAGTTTTGCCTACTGTTGTTTGGCTAAGGCTCTCTAAATTAGTTAATGATTAGGTATATCTCAATCATAATATTTACCTTGTTAATGATTAATAAAGCTTTTGTTATTAATCATACTATCACATTATTAATGATTGATAATTCACTAGTACTATTGGTTATTCAATCATAGTGTTAATCCATCTCTTCTTGGGGGAGTTATCCAATACTGGGATGGCTAGCTGTCATGATAATGTATCATCAGGCCTATCAAGATGCTCTTTGTGTTGATGCACCTTAGCATGGATGGGTGTTCTGCCTTCTTCAAATTGGGGGAGATTGTTGGGAATTGTGCCATACAATATTCCTCAGGATTTGAAGAGGCATCACCAATCATGCTAAGGGGCATATTGTATTTGATGTATGCTTAAGTTCATGCATTCATGTTATACTTGATTGGACATGTGAACAAAAAGAGTAAGCTGGAAGTAAGATAATTTGACTAAGGAAAAAGCGTCAAGATAGCTGAGACAGCTGAAAAGAAGGTCTCAACATAACCGCTGAGACAGCTGAGAAGCTCAGTTCAAAGCGGTTAGAGAAGTGTTGGTCTCACCACAACCGCTGAGATAGGAGATAGTCTCAACTGTGAAGAAGGAAGCGTTGAGACAGTTGAGAAGAAACCACTGAGATAGTTGAGAAAAAACTACTGAGACAAAGCCAGCAGAAATTCTCTAAGTCCAGAAGCATTTAGTTAAACAAGTTCACTCAATGCTTCTAATGAAGAGCCAAGTCAGCGTGCATTGAGTGACTTAACATCACTCAACGCTTAATGAGTTTTGGAATTTCTCTAAGTCAAGAAAGTGATGACCACTGCTGACGTCACTAGAAGTCAATAAGTCAAAGTATTTCATGCCATTGGGGGAAAGCTATAGCAGCACCGGATGACCACTGCTGACGTCACAAGAAGTTAATAAAGTCATAGTATTTCATGTCTTTGCGGGAAAGCTACAGTAGCGTCAGAAGCTACTATTTGTTCTCTTCTGAGGGAGGTGGCGCTCACCATCCTTGGTTGGGCCCACACTCAAATAGTGTTGTTGATTCAAATCAACAGATATAAAAAGTAAATAGAAAAGGGGATTCGGGTTAACGAAAAATAGAGGCGGCTGGACTTCATCTTCTCCGAAGAGCTTGAAAGCCAAGTACAACAGAGCAAGCCTGCAGACAAAGAAAAGATAGCTGAAGCTTTTCCAGTTCAGCAAGTTTGTTCTTTACAGAACAAGTTGGTTGATTCATCCAATCAGCAAGGAGAGATAGCTGTGTGAAGGGTCGTCAGCCTTCAACAGTAGATAGCTGTTCTTCAGTGCAACAAAAAAATAGTTAGCTGTAGAAGATGACTAATTCCTTCTACAACAAGAGAGCTGGACTGATATCTGCTAAGTCAAGCAAGGTATACTCTGAGATTTATCTTTGAGTCAGTATTTTAATTTATTACAATTATTGATTAATTTCCCTTAGGATTCAGGTTGTCTGAATCTAAGCTATAGGGCATTTTGTGCCTGAGTTGTAGGTGACTAATTAGTCACTGAGGTAGGTGCCCTGTAGGGGTACTGAGGTAGGATCCAAGTGTGGATATGAGAGTAGGTCTATCCTCCCAGCCTGAGTAGTAGGGCCTAGTGCTTGAGGTAGGTGACTGTTGAGTCACTGAGATGTAGGTGACAAGTGTATCACAGAGTTGTAGGTCTTAGAGTAGACTGAGTGTAGGACCTTTTTGCCTGATATAGGTGACAAGTTTGTCATTGAGCTGTAGGTGCCTGGAAGGGAACTAAGGCGGGTACCTGGAATAATACTGAGTTGTAGGAGTACTGCAGCACTCTGAGAATAGGGCCTTGTGCCTTGAAGTTGTAGGGCTGAAAAGCCTGAGCTATAGGCCTTAGAGATAAGGCTGAGGTAGGTGGTTTTAGGACCACTTAGTTATAGGAGTACTGCAGGGCTCTGAGGTATGAACCTTTATGGTTCTAAGGTAGGGTTCTGAAGAGAACCTGAGTGTAAGGCTGAGAACCTGAGTGTAAGCTCTGAGGAGCAGTTCGGAGGAGTTTGTGCCTTGTCTAACATAAGTAAGAAAGGTGGGAGGGAAAGTGGATGTACCTAGTTGGGGAACGATTATAAATATCTGTGTGCTTTGATGTGTTGCTTGTTCTTCTTTTATATTGCAGGTACTAAGGACAAGCTCTAGATCACTTAGTAAGAAAACAACAAAAAGACCAAAGAAATTTCAAAGATCTATTTACCCCACCCCCCCTCTAGGTGACTAACTAACCTTTAGTTATTAACTTTCAAGGGTTATTTGGTCATTATATGTCCTAAGAAGTAAGTCTAATCATTAGAAGAAAACAATTTAAAATCCAAAAGAAGATTAGCAAAGTTATATTTATGTTGACTAGAAGTCGACGTAACTTCTACAGGATTTCGACGCATCCTATGAGTTAAAGTCAATGTATCTCCATAGAAAAAGTCGACAAAAGTGTCGATAAATAATTGACATAACCTCAGTTACTCAGTTATGTTGGTAGATATTTCTTCTAAGACAGAATTCAATACACCTTCTATTAGAACTCAACTTTGTGTTGACATCTATCCAGAAAGGAAAATTTAGAAGAGTTATTTAAAAATTATTTGAAGATTATGTTTACGGAATTTATTTTAATCTTAAAGAATTGCAAGATGAGTTCTTTTAAAAAGAAATCTATACATAATATCTGGAGGAATATTTGGAAGAAATTTTAAGTGAATTGACGAGATTTTTGAAGACCATTTTTAGAATGATTTTCTCAGAAATTATTTTATTCCCTTTGAAGATAATCAATCACAGAAAATAATTAAAAACTCTTTCGGGATTCATACACTCAAATTTAAGAAAAAGGAAGAAACAAGTGTTAACCAATATACACAAAAGGCTGACTTTTTCTTCTTCTTCCCGCACATAGAGATAGATTGAATCTAAACAAATTCCTTGCATCTTCCTCACCAAGGATTCATTATTGACCAGATATTCAAAGTCTACTTAAGTTCCAAAGGATCCTCAAAACTATTTTCGAAGGAGGATCCTATTTCAGAAAACATCTCAACAACATCTTCTTCTAATTATTTATCATTCTTTTATTAAAATTATAGTTTGCAAAAGTGTCCTTGAAATCCATCTTCGAAAGGATTCAATGTATGGTTCAAGATCTCCTTAACAAAAGATCTAACTGTTGGTTAGATTACTTTATCAAAAGAACAAACTGTAAAGTTCTTAGAGCCTCCTTATCCAAATACTCATACACTGGTTCTAATAGTCTCCTTTGTTGGATTTGGTGGCCAATAATAGGGGGGGGGCTGAATAAGGTTCTTAGACACCCACTGTAGATTTAAAACTTTCTGTTGGTTATTACAACCACAATAGCCCTAATTTGAAGAAGTGTCCTTGAACTAAGTTGAATTGAGGGTGTATTTGATGTCAGTTTCAGTTGTGTGCGGTGCAGGTTCTTATTGCCAAGTACAAACCATTGTTAGGTTACAATGGGTCTTCAAACACAATTCTGTGCAATATAATCCTTTATTGTATAGAACATCGCGTTGATCCATGTGTTATATCTCTAATGGTGTGTGTAACATCCCTTTTTCTTCTAGACCCCTTAACCTGGATTAGGGTAGGACATGTGGTGAGTGAGAGATGTAGGCTAGGTATTGACCTTAGGGCCATGAATTAGGATAGAATCACATAGGTAGTGCCCACTATAGGGTCCAAGTCAACATTAGGTCAAACTTGCCCAAATTGAAACCATAAATATAAATTGACCTCACCACCATGTCCTAAACCCTAAAAGGAATCTAAGTGACCCTAAAACCCCATCATGGGGTCACCCATTGACTCAATTTGACCAAAGTCAACCCTTACCCAAAATTGGTCAGAACCACACATATAGGCCTAATTAGCCCAAGTAGGGTTATCACCATGGCCCAACCCATGTTGGGTGATGCTTTTGGTGTTACCATGGTGATCTGGAAGTTATCAAACATGTAGTCTCACTGTCGACGCAATATGAGCCTATGGGGTCGCACATAAGAGCATTGGAGAAGTTGGAAAGGCTTGTGTTGGCTTTGCATATATGTGATATGAGTGAAGGACCAAGCTTATGATGTTCTGGAAGTGGAGGATTTCCATTCCGGGACCTATATTGTGAATATGGGTCAACAGGAATATGTTCAAGAGAATCTAAGGGAAATTCGTCGAGTATAGTCATGACAGCTCAATGAGTCTGTTTGAATTCGTCTAGTATCATAAGGTTATCTTGACAAATTGGACTTGGTTCGTATAGTGTCGTCATGACAGTTTCAACGAGTAAGACTTGTATTTGTTTATATATCGCCTTGATACTTGGACGGTTTGCCCTATATCGATTCATTAAGTATACTCGTGTTATTTCGATGAATAACTTTTGATTCGCCGAATATCGCTGTCGACGAATTCTATTTTGTCTTGTTTATTTCCTCTAAGTCCGGTTCGGCCGGGGTCTTCAATTAACGATTGGTTCGATACTTATTATATGAACGTTATGTACAGTAAACCAAACACGATGCAATACGTTTTGACCTATTCATGAGTCGGCTTCTTCTTCCTCCCGATAGAACAGTTCCGCAAAGTCGTGAATGTTGATCTCGCCGCCGACCGACCGCCATTCCTGTACGTTGCCGGAAATTATTTCCTAAGCACTGTATTCGTAGCCACCTCCACTCCTTTAATGTTGATGGATTTCATTGTTTCAGCCCCTTGGAACCCCGCTAGGAGCGTATATGATTTCATTGTGATATCTTTGTTACTCTTTAACAGTAACCGTCCCTTCTGTTGGTTTGTGAAATCAAGTGTGTTAGATTTTTAATCTCACATAGAGAGACGAGCTTGTCTACTTTGTAAGTGGAGTTGGTGTTGCTCATATCAAGTGCATATAAATCTAGAGATTTAAAAGGGTTCTAGATGTTAAGATTTAGCCCAGTTCATCAAGTGTTGATGATTGTATTGTGTACATTTAAGATGCATTTGGATTGTGAATGCTATAGTTTTATTTGGTGGATGTGCACATCGGTTAATAGTTAACCATGATTAAGTGTTACTCAATTATCTAAAATCCTTATATAATATTACGTATTTGGATGCCTTCAGATAGATGACACTCTTCCTGCCTCGATCGATGAAAAATGGGCTTGACAAAGCAAGGTGCATTAATCTATCATGGTAAGGGTTTGATCAGATAATTATGATATCCCACTATCGACATCAGGTCAATCTTAACCGGGTGACCTCAAAGGTTGAGTACCTAGAGGTATTTGGTTGGCATGCAACTTATGATGGATGCGAGTAAGGAGTTATTCACCAACCATACAGGAGTTGCATGATGATGCAATCGACAAGTGTTGCCTACCTAAATAACTACATTATGAGATAAAAGCCAAAGCTGACTCATAGTGTTGGTGAAGTACAAATCTTGTCCACTAAGAGTGTTGCTCGCTTTAAGTCTCTGAATCGATATCAAGGGTTATCAGTTTGATTAAAATAGTGAGAGTAATTTTAATTAAAGTCTTAATTGAAATAAAATGTATTCTTAAATGTAGTACTGATTTTTTCCTTTACATGAATCCTTGTAGAATTTCCATGGCAAGTGGATCTCATTCCACCCTGTCCCTCAAAGCCATCCTAGAGAAGGAGAAACTAAGCGGGACAAACTATTTGGACTAGTATAGAAACCTGAGAATTATTCTCAGGCAAGAGCGTAAGCTCTATGTTTTGGAATAGGAATCCCCTGAAGAGCCAGCCGGGAATACATCCCTATCTAACAAAGATGCTTATAAGAATAATCAAGACCACTCCTTGGATTTCAAATGTGTAACACCCCATCCGTAATATAGCATATAACAGAAGGTCCGGCCGGGGCCCGATGCCATATACCATGGACAAACAAAGGAGTTACTAAATTGAAACAATAATCTAATATTGCATATCCTAACCCAGAGTACATTCTAGCCGAAGTAATTTAGAGTTAAAGATAGAACCCAACAACAACATGAATGTCCACTACCATAACTAGAAATGTAAAACAAATACACAAATAAGGTCTTGGTCTTACGGCCTTATAGTGTTCAACTTGAATTAAAATTTTTACATACTTCAGCACGCAGTCCGGCCATACATGATGATAAAGTAAACACAAGTTGTCGCTTTGGCCTTCGAGGGCCAACATAGCAATTATGGGATCCAGCCCGTTGTTTCCCGCTTGGCTCAGCAGTACCTTTACGCAACATTCCACCACAACAGTGGTAAACAAAGCAACGGTCAACAATAACTGACCAAATTATTACGACCCCACCCCTCTCTCGGGGTGGCAGTGCTCCTTCCCTACAGGAATTAGTATAATCATACATTGACAATCAAAACGTGCAACTTAAGCAACATTTACCACAAACGTTTGAGCTAACGCCCAATGCCCCATGCTCTCAGGCATACTCTTGGTGCACAAGACCTCAAGGGTCACACAACCATTCTCTGATAGTCAGCAACATTTGAGCGTTTAGTCATAACGATCTGTAGATCCACTATATGACTCACTCCAAGACAGATGACAAGAGTTCGGTATAGTTCAGCCATTTCCCGTGCTTAATTTGTTAGGCGCATCAGCCACGACATGGGTCAGAATCCCCTTTACTACTTCTGTATAATTCATAACCTTGTTATGATCTTATGTTAGCTCTCATGGCTACCTTAGCTGAGCAAATTAAGCCCATGCTCCACAAAATTTTCCCCCAGGTCTTCGAGGGGCAGACCTCACAAGCTGAGCAAATTAAGCCCACGCTCAATCAAATTATAGCCCACAAGTCTCCAAGAGATAGGATCTACAAACAATAGCCCACAGGTCTCCTAGAGAAAGGCTTTACAAACAATACATAGCTTACTGGAAGCTATCGCTGACGGTAGCACTACCGCCGCGCGGTAGGGGACAGAATATCAATTCTTCCCCTTTTTCGAGTGTTTTCCTGAAAACTTCCCCCAGTACTCTCATTGCAATCATATACACACCCCATGACTCCAAAATTTATGCAAGAACCACTAAGTGTTCTCCGACACACAAATCAAATAAACATCACCAATCCAGACTAACCCGTCCGGATGGGCTTCACACAACATGCCCATTTCCTACTTCAATTCCGGTTCTAAATGCAATACTGCGGGAATACACAGATCTACCCGTTAGGAGAACCACTTCCAATGCTCGTGGATCGTCTATCCTAAAATGCCAAACAAAGGACTTCACATGTCCAAGGAAGAGGATCGTTACCCATGTAGTCCTCTTTGGCTCCATGGGAGAAATCTAGATGGTTGAAATCGACTACTCTAGCCTTGCCTCCTATAGATCTGAAATTGCTATGCGAATCCGAACTATGAATTTCAAATGGCGGTGAAAACTCGCCATTCCTACGCAACTTGCTCCTCCTCCAAAAGACCTAGTCAAGTTCTCAACTCAAAAGGAAAATGAAGTAAAACGGCCAAACCAGTAATATAAACAAAGCTACCACCGCGAGATACCGTTATTCAATGCCTCGATTCGAGCTCAATCACCTAGGCCCTCTAATCATAGGCCGACACATAGCCACGCAGTTACAAAATCGTTATCGCCACATGATAGAATGCAAACGACTTGTGGTATCTAGCGATAGTTACGACACGACCGCTTCAGCTACCGCCGCGCGGCAGTTACTACCGCTGCATGATAAAAAACTGAGAGCTTGGACAAATAAATTTCCAGGCTACCGCCTGTGACATCCCTACCATCGGGCGTTAACTTCCCAAGAGATAGGCCAAATAAATGGCTAACGTCACGCGCTAACAACCTGCCTCCATGCAGTAGACTAAGCGTTTAGTTACCACGCCTCACTCAACGCTCTAAATGCTCTCGGACGCCTTAAGCTACCGCCACGTGATATCAGCCTACCACCGTGCGATAATCAAAGCATTAAGTCAACTCGCCTTACTCGGTACTCTCGATGCTTGACGCTACCATGGCGTGATATTAGTCTACCGCCACGCGGTACCTTCCTTTCCTGCCTATGGAAAAGTGGGGCATTACAAATCTCCCCCACTTAAAGAATTTCGTCCCGAAATTAGATTTTGGTTGAAAATAAAGAAAATTAATACTATGAATGTATACCTCAAACAAAAAGCTCAGGGAACTCGACCTTCATGGTTTGTTCCCGCTCCCAAAACAACTCCACTCAGCCATAGTTGTCCCAACGGACCTTGAACATCCTGATAGACTTATTGTGAAGTTGCTTAACTTCCAAGTCTTCAATACGACTGAGCTTGACCTTCGCTGTCAACCCACCATCAATCGACACCTGATACGCAGCAAACACTTGCGTAGGCTCTTGCGCACCGCCTCCCGCAACACAGATATATGGAATACATCATGAAGACCCTTAAACTTTGTTGAAAGCTTTAATTGATAGGGGGCTTCACCAACGCGCTCCAAAACTTCAAATGGCCCAAGGTATCTTGGACTTAGCTTTTTCAACCGCCGAATCCTTGACACACCCTTGAATGGTTTGATCTTCAGGTAAACCCAATCGCCCATGATGAACTAAACATTTCTGTTCTTGGCATTGTAATATTTAGCCTGTCTATCCTGCGCTATCAATAATCGCTCCCTGATTGTCCGAACAATAGAATTCACATCCTCAACTTCCTTTCGCTTATACAACTTGGACTCGCCCGTCTCCAACCATGACAACGGAGTACGACACTTTCAACCATAAGGAGCCTTGAATGGCACCATTTGAATGCTTGCCTGGTAGCTATTGTTGTAAGCAAATTCAATCATATACAAGTGATCCTCCCACTTTTTCTCGAAATCTGGGGGGCACATACGAATCATGCCCTCCATCGTCCTATTTACCCTCTTGGTCTGACCATCCATTTGCGGATGAAAGGCCGTACTGAACTTCAGTTTTGTACCCAAAAATTGATGTACCAGCCTCGAGTCATTAGTCGTGAAGCGCCCATCTCAGTCACTCATGATGTTATGGGGCACATTGTGTAGTCGGACAATATTATCCATAGAATCGTCCTTCCAATTCGGGATGAAGTGCAACACTTTTGTCAAACGATCAACGATCACCTAGATGGCGTCATTTCCCTTCTGTGATCTCGGCAAACCATGCAAGAAATCCATAGATATATCACTGAACTTCCATTCTGATACATGCAAAGACTTCAAAAATCCACCGGTCTTCTGACATTCGGCCTTCACCAAGGCACAAGTCTGACATTTTGCTATGTATAATGCAATGTCCTTCTTCAGTCCTGGCCACCAGAACAACTTTTTCATGTCCTAATACATCTTTGTGCTCCCTGGGTGAATCGAGTACTTGGTATAATGAGCCTCGTACAATAATTCTTCATATATTTTACCCACCTTTGGGACGCACAAATGACTGTTCTTCCACAACAACCCATTATCAACAGTAAACTCGGTATTTGACCCTTCCAAAGACTCAGCCATGTAGTGTTTCATGCTGTCATCCAATTCCAAAGACTATCGAATCTGGTCGGCAAGGTCATACTGTACCTTTGTCAAATTCAATCGTTTTTCAGCACTAGATCTCTTATCAACTGTAATGCCCCTGATTTTCCGGTACTTATTTTAACTCCTGTAGAGACGTAATTTTGATATCAGGGCGTTACGTTGGCGCATAGTTAATGGGTGTCTTTTGTTGGAGCACGGGTTTTCTTAGTGGGTTTTCTTGTGTTGATGGTTTTGTTTTGGTTGTGCACCCTCCCTCGCGAGCCGGGTCTGTTTTGGTGACTCGGTGGAGCTTTTTATAGGGATGTGGTGGAGTTTTGTCTTCGGGTGGTATTTTACCCGAGTTTGGTTCGTTGGAATTCGATTTCGATTTTACCGTTAGATTCGTAGCGTGGGTATTTAGCTATGATGTGATTTTCGTAGGAATTCGAGGTCGTTTGGATTTCAGATTGTTTTGGGATTTATTTGTATTAATTGTAATGTGATATTGTATTATAAATTAATTAATTATTATTATAATATTTATATATATATATATATATATACGCGTAAAAAATCGAAACCCTACTATTCATCGTCTTTCTAGAACCGAGCGGCGAACATGTCACGGAAGAGGGAGTTCGTCGGTCGGAGCGTGCGTTTGACCGACGATAGGAAGAGCTCCGGTGGTCAGTTTCGTCGTTTGATTAGAGATTTGGAAAGCTCTCGGCAAGGACTACGCGATCGTGGTAATTTTTCCTCATTTCTCTGATTTTTGTACGTTATGGTTAGTGAGTTTGACCCCTTTCTCCCTCCAAAAGTTTCAGGAAACGTTGCTAGGGCCTTTCTACGGCCGATCTGTATCGCGGTGCGGGTGGGCGTCACTTCTTTCGGAGATTTCAAGGCAAGTGGATCTCTCCACTTTCATGTCCTTCTTTTGTCCTTAACTTCTTCTCTTCCCTCATCCCTTAGAGGATATGAGTAGTGTAGAATGAGTTTTGGAAGAACCTCTAGGTTAGGGCTTGTTTTAGGCTAAAACCACAATAACTAGGAATTCGGGTTAAGAAGAATTCGACATATATCGTGAAGGGATCCGTCGAGTATCATTAGGACCGTTTTCGCCGAGTGTAGGTGTAGAGAACCTTAAATTTGTTGGGTTTAGGTAAGGAATATTCTTCGAGTATCAGTATGTAGCCTAAGTAGAATTCGGCGGGTATCAGGTAGAAATTCGGCGAGTATCGACGAATTTGGATAAGTCATTTTTGGCGTGTATCATTTTGAAGTCTTCGAATTTCATAGGTTAGCTTAAGACAGTTCGGCGAGTATCGCCAGTCTGTTTGTCGAGTATCGACAGGAAATCATCGAGTATAGCCGATTGTCGCAAAGCAATTTCACTGAGTATTTAGAGATTTGCCGAGTACCGCCTTGAAATTCATCAAGTATCCATATGTTTTGTCGGGTATACTCTCCAAATTTGCCAGGACTTGGAGTTTTTCGCCGTTTTTTGGTCTGGATCGTCGAGTTAGGTCCTTAGGATATACTTTGGATATGTTTGTCCCGTTTGTCTTGGGAAGTGTTTGGGTTTTGGTATTTTAGTTTACGAGCGGTTTGTTTTATATTGAATGAAGACTTGGTATGGACATGGTTGGCTGTGGATATTTGACCCTGGTGGGTTTGTGACTCTTGGTGTGTAGGGTAGGTCCCCTTCCACCACAGGTGCCAATTATCTCCCCGGTATTTTGTGTGTCAAGGTATAATACAACCTTCTTGAGATCCTTGCATGGTTTGTTACTGTTGGTGTGTTGGGTAGGTTCCCACCACTGTAGGTGCCGATTTTTCCTCGGTGATTAGGGTTTCTCTTGACTATTGGTGTGTTGGGTAGATTCCCACCACTACAGGTGCCGGTATCTCCCTTGTGATTTTACTTATAAAGTTCTGAGTAGACTGTTCCTGATACTTATACTTACATATATACACGTTTCTTAAAGCATAGTTCTTCATCGCACTTGGTACAAATTTTCCTACTCTTGGAATCAGTTTGTTTGATTTTCCTATTCAGCTGAGGTAGTCAGCTTTTCTTTATAGTAGGGTTTTGTAAACCCTTTTTGTTTTCACTTGATTATTATCTAATTGATTCCCTTTGCCACTTTTATTTTCTTACTGAGGTGTTCTTTCTTTGAATGCCTCATGTTCAGGGCAGTAACCGGTTGAGCGGCTAGGTTGGTATTGCTAGTGGACTGCTATGTTGCAAAGGTTTTCCTCACCCTTGTGAGGTAGTTTTTGGTTGCTTCTTGTTAGTACAAACATACATGCTCTCTAGTGGGTTCGTGTCAGGTTGTTGATGCCTACCGGTAGATTTCTTTTAAAATGTTAATTACTTTACTAAGCTGCTAGTTTTACCTCTTTGTGGTTGTATTTACTTGCTCTCTAGGGAATGTTTTATGCTAGGTTGCATGTTCGATATTTTAACTTATAAAAAACATTACTACTAGTATTCCATATATGCCATCTTTCTAAAACTAATATACTATTTCCTAAGCTAACGTAAAGACTGTTTCTATACTTATAATAAATCTAGAGTCTTGCATACTGCGGGTTATCCTTCAGGAATGTTTTTGCTCGCGTAGGATGTTAAATCAACACAATCAAAGTATTTTCTTAGCGTATAACTATATTTTTACCCGTGAACTAGTTGATCCACCGTGCCGAGGGATACGACCATCTTAACTTAAAACTGGATTTCTTTCATAATAACTTATAAATTTCTTATAAAATATAGAGTTGGAGTCTTGCCTGAGCGTCTGTAGTTATCCCCAGCACAACGTGATGTTACGGTGCATATTTTCTCCTTACTTTGATATGTATTTTAATGTGGAGAATATGCAGGTCCTGACAGTTGGTATCAGAGGGATGGGTTGTTGGACAATTGGTCGAGCAACTGTCTCTAGTTTGTGTTAGTTGTCTAGTTTCATTTCATACACACACCGATATGTCATCAGTACGTCTTGGCTGAAGCATGAACACTACACGCATAGCTGATGACTTGTTTTTGTCATCATTTTTTTGGTATAATTTAGTTTAAGAAATCCCTAAGTTTTATCATAATTTTATGTTTTGTATGCTTGTTTTGATGTCATATTGTGTTTTGATATTAAAATCTTTATATATGTATTATGTCACTATATATTGTGTTATGTTAATTAATATTTGTTATGTTTTGTTGTTTTATTTTAATGTTTTAATGTTCTTGATGTTTTCTTATTTTATTTTAATGTTTTGATGTTTTGTGTTTTAACTTTGTTTTTAATATAACTAACCTATGTTTGTTTTATTGTAGGTGCATCCCAAACTCAAGAGCCTATGAGCAGCCCATGCAAGCCTACCCGAGCCCCTACATGCAGCTCTAGTTCAAGTGCAGCCCCCTACCCGAGCCCAACTTGAAGCAGCCCGGCCCCCTTCCACTTGGTGCAGCCCAACTCATGCAACCCGAGCCCCCTCTTCATGGAGCAGCCCATGATGCAATCCTAGCCTCTACCCGAGCCCCTCTCTCCCCCCTTCATTTATTTCATGCATGCATTCCCCCTTATATGGCCGGCCACTTCATGTCCTTCATTTCCTCCCCTCTTTCCCCACATTAATTCCATACATGCACCTCCACATTCATGCATCCTCCATCATGCAAGGGCCGACCACCCTCCTTTTCTCCCCTCTTTTTCTCTCTCTCTTTTATTATTTTCCACCCTCTTTATTTTACATGCATTCCCCCCTATCTATTCTATTTTTATATTTTCATTCCCATAAATATAATGCAATGAATCTCTCCCTTATCTCTCTCCCCCATTAAATTAAATGCATGAACCTTCTCCCCTTGATGAGGCCGGCCACCCTATTGTCTCCCCTCATCTAGAACATTCCTCCCTCTCCTATATAAAGGACCCCTTCCCCCCTTGTTTGAAGTTAAGTAGTTTTTAGTTTGAAAGTTGGATTAGAGAGAAAGCAAGTGAGATAGTTTAGTTTTCTTCTTTCTTTGTTATCAAGTAGATTTCTTTTTTCATTATTGTAATAGTCTTTTTATTAGTGTAATTTTGTCTTTTTAATATTGTATTCTCTTCCTTTTTATTAAGCAATGCAAACGAATTCTCTTTCTTTCTTGTTTCCTTTCTTACTATGCTTTAGTTAAATAGTTTTTGTGCCCGATCGCGATAAGCTTTGCAATAGAATAATATCTTTCATTTCATGTTTGTACTTGTATTTTTCTATTTTTGATCCTTCTTTGATTTTTATCGTGTCGACTCTGTATTGCTAGTATACGGTAGTAGGCATTTGATTTCATTTCATAGAAGTCGAGAGACTCATTGATTTGAAAGATCACTCAAGGAAGGAAGGAGTTGAACGCACCCCTAGAGATAGGATGACGTAAATCCTCCGGATTGGAGTCAAATCCAATAGTGCGGGTCACTTCGATAATGCGACTTTAGGCCATTTTGACTTGTAAAGAGATTTCGGTCAAAACGTCTACAAGTTAGGGGATTTAATGCTCTAGCGAGATTATTTCCTAATATCGGATCCGTCACGGTCTTAATAGAAGTGCAAATGCTAAACAAATTTCTTTCGTTATTTTATTTCAAAGTGAATCGTCGATCGAGCACTCGTTTTGTAATATTTTATTTCTCTTTCAATTAAGTTTAGTTTATTTTAATTTTCAAACTCATTAATTGTTCAGTAGGATAATAGAGTCGTTGTGAGTAATAGTACTTGCCTGCCCCGAGTTTTAAATACGACCTTGATATTACGATTCGACAGCTACGCTTGCCTGTTCGGGTTTTAGCCGATCAATAACATGATAAGAAATATACATGGCATATTATGTAGTATGGGATGCATAATATATGTTTGTATATGGATCCACCATAGGTGGAATCATGTGACGGCTATGTAGTATGAGATGCATAACCACCATCACATGGATGCCCATTAGCACGTTTTCTCTTTCATTGCATGTGATGTTATGTAGTATGGGATGCATAACATTTCATGTGTACGTCGCTCATAACATGCAATAAGGCCTTTGTTAGAATGCATAACATAACATAGCATTAGCACACATGCCAAACTAAAAGGTTTACATGATGACATACGTACAGACATGGTTTTAAAGTAAAAGGAATAAAAATTCATGCATTCATGGTTTATGCACATGAGTCAAAAGGGTGTCTGCATATCATCCTTAATTAAACATGGCATCATTATTGAAAATCCTAGAGCAAGTAAGTAGATTTAGCAAGTACTTAAACATGTATTGTCTAGACTGTGTTGTTTGGTTCTAGCAGTTGGGCGAGGTTTTGAATAGTTGTTTGTTGTTCTTTTAGTATGGAGCCTAAGCGCGTAGCGATTAGGTTGACTCCCTAGTCAGAGGGAAAGTCTTCAGGTGTGCAGAGTGATGTGGTGATCGAAAGCCTGCGGTAGAGCAATAAGACTTTGTCGAGGCAAATGGTGGATATGCAGACGTAGATCCAAGCGTTATTATCTGTTGTGTCAGGATAGCTTCCGAGAGTACAGGACCCTACTTTGGGTCTAACTGTTCCTGCTCCCCCTGCTCCTCTGGTGCCTCCGGTCTTGTTTCCACCAGAGATGACTTTTTTCTCGCATTTCCAGCGATTAGGACCTCCTTCGTACGATGGTCGAGTGTATTTCATGGCTTTGGACAATTGGCTTATAGAAATCGAGGAGATGTTCTCATACTCAGGAGTTTCTGGCGATTAGAGAGTAATGATCGTTGTATATTACCTTAAGGGCTTGACAAAGACTTGGTGGATGAGATAAAAGGAGAATCTGAAGGATGGAAGTTCCTGTGAATCTTTTAAGGAGTTACTGCTGAAGACATTTCTATCATCGGTCGAGCGAGACTTCCTGATGAATGATTTCCTACATTTGAAGCAAAGACAACTCACATTTTGTGAGTACGAGATTGAGTTAAGCAAACTTAGCAGATTTGCTCCTGATTTGGTAAGCTCTGAAGCTAATAGAGTTAAGTGTTTTCTGGGTGGTCTAAGGCGTGACCTCCAGTAGCTAGCTAGTGCATACAGATTAGCAAGTTATACTGAAGTGGTCGAGGCCACGTTGAAGGTCGAGGCGATTGATAACGCTAAGAATAAAGGCTAGTAAATGAGAAAAGATAAGAGAAAGTCTGACAGGGCAAGAGTCTTCCGGAATCCAGTTTTGCTTTAAGGAAGAAAAGCAAAGAAGCGTGCAGTTTCTATGGCCGACCGGGTCATTCGTTCGAGAAGTGTTTTAAGAGGATAGGAGCTCAGAAGAAAGAGCAGGTGCTCGTGATCCAAAGTTCTCCTAAGGAAGATTTATTCGGTTCTGCATGTAAGAAAAAGGGGCACGACGCTGCCCATTGTTGGGGAAGGAAAAGAGGCATCTTTTGTTGCGGACAAGAAGGACATCTCAAGTCACAGTGCCCGCAGGCTCATCCCCTGTTGCAACCAATTCAACTTCAGGATTTGCCACCGCCGCAGAAGTTTGATAAGGGAATGGGCAAGCTGAATGTGATTTCTTTGGAGGAAGCTCAGACGTCTACTCAAGTGATATTAGGTTAGATACTTCCCTAGTTTTAGCTTTTAGTATGTAGTTTTAGTTTTGATGTCTATTCCCTTAGTTGATGCAAAGTAATAGCGTATGGGTCGAGGCAGTTAAAGATTCATAAAAGGAATTACCATACGCATGATTTAAAGTTCACAGCTGTGATTTATGCCTTGAAGCGGTGGAGACACCTATTATATGGCGTATTGTGTAAGATTTTTACGGATCATAAGAGTTTGAAGTATGTCTTCACTCAGAAAGAATTGAACTTGCGCCAGCGGAGATGGTAAGAGTATATTGCAGATTATGATGTTGAGATCCAATACAATCAGGGCAAAGCTAACGTGGTAACCGATGCCTTGAGTAGAAAGATAGATAAAATCTCTAATTTTTCTATGGATTCCTTGGTTGAGGAATTTCTGATGATGAATATTGATATATGCCAATGGTTTCGACGGGTTAAACTACGTGTTCTTAGGTACGATAATAAAAATAAATACGTCACGTGCGGTTTCCCTAATTATCACTATCAATTACGCAAGCAATTAACGACATAATTTTCAACATCAAACAATATAAAAGGATGCTACTCCTTTTATAGATTGAACAAGGGCTAAAGGCCAATGTTCGCTCAAGCGAATGGGACCTAACCGATCCGGATAATTAGAAATCAAAATTAAAATTATACGCAACATTCACAATTCTAATAAGAGAAAATCAGGACTAAATTAGTGAATTAAAATTAAGTCAAAATCAATCCCATAATTAATTAATATGGGGGTATACCAAATCACTTGAACGCAAGGGGAAAGCAAGGGTGACGAACCCGATTTCTTCTAGTGTTCACGAGATCTACCCGCTCAAATTATACGAGAATATTCGGAAGAAAAACACACTTAAAATTTAGATTTTAATTAGCACGATTTCAATATAAATTAGGACAATTAACTAGCCTTCTAATTCCACCAAAAACTCACAAATAATATAGAATAAATCACACAAAAGTGGTGTAGGAATCATTACCCAAACCCAAGAAGTCCATCCACAAGATGAGTGGAGGAATCACACACGACGGTGGTTGATTTTCTATTTCCACGCAAACCCACGGATCCGCTAAGGATGATGAAGACGCAATCCATTCTTCCTTTTGCAAAACCCTAGGAGAGGGAAAAATCCTTCAATGATAATATATAAGGAAAGAGGAGAGAGAAAAGGTGGTATTCTATTTCTATCAAGGGGTTGCTCGGTTTTTTTGGAGGGTGAAAGGTGGCTTGGTTTTTTTGAGGGGGAAAGGGAGGTGGCCGAGGTTAGCAAAGGAGGAGGAGAAGGTGGAGGAGAGGAGGCCGGGAAAAAGATAGAGGATGGAGAGGTGGTTGAATAGAGAGAGGGAGAGGAGGGAGAGGTGGCCGACAACTAAAGAGAGGGGAGGATGAAGGTAGCCAAAATTTTGAGAGGAGGAGGAGAGGAGAGGAGTGGAAATCTCATGCAAGATTAGGGTTTTCAATTCTAATTCATTCTCTACCAATTTCTTCATAAGCATGGGTATATATAGCCTATACCACTCAATCTCCACCCTTGAAAATAAAACCACTCTTGATGGTTATATGCACCCATCTTATATATGAAATGAAATAATTAAAAACAACACATGATGGTTATAAGCACCCATCGTAATACATGAAATAAAAATACATGAAATAACCTCTTAAAATAAAATTGCTTAAAAATAAAATTGCTAAAATATAAATGATAAAATATATAATTATAATTATGTAATTTATAATTATATATTTTATTTATTGGCGGCGGGGGACGTTTAGCAAAACATGTAGCGGCGGCGGTGTTGGTGAAGAAACGTCATGGTAGACTCCCATCTTCGAGCTTGCGGCAACGACCGTCCCAATCTACGAACTCTCTATGACGAGAATCCACGGCCGCATCAGCATCGTCGCCATCTATCCTTGTTGGGTATTGTATACACAATGTACCTGATTTGAAGAAGCCCCTGAACAAGCTAAGGTAAATAGACAGTGTGTTTGATGAAATCTTTTAAGTTGTGCTTGCAGTTATTCCACGCTAAGTACACACCAATGTCAGGGTACAGTGGGTCAATATACACGGGTCTGCGCGACGTAATCACTCGTTGAGCAGATCAGTGTGTTGGCCTACGTGTACTCTCTCTATTGGGGTGTACTTAATTTCAAGTACAGGGCTATGATAAAGCAAGAGCAGACAAGGAGCAAGGATGGGCCAAAGACCAGCTCACGGGTTGAAAGACGAGAATCGTCTTAGTATAAATCGTCGAGAATCACTAAGTGATTCTCGCTGATTCGTCGAGAATCACTAGGGATTCTCGACGAGTCATCGAGAATCACTAGATGATTCTCGCCAGGTTGGGCCGGCTGTCTCGACGCAGTCAGAAAATTCTCTAAGGCAGAATCGTCGAGAATCACTAAGTGATTCTCGCCGATTCGTCGAGAATGACTTTGCATTCTCGACGATTCGGCGAGAATCAAATGTGATTCCCGCCGATTCTCCCCGGCCTCTATAACCTGTGCAGCCAGAATTCGCCAAGTAGAATTCGGCGAGAATCGTAAGTGATTCTCGCCGATTCGTCGAGAATCACCTACGATTCTCGCTGATTTTGCCTTGGGCGATTTTTTCGAAATCCTGGACCGGTCCATGTTACCTGCAGCTATTTGAACCGGACTTTGGTCTTTGCTTTGGTGGGGCCCACAACGGTCATCTCCATGACCTATTGTATAAATACACAGGTATTTGTGTACAGTGTTCACATGGACATAGAATACGAAAGCCGAGCCGCCGACTTACCCTAAAATCGCGAACCTGCTCCGCCTCCGTCGCCGCCGCTCGTGCAGTGGTCACCGTAGCCGATCTCGATCTCCTCCAGATCCCCGGTGATAGAAGCCAAGTCTTGCACAGCGTCTCACGCGTCTAACCAGAGATCTTTTGTCTCTTGATTTGAGATAGGGAAATCCATCCTCGTCCGAATCGATCGAGACGATCGATCCTAGTGTGACCGTTGGAAGACCTTGCCGACTTCGCTAAGAAGATTGAATCTCCAGTGCATCGCTGCTGTTTTCAGTTGCCACCGCCAACACCGAGAGCCTTGCCGCCGCCCTTTGCCGCCGCCGGTCTCGGGGAGATTCTCTCCAAGAAAGATCAAGGGTTGTGGACTTTTCGTTACCTACAAGAACAAGTAGTCTAACGAAAAGGGACACCTAGATCTTCAATTTGTTTGTATTTCTTATACACTCCAAATTCTTTTTCATTGTAAAGGAACATTTGGTTCCTAGTTGTAGGGTTGGGTGCAACCCGTGTTGTGGGAGTGTTGACTCCTACGTGTGGAAGGGTTCCTTCCGATAGTGCAAGGATTGGATTTCAATCCAGTTGGTGAAGTGACCGAGTCGTCCCTGGATTGGGAGATAGGTGGAAGGGGGAAAGTGGACGTACCCAAATCGGGGAACCACTATAAATTGCCTGTGTTATTTTCTGTGCTGTGTGGTTTGTTTTGATTCTGCAGGTACACTTTTAATTCCGCAAATACGCTGCAAGTCACCTATCCCCCCCCCCTTAGGTGAAGGTAGTTGATACTAGGTGGACTTTCAGGTGGTATCAGAGGGAGGTTGCTCATCAAAAAGGTTCAGACCTTGAGTAGAATCCTGCCACCAGTGTCAAGAAGAAGACCGATATCTTCCATGGACGGACTCAAGCACTCTGGCAAAATCCCAGTATGCACCAGACTGAACTTTCCTATCTTGAAGGAAAGAATCAGATTCTACATGGAAGCAGTCGACCCCCGGCTCTTCATGATAGTGGAGGAGGGACCTTACATTCCCACTAAAGCCTCCACCATTGATCCTACCAAGAAAGTGCCCAAGAAACTTTCGGAAATGGACAAGGACGAAATGGTGCTGTTCGGACTCGACAAGAAAGCTCAGAACATCCTAGTAAGCGCAGTTGACGACTCTATCATGCAGAACTTCTGCAACTGCAGGACAGCCAAGGATCTCTGGAGCTGTCTGATTGTCCTAATGGAGGGCACAGATGAAGTGAGGGACGATCGGAGATCCCTCCTCAATCAGAAATATGAGGCCTTCAGGAAAGGGCCAAAGGAGGAGATCGGAGTTACCTTCGAAAACTTCCTCAAGATCGTCAATGCACTCAAAGGATATGGAAGAGTGTTCACTGACGGTGAACTCAATGATAAGTTCCTTAGGTCCCTCACTAAGGAATGGGACACAAAGATCTGCGCCATCCGCGAGTTTGGCAGACTTGCGGAAATCGACCCACAGATTCTGTTCGGGAAGCTCATGTCCTATGAGCTTCAGTTGAACACAAGGAAGGCTGAAGAGGAAGCAGAGAAAGCCGCGGCCAAGGAAAAGACGGTGGCCCTGAAAGCCATTCATTCCAGAAAGGGCAAGGGTGCTGCCTCTTCCTGTGCGTGGAAGAAGGATGAAGAGGAAGACTCTGAGCCAAGCTCCTCCGGCTCAGAATTGTCTGAGGAAGACTTATCCCTTATCACAAGGGAATTCAAGAAGTTCCTCAAGCTGAGGAATCAGAGAAAGAGAAACGGCTCCTCTTTAAGGGATCAGAAGAAGAACTATTCTTCTGACAGGTATGTTTCCAAACCGAACAAACACCGCTCATCTGACATTATTTGCTTTGGTTGCAACAAGCCAGGACACGTCGTGGCCGACTGCCATCAAGGAAAGAGGGAAAAGGGAAAGGGAGAGGAGCACATGTCCTCAAGAGATAAGAAGAAGGAGAGGAGTTACATCGTGAAGAAGCCAAAGACGCTGAGTGAATCTGACACTTCAGACACCAGCGATGACGAGGAAGCCTACTTTGGGCTAATGGGTCGCTGTGACTCGGAAGGAGATTGCCCCCCTTTTACTGGGAAGGTAAAAGCTCACACCCCTCTCTCCGACTCTGAATCTGATCCTGAGTCTCAGGATGATGACCCTGAGGATAGCCCTTCTGCCCGTGAAGCTGAGCTCCTCGATAAGTATGAGCTTCTGCTCAATACTTTCGTGGAATGTCGAAAGAGACTGAAGGCTGAGAAAAAGGAAGTTAAATTCCATAAAGGTGAGAGTGTATCGCTGAGGGAAGAGATCACCAGTTTGATCTCCCTTCGACAGGAGCACTTGGACCTGACTTCAAAGCATTCAGAGTCTCTTAAGCTCCTTGATCTTAAGCAGGAGGAAGTCGACAAGTTGGAAGAACTACTTGCGGTAGAAAGGAAGATCGTCAAGAGCTTCTCAATGCCAAAAACTATTCTTCCATTAGTTGATACCTTCTCTGCTCAGGCCAAAGGAGCTGGCTTGGGGCATGTAGGGGTATCTAGCTCCTCATCCAGGAGAAACAGGAACAAGAGGAAGAATAAGGCTGCCAAGAAAGCCTCTGCTGCTGAGAAAGAAAAGGCCCCACTCAGCCCTGTTGAGTTCAGAAAGCCTAGCTTTCCCTGTAACCAACATGACTTTGAGTCAACATATGGCCATCACTTCAGGCCCTCGGTTGCAAAGCCGAAGAGCCGGTATGATGGGTGGACCTTTCCCCGTAACTTCAGTGAGAGTGTCTTCAAGGCACCTTATGAGGAAATCCACTTGGGAAATTATGATCAATTCTCTAGCGGCCATAATAGGAAGCAGGCACGTAAGGCCAATCCTGTTACACTAAAAAGCCAAGAGGTGAAGAAGTCATGTGACTGTGGTCATCATGATGCCTCCACCTCCAGGTCTTCGGCCCCGGCTGAACCCCACGTTTCAAGGGTGAAGCAGGCGCCCAAGAGGAGGTATAATAGGTTTGACTGCTGGTGCTGTGGCAAAATTGGTCACTTTGCCATGGATTGTTGGTTTAATCCGAGGAATATCGAGACTCCTCATGTTGGCAATGCGAGGCCGACCTCTCGTAGGGCTAACCAACCGAGGGGGAGTATGCTAACGAAAAATCTAGGACCCAAGTACGATTGGGTTCCTAAGGCAAATTAATTTTGTTTTGCAGGAATGTCCAAAGGCCAACAAAACTCCTATTTGGTATTTGGACAGTGGATGCTCCCGTCACATGACCGGGACAAGAAGCCTACTGCGGGAGTACTCTCCAGTCGAGAATGGACCCAAAGTCATATTTGGGGGATCTGATCGGGGAGTCACCAGAGGTTACGGTACGATTTCCAATGGTATACTCTCTATCACTAACGTAGCTTATGTTGAAGGGTTAAATCATAACCTGATCAGCGTAAGCTAGTTATGTGATAAAGGGTATGACGTTAAGTTCTGCAAGGATAAATGCCTGATAATATCAGGTGATTCTTCGGAGACTGTATTAACTGGCATTAGGAGCAGAAATATTTTCTGTTTAGATTTTCTTAGTTTAGATTCTTCTACCCCAGTATGCCTCGTTGCAAAAGGCAGTGCATCTCTTTGTGAACAATAGCACAAGAGATTGGCACACATTAATTACAAGACAATTAATATGTTGTTTTCCAAAGACTTAGTAAGGGATGCTCCCATTATTAAGTGCATTAAAGATAGTCCATGTCCTGCATGTCAGATGGGCAAGCAGACTCGGGCTACCTTTAAGGGCATCCCAGACAAAGACTCCTCCAGATGTCTTTATCTCCTACATATGGACCTGTTTGGTCCAATGCAAGTTCATAGCTTAGGAGGGAAGTCATATACGCTAATGATTGTAGATGATCACTCTCGGTTTACGTGGGTGTTCTTTTTAAAGCCCAAGTCTGATACGTTTGACATCTTCACCAGTTTTTTCAAGCAGATACAGAACGAACTTAACTGCTCAGTGGTCAAAATCAGATGTGACCACGGAACAGAGTTTGAGTCTGGGGCTATGACAGAGTTCTGTGAAGAACTTGGTATATTTCATGAGTTCTCCTCCCCTCGCACTCCTCAACAAAATGGAGTGTCGGAGAGGAGGAATAGAACACTCATTGAGGCGTGCACGACAATGTTGAATGACTCTTCTCTCCCAGAATACTTCTGGGCCGAGGCTGTCAATACGGCTTGTCATGTACAAAACCGGGCGTTGATCAACAAGAGCCATCGTAAGACTCCTTATGAGCTACTGAAAGGCAAGAAACCAACCATGTCCTATCTGAGGATCTTTGGCTGCAAATGTTATGTACTGAATAATGGGAAGTACCCTCGTACTAAGTTTGGTGAAAAATGCTTCGAAGGCATATTCATGGGGTATAGTAGCCATAGCCGGGCTTATAGAGTTTTCAACAAGAAAACCCTAGTGGTAGAGGAATCAATAAATGTTGTATTTGATGAAGGAAGTTTGCTTAATTGCAAGACTTCTAGTTGTCTTCCTGAAGATGCAGGTGCCAGACTCGAAAAGTTACAACTGGATGATCCCGAGAAAGATGCAACTCCAAAATACGTCAAGGTCTCCAAATCAACGCCGATCGGAGAAGTTGAAGATCAAAATGGTGCAAATCCTTTAGAAGAAGGAGATGCCCAAGAAGTAGTCGAAGCTCCTGACGCCAGACTTCTTGAGCTCAGACACGTGAGGGATCATCCTAGAGATCAGATCATCGAAGATCCTCGTGACGGGGTCAGAACTCGAAGAGGTACCATTAACGAGATTTTGCATCTTAGCTTCCTGTCACAGGTTGAGCCAAAGAAGTTCGACGAGGCGAACAAAGATGCTGCATGGATTTTGGCCATGCAAGATGAATTGCATCAATTCGAACGATGCAACGTTTGGACGCTGGTTCCCAGACCACAAAAGAAGAATGTGATTGGCACCAAGTGGATCTTCAGAAACAAACTGGATGAACATGGTGTCATCATAAAGAACAAGGCCAGGCTAGTGGCTCAAGGTTACCGGCAGGAGGAGGGGATTGACTTCGACCAGACCTTTGCACCAGTGGCAAGGCTCGAGGCCATTAGATTGTTCCTGGCATATGCTTCGCACAAAGGATTCATTGTCTATCAAATGGACGTGAAATCAGCCTTCTTGAACGGAGACCTGAAAGAGGAAGTATACGTCGCTCAACCCCCAGGTTTTGTCAATCCTACTTATCCTAATCATGTATATTTTCTTAATAAAGCTCTATATGGTTTAAAGCAAGCTCCTCGAGCTTGGTATGAGACCTTGTCTAGTTTTCTTCTTGAGAACAAGTTCTCTAGAGGAAAAATAGATAAGACATTGTTTCTTAGGGAAGTCAAAGGCAAGATCTTGCTGGTGCAAATCTATGTCGATGACATTATATTCGGCTCAACGGACAACAATCTTAGCAAAAAGTTCTATAAACTTATGCAAGGAAAGTTTGAAATGAGCAGTATGGGAGAGCTAAAGTATTTCTTGGGACTTCAAGTGAAACAGTCTGAGGATGGAATCTTCATCTCTCAGACGAAGATCACAAATGAACTCCTCAAGAAATTCGGAATGGAGAATGCAACCTCTATGAGGACTCCAATGGGATCCACTATGTCTCTGTATAAGGATGAGAAAGGTAAACCTTTTGATGAAACCAAATACAGAAGCATCATTGGATCCCTGCTCTACCTTACTGCCAGTAGACCGGATATCATGTTCTCCACATGTGTCTGTGCCAGATATCAGGTGAACACTATGGAATCTCACTATGTCGCTGCAAAGCGAATTCTAAGATACCTTAAAGGTACCCCCAATCTTGGCTTGTGGTACCCGAGAAACAATGATGTCGAGCTAATAGGTTTTTCAGATGCTGATTTTGCAGGGAGTAGGGATGACAGGAAAAGCACTTCCGGGACGTGTCAATTCCTGGGAAGAAGGCTTATTTCATGGAACAGCAAGAAGCAGAATTGTGTAGCAACCTCCACTGTAGAGTCTGAGTACATCTCGGCCGGTAGCTATTGCGCACAACTCCTATGGATAAGAAACCAGTTAGCCGACTATGACCTCCAGTTTAAGGAAGTACCAATGTACTGCGACTCCTCAAGTGCAATTGCTATTGCCAACAATCCGGTATCGCACAGCAGAATGAAGCATATTGAAGTGCGCTACCACTTCATTCGGGAGCACGTGGAGAACAAGGACATCTCTCTCTACTATGTCCCCACGGACAAGCAGATTGCAGATATTTTCACAAAGCCCTTAAATGAGGCCAAGTTCAGTCTCTTCAAAACTGAATTGGGGATGCTCAACTATGAGGAATGAAGACTCCAGAAGCTCCTGGCTCGTGCATCTAGGGGGAGCATCTGCCAAGAACTCAAGTGTAAGCATAGGTGCAAGAACTGAGGGGGAGCATGGTGTCAAATGCACCAGACCCAAATTTGCAGAAGCCAAAAAGGGGAGATTACCCTCTCGGCTAAGGCTATGGTGGCTCCAAGTTTGCTCTCAAGTAATTGGTAATGAATATCTCTCTCAACTCAATTTTAAGTTTATGATTTTCATTCCTATATGCTCTATTCACCTTAGCTTGTAGGGTTTAGGCTTCTTCAAATAGGGGGAGATTGTTGGGTATTATATCCATAATGTACCTGATTTGAAGAAGCCCCTGAACAAGCTAAGGTAAATTGATAGTGTGTTTGATGAAATCTTTTAAGTTGTGCTTGAAGTTATTCCACGCTAAGTACACACCAATGTCAGGGTGCAGTGGGTCAATATACACGGGTCTGTGCGACATAATCCCTCGTTGAGCAGATCAGTGTGTTGGCCTACGTATACTCTCTCTATTGGGGTGTACTTAATTTCAAGAACAGGGCTATGATAAAGCAAGAGCAGACAAGGAGCAAGGATGGGCCAAAGACCAGCTCACGAGTTGAAAGACGAGAATCGTCTAAGTGTAAATCATCGAGAATCACTAAGTGATTCTCGCTGATTCGTCGAGAATCACTAGGGATTCTCGACGAGTCATCGAGAATCACTAGATGATTCTCGCCAGGTTGGGCCGGCTGTCTCGACGCAATAAGAAAATTCTCTAAGGCAGAATCGTCGAGAATCACTAAGTGATTCTCGCCGATTCGTCGAGAATGACTTTGCATTCTCGACGATTCGGCGAGAATCAAATATTATTCCTGCCGATTCTCCCCGGCCTCTATAAACTATGCAGCCAGAATTCGCCAAGTAGAATTCGGCGAGAATCGTAAGTGATTCTCGCCGATTCGTCGAGAATCACCTACGATTCTCGCCGATTTTGCCTTGGGCGATTTTTTCGAAATCCTGGACCGGTCCATGTTACCTGCAGCTATTTGAACCGGACTTTGGTCTTTGCTTTGGTGGGGCCCACAACGGTCATCTCCATGACCTATTGTATAAATACACAGGTATTTGTGTACAGTGTTCACACGGGCATAGAATACGAAAGCCGAGCCGCCGACTAACCCTAAAATCGCGAACCTGCTCCGCCTCCGTCGCCGCCGCTCGTGCAGTGGTCACCGTAGCCGATCTCGATCTCCTCCAGATCCCCGGTGATAGAAGCCAGGTCTTGCATAGCGTCTCACGCGTCTAACCAGAGATCTTTATTCTCTTGATTCGAGATAGGGAAATCCATCCCCGTCCGAATCGATCGAGACGATCGATCCTAGTGTGACCGTTGGAAGACCTTGCCGACTTCGCTAAGAAGATTGAATCTCCAGTGCATCGCTGCTGTTTTCAGTTGCCACCGCCAACACCGAGAGCCTTGCCTCCGCCCTTTGCCGCCGCCGGTCTCGGGGAGATTCTCTCCAAGAAAGATCAAGGGTTGTGGACTTTTCGTTACCTACAAGAACAAGTAGTCTAACGAAAAGGGACACCTAGATCTTCAAGTTGTTTGTATTTCTTATACACTCCAAATTCTTTTTCATTGTAAAGGAACATTTGGTTCCTAGTTGTAGGGTTGGGTGCAACCCGTGTTATGGGAGTGTTGACTCCTACATGTGGAAGGGTTCCTTCCGATAGTGCAAGGATTGGATTTCAATCCTGTTGGTGAAGTGACCGAGTCATCCCTGGATTGGGAGATAGGTCGAAGGGGGAAAGTGGACGTACCCAAATCGGGGAACCACTATAAATTGCCAGTGTTATTTTCTGTGCTGTGTGGTTTGTTTTGATTCTGCAGGTACACTTTTAATTCCGCAAATACGCTGCAAGTCACCTATCCCCCCCCCCATAGGTGAAGGTAGTTGACACTAGGCGGACTTTCAATCCTCCCCCATTCAAAATTACTCATCACCGATGAGTGGCCCGTGAGGGGAGAATAGTCAGAAGAAGCCGTAATATGGGGCAAATCTGTCCCCGCTATCCATGTCATAGTAAAATGTACATCCATCAGTGTCTGGCAAAGAAACAACAAAACTTCCGAGGAAACTCGAAAGGGTGTCAAGCAAAAGAAATAAAACTTGAATCTTACCATCCAGTTCAAGAACCATGGAGTCAACGTGGGAAATAGACAAGGTAGAACTAACACTCCCCATCCCAAGAGAACATGTAGTGGTAGAGAAGAACGACGAAGAAAGCCACTCAGGGGGAACAGAGACGTACAATAAAAGTACAGAATCTTGAAATAAAGTGAAACACCCTGTGCTATATAAAAATCAGAAATAAAAGCATGAAATCCGACGCTCTTCATAATCATGGATGGGTCGACATTCCTACGTATTTATTTATTAACGGAGCCAAAAGGCATCCGCTCGGGGAATGACCAGACGAAACCCTAATCACTAAATCTAGCATCGGATAGTCTCGAAAAGGAGTGGAAGTGCGTGTAACATAACTTAAAATGAAAAACTAACGTCCTAGATACATGAGGAGCGAATCCATGTGTTATATGACTAGAGCCAAACACGGAGGACAAGGGGGTTAAGTCAGGTGGCACAGGATCCTAATAATCAGGGATGATTTTAATAGGCTCAAAATTCACAGTTTTAATTTTATATTTTAAATACTCACCCTTGGCATGAAGATATGTCAAGGAGAACCGCTCATCATGGTAAATAGAGTTGGACGCTCCCGGATATGACAGGATGTGCGAGTGATACAACTCAAGGGGCCTTTCTATAGTCACTAACGCGTGGAAATGAGGGTTATCAAAAGGCGGTGGGTAAATGCGTGCGACTGGGTGTGGTATATAAGTATGTATAGGGGACACCACATCCTGAGGTACAATTGCCAAAGAATCAGAATCAGTCGTAGTAGAGGACAGAACTGTAGACGAACAAGCAGAGAAATGAGCAGTCAAATGTGACATGTAGTCAGATCTACAGGGTGCGGTGAATAGACCCAAAACTAGTGCGCTCAACAAAGTAATATTTATACGCTGAGACAACGCCAATGTAAGAACTGATAAAGTGGGCGTCACATAAAAACTCGGACTATGTCTACCAGTTCCACATCCTAAAAAATCATCTTAGATAGGCAAATAAATAGGAGGAAGGGTCGGCAAAATCAAACCCGGGATAACTTCCAAATCAGTATAATTTTCACATAATGGTGATATCATCAAAGAACTCTCATCCGGGTGTACAAAATAATCGTCCAACAGTACCCTTCCCTCAGATGGTAAATCATCCACAATATCACTAGGGAAATCCTCACACTTAGGCTCCTCAGATAACTTAAATACAATCTCAGCGGGTTCAATCATAGAGTCTATCACGATGGGGAACGTATCCTGGAGAGGGCACTCAATACTAGGGTGGTCAGTCGTAACACTAGCAGTGCAAGTAATAGGTAACAGAATACTCTCACAGATCAGAATGTAATCATACCATACATCATCTTCTAAATCACTACGGAATCCCTCACTTTTAAAATCATCAGACTCATCGGGCACTATCGTACGTGAAGGGATACTCTCACCTAGCTGGTTAACTTCTGAATCCAGAGATATTATATCCACATCAGAATCCTCAGAGGTATCAGTCACTATCTCAAGGGGCTTAGATTTCGAGGCTAAAGGAGGCATAACCTTAGTAGTAACATTTTTCGGGTCCAAAACATAGGGTCTACACTTCATATTTTCCTTAGGAGTGGAATTAGGCACACTAGGTGTAGTCCTATCTTTATGGGGATAAGATCTAACCTGAGGCAAAGGGTAACTCTTATGAGTTGCTATGAGCCTAGCTCCATAACGATTCTCACTCACAGGATTGGTTTTAGCAGTGTGGCGGTATGCAAGATCAAATTTATCAGAGAGTAGTCTTCGCGTGTGCGGCCAAGCATATGGACAACTACCAGCACCGCGCTCTTCGTTCAGCCAAAACAACAGGGCTTGACCTACTAAGCTATTTCGAGCTACACCAACCTTATAGTAGTCGCCACATACGTGAAAATAAAAATAAGCTTCTATCCCCTTAAGCCAGTCTCAAAAAATCTGGGGACACCCTAATCTGTCATAAGTAGGTGCCTCAATTTTAGTGGGAGAATAAGCGTGAGGATAGTTAGTTTCCTATGGTATAAAGGGAAGGCTAGGGTGTGTTTAGCCATGACTTTATCATACCAATAGTCTAAAAGGAAAACATTAACGTCAAAGGCCATAACAGTGAGGATCGGAGAGAAAACTCACTCGGATCTGGTGCACATGTAGTGAATAAAAGGCTCTGACCCAAATAAATTTTGGAAAGATAGATTTATTCACGCTTAATAAAATATGTTTTTTTTGAAAATAAATAAGAGATTATTAAAAAAAAATTTGTGAATTATTTTGCTGAAAAATAAAAATTTAGGCCGTTATTGGCAGACCAGAAGTTTTTTATTTTTATTTTTTGACAAATAATAGTGCAGGACAAGTGTGTGTCAGCAGTATAATTAAAGTGGGAGGGTGCCAATTAGGAAATTGACGTAAACCTCCCTCTGATATCAAATTGATGTAGGCCCATGGTTTCGACGAGTTAAACTACGCGTTCTTAGGTACGATAACAAAAATAAATACGTCTCGTACAATTTATCTTATTTTCACTATCAATTACGCAAGCAATTAAAGAAATAATTTTCAACATCAAACAATGCAAAAAGACACTACCCCTTTCATAGATTGAACAAGGGCTAAAGGCCAATGTTCGCTCAAGCGAACGAGACCTACCCAATCCGGACAATTAACAATCCAAATTAAAATTATACGCAACATTCACCAATACAATAAGAGAAAATCAGGACAAAATTAGTTAATTAAAATTAAGTCCAAATCAATCCCATAATTAATTAATATGAGGGTATACCAAATCACTTGAACGCAAGGGGAAATCTAGAGTGACGAACCCGATTTGTTCTAGTGTTCACGAGATCTACCCGCTCCAATTATACGAGAATATTCGGAAGAAAAACACACTTTAAATTTTGATTTTAATTAGCACAATTTCAATATAAATAAGGATAATTAACTAGCCTTCTAATTCCACCAAAAAATCACAAATAATATATAAGAAATCACACAAAAGTGGTGTAGGAATCGTTACCCAAACCCAAGAAGTCCATCTAAAAGATGAGTGGAGGAATCACACACGACGGTGGTTGATTTTTTATTTCCACGCAAACCTACGGATCAACTCCGGACGATGAAGATGCGAGTTGTTCTTCCTTTTGTAAAAACCTAGGAGAGGGAGAAATCCTTGAATGATAATATATAAGGAAAGAGGAGAGAGAAAATGTGGTATCCTATTTCTATCAAGGGGTTGCTCCATTTTTTTTTGGAGGGTGAATGTTGGCTTGGTTTTTTGGAGGGGGAGAGGGAGGTGACCGAGGTTAACAAAGGAGGAGGAGGAGAAGGAGGAGCAGAGGCTGCCGGGAAAAAGATAAAGGAGGGAGGGGTGGCTGAATAGAGAGAAGGAGAGGAGGGAGAGCTGGCCGGTGGCCAAAGAGAGGGGAGGATGAGGGCAGCTGAAATTTTGAGAGGAGGAGGAGAGGAGAGGAGGAGGGAAAATCTCAAGCAAGATTAGTGTTTTCAATTCTCATTCATTCTCTACCAATTTCTTCATAAGCATGGGTATATATAGCCTACACCACTCAATCTCTACCCTTAAAAATTAAACCACTCTTGATGGTTATATGCACCCATTTTACATATGAAATGAAATAATTAAAAACAACACATGAAATAAAATCTTAAAATAAAATTTTTTAAAAATAAAATTGCTAAAATATAAATGAATAAATATATAATTATAATTATGTAATTTATAATTATATATTTTATTTATTGGCGGCAACGGATGTCGAGCAAAACATGTAGCGGCGGCGGCATTTGCGAAAAAATGTCGTGGTAGACTCCCATCTTTGAGCTTGCGGCAACGATCGTCCGAATCAACAAACTCTTTATGACGGGGATCCACGGCCGCATCATCATCGTCACCATAAAATATTTTTGTTGGGAGTTGTAACTTGCCAAATAGTTTAGAGGTAGCTGAGCCTTCATGGATTTTACTAACAAGGCTACATAAAGGGGATGATCCTGATTTGATGCACCTTTATAACAGAATTATGAAATGGGAATTATCAAAGTTTTTGATTGATTATGCGGGTACCTTGAGGTACCGCGGCAGATTTTGCATTCCCGCAGTTGAGGATATCCGAGTTAAGTTGTGCAAAGAGGCGCATGGTTCTAATGTTGCCTACCACCCCGGTTCTACGAAAATGTATAAGGATCTCAAGCAGATTGCCTGGTGGTATGGAATGAAAGGCGATATAGCTAAGTATGTATTAGAATGTTTTACTTGTAAGCAAGTTAAGGACGATCATGGTAGGCCTGGAGGATAGTTGACGCCCTTAGAAATTCCAAGTTGGAAGTGGGAGAGCATTTCGATGGATTTTATTACTGGATTACCGAGATCTCCCAGAGAAAAAGATTCTGTTTGGGTCGTAGTGGACAGATTGACGAAGTTTTCTCACTTCGTGCGGTTCAAGATCGACTACTCCATGAAGAAAATAGCTGAATTGTATTTGGATGAGATCATTAGGTTACATGGAGTGCCTGTCAGTATTGTATTAGATTAAGACTCCAGGTTTACGTCTCACTTTTGGAAGAGTTTACAGGAAGGATTGGGTACCGATCTACGGTATTACACCGCATATCACCTGCAAACTAAAGGTCAAACGGAAAGAGTAAATCAGTTCATGGAGGACATGATCAGATGTTACATTTTGGACCACAAAGGAGCGTGGGATGAATGTTTGAGGTTGATGGAATTCGCTTACAATAACAGTTTTCAGGAGAGTTTGCAGATGGCCCCATTTTAGGCTTTGTATGAGAGGCATTGCAAAACTCCCTTATTTTGGGATGAGGTTTGTGAGAGACCGTTGTTGGGTCCTGAAGCGTTAGAAGAAATTGATTTTTTACTTAAAGCTTATTCGAGAGAAGCTTTGGATAGCTCAAGAGCGCTATGAGAAGAATGTAAATCTACATAGGACCGATTTGGAGTTTGTTGTTGGGGATATGGTGTTTCTTAAAGTTTCCCCAATGTCTGGTGTTAAAAGGTTTGGCAAGAACCACAATTTGGACCCGAGATATGTGGGACCGTTTAAAGTTGTTGAACGGATTGGTGTGTCAGCATATAGGCTGGATTTGCCGCAAGTTTTCCCGGTGTGCAAGATGTATTTCATGTACGCCAATTACAGAAGTGTGTGTTAAGCGACTTGCAAGTTCTTGATTCTATGCCCCAGTTGGAGCCTAACCTTTCTTATGTGGAAGTTCCTGTTCACGTTTTGGATACTCAGGATCGGGTGTTACGAAGGAAGACAATACCCATGGTTAAAGTTTTGTGGAAGAACATAGACGTGGAAAGTGCGACTTGGGAGTTGGAGTTAGCTATGAGGGAGGCTCATCCTCATCTGTTCTCCTGATGTTTTTGGTAAGTATTTTCCATTGTTAGCCTATGATTTCTTTTCTTCTGTTTGTATTTAATCCTATTTATGTTAAGTGTTAGGACAAAACTTCCTTTTAAGGGGGGTGGTTGTAACGCCCCTGATTTTTCGGTACTTATTTTAATTCCCGTAGTGACATAATTTTGACGTCAGGGGTTACGTTGGCGCGTAGTTAACGGGTGTCATTTGTTGGATCACGGATTTGCTCAGTGGTTTTTCTTGTGCTGCTGGTTTTGTTTTTGTTGTGCACCCTCCCTTGCGAGCCAAGTCTATTTTGGTGATTCGGTGGAGCTTTTTATAGGGATGTGGTGGAATTTTGTCTTCAGTTGGTATTTTACCCAGTTTTGGTTCATCAGAATTCGATTTCGATTTCGCCGTTAGATTAGTAGCGTGGGTATTTAGCTATGGGGCGATTTTCGTAGGAATCTGAGGTTGTTTGGATTTCGGATTGTTTTGGGATTTATTTGTATTAATTATATTGTGATATTGTATTATTAATTAATTAATATTTATTATTATATTTATATATATATACGTGTAAAAAATCGAAACCATACTATTCATCTTCTTCCTAGAACCGAGCGATGAAAATTTCACGGAAGAGGGAGTTCGGCGGACGGAGCGTGCGTTCGGCCGACGATAGGAAGAGCTCTGGTGGTCGGTTTTGTTGTTTGATTAGAGATTTGTAAATCTCTCGGCAAGGGCTACGCGATCGTGGTAAGTTTTCCTCGTTTCTCCGATTTTTGTACGTTACGGTTAGTGAGTTTCACCCCTTTCTCCCTCCAAAAGTTTAAGGAAACATTGCTAGGGCCTTCCTACGGTTGATCCGTGTCACGGTGCGGGTGGGAGGCGCTTCTTTTAGATATTTCAAGGCAAGTAGATCTCTCCCCTTGCATGTCCATCTTTTGTCCTTAACTTCTTTTCTTCCCTCCTCCCTTAGAGGATAAGAGTAGTGTAGAATATGTTTTGGAAGAAACTCTAGGTTATGGCTTGTTTTCGGCTAAAACCACGATAACTAGGAATTTGGGTTAAGAAGAATTTGACGTAAATCGTGAAGGGATCCGTTGAGTATCATTAGGACCGTTTTCACCGAGTATAGGTGTAAAGAACCTTAAATTTGTCGGGTTTAGGAAGGTAATATTTGTCGAGTATCGGTATGTAGCCTAAGTAGAATTCGGCGGGTATCGGGTAGAAATTAGGCGAGTATCGCCGAATTTGGATAAGTCATTTTTGGCGCGTATCATTTTGAAGTCACCGAATTTCATAGGTTAGCTTAAGGCAGTTCGGCGAGTATCGCCAGTCTGGTCGTCGAGTATCGACAGGAAATCGTCGAGTATTGCCGATTTTCGCATGACAATTTCGCCAAGTATAGAGAGATTCGTCGAGTATGCATATGTTTTGTCGGGTATACTCGCCAAATTTGCCGGGACCTGGAGTTTTTCGCCGTTTTTTGGTCTGGATCGTCGAGTTAGGTCCTTAGGATATACTTTTGATATTTTCATCCAGTTTGTCTTGGGAAGTGTTTGGGTTTTGGTATTTAAGTATACGAGCGGTTTGTTTTATATTGAATGAAGAATTGGTATGGCCATGGTTGGCTGTAGATATTTGACCGTGGTGGGTTTGTTACTGTTAGTGTGTTGGGTAGGTCCCCTCCACAACAGGTGCCGGTTTTCTCCCCATTATTGGGCGTGTCAAGGTATAAGACCACCTTTCTTTAGATCCTTACAAGGTTTGTGACTGTTGGTGTGTTGGGTAGGTTCCCACCACAGCAGGTGCTGGTTTTTCCCCAATAATTATGGTTTCTCTTGACTATTGGTGTGTTGGGTAGGTTCCCACCACCACAAGTGTCGGTATTTCCCCAGTGATTTTACTTATAAAGTTATGAGCAGACTATTCCTGATACTTATACTTACATATATACATGTTTCTTAAAACATTGTTCTTTATCACACTTGGTGCAAATTTCCTACTCTTAGAATCGGTAAGTTAGCTTTTTACCCTTGTTTGATTTTCCTATTCAGCTGAGGTAGTCAGCTTTTCCTTATAGTAGGGTTTGGTAAACGCTTTTTGTTTTAACTTGATTGTTATCTAATTGATTCCCTTTGCCACTTGTATTTTCATGCTAAGGTGTTATTTCTTTGAATATCTCAGGTTCAGGGCAGTAGCCAGTTGAGCGGCTAGGTTGTTGTTGCTAGTGGACTGCTATATTGTAGAGGTTTTCCTCACCCTTGTGAGGTAGTTTTTGGTTGCTTCTTGTTAGTACAGACATACATGCTCTCTAGTGGGTTCGTGTCAGGTTGTTCACACCCACTGGTAGATTTCTTTTAAAATACTAATTACTTTACTAAGCTACTAGTTTTACCTCTCTGTGGTTGTATTTACTTTCTCTCATGGGAATATTTTATGCTAGGTTACAAGTTAGATATTTTAACTTATAAAATGCATTACTACTAGTGTTTCATACATGCCATCTTTCTAAAACTAATATACAATTATCTAAGCTAACGTAAAGGCTATTCATATACTTATAATAAATCTTGAGTCTTGCATGCCCCGGGTTGTCCTTTAGGAATGTTTATGTTCGCGTAGGATGTTAAATTAACGTAATCAAAGTATTTCCATAGCATATAACTATATTTTTACTTGTGGACTAGTTGATCTATTGTGCCAAGGGATACAACCATCTTAACTTAAAACTGGATTTCTTTGATAATAACTTATGAATTTTTTATAAAATGTAGAGTTGGAGTCTTGCCTGAGCGTCTGTAGTTATCCCCTACAGGACGTGGCATCATGACGCGTGTTTTCTCCTTACTCTGATATGTCTTTTAATACGAAAAATATTCGGGACGTGACATCCACGCAAGAGATCTCCAAAGCCTCCAGATCTCTAATATGACGCTCATAGCGCATCCTTATCTAGTTAGCCTGTGTGGGAGTTCTATGACTTAACGCATTCACTACCGCATTACCTTTGCCAGGGACATAATGTATCTTGAAGTTGTAATCCCCAAGGTACTCCATCCACCTTTGCTGACGCATATTTAAGTCCTTCTGGTCCAACCTCTAAACTCTTATGATCTATGTATATGTATACCTTCATGCCGTACAAGTAGTGCCTTCAGAGCTTCAACGTGAATATCACGGCCGCCAACTTCAAGTTATGGACCGGATAATTCCTCTTGTGCACCTTCAACTAGCGCAAACCATAAGCTATTACTCTCCCATGCTGTAACAACACACAACCTAAGCCGTTACATGAAGCGTCGTTGTAGATCTCAAAACCTTCAGTCCCACATGGCGAGCATAGAATTGGCGCCGGATCAGAAGAATTTTCAGTTCTTCGAAAGCTTGCGCGCATGCTGGTGACCAAATAAACTTTTGATCCTTCCTTGTCAAAGTCGTGAGAGGTAACGCTATCCGCGAGAAGTTATCCACAAAATGCCTGTAGTAGCTGATAAGTCCGATAAAACTTCGGGCTTCTCCCACTAAAGACAGCACAGGCCACTCCCATATCACAACAATCTTCGTCGGATTCACAGCTATCCCCTCTCCACTAACGATGTGTCCAAGGATCGCTACTGAAGAAAGCCAGAGTTCACACTTAGAGAATTTGGCATTCAACTGATTTCTTCTCAGGGTCTCCAGAACAATTTGTAGATACTCTGCATGGTCAAACTCGAACTGGTAGTATACTAAGATATCATCAATGAATAATATCACAAACTGATCCAAATACTCCCTGAATGTCCGTTCCATCAAGTCCATAAACACCGATGGCACATTCGTTAGCCCAGAAGGCATGACCATGAACTCGTAATGCCCATATCATGTACTGAACGCCATCTTGGGAATGTCACTTTCCCTGATTCATAGCTCATAGTAACCAAACTTTAGATCCAGCTTTGAATACAAAGTCAACCAAACAAGCTGGTTGATTAGATCATCGATCCTCAAAATCAGGTACTTGTTCTTCTCTGTTAGCTTATTTAGTTCCTGATAGTCGATACACAGTCGCAGACTTCCGTCCTTCTTCCTCACTAAGAGGATCGAGACACTCCAAGGTGACGAACTTGGACGCACATACCCCTGCTCTATCAATTCTTGAATCTGTGCCTTCATTTATGCCACCTCTCTCGATGTTAAGTGGTAAGGAGACTGCGACACAGGTTTGGCACTGGCACCAACTCGATGGTGAAATCGATCTCTCTTTGAGGTGGAGCTCCAGGGAGATTTTTAGGGAATACATCGGCAAACTCCGACACCACTAGAATACTGGCCAAGCCAGCTTGGGCTTCTTTGCCTCTAGAAGAGTGAAGAATAACTCTGTACCCTCATGAACTACTTTAACTACTTGGAGAGTAGACATCATCGTCTTGCTCCACCCCTTCATACCAAAGAAAGTAGTTTCTTGGCTGGTATTCGACCCTTGTTTAACAGTCTTCAAGATACAGTCGATGAACGCACATTGCTCCGAGAGCCAATCCATGCCAAAGATTACGTTAAACTCTATTATCGGTAGTAGTGATGCTTCCAAGTCAAAAGTTTGACTTCCTATCAACACTTTCACGTAATAGACTCTCTCTGCGCGCAACGAACACCCATTCGGCATCAACAAATCCAACCTATCCTTCACCACTGAAGTAGGCACTATGATGCGTGACATGAAGTCCTTGGATAAGAAAGAATGTGAAGCTCCTATATAAAACAGTACTCGAGCCGGATAGTCCATAAGCACGATAAAGCCTAAAACACGATAGTCGTAAGACTAAAGAATAAGTCACAAGGTATGAAAAGTATTATAGCTAAAATCTAGCACATACCTATCACCACATCGCCTTGCTTGATTTCCTCATGCTGGCCATGGTTGTAGACTCTCGGTTGGGCTGGAGCCTGATGAGATGCGGTTGACTCCAACACCTTCCCTTTCTCAGCATAGGATGCTCCTACCTTCTTCTCTGATTTACCACTCCAATGGTGTCCCCGATTGCCACAATTGTAATAGTGAATTGGGCCTCCTTGACTAGAAGATTCTCCCGTAGTAACAGTTGAAGAAGCCGGTCCGGAAGACTTGGCCTTCTTGTTCCACATTCAGTACCCAGACTTCGTTTGTCTTGGTACTTTGAACTCTGACCTGTTCACCGCCGAGTCCTTTTTACCTTTAACTCTCTTTAGATCCTTCTCCATAGATTGGGTTGTGTTGACCATGTAACATCCCAATGTTACTTCTAGACCCCTAACTTAGATTTGGGTTAGGCATGGGGTGGGTGTTAGGGTATTAGCTAGGTTTGACCCTAGGTGGTGGGGTGTAGCCAAGTGGGGCCCACCTTAGGACCAAAGTCAAACTAGGTCAAACTAGCCTAAATAAGAACCCTAGACACACCATGACCCCACCACATGGCCTTAACCCTAAATACAATCTAAGTGGACCTAGGCCATGCCACTAGGTCAACATTTTGACCCTAGTTGACCCAAGTCAACTTTGAGCCTAAAGTGGTCAAACCCACATTCATAAGCCCAATTAGCCTAAGTAGGGCACCCCCTTGACCCAACCCAAGTTGGGTGGTGCCATCGGGCTCATGACCAACAAGTGGGGTCAGCCCACTCACCATGTTGACCAAGTCAACTCCCCAAGTCAACAAGTCAACTATTTGACCTAAAGGTGAAAATGTGAGCCCAAGCCATTTCCCATAGGCCAAGCCCACCAAACTTGACCCATGACCAGCCAAGTGGACAAGGACAGCCCCTAACCCCCAAAATGAGGAGAGAGAGTACATGCAAAGGGGCATTTTGGAGAAAACACCTAAAAGAGGAGAGAGAAAGGGGGTGGTGATGAAAGGAGGCCATGTGGCCTTCATTTCTTCAGCCAAGAGGTGCTGGCCGACCACCCCATTTAATTTCAGCAAGATTTCAAGGCATGACAGCCACTTGGCAACCATGGTGAAGCTTCCTATGCTCCAACCGAACTCACCTCGGCCACATCCCCATATACAGCCACTCCAGGCCAAATCCAAGCCCACCATCAGCTTCAGAAGGTTGAGAGGAGTGGAAATCGAGTCCTGGAGCATAGCAATCGGTGGAGAATCGAGTTTTTGGCAAGGAGATCGCCGGAGCTAGCTAGCCATGGCCAACCGCCGCCACACCCGCAGCCAACCGCCGATTCAGGTCCGTTTCGCCACCCCTCTACCCGTACTAGCTTCCTAGATCAATTAGGGGAGATATCGGGCTCAATTGAGACCGATGCCATGAGAGAAAAACTTGGAATTTCCGTGAATTTCATCCCTCTCGGGATCGCCGGCGCCGCCACCTCCCGCCGCCTAGTCGCCGGCAAAAGCCGGCCACCACCACCGTGAAGGTGTAGGCACAGTTGGCCGGCCTTGGCGCCGCCTCATCTGGCCGGAAAAGGGCCCGCAAAGTGGCCCAGGAAGATCCAATCCAGGCTGTCGGTTTGTTGGGGAAGACGATAGGATGCCGTCCAATTGTGCTTTAAGATCCGTGCAAATCATTTTATATGTATGAAATGAAATATATGAATAGTAACAATCTGTCACATATTTTCAGTTAAATTGCATGTATAATTTAGAGCACCTAAGGACATTTATAAGTCAGGATCCCTGAATAGAAAATGTAGCCCTAGGTCTTAACTTTCAAATGCCATAATAATCATGGGTTTTGACCTAGTGGTCTGTCCTGTAGGTCAATTCTCCTAGGGCTGGTCCTAGGCTAGGGCAGATTTTAATTTGAATGCCCATGCTAAACCAGTAAGCCTCATGACCTGAAATTTTGGTCATGTGCATGTCCTAGGCATATCTAGGTCCTATCCAAACATCAGAATTTTTGGGGAACATTTTGCTATAGTTTTTACAAAAATACCCAAAAGTAAATAAATGTGATATTTGGAGTTCTCCAACTCCAATAGGCCCCAAATTTTGGTGGCACCCTCTCATGGGTATATTAGACACATGGTTAAAATTTGGGCTAAATTGATTCACTGCATGATGGGTAATCTCACTCGCAAGTTTGAGAAATAAGATTTGGCTTGGGCTGCAAATAGCAATTTGGCAGAATTTTAAATGGCTGCCCAAGCCAAACCAGAAGTCCCCTTGACCTGAGATTTTGGTCAGAGGTTTAATTAGGGCATATTTAGGCCCTGCCCAAAAATGGGCTTGATTGGAAAATAAAATATGGGGAAATTACCAAAATACCCCTAGGGCTTAACTAGGTGATTCTTGGAGTTAGCTAACTCCAAATGGCCCCAAACTTTGGTGGCTGGTCCTTAGGGACCATATAGACCAGTGGTATAAGTTTCTCTGAAATTGGAACAAGTCATGTTGGGAAAGACCCACATGCAAGAATTGAACTACTTAGGCTCGGGGTGCATTTAGCCAAAAATGACATACTAAGTATTCAGCCTAATTGAGGCATGCAAAATCATGGAATTTATTCCAGTGATTAATTAGGGCATAAACCACCCCTAGAATTATTTATGGGATTTTTGGGATCAAAAATCCCATTATTTGGAATTTTCAAAACATAGGTCCTTTTTGAAAATAAATTGGAAAAATAGATTTTGATAAAAAGGAAATTCCCAAATTCAGTCAAGTCAAAGAATGATGTTTTGTTTGACTTAGGAAAATTTTATACCTCTGTTTGAGATCTATTGGGGCAAATACCTTGAAATTACTATTTTACCCTTTTTGTATTTAATTATGATTTGGTGGAATTTCATGTTGGAAAATTGTAGAAATATTTCTATAGTTATATAATTGTGATATTAGCCTTGTAGAATTATTTCAGAATTTTTGGATGCACTTTCATTTATTGAGTTAGCTTAAGGGCATTTTGGTAATTAATTAAGAATGGAATTTGATAGGTCACTACAGTGTAGAATTTGATGAAACTCTTCCATTAGTCATAAAGTAGTGATATATATTCTCAATAATTTTCCTGGAATTTTGGTTAATATATTTCTTATACTTCATTTGGAAAATGATAAATATGTAGAATCTATATTAATTATGGGATAAATAGAAATATAAAAATGGAAATTATGAGATCTTGTAGACAGTAATATTTTACTCATTTGCAACTCAGGAAAATTCCCTTAGGTCAGTAGATTTTAATTGATACCACTTCATGTGTAAAATGACCTAGGGAATGATTTAAAGGATTTAATTAAAGGCCTTAATGACCTAGGAAAATTATGGAATTCAATACATTCATTTAATTAGTCCATACCACCCTAGGATAAATATTTGGGGTCTGTTGGCCCAAGGATTTAGAAGTTCGATTTCGGGATGGTATTAGGTCATGGGCTGCGCATAGTAAAATTAAATTATACCTAAGAACCACCAGGGGATAGATCGACAATTGAGCTAGTGAATATGGTTGGAAATATAATCCTGGTGGTTAGTGTCATCTTAGGGACGAGAGTAAAAGTGCAAGTTCTTGGGGTAACCACTAGAGCGGAGGCCGACGGAAGACCGTCACCCTCCCATTAATGATAACTTAAGTCATTAGGTTAGTCCTAAAGTAACAATGAGAGTTGGTAGCGGATCTTGGGTAGACATCAACTAAAAGTAATTATCCTTGCGAAAGGGAACTTTGGGCTTGTCATCCCATCGTAGTTCCTAGTGCCTTCGAGACCCCTTCAATGGGCATACCTTGGGCAATCCTGGGATTAACCCCTAAATCACTAAGTATAATAACCAGTAGACAAGAATTGCCTAATAGGCTAGGTAAAACTGTACTTGTTCTTATCACGGTGCCGGGTTGGAGAGACTTGGAGTCCGTTGATTACTTGCTCACCTGTTTCATAAGGTTGGAGGGATACAAGTAATGAGCTCGTCCTAACCGGGTTGGAGGGATACGAGTGGCTTGCTCACCTGTTTCATAAGGTTGGAGGGATACAAGCACTTGCTCACCCAAATGGGATTGGAGGGAATGTGTTAGCAATATCAATACGAGCAGGAAGCTCAGATTAATACCTTGCATGTGCATAAAATTAGTGGCGAGTCAAGCGGGACTGGCCAGTCGATGCACCGATGGCAGTACGATGACTCGGGCGAGGGGTACGGGTGGAGGGGCCAGTATGCTATATATATAATACTGCGGAATCCCCGAAGACGTACCCTCGACCTACAAGACTGACGGGTAGTCAGCAAAATACGTATGCAAGACTCTAGAGTGCACCTGGGACGTGTACAGAGGCGTATGAGAGGGGTCTAGGTCTGGTAGTGCTTATACCCACCTAGAAGTGGAGAGCCCGCTCCGCTGTTACCGTAGCCACAACGGTAGTACCTGAGAGTGATGCAAGCTCTCAAAAAGTGGGAACTAAAGGTCCGTGATCATAGAGTCGTGTGTGTGTGTTGCACTTGCCTACTACATAAACTGCATCATAATCATTCATACATATTAGGGCATACGCAATCATAGATCCTTATCATATAAATTAGTATGGGCTCTTTTATATGATAAGTTACAATTCCTGGAAACCTTAACTTATAAATTTGTATGGGCATTTTTATAAGTTAAGGTACGTTTATGATGATAGATAGCTTACTTTTCAGTACTTATTTTCCTGCTCTTACTTTCAGTTCTTTCCTTTACAGTACTGTTTTACTTACTTGTACTACTTATTTAGAACTGCTAGAGTAGGATAACTATACTTATTACAACTGCTAGTATACTCTTGTCACCTGCTTCCACCTTTGTTACCCCTTGTTGTCCTCCACTTCTTCCTCCCGCTCGGTGCCTAAGAGCGACGGGGCGAGGTGTGGAGGAAACGACTTAGTCTTTTTGACTAATGGTCGGTGACCATACTATTTTTAGGAGCTCGAGGAGATGGACCAGCACGACGAGGAGGCAGGACTTGAGGAGCAGATACCGACTACTACTACTGGAGCACATGTTCAGGTGTGATGATTTGAGATGATAGATTCTGCTGTTTTAGATTTGTGAGAGAGAGTGATTTGATATGATGTACTGGGCGTAAGCCCTTATTTCACTCTTTTGTTGTACTCATTGTTGACTATATTTACGTACTCATCATTCTTTTATATGATATGTACTCTGTGGCTGTGGATTTATGTAGTTTTGCTTACTATATGCTTTACTTCTGTTTCTCGTATTGGCCGAACAGGTTATGATCGTACTAGCCGGCAGGATCGACGTCTTGCGGTGTCGACTAACCCGTGAGTTAGTGTCACCGTAAGGCGGCGGTTCTGGGCATAAGATCAGGGCTCCCTTGGTAAGGGGGAGGATCTTACAAACTGGTATCAGAGGAACAAATGATCATATGAGAAAGAAGTCCACAACACTGGAACACCCCGCTCGAGCAGTAGTTTGCGGACAAACTACGCAGCGGAAGCAATGGTGTGCCCATGTGTAAAAAGTCACATAAAACAGTCCATTAGGCGATGAGTTAGGCCAATCCAACTAGGGCACCACCCTAGTTTGACTTACCAAGAGGATTTTGTGTCGTACCTTAGGCCAAAGATCGACTTCAGGTGTAGATTAGTTACGATACATGGATAACCAAGTCGATTAAAGAAAGATTTAAATACCAGAGTCCCTACTTAAGGCTTAAACCTCGGTGTTCCTAAGTCGCATATCGAATGATATTACCAATTCTTACTCAAACTGATAAGGACTACCTCGAGAAGAATTGATGCATAAGCTTAATAGTGGATCAGTAGGGTACTCGTAAGCTTAATCCTAGTACCGATGACTGGATTACGCAAGACAATCACGGTGATAAATACCAAAGATCGAATAAGAATTCAAATTCTAGAAGAGACACTTCCTCGTTTGGTCACATGTTGACCTTGAACAGTTTGTCGAATGGTAACCTTGAAGGCCTAGGGTAGATAACATATCAATTAAAGTGGAAATCCATGCCAAAGATTGTTAGCCCTAAGGATTAAGGCATGTACAAGATGACTACATTGTGAATGTCAAAGGAAAATTAACCAAAATATATGGGGGCTTAACCTTTTGTTTATTGGGCTATACTGATAACAACTCGAATTTTTCTAAGCCTTTCTCATTAAGCATGTGTCGCAAGCATAGTGATCTAAAAACTTGACATATTCAAAGGTCACTCAAGTAAAGATGAGAATTGTATATACATGACCAAGTATGATGATCAAATCCTCCCCGGAAGGTTAGGACTCTCGAAGAACTTCACCCTACTTATTAATCTTAAGCAGCATAGACTGTTAACGACAAGTTGGGAACACAATAAATTCACAAGTGAAATAAGAATGTAGAATGTTTCGAGAATGGCTTTTCACTCTCATAAGTACCCCAAGACCGTAGGAGTAAGTGAACAAGGAGGACAACAAATTTAGTTCCAAGAAAGATGCATAAATGCTGGCTTAGTGATAAATACATATGACCTTGAAACTAGGGAAGACCGTATAAGACTTCAAGAGATTTTCCCGATTTCGAGTATAAGGAAGTAAGTACCCACTTAAATCGTAGTCTAATGAACACTCATGATTTTCTTAATACAGACACGGCATAAATCATTTACGCATACATGTGAATTCAGAGAAATTCACGTTCAAAAGACCGAATTAGAATCAGTATGAGTTGTAGAAGGATGTACAAACAATTAAGGTTTATTTTGATTACCGTATCGGCAAGCATGTTTCAAGGATACTCTAAACACCCTAACCCAAACAATGTAACACGTGGTTAAGGGACTCAGATGTACTGTAAGGGAAACCAATGTGAAATGAGAATTCGAAATATCTGAATAATTACGTCTACAACAATGGGTGCACCATAACCCTAGAAAATTTTAAATCAAGGAAGAATCATCTAAGTTTGGAAGAAGTATAAACATAATGACAGATCACCACTACCCATACCTACGTAACATACCCAGGTCATCAATTGGAAACATACAGATTGTGATAAAGTAACGTCAAGGTAGTATGAAGGAGTGATTGTAAATCGTAACTGTTATATGAGAAGAGCCATAAAGGGAAAGCTCAAAAATGTTTGAATAAAATTTTGTTTAGAACTTTGAGGGTGTGATGACCCCAGGAATTTAAAAGCAAGTGAAAAGCCTTACCGATTCAGAAAGGGTAAATTATAGGAATGATCCTTTGGATATGTTCCGACGATCACAAAGGGCAAAACAATGCGTTCGATGATATAACAACTACCTTTGGAAGGGTTCAGGATATCAAAACAACTCCTTATTAGGAACATGTCGTTATTCTCAGAAATCAGAATGAAAATGTTCGATGAATTAATAATCGCCCTCAAAAGGTTCGGGATTTCAATATCAACCCATGATTAAGGATATGTTATTATCCTTAGAATCGAGTGTTATAATAATCCAGAAGGCTTGATCGTGAGTAGGCAATATGAGCATACCCTACGCACAAGGAAACGAATAAGTTTCAGCATTACCTATATCAGATAGTACAATGTATGTATTTTTGGAAATATACAAATAACGAAAACTCATGAACTTAGAGATATGATAGTCTCTACCATGACATAATAGTTTGAGGATTAAGTTTACACATGCTGAAGCTAATCTCGTAAGTATAATAGCTCTAGAAGGGTATTCACCCATGCTTGTCAAGTAAGTGGACCATATATAGGAGAATTACTATGAGCGTACCAAATTGAAACTTCAAGCACATAAAGGGTTAAATTGTTAAGGCATGACATTTACAAAGGTAACGACTCAACAAATTGAAATATGGTCGATGATTAGTTGTAGCATACGCATAGGCATGATCTATTGGTTACCGGTACATCAAGAACCATGGCAGACTGTTGTTAACACCAAGACCACCGTAAGGAAATCCATGACAATGAAGAAAATCAATTTTTGATTGTTATCAAAGGTACAGTAAAATATCCGAGAACAAATGAATGTTTATTAAGATCGATCGATGAAGAAGTCAAGTGCTTCAATTTTGAAAATATGCACTTACAATTTATTGGTTAGATTGAACATGAAAAACGACCGAGGGTCAAAAACTCGTTACCAACGTTCATATTGATAGTAAACATTTCAGTTATAGAATGAGTCAAGGTTGTACACGTATATATGACCCTTGATCATGATAGTATTAAGAACCAGGATACACACGTGGTAACATTATGATCGCCAATAAAAGATCTCATGACAATGATATATAGATCTTGTCTATCAAGGGAATATACAAAGGTAACCGGTGCTCAATAAGATTTCCTTTTTGCTAAATCAAAAGTGTATCAGATCTCACCATACCTGAGAAGATACGCTCATAAATTCATGGATTAGACTATATGTGAAAAGTGATCGAGAGCCGCTGGTACGAACATAAATATCCATACTGATCGCTTGATGTATGCTCGAAAGGTGAACACACTACGAACCATATATTACTACTTGGATAGAGATGTGACGAGTCTTGAAGTTAGGAGAAATAAAATGATGATCTTTTCATCACATCAGGATCTCGGAAGTTGATTTACTGCTATACATAATAATGTTGGTCTAATGTATAGGATATCTGGGGATGATTGTAAGTCCATGTTGAATTATAAGTGAAAACCTAGGTGGATCGGAATGGAAAAGATTCCTACTTATGAAGTTGTTGATTTACGAGCACTTGATGATTATGGCTCGTAAGGCTACAATCCAAGGAGTGGTTAAAGCTTATTTTGATCATAAAATGTTGAGGGACTTGAAAACGTGTCCTCACAATATGAGTAGCCCAAAATATGAGGGAAGTGCATTCGGAAGAGGGTTGTTACCTCTAATGAGTTTTTATGATTCCTGCAATTAGAACCCCGTAGACCCGAACTTAAATTTCGGGGACGAAATTATTTTTTTTGTTTATAGGATTTGTAACATCCCAATGTTACTTCTAGACCCCTAACTTAGATTTGGGTTAGGCATGGGGTGGGTGTTAGGGTATTAGCTAGGTTTGACCCTAGGTGGTGGGGTGTAGCCAAGTGGGGCCCACCTTAGGACCAAAGTCAAACTAGGTCAAACTAGCCTAAATAGGAACCCTAGCCACACCATGACCCCACCACATGGCCTTAACCCTAAATACAATCTAAGTGGACCTAGGCCATGCCACTAGGTCAACATTTTGACCCTAGTTGACCCAAGTCAACTTTGAGCCTAAAGTGGTCAAACCCACATTCATAAGCCCAATTAGCCTAAGTAGGGCACCCCCTTGACCCAACCCAAGTTGGGTGGTGCCATCGGGCTCATGACCAACAAGTGGGGTCAGCCCACTCACCATGTTGACCAAGTCAACTCCCCAAGTCAACAAGTCAACTATTTGACCTAAAGGTGAAAATGTGAGCCCAAGCCATTTCCCATGGGCCAAGCCCACCAAACTTGACCCATGACCAGCCAAGTGGACAAGGACAGCCCCTAACCCCCAAAATGAGGAGAGAGAGTACATGCAAAGGGGCATTTTGGAGAAAACACCTAAAAGAGGAGAGAGAAAGGGGGTGGTGATGAAAGGAGGCCATGTGGCCTTTTTTCTTCAGCCAAGAGGTGCTGGCCGACCACCCCATTTAATTTCAGCAAGATTTCAAGGCATGACAGCCACTTGGCAACCATGGTGAAGCTTCCTATGCTCCAACCGAACTCACCTCGGCCACATCCCCATATACAGCCACTCCAGGCCAAATCCAAGCCCACCATCAGCTTCAGAAGGTCGAGAGGAGTGGAAATCGAGTCCTGGAGCATAGCAATCGGTGGAGAATCGAGTTTTTGGCAAGGAGATCGCCGGAGCTAGCTAGCCATGGCCAACTGCCGCCACACCCGCAGCCAACCGCCGATTCAGGTCCGTTTCGCCACCCCTCTACCCGTACTAGCTTCCTAGATCAATTAGGAGAGATATCGGGCTCAATTGAGCCCGATGACATGAGAGAAAAACTTGGAATTTCCGTGAATTTCATCCCTCTCGGGATCGCCGGCGCCGCCACCTCCCGCCGCCTAGTCGCCGGCAAAAGCCGGCCACCACCACCGTGAAGGTGTAGGCACAGTTGGCCGGCCTTGGCGCCGCCTCATCTGGCCGGAAAAGGGCCCGCAAAGTGGCCCAGGAAGATCCAATCCAGGCCGTCGGTTTGTTGGGGAAGACGATAGGATGCCGTCCAATTGTGCTTTAAGATCCGTGCAAATCATTTTATATGTATGAAATGAAATATATGAATAGTAACAATCTGTCACATATTTTCAGTTAAATTGCATGTATAATTTAGAGCACCTAGGGACATTTATAAGTCAGGATCCCTGAATAGAAAATGTAGCCCTAGGTCTTAACTTTCAAATGCCACAATAATCATGGGATTGGACCTAGTGGTCTGTCCTGTAGGTCAATTCTCCTAGGGCTGGTCCTAGTCTAGGGCAGATTTTAATTTGAATGCCCATGCTAAACCAGTAAGCCTCATGACCTGAAATTTTGGTCATGTGCATGTCCTAGGCATATCTAGGTCCTATCCAAACATCAGAATTTTTGGGGAACATTTTGCTATAGTTTTTACAAAAATACCCAAAAGTAAATAAATGTGATTTTTGGAGTTCTCCAACTCCAATAGGCCCCAAATTTTGGTGGCACCCTCTCATGGGTATATTAGACACATGGTAAAAATTTGGGATAAATTTATTCACTGCATGATGGGTAATCTCACTCGCAAGTTTGAGAATTAAGATTTAGCTTGGGCTGCAAATAGCAATTTGGCAGAATTTTAAATGGCTGCCCAAGCCAAACCAGAAGTCCCCTTGACCTGAGATTTTGGTCAGAGGTTTAATTAGGGCATATTTAGTCCCTGCCCAAAAATGGGCTTGATTGGAAAATAAAATATGGGGAAATTACCAAAATACCCCTAGGGCTTAACTAGGTGATTCTTGGAGTTAGCTAACTCCAAATGGCCCCAAACTTTGGTGGCTGGTCCTTAGGGACCATATAGACCAGTGGTAGAAGTTTCTCTGAAATTGGAACAAGTCATGTTGGGAAAGACCCACATGCAAGAATTGAACTACTTAGGCTCGGGGTGCATTTAGCCAAAAATGACATACTAAGTATTCAGCCTAATTGAGGCATGCAAAATCATGGAATTTATTCCAGTGATTAATTAGGGCATAAACCACCCCTAGAATTAATTATGGGATTTTTGGGATCAAAAATCCCATTATTTGGAATTTTCAAAACATAGGTCCTTTTTGAAAATAAATTGGAAAAATAGATTTTGATAAAAAGGAAATTCCCAAATTCAGTCAAGTCAAAGAATGATGTTTTTTTTGACTTAGGAAAATTTTATACCTCTGTTTGAGATCTATTGGGGCAAATACCTTGAAATTACTATTTTACCCTTTTTGTATTTAATTATGATTTGGTGGAATTTCATGTTGGAAAATTGTAGAAATATTTCTATAGTTGTATAATTGTGATATTAGCCTTGTGGAATTATTTCAGAATTTTTGGATGCACTTTCAATTATTGAGTTAGCTTAATGGTATTTTGGTAATTAATTAAGAATGGAATTTGATAGGTCACTACAGTGTAGAATTTGATGAAACTCTTCCATTAGTCATAAAGTAGTGATATATATTCTCAATAATTTTCCTGGAATTTTGGTTAATATATTTCTTATACTTCATTTGGAAAATGATAAATATGTAGAATCTATATTAATTATGGGATAAATAGAAATATAAAAATGGAAATTATGAGATCTTGTAGACAGTAATATTTTACTCATTTGCAACTCAGGAAAATTCCCTTAGGTCAGTAGATTTTAATTGATACCACTTCATGTGTAAAATGACCTAGGGAATGATTTAAAGGATTTAATTAAAGGCCTTAATGACCTAGGAAAATTATGGAATTCAATACATTCATTTAATTAGTCCATACCACCCTAGGATAAATATTTGGGGTCTGTTGGCCCAAGGATTTAGAAGTTCGATTTCGGGATGGTATTAGGTCATGGGCTGCGCATAGTAAAATTAAATTATACCTTAGAACCACCAGGGGATAGATCGACAATTGAGCTAGTGAATATGGTTGGAAATATAATCCTGGTGGTTAGTGTCGTCTTAGGGACGAGAGTAAAAGTGCAAGTTCTTGGGGTAACCACTAGAGCGGAGGCCGACGGAAGACCGTCACCCTCCCATTAATGATAACTTAAGTGATTAGGTTAGTCCTAAAGTAACAATGAGAGTTGGTAGCGGATCTTGGGTAGACATCAACTAAAAGTAATTATCCTTGCGAAAGGGAACTTTGGGCTTGTCATCCCATCGTAGTTCCTAGTGCCTTCGAGACCCCTTCAATGGGCATACCTTGGGCAGTCCTGGGATTAACCCCTAAATCACTAAGTATAATAACCAGTAGACAAGAATTGCCTAATAGGCTAGATAAAACTGTACTTGTTCTTATCACGGTGCCGGGTTGGAGAGACTTGGAGTCCGTTGATTACTTGCTCACCTGTTTCATAAGGTTGGAGGGATACAAGTAATGAGCTCGTCCTAACCAGGTTGGAGGGATACGAGTGGCTTGCTCACCTGTTTCATAAGGTTGGAGGGATACAAGCACTTGCTCACCCAAATGGGATTGGAGGGAATGTGTTAGCAATATCAATACGAGCAGGAAGCTCAGATTAATACCTTGCATGCGCATAAAATTAGTGGCGAGTCAAGCGGGAGTGGCCAGTCGATGCACCGATGGCAGTACGATGACTCGGGCGAGGGGTACGGGTGGAGGGGCCAGTATGCTATATATATAATACTGCGGAATCCCCGAAGACGTACCCTCGACCTACAAGACTGATGGGTAGTCAGCAAAATACGTACGCAAGACTCTAGAGTGCACCTGGGACGTGTACAGAGGCGTATGAGAGGGGTCTAGGTCTGGTAGTGCTTATACCCACCTAGAAGTGGAGAGCCCGCTCCGCTGTTGCCGTAGCCACAACGGTAGTACCCGAGAGTGATGCAAGCTCTCAAAAAGTGGGAACTAAAGGTCCGTGATCACGGAGTCGTGTGTGTGTGTTGCACTTGCCTGCTACATAAACTGCATCATAATCATTCATACATATTAGGGCATACGCAATCATAGATCCTTATCATATAAATTAGTATGGGCTCTTTTATATGATAAGTTACAATTCCTGGAAACCTTAACTTATAAATTTGTATGGGCATTTTTATAAGTTAAGGTACGTTTATGATGATAGATAGCTTACTTTTCAGTACTTATTTTCCTGCTCTTACTTTCAGTTCTTTCCTTTACAGTACTGTTTTACTTACTTGTACTACTTACTTAGAACTGCTAGAGTAGGATAACTATACTTATTACAACTGCTAGTATACTCTTGTCACCTGCTTCCACCTTTGCTACCCCTTGTTGTCCTCCGCTTCTTCCTCCCGCTCGGTGCCTAAGAGCGACGGGGCGAGGTGTGGAGGAAACGACTTAGTCTTTTTGACTAATGGTCGGTGACCATACTATTTTTAGGAGCTCGAGGAGATGGACCAGCACGACGAGGAGGCAGGACTTGAGGAGCAGATGCCGACTACTACTACTGGAGCACATGTTCAGGTGTGATGATTTGAGATGATAGATTCCGCTGTTTTAGATTTGTGAGAGAGAGTGATTTGATATGATGTACTGGGCGTAAGCCCTTATTTCACTCTTTTGTTGTACTCATTGTGGACTATATTTACGTACTCATCATTCTTTTATATGATATGTACTCTGTGGCTGTGGATTTATGTAGTTTTGCTTACTATATGCTTTACTTCTGTTTCTCGTATTGGCCGAACAGGTTATGATCGTACTAGCCGGCAGGATCGACGTTGTCGACTAACCCGTGAGTTAGTGTCACCGTAAGGCGGCGGTTCTGGGCATAAGATCAGGGCTCCCTTGGTAAGGGGGAGGATCTTACAGACCAAGACTAGAAAGCCCTATGTGATAGGACCTAAAAGTAAAAACCTCAGATCGTCATGCAGTCCTTCATAGAACTGGTTTGTCTTGTGCTCCTCATTAGCAAAAGTTGAGCTAAGCATAATGTCCCAATCTCGTGAACTCATGAAGGTAGTCGCCCACACTACTGTCACCCTGAGTTTGTATCTAGAACTGATTCTCCATAGCCAAAAATAGTCTTGAGAACTCCTCCATCGAGATATAAGAAAGTTTCCTCCCAGCGAGGTGATGTAGCTTTAACTCATCCCACCATAATCTTGCTTCGCCTTCTAGAAGGAAAGTGGCTATTGTAACCTTCTGCCACTCCCCAGTCTCTGTTGCGGACATGAATCTCTTAACTCTGGAAAGCCAGTCCTCAGCTTGTGTTGGGGTCTTAGTCCCTAAAAACACCGGTGGCTTAAAGCTCATCACGTGCTTTAGATGTTTCTCAGTAGCTCATATCTGCACAATGGGCTTTGCTGCTACTTGATCCGCCACTATAGGATATGCTATGCCAAGTGCTACTTGACCTAGCCTAGGAGCAGGAGCCTGCACTTGCCTCCCAAGTTGGGCATTGATCATATTGAACACCGCTTCTGCTACCATTCGTATGGTCTCAATAGAAAAAGGGGTCATAGGGGCGTTATTGGGCGCACTACTCTCCGTAGAGTGCTGACTTTGTGACTGCTCTGCACCACTTGTAGTCACCTATAATCGTGAAACACTCAATTAGGTGGCAAATGATTTCCAAAAAGCAATCATAGGAACATGCAGGTTCCTCAAACATGTGTATTTTCATTCCTAAGTGGGCATTCGTGGGTTCATTTATGTTATAATGGTAACGAACATACATGTGCTCACCACCCATTAAAATAATTTTCCCACAAATTCAAATATGAAGGACCAACACCAGAGTTTGATACTAACTTTGTAACACCCCCATTTATCACATAGCATATAACAGAATGTCCGGCTGGGGCCCGACGCCATATACCACAGGACAGACCAAGGAGTTACTAAATTGAAACCATAATCAAATATTACGTATCCTAACCTAGAGTAGATTCTAGCGGAAGTAATTTAGAAGTTAAAGATAGAACCCAACACCAACATGAATGTCCACTACCACAACAAGGAATGTAAAACAAGATATACAAATAAGGTCCTGGCCTTATGACCTTATAGTGTTAAACTTGAATTAACATGTTTTACATACTTCGGCACGCAGGCCGGCCATACATGAATGATAAAATAAACACAAGCCATTCTTTTTGGCCTTCGAGGGCCAGCATAAGCAATTTTGGGCTCTAGGCCGCTATTTCCCGCACTTGGCTCAGCAGCACCTGCACGTAACATTCCACCGCAACGGTGGAAAACAAAGTAACGGTCAGCAATAGCTGACCAAATTATAATGAACCCACCACTCTCTCGGGGTGTCGGTGCTCCTTCCCTACAGGCATTAGTATAATCAAACATTGGCAATCAAAACGTGCAACTTAAGCACAATTTACCATAGACGTTGGAGCTAACGCCCAACGCCCCATGCTCTCAAGCACACTCTTGGTGAACAAGACCTCAAGGGTTGCACCACCGTTCTCTGACAGTCAATAATGTTTGAGATTTTATTCTTTTAGGGACAAAGCCAAAGACAATGCCCCAAGCCTCCGACAAAGTCATAACGATCTGCAGATCCACTGTATAACTCACTCCCAAATGGACGACAATGGTTGGGTACAATTCAGCCATTTCCCATGCTTAATTCGTTAGGCGCGTCAGTCACGATGCGGGTTGGCATCCCCTTTCCCACTTCCGTACAATTCATAACCTAGTTTTGATCTTTGGTTAGCTCTCATGGCTACCTTAGCTAAGAAAATTAAGCCCATGCTCCACAAAATTGGCCCCCAGGTCTTAGAGGGACATGCCTCATAAGATGAGCAAATTAAGCCCAAGCTCTATCAAATTATAACCGACAGATCTCCCAGAGACATGCTCCACAAACAATAGCCCACAAGTATCCCAAAGAAAGGCTTTGTTAACAATATATAGCTTATTGGAAGCTATTGTCGGCGATAGCACTACCGCCGCGCGGTAGGGTATAGACTATCGGTTCTTCACCTTTTTTGGGTGTTTTCCTTGAGACTACCCCCAGTACTCTCAACGCAGTCATCTGCATGCCCCGCAACTCAAAAATTTATGCAATAACCACTTAGTCTTCTCTGACACACAAATCATATAAAAATCACCAATCCAGACCAACGTGTCTGGATGGGATTCACACAGTATGTCTATTTCGTACTTCGATTTCGGATCTAAATGCAATACTACGGGGATACACGGATCTACCCGTCGGGAGAACCACTTCCACATGCTCATGGAGCGTCTGCCCTAAAATTTCAAACAAAGGTCTTCACATGTCCAAGGAAGAGGATCGTTACCCATGTAGTCCTCTTTGGCGCCATGGGAGAAATCTAGACAGTTGAAATCGACCGCTCCGACCATGCCACCATAGATCTAAACTCGCTTTGCGAATCCGAACTCCAATTCTCGAACAACGGAGTAAACTCCCCATTTTGGCGCTATTGCTCCTCCAAAACACCCAGCCAAGTTATCAACTCCAAAGGAAAATGAAGTGAAACGGCCGAACCAGTAGTATAAACAAAGCTACCGTCATAACGGTACCTAACTACCGCAGTGCGGAACCATTATTCAACTCCTTGATTTTAGCACAACTGCCCAGGCCCTCCAATCACAGGCCGACACGTGGCTCCACAGTTACGTAATCGTAATCGCCACATGATAAAATGCTAATGCCTCATGGTAGCTATCAACGGTTATGACACGACCGCTTCAGCTACCGCCGTGAGGTAGTTACTACCGCTACGCGATAAAAATTTAAGAGCTTAGACAAATAAATTGCCAGGATACCACCTGCAGTATCCCTACCGCCTGGCGTTAAATTCCTGAGAGCTCGGACAAATAAATGGCTAACGCTCCATGCTAATAACCTACCGCCGTGTGGTATACTAAGCGTTGAGTCACCATGCCTTACTCAATGCCCTCAACTCTCTCGATGCCTGAAGCTACCACCATGTGGTATTAGCCTACCACCATGCGGTAATCAAAGAGTTGAGTCAACTCACCTTACTCGACGCTCTCGATGCCAGACACTACCGTAATGTGGTATTAGCCTACCGCCATGTGGTACCTTCCTTTCCTGCCTATAAAAAACTGGGGTGTTACGGAATGCCTTATATTGGCAACCATGAACTCTGAGCTTCAAAAGTAACATGAGAACATGGGTTGCAAAGAAATTGACGAGCATCTCAAGAAAATTCTTCAAGTGCAGGCTCTCTAAGAGAGTTTTGACGGCACTAAGGCATTGTTTCAATGTAAGATGGGAGCTCGATACCTCGTAGGGACTCACATACTCAAGATAATTGGGTATATAGAGAACCTTGAGTGACGAGGCTTTCCTCTGGGCTAAGATTTGGCTACAAACCTGATCCTGCAATTGTTGCCAGTTATTAGCAGTTCGTCTTAAACTATAATATGAAAGAAATAGACAAGACAGTGCTCGAGCTCCTAGGCATGTTGAGAACTCCTCGAAATAAATATAATGAAGGTCAAGCCGATTATCCCCATACTGATGGTGCATAAAGGCAAGGCCAAGGACAAAGGTTTTGAAGGTTGGACCTAAGTCATCTCTTGAGCCCAAGTCTTCAGCATTGAAAAAGAAAGGCTTGTCAAAATAAGGGAAATGCCATCACAATGGCAAGGCTGGTTCATTGGAGGAAGAACTGTCCTACTTATATTGAGGGTTTGCACAAAATGAAGGGAGGTATGACTTCCACTTCTACTATCTATATTATAGAGATAAATCTTCATGCTCCTTCACCTTGGGTATTAAATACCAGATGTGGTTCTCACATTTGTATAAATGTGCAGGAACTGGGAAGGAGAAGATTACTAAGTAAAGGAGAGGTAGACCTGCGTGTTGGAAATGGAGCAAGAGTTGCTGCTATTGCCTATAGGAGTTTACTATCTTTCTTTGCCCAGTGGGATTGTAATAGAATTAGATAATTGTTATTACATTCCTTCCATAACTAGAAACATTACATTTATTTTATAACGCCCCAAAAATGTTGTAGGAGCGACGGGGATCGCTTTTGGCCAAGACAGTTTTTTTGGAGCAGGTGACACGGGTCCCGACACAGCCGTGTCGGAGGCCGTGTCGGCCGTGTCGAGCTGGCCGTGTGGTCGACCATGTTAAGGTCGACGATAGTTGGGTATGGAACACGGCCAGGTACACAGCCGTGTCCCAGGCCGTGTAGCATCGGGTCGTTTCGAAACTTTTCTGAGGTATTGCACACGGGGCATGACACGGGTCCGGACACGGCCGTGTACCAGGTGACACGGGCGTGTCAGGGGCCGTGTCAGAGGCCGTGTATTTCTCTGACTGAAAATGTTGAAAACGGGTGCCGTGACACGGGTCACGACACGGCCGTGTGGAGCGAGACACGGCCGTGTCGAAGGCCGTGTTGGGAGCCGTGTGCTGGTTTTCGAATCGATCGAGACGGCGAATCGCTAATACAGCCATGCACATGGCCGTGTTGCAACCCGTGTTCGGCCCATATTTTCTAATTTGGGTTCCGATCGTGGTCGTTCGTTCTTGTCTTTGGAAGATCCAACGGTGGGGGGCCTCCCTGGGCAGTTTAAGGCCGGGAATAGGGTTCCAAACCCTCATTCCCCATTTTCTTTTATCTCTCTAAGTTCTAGAGAGAAGGGAGAGCAAGGAGGCCAAGATCCGGCCGCCGACGAAGCTTCGGAGGTCCGTTTCGCGAGCGGAGTTCAGATCCGCGAAGGTGGGAGCATTGCGGTGGTGTTCAATCGAGCAAATCTTCTCTATGGCTAGGAAGAGGGGACGGAAGGTAACGACACTTCTCCTCTCGGTTTTTAGGATTTAGGATGCATGAATAGCATCCCCTTCCTTTCGTGTTTGAGCACCGGATCTCTCAAATGAGAGGGATTTGTGTAGCCTTGGTTCAAAAGGAACCTCCGGGTTGATCGTGTTCATCCCGGCATTCTTGCATTAGAGATCCGCTCCGTTAGCGGATTAGGCATTATGGGTGAAGCCGTGGTCGCGACCGATATTCCGACCCGGTGATGTTGCATAGCGAACTTCGGTAGAAAATCCGTTACGACAATACGCCGTTGTATGTATGCGTTTTTCCCCTTTTGTTGGAGTGAGTACTCGCAGTCAGAACCGGACAAGGTTAGCTCCGCTTTGTGCGGTAGATGGTTTACTTGGAGCGCGGGAAAGATGCGGTACGAATGGTAATTGGGCTGGGGAAACCTTGTTTGTGTTGTGCAAAGGTGCGGCTAGGTCTCCGTGGTCGGCTAACTATCCCGTGACGCGTAAGTCATGTGGGGAAAGTGTCCCGGCGAGACTAGCCCTTGTGTGAAACTGACGAGAAAGCCGAGCGGAGGGGAAGCCCGGGCATTGTGGCCATGAGCGGGTGGGGTCCAGCAAGGCTTCTTAGAATCGTTCAGTGTGAGACGGAACCCTGACGTGCGAAGTCAGAATATGCGGGCAAGCCCGGGGTTTAAGACCCATGTGCGGGTGGGGCCATTGCAAGGTTCCGTATGACGGCCTGTGTGCCGTTGGGGACATGGTGTCTCCCTTTTGTTTGCGGCTTTAAGCCAATGGGGAAATGGAAGTACCCAATGTTTGATGTTGTGCTAGATGCATACGAGCTAGGGTGCCTTGGGTGAAACCCGGGTTGCATTCATGTTGCATAGTAGGCCCCTTTTACTTTGTACAAAACATAGAGAATATGTATGCTGTATGAGACATCCAAGCCTGTTTACCGCTTTAATATATATGCTCTTTTTGTATACGAAGTGTTAACTTGCAGGTGGAGTGGTACCCCGGGGTCCGTTAGGGACGTCCGGGAAGAGACATGTTTATTACACAGTAGAGGTCAGCCTTTGCTGACCCACGTTACTTCAAATCCTTACAGGGCAAGGATCGCATGCAGGAGCTAGCGCGCCGGGCGAAAAGCCCTAAGCCTCATGAAGTGTTGCTGTGTTTGGCTAGTTTCTTTTCCTTATTTTGCTGATGTTGTTTGATCATGTCCGGCTTCCATGCCGAGGTAGCCTAGGAGTGCTTGGCACTTTTATATTTTTGGACTTATATTGTGTAAGGACTTAAGGCCATTTCGATACTCTATTGTTAGTGGATAACTTCTATCTTTTAGTTTTATGTTTCCGCTGTGTTTGTCTGGAGTTTTGAGTTTGGGTAGTTTCATATCATCTTTTAATACTAAAGCTGTGGTGTCCATATGTTGTGGGGCCCCGGCCGGACCCATATTATATGGTCTTTACAGGGGAGGTGTTATAATTTTGTATCAGAGGGAGGTTCGCGTTCCAATGAGAAGTTTCGCGGTCGAAAGTATAAGTCGAGTCGCGTATAAGAAGTTATCCACATAAGAGTATCACGGGACCATGAGTGTCCTTATGTTCGAGTCTTGCAATTAGAGACTGATTTGCGTTTTCTTGCTTGTGTTTAGAGTGCAAGCAATGAGGCTGGGACCTCGAGGCCAAGAGAAGAGCTCTCGGCAAGTAGTGCGACCGCGCAAGGTCCGCTAGGGATGGAGGTCACACAGGCTGACTTCTGCCATATGCTTGCAGAAGCGATGGTGGCGGCCCAGGCTGCAGCGACAGCACAGGTAGCAGCTCCTGTTGCTCAGGTAGCAACTCCTGCTACCCCGGTCACGGCAGCGACCGTGCAGGTTGAGGAGGCCAGGCGGGCCGAGCCGCAGGCCGAGAGAGTGGTTGTCGGGCAGGGGGACCGACAGATGAAGTACTTTCTGGGCTTCCACCCTCCAACCTTCAAGGGAATCGGCACGCCCACAGATGCAGAGGATTGGTGGGCTAGAATTCAGGAGCTTCTGAGGGCGGTAGAGGCGCCAGATGAGAAAAAGGCAGATTTCGCAGCCTTTATGTTGGAGGGAGATGCCAAGTTATGGTGGGTGAGCCACAGTGGTCGGCAGTTTCCAGGATGCACACCATCCATCGAGGAGTTTTGGAATGCCTTTCTGAAGAAGTACATTCCCGCATCAACAAGGTTAGCCCTCCAGATGCAGTTTCTACATCTTGTGCAGCGAGACAAGACAGTGGATGAGTATGTTCAGGAATTTACTCGATTGGGTCGTTATGCGGGGACGACCATGGCGGACGATGAGGAGAGGGACAATCTCTTCTACCATGGATTGAGGGAGAATCTAAGACAACCCCTCATATCGATGAAGCGTGCGGGCTTCAACGAATTGGTGGAGGCGGCCCGAATTTTGGAGAGCGATATGGAGCGATCCCAGTGCCGAAAGGGTTTCACACCCAAGCAGGGGGAAGAGAAGAAGTCGGCTCAGCCCCATGGAAAGGCGGAAGGGAGCCGATGGAAGAAGAAGCCTCCCCCATTTAAGTCGGGCGAGAAAAGTAATTGGACGTCCGGAGGGTCACGCTCTAAGGGACCGCAGACGTGTTACAGTTGTGGCAAGCTAGGTCACATAGCAAGATTTTGTACCCAAGGGGGCGCTGAGCAAGAGCCAAGGCAGGAGCAGACTGTGCGCTCCGGCCCCAGTGCCGCAGAGAAAGGGAAGATGGCGGAGTCGAGTGCTTCCCGGTTTCAACCAGTGCAGCCAAGGGCCTACAACCTTGGGCAGCAGGAAGCAATCCGTCAACCCGATGTGGTGACAGGTACGAGAATTCAACCTGCACCTTAGATTTCTTCCTTTCAAGCTTTTTATGTTTGTTGCATGGGTGTAGGCTTTGTAGTGGTATCAGGGTACCCCGCTAGGGTACTTTTCGATACGGGGGCGTCGCACTCCTTCCTTGCGGAAAGTTTCATCCGGAGGATTGGGGTTGAGTCCTTCTCAACGGACTCAGAGTTGAAGGTGCGCATGCCAAATGGGTCATCTATGACTACCAGGGCTAGAGGCCGGATTTGTTGGAGTCTTGAGGGGGTCGACTTCGTGTTGGTAGCGACGATCTTGCCATTGTCCGAGTTCGATGTGATCTTGGGGATGGACTGGCTAGCGGAGCAGCGTGCCAGTATCGACTGCTTGTCTAAGGTGGTAACCCTGAGGGGCGTGGGGCAAGCGGAAGTCAAGTTTGAGGGCCTGCATGGAGTGGCCTGTTCCCTAGTTTCGGCACTTCAACTAGTGCGAGCTATTAACCATGGAGGTGTAGCTCTAGTAGCATTGTTGGAGGTTAGCCTTTCCAAACTGTCTCTTGGGGAAGTGCCCGTGGTGGCGGAGTTTGGAGATGTTTTTCCCGAGGAGCTACCGGGAGCACCTCCTCGGCGGGAGATTGATTTCTCCATCGAGTTAGTTCCCGAGGCTAGACCGGTGTCACGTCCACCATTTAGGATGGCACCAAAGGAGTTGGTCGAGCTCAAGGTTCAGTTGTAGGAGCTTTTGGAACAAGGGTATATCAGACCTAGCTCTTCACCGTGGAGTGCGCCGGTGTTATTCATGAAGAAAAAGGATGGTAGTATGCGTTTGTGCATAGACTACCGAGAGTTGAATAAATTGACAATCAAGAACAAGTATCCGATTCCTCGGATAGACGACCTTTTTGACCAGTTGGTGGGGTCGGTGGTGTACTCCAAGTTGGACCTGAAGTCCGGATATTATCAGTTGCGGATTCGTGACGAAGACATACCCAAGACAGCGTTTGGTACGAGATATGGTCATTTTGAGTTCTCGGTGATGCCGTTCGGGTTGACGAACGCGCCGTCCGTGTTCATGGACTTGATGAACCGAGTGTTTCGCGAATACTTGGACAGGTTCATCGTCATTTTTATCGATGACATTTTGGTGTATTCCAAGTCGGAAGCAGAGCACGAGGTGCACTTTAGGACAGTGTTGCAAGTATTGAGAGAGAACCAGCTCTATGCGAAGTTCTCCAAGTGCGAGTTTTGGTTGGAGAAGGTGGCATTTTTAGGCCATGTGATTAGTGGGGATGGGGTGGCGGTAGATCCAACGAAAGTGGAATCCATCAGAGATTGGCCAGTTTTGAGGACTGTGGCGGAAGTCCGGAGCTTTCTTGGACTAGCCGGGTACTATCGAAGGTTTGTGGAAAACTTTTCGCGGATAGCTCTACCCCTCACTTTGCTAACTCACAAGGATCAGAAGTTCGTGTGGACTCAAGAGTGCAGTCAGGCGTTTGAAACCCTGAAGGAGAGGCTGATGATGGCACCGATCCTAAGTCTACCAAAGGGGACCGAAGGATTTCAGATTTTCAGTGACGCATCCGGATGCGGTTTAGGGTGCGTGTTGGTGCAGCACGACAGTGTGATAGCTTTTGGGTCGAGGCAGTTGAAGCCTCATGAGATAAAATACCCCGTCCATGATCTGGAATTGGCGGCGGTAATTTTTGCTTTGAAGCTGTGGAGGCACTACGTTTACGGTGCGAAGGTGGAGATCTTCACGGACCACAAGAGCCTGAAGTATCTCCTGGATCAGAAGGACCTAAATATGCGGCAGCGCAGGTGGGTCGAGTTCCTTGGGGACTACGAGGTGGCGATTCAGTACACGCCAGGAAAAGCCAATGTGGTGGCGGATGCTTTGAGTAGGAAATACTCGGGACAAGGAAATTGGATTGAAGCTCACGATGAGCGGTTAAGGCGGGACTGGGAGTCCCTTGGTTTGGAATGTGTGGCAAGAGGCGAGTCTAGCGTGGCTCGGCTAAACTGGATTGAGATGCAGAATGACTTATGCGATCGTATTCGGGAAGCGACCCGTGTGGATGAGGAGTTCCAACCCTTTGTGGAGGAAGCTCTTAAGGGCGAGGGTAGCGCCTGGGAGATGGTTGATGGGGTTCTGAGGAAGGGCGGAAGGATTTGTGTATCGCAGTTCGGCAAGCTCCGCGAGGAGTTGATGTATGAGGCCCACTTCACTAAGTACTCCGTTCACCCGGGAGGTACAAAGATGTACTTGGATTTTAAGAAGTCCTATTGGTGGCCTGGGATGAAGCGGGATGTAGCTTTGTGTGTGAGTCGGTGCCAAACTTGTGCCTTAGTGAAGGCCGAGTGTCAGAAGCTGAGCGGGTTCTTGAAGCCTCTTCCAATCCCCGAATGGAAATTTGAGGACATCTCCATGGATTTTGTGCATGGGTTGCCTAAATCGCAGCAAGGCAATGATGCCATTTGGGTGATTGTAGACCGCTTGACCAAAGTGGCACATTTCATCCCAAACCGGAAGGAGGACGGTGTGGAAAAGTTGGTGGAGTTGTACGTCCGCAATATTGTGCGACTTCATGGGATTCCGAAGAGTATAGTCAGCGACCGGGATGGGCGTTTCACGTCGAAGGATTGGCGGTTGGTGCAGAAGAGCTTGGGCACAAAACTCAGGTTCAGTACGGCCTTTCATCCTCAGACCGATGGGCAAACTGAGAGAACGAACCGTACTTTGGAAGATAGGCTAAGGATGTGTACTCCCGACTTTGGCAAGAAGTGGGAGGATCACCTCTTCATGGTGGAGTTTGCGTATAACAATAGCTACCAAGCTAGTATCAAGATGGCGCCATATGAAGCTCTTTATGGGAGGCGGTGTCGAACACCGATGTCTTGGACAGAGGTGGGAGACACAAAGCTTTTGGGGAAAGAAGTGGTAGCCGACGCTAGTGAGCTAGTGCGGACCATCCAAGAGCGCATGAAGGTAGCTCAAGATAGGCAGTCGAAGTATTTCAATGCTCGCCACAGACATGTGGAATTCGCGGTGGGCGACTGGGTGTATCTTAAGATCAAGTCGTTCAAAGGCGTTTCACGAATTCGCTGACTCAAGAAGCTGAGCCCGAGATTTTTGGGACCATTCAAGGTCATCGAGCGAGTGGGAGAGGCAGCGTACCGGTTGGCGTTGTCCACGGAGCTAAGTGGATTGCATGACGTTTTTCATGCCTCTGTCCTGAGGAAAGCCTTGTTAGAGGCCAGCGTGGTGATTGAACCGGCGGCGGTGCCGGTAGAGGAAGACTTGAGGACGCGAGTACGTCCTGTCGGGATAGAAGATTCGGAGGTTCGACAATTGCGGAACAAGGAGGTTCGACTCGTAAAGGTCCGTTTGGACAATTGTGGCTGCGAGGAGCTCTCATGGGAGCGTGAGCAGGCCATGCTGGAGGAGTACCCCGAGCTTTTCTCCTCAGGTATCGTTTAGAATTTGTGTTCTTTCCATGTTTTCAATTTCGGGACGAAATTCTTTTAAGGGGGGGAGAATTGTAACGCCCCAAAAATGTTGTAGGAGCGACGGGGATCGCTTTTGGCCAAGACAGTTTTTTTGGAGCAGGTGACACGGGTCCCGACACGGCCGTGTCGGAGGCCGTGTCGGCCGTGTCGAGCTGGCCGTGTGGTCGACCATGTTAAGGTCGACGATAGTCGGGTATGGAACAGGCCAGGCACACGGCCGTGTCCCAGGCCATGTAGCATTGGGTCATTTCGAAACTTTTCTGAGGTATTGCACACGGGGCATGACACGGGTCCGGACACGGCCGTGTCCCAGTGACACGGGCGTGTCAGGGGCCGTGTCAGAGGCCGTGTATTTCTCTGACTGAAAATGTTGAAAACGGGTGCCGTGACACGGGTCACGACACGGCCGTGTGGAGCGAGACACGGCCGTGTCGAAGGCCGTGTTGGGAGCCGTGTGCTGGTTTTCGAATCGATCGATACGGCGAATGGCTAACACGGCCATGCACACGGCCGTGTTGCAACCCGTGTTCGGCCCAGATTTTCTAATTTGGGTTCCGATCGTGGCCGTTCGTTCTTGTCTTTGGAAGATCCAACGGTAGGGGGCCTCCCTGGGCGATTTAAGGCCGGGAATAGGGTTCCAAGTCCTCATTCCCCATTTTCTTTTATCTCTCTAAGTTCTAGAGAGAAGGGAGAGCAAGGAGGCCAAGATCCGGCCGCCGGCGAAGCTTCGGAGGTCCGTTTCGCGAGCGGAGTTCAGATCCGCGAAGGTGGGAGCGTTGCGGTGGTGTTCAACCGAGCAAATCTTCTCCATGGCTAGGAAGAGGGGACGGAAGGTAACGACACTTATCCTCTCGGTTTTTAGGATTTAGGATGCATGAATAACATCCCCTTCCTTTCGTGTTTGAGCACCGGATCTCTCAAATGAGAGGGATTTGTGTAGCCTTGGTTCAAAAGGAACCTCCGGGTTGATCGTGTTCATCCCGGCATTCTTGCATTAGAGATCCGCTCCGTTAGCGGATTAGGCATTATGGGTGAAGCCATGGTCGCGACCGATAGTCCGACCCGGTGATGTTGCATAGCGAACTTCGGTAGAAAATCCGTTGCGGCAATACGCCGTTGTATGTATGCGTTTTCCCCTTTTGTTGGAGTGAGTACTCGCAATCAGAACCGGACAAGGTTAGCTCCGCTTTGTGCGGTAGATGGTTTCCTTGGAGCGCGGGAAAGATGCGGTACGAATGGTAATTAGGGTGGGGAAACCTTGTTTGTGCTGTGCAAAGGTGCGACTAGGTCTCCGTGGTCGACTGGCTATCCCGTGACGCGCAAGTCATGTGGGGAAAGTGTCCCAGCGAGACTAGCCCTTGTGTGAGACTGACGAGAATGCCGAGCGGAGGGCAAGCCCGGGCATTGTGGCCATGAGCGGGTGGGGTCCAGCAAGGCTTCTTAGAATCGGTCAGTGTGAGACGAAACCCTGACGTGCGAAGTCAGAATATGCGGGCAAGCCTGGGGTTTAAGACCCATGTGCGGGTGGGGCCATTGTAAGGTTCCGTGTGACGGCCTGTGTGCCGTTGTGGACATGGTGTCTCCCTTTTGTTTGCGGCTTTAAGCCAATGGGGAAACGGAAGTACCCAATGATTGATGTTGTGCTAGATGCATACGAGCTAGGGTGCCTTGGGTGAAACCCGGGTTGCATTCATGTTGTATAGTAGGCCCCTTTTACTTTGTACAAAACATAGAGAACATGTATGCTGTATGGGACATCCATGCCTGTTTACCGCTTTAATATATATGCTCTTTTAGTATACGAAGTGTTAACTTGCAGGTGGAGTGGTACCCCGGGGTAGGTTAGGGACGGCCGGGAGGAGATGTGTTTGTTACACAGTAGAGGTCAGCCTTTGCTGACCCACGTTACTTCAAATCCTTACAGGGCAAGGATCGCATGCAGGAGCTAGCGCGCCGGGCGAAAAGCCCTAAGCCTCATGAAGTGTTGCTGTGCTTGGCTAGTTTCTTTTCCTTGTTTTGCTGATGTTGTTTGATCATGTCCGGCTTGCATGCCGAGGTAGCCTAGGAGTGCTTGGCACTTTTATATTTTTGGACTTATATTGTGTAAGGCCTTAAGGCCATTTCGATACTCTATTGTTAGTGGATAACTTCTGTCTTTTAGTTTTATGTTTCTGCTGTGTTTGTCTGGAGTTTTGAGTTTGGGTAGTTTCATATCATCTTTTAATACTAAAGCTGTGGTGTCTGTATGTTGTGGGGCCCCGGCCGGACCCATATTATATGGTCTTTACAGGGGAGGTGTTACATATTTCATGTTTGAACATGATTGGATTTTCTTTTATTATTAAGAATAATTGTTGTTCTGTATTTAAGAATGGTGTTTGTTATGGTATAACCCAAATGTTTAATGATTTGTATGCTTTGAACTTAGATAATCATATATATAATATAAAAATACTAAAAGAGTAAAAACGAATGACTCGAACCCTACCTTTGGCATCGTCGTTTGGGCCATATAAATGAGAAACACATATCCAAGTTCTATAAAGATGGACTACTGGACTCATTTGATTATGAATCATTTGAGAGATGCGAATCTTGTTTGTTAGGCAAGAAGACAAAGGTTCCTTTCACTGGTTTTAATGGGATTGCTGATGATCTCTTGGGTATAGTACAAAGTGATGTATGTAGACCCATGATTTCTATGGCAAGAGGTGGGTACTTCTACTTTGTTACATTTACTGATGATTTTAGTAGATACGGATACACGTATCTTATGAAGTGCAAATCCAAAACCTTTGAAAAGTTCAAAGAGTTTAAGAATTAAGTAAAGAACCAGCTAGGTAAAGGGTTAAAGCACTCTGATCTGATAGATGTGGACAAAACCCGAGTCATGAGTTTCATGATCATCTGAAAGAGTGTGGCATTGACTCATATATCACTCCACCCAGAACGCCGCATCATAATGGTGTGTCTGAGCGGAGGAATCATACTCTGTTAGACACGATACTGTCGATGATGAGTGTAACACCTCTATCCATCATGTGAAATATAAGAGAGGATCCGACCGGGGCTCCATGCCATATTCAACAGATAGTCAGTGGAGTTACATGTTAAGATCAAAAGACCAAACGAATCCTAACTCAAAGCATTCTAGCGGAACCTTCATGGGTTAAATTGAACTCAAGTATCAATAATATCCAGTATATAAAATAATAGGAATGTCTTTATAAAATACAAAAAATATTACGAACTTAAAGCCTTACAGTTATACTTCAACAGTGTGGTTTATAAATATCGGCACACATGCCGACAATACATGAAAATACAACATTTAAGGCTCTTTGCTTGGCCTTCAAGGGTCGGCATAACATCAAGGGTTGCAACCCACTATTTCCCGCTCAGCTCTCCTGCACCTGCACATGGACATTCAATTATAAAGGTGGCAAACATGGCAAAGGTCAGCTTAAGCTGACCAATTTATAACGACCCCACCCCATTCCTGGGGTAGCTGTATTCCTTCCCTGCATGCATAACTTTCCAACATCAGAGTATATCACAAGAAGGTACAACATAAGAACCATACAACATAACACAAATGTTTGCATCATCTGCGAAACATTTCATGCACTCAGGGTACATTATCGGTGTACCAGATTTCCCATGATCCCACAACCATTCAGAGGTCCAAGACTTGATGGTCAACTTTGAGCATTTCAGTCTTTCCGGCCCCAGGCCTAAGACTCTCATTATGCGCTCCAATGATGCCAATTACTTTAGGCATTCAAGTCAGATGGACATAACGCAGATACAGTTTATCCTTTTCCCGTTGCTCAACTTGCCATGCAATCGCCGAAGGTTTTAAATTTCATGGCCAACCTACATGATGCAGGTCAGCTTCCTCTTTCCTGTAATCCAAAACATAACTAACGTTATGTACCATGGAACTCACGGCCATAGCTGGGTACTCAGGCACACAGCTCACCTGCTAACCCTAAGGGTCTCTAAAAAATAGGTTGTGCAATCACATTTCTATCTTGAAGCTATCACCAATGATAGTCACTATCTCCTGGCATTAACGACATAATTTCCCTTCTATCTCCAGATTCAATACAAACTGGACCATCTGCCAAGAAAAACCCTGCAGCATTCTGCAGTGCCATTAGACTGGTCTTTCACAAAAAAATATAGCTCACTAGGAGCTATGGCCAGCGATAATCAATATTGTCAGGGAATATCCACAATTCTCCAAACCGTGGAACTTTTTGGGTATTTTCCTGGAGTGCATCTATAGTACTTCCTGCTACTCCAATTTCACCGGCACGACCCTACAGACTCAATAAACTACCATTTATACTCGGAGTCTTCTCCAACACACAAAATAAAACATCACCAATCCAGACTAACCTATCTGGATGGGCTTCACACAACATGCCTATTCTGTGCTATAATTTCCAGCTCTATATGCAACAATACCCATGGATACCACGTATCAAACCAATAGAATTCCATTCATTCTTCCACCTTTTGGTGGGGGATTCCATGTATATGCAGAAGGAGGACATCACTTATCCAAGAAGGAAGATTGTTACCCTCGTAGTTTATTTCGGAGCCATGAGCAAGCTTTCTATTAGGCTAGAAAGGAGTGCCTCGCTTTCCTCTTCACGGATCTTGCTTCGGTTCTTGATTCCGGCCACGGGATCTCCTTCAACAAGCTTGCAATGCTTAAGCCTTCAACCTTCCTCTTCCTTATCTTTTTCTTTTGAGAGATTAATGAAAAGGAGGAGAGAGAGAGAGAGAAGAGAAATGACTTCTCTTTTTTCCACTCCCTCTGCTTAAGTGACCTCAAGATTTATCCCAGCAATAGGATCCTCTCTTTAATAGGAATGAATGGGTACGATTTCAGCTAACCAGTCAAACTTATTGCTATCGCCGGGCGATAACCGCTATCGGCTCGGCGATATTGTCGGTAGCCGCTCTGACCCCAGTCAACCACTGCTCATCGGCCGCTTATCGGCCATCTGACACGTATCCAGATGCCACGTAGAGATATCGCCACACGATACCCACTATCACCAATCTGATACCCTACTCGATGATTCATAGAAAGAGTCGAGAGCATCAAGTGCGTCGAGTACATTGAGAGGGTAGAGTGCTTTGAGTGCTATCACTAGCGATTCCCACTATCGCCTGACAATAGCCACTTTTAAGTTCTGTTTTATAGTTTTTGGGGTGTTACAAACCTCCCCTCTTTATAGAAATTACATCCCAAAATTTTATTCATCTGTAGGAAAAACAATACAAAACTATTACAACTTTATTTTACAAAAACAACTCGGGAAATTCATCTCGCATGGTTTTCTAACGCTCCCATGTCAGTTCTTCACGACCACAATTATCCCAATGGACTTTGACCATCATGATTGCCTTGTTTCGTAGCTTCCTGACCTCCGTATCCTCGATCCGAATGGGTCTAACCTTCGTCTTTAGCCAACCATCGACCTGTACCTGATCATCAACCACCACATGCATCAGCTCTTTCAAAGCTTTCCACAATACTGATATGTGAAACACATCGTGCAAACCACTTAGCTCCGTCAAAAGAGCTAATCGATAGATAGTTTCTCCAATCCGCTCAACCACTTCAAACGAACAAATATACCTCGTACTTAACTTTTTCAAGCGCCGAATCCTGGAAATGCCTTTGAATGGCTTTATCTTTAGATATACCCACTCGCCGACAACAAGCTCAACGTTTCTGTGCTTGGCATTATAGTACTTTGCCTGCCTATCCTGGGCTACCAATAGCCTCTCTCGTATAGTGCATATAGTCAAATTTGCATCTTCAACTTCTTAACGCTTATACAACTTTTATTCGCCAGTTTCTGCCCAAGCTAAAGGAGTACGACACTTCCTACCGTATAAAGCTTAGAAGGGCGCCATCTGAATGTTAGCTTGATAGCTATTAATATAGGAGAACTCGATTATATAGTGATGATCCTCCCACCTCTTCCAGAAATCCAAGGCGCACATCCGGAGCATATCCTCGATTGTCCTATTTGTCCTCTCGATTTGAACATCCATTTGTGGATGAAAGGCCATACTGAACTTCAGTTGGGTACCCAACAACTTGTGGATTAGCCTCCAATCATTCGAAGTAAAGCGTCCATCTCAGTCACTAACAATGCTACGGGGCCCACCGTGTAAATGTACTATGTTGTGTAACATCCCATTTCCAACTAGACTCTTAAGATGGTTTTGTCATGACTAGGTCATTACAAAACCTTGGAAGCACAAGAAGACCAAGTGATCTTAGACATGAAGGTGAAAATCACCTTGGTCTTCAAATAATAATTTCCAATTACCTAACCTAGGGTTTAAATTTAGGGCTTCACCTTAACTCCTTGACCCCACCTGAACCTTCCTAACACTTTAGGAGGTTCATTGGGCCACTAAGGGCCCATTGGTGTCAACCCAAGAGGTCAAGTTGACTAAAGTCAACCCTAACCCTAAAAAGGTCAAAGTGTCCTATCTTGGGCCAATGGACCTTCCCTTAGCCAATTTGACCCTATTTAAACCTCCCAAGCCCTAAAAGGGGCTCATTGTGTCACTAAGGACCCATTGGGGTCAACTAAAGAGGTCAAATTGACTAAAGTCAACCCTAGCTCCAAAGTGATCAAAGTTCCCTAATTAAGAGTCAAGTGGCCTACAAGGTGTCAAATAACCCCTACCCAAGTCTCCCTAGACCTTAGGAGGGGCCAATGGTTCACTAAGGACCTATTTGGGTCAACCCAAAAGGTCAAATTGACCAAAGTCAACTTAACCCTAAAATAGGTCAAATTAGCCTAAATGACCTAACAACGCCCAAGCCACTTGGGCTAAGCCCAACTTGAGTGACCCATTAACTCTAGGGGCTGATATTTACATGGAATGCCATTCATTATCTAGAAATGGTGAATAGGAGAGAGAAAGCTCCATTTCCCCCAATTTTGAGGAGTGAGAAAGAGGAGAGAGAAGACCATTAATGGCCATGGGAGACCAAGAGCTCCTCTCCTCATCTCCAATGGCTTTTAACGTCCCCCCTCATCAGTTTTGAGGTGTTGAATAGTCACGGCCGGCCACCCAAGGGGGCTGATTCAGTGAATTTCAGTTTTTGCCCAAAATGCTTTCAAGGCCATTAATGTCCATTGAAGCTAGACTCCTCCCTTCCCACGTTTGGTTGTTTTAAAAGCTTCCCCATACCTAGAGAAGACATTTCCACCCTTCCCCTGAAGAAATCGAAGCATTTGGCTGTATTGTTGTAGAGCACTCGATAGCTCCACCATCGGATATGGCGACACAGTGATCGACAAGGTTTCAGCCACCCTAGAAGGTTCGCTTCTCCTCCTCTCTCCTTGGGCTAGAATTCTAGATCAATTAGGAGAGAAATCGGGTTAAATTGAGCCCGATTGGCTGAGAGAAATTCTGAATTTTCATGGCTTTTTGTGCCTTGCGGGTTCGCTGGAAACCGCCCCTCCGGCGGCCGTGCCGCCTTCCGACAATAGCCACCACCTCAACGGAGGTTGTGGTGGTGGTGGTGGCCGGTCAGGGAGGGGACTGGATGGCAGGCAAAAGACGCTGGAAAATCTCCAGGACAGGCTGATTTGGGCCATTCATTGGAGGAAGAAGACGATACATCGACCGTTGGATCTGATCAAAGGTAATATTATATTATTAATATAAGTGATATTTTTTACCCTTTATTATACACTCTTTCAAATCAAATAAATAATGCCCTTAGGGGCTGAAAATTGAGAAGTAGCCAACATAAAAATTATAGCCCTTGAAGTCTACATTATTTTAAAATTAATTTCAACCAATTTGGGTCAGTGGTTTGACCACAACACTCAAAATGATGCAGTTTATACATAAGGCTAGTCAGAGACATAATATAGTGCTCTAACTTAACCACTTGTCCAAATGACTTGAAATTTGGGCTGGGGGTCTTTCTTACCTATACCGTTGACATATATAAAAATAAGAATTTTTGGAAAATATTGTTCTATAGGTTTTGTAAAAATTCAATAAATCTTGTATGATTTAAATTTAGAATCTAATGACCTCATAATTCTCCAAAATTTTGGTGGATGCTTCTTAGAGTTATGATATTACCCTGGTAAAAATCTCAGCCCAATTGGGATTGATTTGTCTAGGCAATGGTGTGACCAAAGTTTGTTCCCTTATGGGTAAATTAGGGCAAATGTGTAATTGATGGGTTGAGTGGCCAATCCTCATTCAAAGGGGATAAAACTTGGGTCACTGCCTCAAAGTCATCTAAAACACCCCCTAAAAAGAAATTGAGTGGTTTGGGAAGGAGATGCCCTAAGACCCTAGTGTTGGTCCTAGAGTTGGGTTTTTGGGCCTAGTGAAGGACATGGAACCATATATCCTTGGAATGGGTTGGAACTTAGTAGATGATTTCATAGGGTGGATATAAGCTCTAGAAAATATTATTAGAATTTTTAAGAGCACTTAACATCTCTGAAATAATTTAGGACCAATTAGGTTACTTCTACTTATAATTTTATTACATAATTATATGATCTTTGATGTTCATGAAACTTAGGCAGTGATCTTATATAGTTTTTGTTGATCTCTGAAAATTGTTTTATGAATTTTGAATTGATATATTTGGTACTTCATTCACAATCTCAATGTTTGCCCTAATTGCAAGAAAAATAATTATGGGTTTGTTACTCACTATAAAATTATGAAACTTTGTTAAGGAACTTTTTAGGGTATTCTAATGTTCTGTGAATTTTGATGTAATTTTTGAAATAAATTTCATGTAGGATCATTCACATAGTGCCATAGATTGAATATCATTAAATAAATTAATTATGAGACCAAATTATATTGAAAAATAATAATTCTTGGTCAATGGACTTTTCTGATTATATTTTTAATCTAGTAATTTGTTGATAAATTTTGGAGGGTTAACTCTATTTTTCCCCTATTTATCCTAATTGTGTAGTTGTTTATTCAATAATTAATTGATGTTCAAATACATCCTGGAAAATGGGGATTTTTGTTATTTGCTGTTATATTTATGTTATTAATCTATCATAATTTTTTTAGGCCATACCTAGTCATAAAAATGTACTTAGTGTTCAAAAGACAAGGTGGTCTGATTTTGCAAAAAAATTAAATAAATGCCAAATTAGTTAGGAAAAATATTATCTTCTGGATTTTATCTTAAAATATCATGATTTGACCCCAATAATAATCTTAGATCTTTTGGATGAGTATTTGGAGGGGTCACCATCCTTGCACACCATATAGTCCATTAGGTCTACACATAGCAAAACCATAGAATTAGGGAAACATATGAACCTTGGTATGGGGTAGTTGGTGTACCTAGTTTGGGTAATAATAAATAAGATCACCAAGGGAAGGCAGGTTGTCAGAGCCTGGTTGACTAGGGGCAAGATTATGCTCGGGACCGACGGTGGATCGTCTTTCCCTGGAGAAAGAGGTTAAATACACTAAGAGTTAGTTCAAGTGCAATGCTAAGAGAGTTTAGAGCATCGGTAGATGCCAACAATAATAAGTACCTTGGGAAAGGGAGCTTTGGGCTTCAGCCCATCGTAGTTCCTAGTGCCCCCTGAGATCCCTTCATAGGGAATGCCCGTGGCAGTCCAAGGTTAACCATAAATCGTAAGACAAAAATGAATACAAGAGTAATTAGCAACATACTAGGGCTTAACTTTCACTCACCCCGGTGACTCGGGAGGTTAGTTTGGTTTATACATCTGAGCGGTAGGCTCGATGGTTGTGGAAATAGGTAAGTTAGCCCGGTGGTCCGAAGGCTCGGAAGGTAATTATAACAGACAGGTTAGTCTGGGGAGCCGATGACTCAGAGATTTATATCTATCATAATTGCATGTGTATAAAGGTTGTGGGTATTCGGTATTAGACGGTCGTTCGCTCTGACATCGATACGATGACTCGGCGGGTATGGTTTACACTTAGCCAAGGGAAAGTCTGTCATTGGGTCAGCATAGTACGTGGTGACTCCGTGGTTGTGTTCTTCGTATTGAGGCGTACAAAGGGCTAGGCCTGGTAGTGCACATACCTGCCTAGGAGTAGGGTTGACTTACCCACTATCTCTGTTGGCCACGGCAGAGGATCCTGGGAGTGATGCTAGCTTCCAAAAAGTGGGAACTTAAGGTCTATGTGCATAGAGTTGCGTGTGTGTATTGCACTTGCATGAGTCATGGCATAACATATCACTACACACATACTTGCATATAACCTGACACCCCATTGTATAAATTGGTATGAGACTTTTTATATGATGGGAGCCTTGTAAAAGACCCCTTAACTTATAAGTATGTATGAACATTCATATAAGTTAAGGTTACTATTCCATAGTTTACTTTACATGTACTTACTGCTTTACTTTACTTGTTTACATTACTGATTTCTTGTTTTAGTTCTTTTGTACATACACCTGCTAGAGTAGTTATCACCTACTTGTTCCACTCTACTTTTTTGTCCTCCGCTTTCATCCTCCCCGCACGGTACCTAGGAGTCGTGGGGGTGAGGCGAGGATGATAGTGGCTTAGTCTTTTGACTAACGGTCGGTGGACCACATCATTTTAGGAATTCGAGATGATGCACCAGTCACAGGAGGATGGCAGGACTTGAGGAGAAGTTACTGCGTACTACCACTACTACTCGGCGACAGGTCAAGGACGGTTTTCGGTTTACTTCTGCTAAATGTATGAGTTGTGTGAGAGAGATCTTTTGTATTAGAAATGTACCGGGCTTAAGCCCCTTTTTTACTCTCTTCCATACTTTGTATTCATTGTTGACTATAACACTTTTACTTATATATATATGATCTTGTGGACTTGAACTTATATTTGTTTAATTGTACTTCTACTCCCTTGTTTGATCGTCAATGCCAGTTGAATAGGAATTTTTTAGTGGCAACCCTCCCTAGTGTCGGTGTCATCGCAAAACAGAGGTTCTGGGCGTAATACCTGGTAACGTAGCAAAAAAGGGGTCTTACACGTTGTCAACATACAACTATATCAATTTTTCAACTAAATTGTCCTTATTTGGTATGAAGTGTGATACAATTGTCAATCTATCAACGATCACCCACGTGGCATCATTCCCGCTCTGTGATCTTGGCAACCCTTGAACAAAATCCATAGAGATACCATCAAACTTCCACATCGGAATTGACAATGACTTCAGTAAACCTCCAGGCTTTTGACATTCAGCTTTTACTAAGGCACAAGTTTGGCACTTTGTCACGTAAAGAGCTATTCCCTTCCTCAAACCGGCCACCGGAACATCTTTTTCATGTCCTTGCACATTTTTGTACTCCCTAGGTGGATTGAGTATTTAGTAAAATATGCATCATATATCAACTCCTCCCACAACTTACCCATATTTGGGATGCACAAACGACCATCCTTTCTCAAAAGATGGTCATCCAAGGAGAATTGGGAATTTGACCCATCCGCTGCATAAGCTTCATACTCTCATCGATTTCCATTGCTTGTTGAACTCTCTCCGTGAGGTCATATTGCACCTCTGTCCAATTCAAACCCATATTTGCAGTGGTATTCTTGTCAACACAAGAAATATCTAAGGCCTCCAACTCCTGGATCAGATGCCCATCATGCATCTGCAGCCAACTTGCCCTTATTGGAGTCCAACAACTCAAGGTGAAAGATAATCCTATGGGTTAATAATCACATAGAGGGGGCTGAATTAGTGATTTTTTAAAATACTTTAGTAAATCTTTATCACTTAACAATTTTAGCAGTTATAGAATTTTGAACACAACACAAACAACAACAATTCACAGCACACTGCACACACCGAATTTATAGTTGTTCTCCTATCTAGGGGACATCCACTTTCCCCCTTCTTCCTCACTAGCAATGTGCTAGATAAGGTTATAACTCCTCCTCTTTAACTCAGATCCAAAGATCCAATAATCTCAGTTTCTATTAAGAAACCTACACTTTGACCAATAGGTCCTACCTCAGAGATTCTCCCAATATCCTACCTCAGATTCCTCAAGAACCCTACCTCAGTATTTATAAACTAGGCTTACAACTCAGTGATTTACCCAAAACCACCTACCTCAGGCCCCTTATGAACCCTACCTCAGCCATTATAACTTAGGCTTGCAACTCAGAGATAAGATCTCCTACCCACTCAGATCTCATGGAGATCTTACAAAATAAAGAGGTAAAGTGTAAACAACAACCTTCATAAAATAAAATGTCTGTACTTCTGACTTATCTGTTAGAACAAATTCTTCAACTCTGCAGCAATGGATGTCTTCTTGATAAATTGATTTGCTGAAAAGTTGATTCTCTGGATCTGCAATTTTCTTGATGTTGATTGGCTTGAATTCCTTGAAGAAATTGTAGATCAGATTCACCTTAGTCTTCAGATCAACCTGGTGAAGGGATTTAGAGATTTTCTTGAAGACCTTCATCTTCTTCCTCCTTCTCGGAATTGTAAGAATGAGAATTTATGTTTTCTTTTTCTGATTCTGTGTATTGTGTGTCTATTGTTTGGTGTAGACAACCCCTCTATTTATAGCCTTCATGAATGGTTGGTTTCTGGATGATGATATCAACATCTGACATCATTCTTCAAATTTTCCCCTTAAACAGTTTCTGTTGACGTATCATATTTCTGTAGCCGAAGTGTCTGTTCTGAATTATCTTGACACTTCTGTGTTGACTCTGCACATCTTCAGAAACAAAAGTGTCGAATTGTCCAAAGTGTCTCGACACTTATGTCGAGACATCACAACAGTCTCGACATAATTCTACTTGGAAGAATTTTCATTTGAAACTTGAAAGTGTCGAGACAGTTGATTTGTCTCGACACAACCATCTTCTTTGTTAACTCTACACATCTACTTAGTGTCGGGACAGTTAGATTGTCTCGAGATAGTTGGTTTGTCTCGACACAACTGCTTCAAGCTTTAAGTGTCAGGTATGTTGTTTTATCTTGACACTGCTAACTCAGTCTTCAAGGTGACGAGACAACTGACTTGTCTCGACACAGTTGTCTTGAATCTTCTGTGTCAAGTTAACTGACTTGTCTCGACACACCTTCTACAAAGGTGTCGACACAGGTGAAGTGTGTCGACACTTTTGTGTTTACCCATTTTTTATGTAGACTGTGCTGACTTCACTAAGCATTTTGCTGACATGTCTTGGCAAAGCTTCTACAAAGGTGTCGACATGGTTGAAGTGTGTCGACATTTTTGTACTTAGCCATTTTTCTTCAAAATCTAGTCAGCTTGTTGTGTCCACCTGTCCAATCAATATGAAGTAGACATCCTACATACATAAACTTATATATACATCAAATACAAATATATGTCTATCATTAAGTTGAAGGGGCTTCTTCAAATTAAGTACATTTTATTCATTGTACCCAACACAAGGCATTTGCGACCACATTTCCCTTCCCGAGAGTGTAATGTAACTGGAAAGTATAGTACCCAAGGAACTTCATCCACCTTCATTGTCGTATATTCAGATCCTTTTGATCTATTAAGTACTTAAGGCTCTTATGGTCCATGAAGATGTCAACTTTCACACCATATAAGTAGTGACGCCACAGCTTAAGTGAAAAAATCATAGCCGCCAACTCCAAGTAGTGGACTGGATAGTTTCACTCATGAACTTTAAATTGGCGTGAGCCATAAGCGATAACCTTTTTGAACTGAAGAAGAACGCAGCCTAGGCCGCTCCCTGATGCATCACCATATAACTCATAGTCATTTGTACTACTTGGCGAACTCAAGATAGGCATCGTGGTCAAACGACTCTTTAACTCCTCAAAATCTCGTGAGCACTCAGACATCCAAACGAACTTCTGATATTTCCTCATCAGTGTAGTGAGAGGTAAGGCACTCCGCAAAAAGTTCTGTACGAAGCGCCTTTAGTAGCCAGCAATTCCAAGAAAGCTCCCGGCTTCTGCTATAGTAGACAACACAGGCCACTCTTGTATCATAACTATCTTCGCTGGATTCACCGCAATATCATCTCCACTAACCACATGGCCAAGAAAGCAACCGATGAAAACTAAAACTCGCACTTTGGGAACTTGACATAGAGTTTATTTCTTCTCAGGGTATGCAAAACCATCTTCAAGTGATTTGCATGATGTTCTTCTGATTGAGAGTACACCAATATGTGATCAATAAAGACGATCACAAACTGATCTAAGTACTCCCAAAAAGTCTAATGCATTAAGTCCATGAATACCGATGACGCATTTGTTAGCCCAACGATATTACAGTGACCTCATAATGAACATAAATTGTACCAAACGCTGTCTTGGGAATATTGAAAGACTTGGTTTTCAAGGTCAGCAAACACCGAGAGGGG